>JAYKKI010000054.1:5505000-6705000 GCA_039881145.1 Druceiella hillmani
CTGGAACTTTAGCGAGACCAGCATCCCTGTAGTTTTTATAATTTCGAACTTTGCACATGTTCCCTCTAGTAGTTTCCAGTGATAGGAATTCTTTCATTTATATAATTACAAAGAAGCTGCATAAGCTTAAAACAAAGAAAAGGGATTTTAGTAGGTTCCTAGGTTACCTTTTTGTAAGCAAGTAAGTGTGGGTCTCACGTTTGTGAGTATTATTTTCCACCATTATTTACGTATACTTGATAATTTAGCAAACACTACCGATTAAAACTTACCGAAAACTCTGAGCAGAAATGGTCTCAGAGGAAGAGTGCACCAGACTGACAACCGAGGTTCGCACTAATGACAAACATACATCACTGTCGTAGTAGGTGAAAAACGATCTGTGAAGTAACCACCAACGTGAACATAAACATGGTTTATGATATTTTACATCTACAAAAAAATGTTATGTAAGATATTTTATTTGGTTTATGATATTTTACATCTACAAAAAAATGTTATGTAAGATATTTTATGAATATATATATATATATATATATATATATATATATATATATATATATATATATATATATAAAGCTGAAATTTATTAAAGTTAAACATATTTGTAATGTCTACGAAGCTAAGAAAGAAAATCGGGAAGGAATGTTTAAAAAAATTCAAGCGATATTATTTCATAATTTTGTCGGCATTATAAATATGTAACCAAGCCAGCTTTATAGGACTAATAGTTTACGACTAGAATGGCTGTGATATTCCACTGGACAAACGGACACGTCAAAGTAATAAGGGTTCCTAATTTGGCTACGGAAACTTAAAAATTCCGATGGCATGCCTTGGACATGTCTGGCAATTTGAAAGTCTTTTAAATTCAAAATAACTTACGATATAGAAATAAGATTTAAAGATTTTCTTTGTGCTTATGCCATAATTATGATACCGGATTAGGAGTGGGATTTATGCAAAATTGGATTATTTTCGTATAAATAATCTATTACCTAGTTTCAGCAGCTAACAATATTTACTTTTGCCATATTTTATCCTTATTTTATTATGTTTTTCCTCTAGTCTCTTTCAAATATAATACGAATATACATAAATGTATATATAAAAGTTCTTTACTTTCAACAGTTTCATCTAGAAATGATTCGCTTAGTGACTTAATAATACATTTAAAAAATAGATATTTTACAGCTTTCCATTATTAACTAGAAAGGAAATATTTTTAAATTTTGATTTAAATATTACGTTACACCGCTCATGATCTCATATCCAATGTCACTTGAAAGTTTATGCACATGTCAAAAATTTTATTAGGAAACTAATTTTTTTAATTGAACTAAAAAGGTAAAAAGTGAAATTTGACAGAGCTCCTTTTGAAGTAAATTAATCGTCAACGGCTTTTATACTCTTCCTGTTCAGCGAAAAAATTACTTTCTTAAAGTGCCAATTTAGCAAAAGTCATAATGTTATAACATCAATAGGGAGAACAGTAAACTTATTTTGGTTCAAACTAATCTGTATAATTAAAAAAATTGTAATTGAATGAATTTTCATCATCCTAATGAGTAACAGAATTATGCATACTTCCACATATTTTTCAAAGCATGTAATTTTTCACAACAAAAAAAAGGAAATTTTACATTCCATCCAATTTAACAAAATAAGTAACGTAAGCGTATAAATTACACGGCAAACCTTATTTTGTAGAACTTACTACATGGAATAATGTTCACGTATTTTTCAGCTACGGCGCATATGGCGAATAATAAAGAGGAAGTGCGATAAATCTGAGCTTCGTGGTAAGTTTGTACTTATAGCAAGTTAGGATAATGGCATTTTAATATGATTGACTGCATAAATTAAACAAAAAAAAACAATACAACCCCAATCACATTCATTTCACATATATGTATTTTTGATTATATAAAATGTGACGTAACGCAAAAAAATTGGCACGTTATGTGTATATTAAATAATAAAAAAATGCTTTAGCATTTGAGCTTTATGACCCAGTTATTTTACACAAGGCATATAAAACTGAATTTTATATCAATTTTAAATAATAATATCTAAAAATACTCTCAAGCCTTTCGCGTTTTATTAATCATATATCGTTTTATTAATATGTGATATTTTTGTACATGACGATCAACTTCGTATTCAAAATAACATGGGGATAATTCGCATTTATTGTAATGCATTTACTTCTCATCATTTCTATATTTACATTGTTGATAATATTTGAATAAAATCAAAGAGAAAGGCTTTTTGGTAAACTACATACATTTTATAAAAGCGATTTTCCTCCATATTCCATATTCGAAACACAATGAGTAAAAGTATTTTAGAAATGTCAAGTTTAAGCACGACTATTTTTATTAACGTTTAATATTTGTCTCCACCTACAGATCTTAATTTTTACACAACCGGATTAATGAGGTTTAATATTATATAAAATTATTAGTTCTATGTAAATGAAATAGGTAATATAATCTTCTTCAATTAATCATTTGCGAATTAAACGTGTCACAAACTTTTTAAAATACCCAAGTGAGAATATGGAGGGAAAATTTAATTGAGATTGAAATACACACACACACACACACACACACACACATATATATATATATATATATATATATATATATATATATATACACACATATTTTTATAGGAATTCAGATATTCGTTGTATTCTTTTGCATATTTTTTTTCAAAAAATATGAAATCACTTTGCAATCGGATATTTGAATATCTTATGGAATGTGTACAAATAAATATTGTAAACCTCTATCTCGCTAGTTTTGACGATTGCTAAATTATCAAGTTAGTCACAACACTACCAAAATATTCCTGTAAGTTATTTACTAAACGGTTATAAATGCATAACAATATATTAAATTAATATTTGCTCAACTATGGATAAAAGTTCATAGTATTTAACTGGCAGTGATATAATTATTCGCTAATTCACTGTAAATAACACGATATTTTCCAACTTACTATCAAATTAATACAATTTTTGGACGTAACAAAGACGCTTACCTATTCATTCATTATTAGAGTCTGATCAGAGAATCAACCATTATTTTTACAATTAAATAGTGATGGGTGAATGATGGATTCAGCTATGGGTTCTATTTATTTCATATTCTATATATGGAAGTATTAAATTAAATTATAGAATCAGTTCAAAAATTTAGCAGCAAAATAATTTCAAAAGTTGAAAACCGTGAATCGGTACATAAAAAGAAATGTCAAAATCTAAATAAGAGATAAGTATTTCAAATCTTTGTCGGTCATCATGTCTTAAAGAAACTTGATACAAAACACAAAAGTCTCAGCATAAACATTACTCTAAAAAGGATAAAATTCCGATTAAGACCATCTCTGTAAAAACGGCCAAGTTCTCGTAAATCTTGAGTTAGAGGATTGTAGGTGATTGAGTTAGAGCTTTACGTCTAGATTTGTTCACGTCTATCAAAAATGTACTTGGTTGCTGTACATACTTATTGATCTGCAGCTTTCTTATGTGACGAGATGCATAAATTTAATAAATGACTCTGTTTATTAAAGGTTCTGGCCATATGGCTGTACCATATGGCCTAGTGCCGTTCTTCTTCTAGAGGCAGTTTATTAAGACAGAATAAGTTCATTAGGTTTTAAGCTATAAATTTTATAAAATATAATATTTTCAAATCTTGATCATTACAAAAAATATTTTCACCTATCGAATATATGCTTCGTCTCTTTCAATCCCATCGTTATCTCGTGTCAATCATTCTTATTCATACTCTCTTCTTCTTTATTTTTTTATTCCCACGTTCTTTAAATTTTCTTTCCTTTCTTAATTTAATTTCTTATTTTATATAACAAATTCTTTTTATAAATATCTCTCTCTCGAAACTCATTATTATCATCGATTTAAAAAACAATGCATAAAAATATTTTTAACCAATTTTATTTGAAATAAAATATAAACTTATCAGGAAAATAACTTTATACGAATACCGTCATTACTAAAGCATTTATTGTGTGATGAAACCAGTTTTTTCTATAAAGGTAAAAATAGTCAGACTGCACATAGCTATTGCTCATGATACCAGAGTCGAAGCAATTATTAATGGATTAGAGGCATTCAAGTTCAACAATAAAAAGTTTGAACAATATTTATAAGAAAGCTATGTATATTCTACTTTAGGATAACAAGGGTCAAGCTTGCTGATTTAATGATAGAAGGGGAAACTACAAATACAACTTGGTACCGTGAGTCTAAAAAATTGGTTCCGCAATTCAAAAAATGACGCAATATGCTATGGAATTCCGTGGCACGGTATAGTGCTGCTTCATGACAACGCTCGATCATATTCTTTTCATTTCACTCAAGATATCATTTAGTTATTCGGTTGAGAATAACTGTATCATCCATCATAATCTAAGTTACACCTAATGACTGTCGCTTATTTTTTTATTTGAAACTTCACCATGCTTTTGAGTGACTCAACTTTCAGTTTTTACTCTCTCAGTCATTCACTGATGAAAGAATGGAAAAGCTGATGTCAGCATTAAAACATTTACGGTAAAATGTCTTAATGAAAATTTTGTGTTACATATGAATTAAATGAATAAAAAAAACAAACCATATCTTTCAAATCACGTGAAAATTTTAATATTTATTGCGGCGGTGCGGCGTCACAGCAAAACATCTTCACCTGAAGAGCGATCTAGCTTATCGATGTCACCCTCTTTTTGTTCTGAGAGTTGCGAAACTATATTATACGCAGTTGTACCTAACTTTTCAATTAACGTAACGTCATTTTTCAAAACTCTTGAAAAAATGTGTAATGCTGCATTTGAGAAATTACTAAATTTATTCAAAAATAGAGGCACAATAATATATGTTTAGTATTTTTTTTTATTTAATAGCGATGCTAAGTAGAAGAATATTTTTGAACAGTTCATACGAAGAAATAATAAATTTCATTAAATTATTTATCGTGTGAAATCTGACAAATTTCTTCTTTAAAATTACTGGCCAAAAGTCATTCTAAGAAGTCAAAAAAGTTTTTAAAATTTTGTAATAATTGTTTTTTTCTATTTCGCTTTTGCCTTCGCTCTTATTAAATACATTTCGATATATATTTGTACCAAAATACATATGTCATAAATTCATCCTTTAAATGTTAAGCTAACTTCGCTTCATATTAAGGAACTGTCGAATAGTGAGAATATTGCGACTTGATTGATTTTCTTTTATTTTTCCAAAAGTTAATAACTCACAGGTTTCTTAAGACGCTATCGTTTTTCTCGCATCTTTGTTTATGTGAGTTACTAATACACAGGCGTTTTATTTTTCTTCAGGAAAAATACAAAATCCGATAGAAACGGAACAAAACGTAAAAATTATAAAAATAATCTCATTATTTTCTATATTAAACCTCTAACTTGTATTTTTAAAATAACTAATATGAAAACTTTATTATATGCATTTTTTGGATAGTCCTAAATATCATTTTGCGCTTCATTACACATTTAATTCTACGCTACAACTCAGCCGACAAAATCAAAAACGTTTTGTGAAATTCAGGCAGATATATTAAGTTAAATAAATGTATTATGAAAATTCAAGCCATTATGTTTTATTATTCGTAAAGGCAACAAAAAACACAAATCCAACGACATTCATGTTTTCTTTATGTTGACATTTCTGGGAGCAGAATAAGTACGGTAATTTTTTGTGTAAAGTAAGACGTGACTCTTATAATTCAAGTATGAGAAAGGAATATTTAACATGAAAACAACGTTCTGACTTTTGGATATCGCACCTAACTAATATAGACAGTACAATGCAAGACATTACACGTGTTTGTAAGTATTCCAGTACTACTCACTGGACTTAATTTCACCACGTCACATTTAGAGCTGCTGAATATTCATTTAAATTTAAAAGTACCTCAAAAACCCAAAAAAATATTTATTTTCATATTTATTGAGTTTTACAGAAAACAAAAAAAGACTAAGATTACGAAATTCACGTCTATTTTTAAATAATTTATTTTTCTAACTGGGTAGAAAGTATTTCAAAAAGTGAAAATTATTTTGATGTTTATATTTTATCGAAAGAAAGTGAATGATTAAACTAAAACAATTTAACAATGAATTTACCACATAAAAACGGGCGATACAGTAACTACTTGCCATTTGTCTATAACTGCTTTATTTAAAAAAAACGTAGCCTTTAGTAATAACGACGAAGGGAACTAATGGAGAATTTGTAATTATAAATTTGGGTGAGTATGAAAAGGCCTTTTTTCAATCGTTGGTATAATTTGACTTTGAAAAATTGATGTTATAAACAGGGAAAAAAAAAGAAGAGTCATGGAAAATTTGAAGATTTTATAACAGAAAGCTTTGCAATATATAACTACCAATTAACGTTAAACGAACTAACATTTATTCATTTATTTAAAAAACCATTTAGTTCTACTAGTACTCGTTGATACTACACTTTACAATGTATAAAGTGGAACGTTACTCCTAGAAAATATTTGAAAAGAGCACCTCAACTTCTGGTTTTACATTCTCTAAAAATACAAAGAATTTAAGCATAGATGGACATTAAATCTAGTACCAAATGTGTGTAAAAGTCGCTCGTGTGCAGATAACTTAGTTTATTTAATTCTGCTATTATAATGTTAAAATAGTTACTAAACTAGTTGCCGCGGTGTGAGTCAACCAGGAAACAAAGTTTAAAATTTATTTCAAAATAAGACTGAAATTGCACAAAATACGCATTACAACATTAGGAATTCGTAAATTTTTAATTATAATTATTAAGTATTGTAATATTATCATAACTTGAAACAAAAAGTGTGATCGGTTATAATACATTTAATATCACGATGAAAATATTGAATTCAACAAAATGTTATGTTATTATGGCAATACGTAGTAAATGAGAATGGGAATATTAACTTTTGAACTTTATTGTTATGCCTTTATTGTTTTAGAAAAACATTTTAGAAAAATGAAAATCGTTAGTGGTAAAAAAATATTAAAGAAATAATTTGTAACACGCATGAGTGTTCAAAGTTTTCCACGTCACCACAATACAGCCATAAGGTTTATATTAATTTTATTGTTGTAATATATTCTAGAAAAATAATAAAGTTGAAAATTAAACCAGCCAAATGAGAGTCGAATTAGCATTTTGATTGTGTCATGCTTGCTGTGTTCAGTCATTTTCACTTAGGTATGTTTGATACATATTTTTTATTCAGAGTTTAGACATATTTAGAGTTAGTGACATATTTTTTTATTTCAAATTTATTGATTTACACTATGCTTTAAATTTCATTTTTGAAAAATCGTAACAAGTAAAATTTATTTTTGTTACACATAAACTATTACAAATAAACATAATTGTATTACTTGTTCTTCAAATAGAAGGTATTTACAACATGAACTAGTAGTTCCTGATACCTTAGTGTCAGTGTTATCAAGGTAGACTTAGCAACAATATAGTACGACAAGAGGATGGATGCTCTCATCCAATTGGACCAATTTTTGAACATAGATTAGTTTTCTGCAACTCGAGATCGTTTTGCGTTTTGCGTCGAGCGTTTTTCAATTGAACTTTTACAATCTTATTTTTTGTTAAAGCAGAATATAATAGGGATACTAATATTAATAATGGTCCATAAATGGTTGAAAATCTTACGTCAGTTCAAGAATTTTCATCGAAACTCTCCAAAAGTTGATAGTAAAGTAGATTGTCAACCGATTTTAAAAATTCGTTCATTGGTGGATAGACGATATAGGCTATATATTATTACGGAATACGTGCAAAAAGGGTTCAAATGATAAAAGTGTAATGAAAAATCTTTTCACAATTAAATGAAACTACGTGATGTAGTATTATTTTTACTTTCTTTAAGTTCTTTACCACGACCTAGGTTTTGTTGTATTTTAGGTGGGTTATTATCAAAGATCTTTGCTAATAACCCGCCATGAAAATGGTATAATGCAACGAAACCTAGGTGGAACTGAAAAGTGGTAAAGAACTTAAAGAAAGTAGAAATAATATTATATCATGTAGTTTCATTTAATTGTGAATAATGAATTTCTACAAAACTAACGCCAAGTGTATTCAATATTTGAAAAATATTTTATTTTGTTTGTCTAGAATGCAGCATAACAACTTAATGAGTTCACAGATATTATTAGGAATAATTAATAAGCGAAACGATAAACTGTGAAATAATTAGTTTAAATTTAAAAGTAGTTTTAGGAGAGAAAGGGTCAATTGCCTCAAAATAAAACTCTTACATATTCTACATATATCATAAGAAAAGAGCTCTTTTTTGTTTAAGTGAAAATGGTTCTCCGGTTATTTGTTATAAAAATAATCTCCGTCTGTGTCCTCATCCGGTCTCCATCCACACACCGTATTCTATTGATTCCGACTCATGTATCTATACTCTTTCAAGCGGCTGCAGTTTCCGGTACACTCTCACAGTAAATAAAACCCAGCGATACTTTTTTTGGAATGGTCATGAGATCAAATTGCGTTTCTTAAAGGCATTTCTGACTATATGTCGGATAGTCCATATCAGAAAACTAGTATATTTTACTCCTTTAAATTAATAAAACTCCATATATATATATATATATATATATATATATATATATATATATATATATATATATATATATATATATATATATATACATCAAGTAAAAAAGGTCCTTAGTTTTGCTTTCTGTGATATGAAATGAATATGTACCTTACTTATTTGTTTTGTTCATTGCTAACTGTAACTTACGAAATATTAATTTTCGCTTCTGCGAAAAAATAAGTACCACAAAATTAAATATAAGCTGGCTGTGCGAAAGTAAGAAAAAGCATCGTTTTATTTTATTGTGAAACAAATTTTTAAAAAGTCAATAGTATTATCAAAGAAATTCGTTTAGATTTAATCAAATATGCCAATGAAATTCAGCGGCATCAATACTTTTGAGAACTAATTTCTAACTTATCCAATATGAATATTTCATGCAAATATATTTATATCTTTATTATTTCGTTTCAATTATTCATAATTAATGACCCACACGCGGTTTTATAGGCAATTTATTCGTTAAAAATTGTGTTTCAGTCCAGTAAGTGATTTTCTTGGAAAATAATAATAAAATTATTTGCATTCATTTTCCCAATTTAATGTGTTCAACGATTACTTTAGGATGTAGTATAGTTCACTGATGAAATTCTATTCCTTCAAAATTACCAAAATATTCTAAATTTTATTTAGTACATTCATGTTTTACCATGTTCACTTATCTTCAAAAAAAAATATTTGCTGAAATGCTAAAATAGTTAGTAAGAATTATTAATATGTACTCATTTTTTGGAACAAATAGTTAATTTTACATTTATTTGACAGATAACAATTATGAATGTTTAACGGCTTCACTGGCTTTATTATTCATGACACTTGTATAAAATCAAATCATAGGAAGATGGACATTAATAATGATAGTATCGTGTTCAAAAGAATATTGTCTTGATTATTATAGGGTTAAATTTTGGTATTAAAGTCCCACTTGTACAATTTTGTAATGTACAAATAACAGAGTAGAACAAAGGAGTAGAGTTTCACTAAAAAAAACCTAATAAAATTAAACTTCAATTTAAGACACTTTTTTATTAATTATATAAGATTGTGTATATTTATGGATACATGTATTACGTACTTTTTTACATTGGTAATAAATTTTCCTTAGGTTACTTTATATGTACATATGTATGTACATATACATATATATATATATATATATATATATATATATATATATATATATATCTGAATATTAACTATTTGTTGCAAAAAATGAATACATGCTTCAAATTCACAGACAGATTATATTTAATTTTGTAGTATTTTTTTCGTAGAAGCGAAAAGTTAATATTTCGTAAGTTACAGTTAGCAATGAACAAAACAAATAAGCAAGGTACATATTAATTTTATATTACAGAGAGCAAAACCAAGGACCATTTTTATTTAATTTCATCGTATAATGTAACAATTCAAAGATAACTAAATCAGAAATAAAAATCCATCAAAAAAATGTGTAGTTGCCAGCAAATGAAAATTGATTTTTCCTCATATGTCATGATCCAGAAGAGCAAAGAAAAATAAAACAAAAAAACCTCTTCCCCTTCTCCTTAACAATCTTCCTCACTTTCTTTCGCCACTTGTTGCATATACAAATTTCGCCTTTCAGCTGCTTTCACACTTCATTTCTCCCCTCCTTTCCCTTACATTGATATTCAAACTCGTATATTGAGAAATAAACCACATAGGTTTACTTTACTCGCTATGTAAATATATGTTTCATTTTGCGTTAAAGTACCATTTCTCGTACTAAGGAAAACTTACATTTATGTCGTTTTACTGGTTGCCAATGATATCTCTTCGTTCCAAATATTTTAAAAAAATATTGTTTTGTACTTTTTTAAAAAAAATTCATGGCATAATAACAGATAACATGTTCCAAAAAAATTTAAAATGATATCTCATTTTTTTATTACAATTATAAAATACCTATCCGTAAATTTATGAAATATTCCATATTTTAGCAAAAATTGTTTTAAGATTATAAAAAATAGCGTTGCTATGTCAACAAGCCATACTCATGACATCAATGATGGTTTAATAAAATCATTGATCGTTTTTAATATTTTATGTGTTCTATTTTAATCCATTTTGCATAAATTGTTTTTCACAATGAAATAAGTAAAATTTTTTCAAAGATTTTAATTTTTTTACTTTAATTTTATAGTCCTGGTGCAAAAGTATGCAACGCAAAGACTAATAATAGAGGTAGTTGCAACTGCCATCGGTAGCAATAAAGGAAAATAACGGAGGCTGATTTTAATCGAGAACATATTGGTTATCCGACTTATTCAGCTACTGCCTTTATTTGTGTACTTATACTACATCAGTTGGATTTGCAAATTTACTATTTAAAAAAGTAAACCTTGTCATTAAATGATGGTCCTGTAATAAAATATTGTATAAGAAGGCAAGCAAAACAAATATAACTTTATTCCTTAGTCCACCAAATCCCTGGAAAAGGAGGAGTTCTTCCTTGCAAAGTAAGCTGAATCGAAAATAATGTTTGACAAATGTTACGTACAGCAGAGAGTTTAATATTTCAGCCCTTGTATATCCGCTTCACTACTTAACGTATCTGTTATTATTAAATTGTAAGTGACGTGTCAAAATGTGCTGACGGAATTTGCATGATTGTTTATGGGGGCGAGGAATGAATTTCTAAGTATTTACAGCTCGTGTATAGTAAAATTCGGAAATTGTTACATGTCTAAACAGATATTTTATCACAAATAAACTTTTTTACGGCGCTAAATTAGATACTGGCTTAAGAAATTTTAGATTAATAATGATCGCTAAAATTTAGGAAATAACCGAAACGTTTCACAGTTTATGATATAATATGGCAAAATATTGCATTGTTGCCTCATAAAATGTTAGCATCATAAAATCTTAAACGGCGACAAACATCTATAATTTTATTAAAGTTATTGCCATAAAGATTTGCTGAGCGCCAACCATAGGGCGTGCTCAGTCGTTATTAAGGATATACATAGATATTAAGGATATATATACAGACATATGCTTTGTATTTTCTTGTATTTATTTATACAGTTGCTTTTCTAAGTTGAAAACCACAATTTCAAAATGGTTTATTTATTGCAATGAGGGGAAGCATTTACGTGATACGGCTAGTTTTAATATTAGAAGTGTGAAAAAAGAAAACAGTTTTTGCTGGTAAATCATTATAATAACGTATGTGTTGAAACACGTAAAAAGTTACGTTTCGAAGTTTTATGGATTTCTTAAATTTTTCAGTTGAGTGAAACGAGTTATCCGAAATAAACATCATTTAATGTTCTAAATTAATACTAGCACATAATTGAGAAGTGAAACGTAGGTGGATGCCATATTGCACATCGTTTCAAAAAATGGAAACGGTGAAACAAGTTTTAATTTTATTGCAAAACCTTACCAATGAATTTCTAATTTCGGAAACCACAAAAAAATTTGGCTAATGTTTTGTATCACGATCTACTTCCGATGCCTCAAATAATATTGAAAGAAAAGTTCGTTTCAAAAAATATAAAGAATTTACGGGTACGAAATTAATTTAGGAGATCGTATCGTCATTTATTTGAGTCATAGCCAAACAATTGTCTCTTTCTTAAATTTAAATACCGTAACAATCAATAAATAACATTTCCTACAATGTCAAAAAGTATAAATGAAGGTTGAAAGGCTGAAGATTAACTTGTCGCATTTATTACCAAACACACTTCGATATTGCATTTATGTACCTTAAATGACGTTGAATAATAAATAATGAGTTCCCAATGAATAATTCAATGAAGAACTCCATTTATACCCTGCTATACACTTAAAAGTATATTTTGTCCAATGTTATATTTAGGTCTAGCTTCATCTTTTAGATAATCAAAAGTTGATACCCATCTCGTCACCAATTGCGAATAACTTTCTCCTCTCAATTTTGTGAAGAAATTGTGACTACAAAAATAAACTATGCGTTTTTCTCTGAGCAACCTCCTCCTTTCTAGAAAATGAGAAGCCATTTTGGGCAGATTAACATTCCAGACTAAGCGATTTGGATATATTGTTCAAGAACTTTTAATCAATTTTTGAAACAGCAACCTCAACGTGAACTATCAGACGCTTGAATGTTTTGTCGTCTATCTTGGCTTAAATATCCATTAAAATTGAAGGCTGCGGTTCAGATATTTCAGTTACTAAATGATAATAAAATTATTCATTGCCTATCTATAAATTAATTATTATTTAATAGTTAAGCCTAATAAATTAATTTTCTATAAAATCTGGTTACTTTCTTGTCGATTTTTTAATTACGATATTTCCATTTTCAGGACCTTATATAATGCAACACACATTTAAGGTACAATTTTGTATAAAAAATGACAGGAAATCCTGAATAGCAAATAAAGGTTTTCAAAACTGGCTCTTGAGGTCAAAAGTGTCAATATAATTCCGTGGCGAATTTTTCCCGAAATTGAGTTTCTTACTTATTTTATTTTGGATACGAGCGATGCAACTTTGTTCATTAAATACTTAAGATCTAAGTATCATATGGGCTTATAAATATAAAGGTAGAATGGATAATTATGATCTCGTCTACTCCTATATCGATGTTCATTCAAATGATGCATATACGAATGGGCAATAGAAAACACGAATCCAGATTAAATTATTTGCAATTAAAATTGAATTGTAATTCATTACAATTTGCCTAGAAATAAATACGAAAATATCGGAAACGAAAAAAGTGATATCGAATTGAATTGCGAATTTAATTAAATATTTTATAATTTTTTGTTCACATAAGGATACATTAATTTAATATGAAGTTTTGATGGGCATTTTTATGGATAATTTAGTGAAATCAAAGGTATCAAACAAAATTCAAAAAATACAAATGTATTAAGGTCCTTGTGTTTTGGTATACGTCGCATGTCAGTTCCTAATAAAAATATCTATAGAATGTTTTCCAAATATCTGCATGTATTACGTGATGGCATGTAATAAATGTCATGCAACCAGCGTAATTGTTATATATTATTAATTGGAAATATACTCGTGAATTACAATTCACCCATGGTTTTGAAACAACGGTTTGTGCCGAATACTGTTGGTAATGCAATTAGATTAGTGGCTACTTGACACTCCCGAGTTTCCTGGTTACATATAACGAATATTAAGATAATTTTCGATTTATTTTTTTGCATATAGTTTGTGAAGCTGACTATTTGTTAACCTACAATGACTTTAGTTTTTTCTTTCGATTTTGCTAGCAATTTTAATGGAAATTTTAAACGGGGTTCTTTTTAAATTGTGACTCAACACGTACTCGCGTAGAATTATTATTCCTATCATAACCGATTTTGGAAACTGATTTCTTTAAGTACCTACAAAATTATCATATTACAAAGACTCCCAAAAAACTTCACTATTATATTATTAAAACCATCATATAAATCATTGAGAAAATTTAAAATCACTTACACCATCCAATATTAAGCAAAGAAACGGGAATGTAAAATATCTAGGTTTACAGAACAACACATTTCAAGATCTAAGCACTACACTTAGAGACCTACAAGTGTAACGATGCAAAATCTCCATCATAATAAGTACTTGCTGAGTAGGTAAGTAATATGCAGAATTAGGACAAAATTCTGCTTGAAATGAAAAGCTAGTCCTAATTAATAAGCTGAGATTGTAGTAAAGTCTACAGCGATATGCAAAACTAGAAGTCTTATACCCGTTATTAAGTTATATATAAGTTTTATATATATTATATATAATTTTTATACCCATTATTCCGACATATCCATATATGCTCTATGAAGAAGAAATGTTGTTATTAACTTGTATAACTTTTTATTTACTTTAGTCGATCAAAAAAATGCAGCTTGAATAGACGTCATTTTTCCTTGAATTGAAATCATGTGTATCAATGTCCGAGGAATGATGATATAAAAAAGTAGAGATGTAAAAAGAGTGGAAAAGTGGAGTTAATTGAACTTTTTTGCCAAGTCAACGATATGAGCTTTTATTTTCATGGTATTATGTTCTTTTTATATTTATCCAGAATAAGCTAAATATATAAATTTATGTATATTTCTCCCTTAAAACTTAGTATACATATTACATTTCATAAAAAAATTATAATATCGCGAAAGCATTAATAGCTCAAAAGAAGATCTGAAAAACATAATAAAGGTCATACATTAATAAGTACTTAATTCAATTTTTTACATTCAAAATGTTTTCGAAGAAAAATTCTTGAAAATTTTTTTCAGTTCTATATAAAGCATGGAGTATTATTTGAAAGGGCTAAAAATAATTACTTAAAAAATATTTGTTTCATGTTTTTCAGTTGTTTGACTTCAGAGATATATTGAAAAACATGTAAGGAAGAAAATTATATTCGCCTACCTTATTTCCAAAACTATATAAAACTACAATTATTGAAAATACGATTTTTAGAAACTTTTCCAAAAGTCTTAAGAAAATTATAGAGATTATGACAAATTATATAATTTTTTAAATATGCACCATATTTTTACAACTAGGTGATAAATTAATAATAGTAAATAATTTAATAGATATACTATGTACCCTTAAATATGTACAAGTATACCGAATCCCCATAGAGCAAGTTTTATTCGTAATTGACAAGATTTTTTTAAATTGATTAAAACTTCACAAACAATATGTGCAAAAAATTTTGTTTTTAAAGTTGACACAATTAAATGAAACTACGTGATGTAGTATTATTTCTACTTTCTTTAAGTTCTTTACCATGACCTAGGTTTCGTTGTATTACAACATCTTCAGGTGGGATATTAGCAAAGAATTTTTGCTAATATCCCACCATGCAAATTAATTGTGAATAATGAATTTCTACAAAATTAACGCCAAATATATTCTATATTTAAAGTTGACGTTGAAAATGTGAATCTTCGATTTCGGGAAATATCATTATATCTACAAATACGCTTTTACCGCTATTCGCTTCCTTCAAGATTTTAGACTAGCTAACTTATCTCATTTTCATGTTAAAAAAATTGTCTCCTCGCGGTTTGAATTATCTTCTAAGAACTTTTTCTAAATATATAACCTAAATTTGCAAATTTATTTGTCACTCAAATTTCATAACTTTACTATCAGCTGGATTCCAATACCGTAAAATAAATTTTTGTATCAACTTTCTTGAGTAGTGGGAAATTAAGATTTCAATTCTCCTAACAAATAATTCTCGATTGTACCGGATCGTTTTATTTCAAATTGTCAACCGTTTTAATATTTTACATTACTAAAATATAACACACACTTTCAATTTATTTTTTGTTATATTCATCATGTTACTTAAGAGTTTGTTTTCAGTCAAGTTTTGTCTATCCATACCTATATCACGGCAGCATATTTATTTCAATTTAAGAAAATATGTTAAAAATTTACATTAAGCTTTAGACTACATTTTAGCTATAAAACGTGAAATATTAGATAAAATATGTAATTTAAATTTTTTTGATTGTTTCCCTTCTACAGAACCTAGAAATTAAAGACGATATGCACAACAGGGGAATGATGAAAAAAAATGTTCTGTCAATGATGAAACCTTTTAAAATTCAGTTAATAATGACCAGCAGTATGTTTTTGATACGGCGTACCTTTGTGAATATCGGCCTCTAAAGTTTTTACGGTTTATTACAAATTAGACGGGGGAAGCGGCCTAATTGCATAATAACATGTCACAGGTAGACCAAATATGTGTATAAATCAAGATGGCAGTGTTTAATAAGTAATTCAATATGTTTCTTCGTCGATATGACAAATTCAGGGTTGTTTAAGCTTTTCCACCACTATTTATGTATCAAACTGGCTACTGGAAAGACAGGTGGACAAACTTTGTTATTTTAATTACTAACTCAAATAATATTAGTTATAGCATGGATTCGAACATGACTTCATTTATAAAATATGGCCTCAAAAAGTGATTACTGTTTATTTATAACTTATATAAAATAAATCCAAATTAAAATAGCAAAATTTTTAACAAATCCTTAATTGAAAACCGTATCTACTAACTGTGAAATCTTGCAGATATACAGCTTTGTCAATATTTTTTAAATGTTTGATTCTCAATTTAGTATATAAATAAGAACTATACCTATTAACAAACTAAATTGAGAATTCATAATTATAAATAATTCAAAAATACTTCCAAAATCACAGCTATGCTTACAATATATTTAATAAGTTGCTTTCTAGATTGTCAAAAATAATTTCTACGAATTCTTTAAGTATCATTTAATATCTATTAATTTCATACATTTCATACGTGGCAGCAGAGTAATATAAGTCTGTATAATATAATAAAATACGCAAGGTTATTAAAATTTAAATAGATTTATTACAGGTTTGAAAACAAAATGAACAAAATTAATTTATTTTTATTGGTTTATGCTATGTAAACTATAGCGTAATTTAATTCAATTTCTCGACACAAAACCAAATTAACATTATGCGGCAACGTAACTCAACTCCATTAACTGAATTGGTAATTAACTTATTTACGTAACTCCTACTTTACGCTAAAGCAGTAAATAAGCAAAACCTACGACATGAATAACTGCAAACATTTGGGAAAGGTGAGTGTTTTGGATACCTTAATTACATCCTGAAATCCATAATGACTGTAGTAGTAAAAGCAAGAATGCCGACGCGATGAAACATATTAATGTGACTAGTTATTGTAGCTCTTAAAATGAATTATATTTTTTTAATGTACTGTACGAACTATACAGTTATTGTAACAGAAATAAATATATCTCTGGAAATGTGAAGCAATCCCATCGACATAAGAAAAAAGTACAGATTCAAACTTTTAGAAAAACAAATTACAGAACAAATATTTTTGAGATTTTATTTTAAGTCATATAAGAGTAACTTGAAATAAACCATCTACTCAAAATATTTTCTTTATTTTAAGCCACTGCATTCCAAAAAGCGCTAATTTAATATCAAAAATTTAAAACCAAGGCAGAGTAGCGATTTTTTTCAAATTCCGACGAATTCAATAAAAACGGCCCTATTTAAATTTGTATGAATAAATTCATTTTAAGCAAAAGCAATATGTAATGCTTAATAATAAAATATTATAGTTTCTCGTTTATAAAAAAAATGTGTGCTCGGTATATAAGATTATTAAAGGCCGACAGTGACCCTAAAATATAAGATTATTTGATTAGCTTTAAAACAATTACTCATTATAATTCCCACGGTTTCAGTTTCCAAACACATAGAAAATTATCCTCAAAATAACGGTACATTTACTGAAATACAAGAAGTAACTTCAACACTCTTTGTCCATAAAGACTGAGTATTGTGGACCAGAATGTATTAAGAGACATAATTATAAAACCAGACAAAGCTTTTTAAATTCTACATTTAACCTATCATTAGACCGCAAAGCTTTCCTGTTTTCAGCGTTGCGTACCGTCATATAGAGGCCACGTTACACGCATCCTATAAAACTATGTATGGACAACTCGTTAACCGAAATTTTATAAACTTGTTCAAAATTTATAAAATAAATAACTTTTACCTGAATTCTTACTCGTGTGGATTTCAGAACATTGCCTTAATTTTTTTGAAATAAGGACATTTTTCGCAGGAAAATATTGGACAAAAATGAAAACATTTGTCCTTAAGTTATGAAGTATACAGAAAATAGATAGAACAACATTACAGTTTATAAATATAGTGAAAATCCATATTTTTTATTTTATGAAATTGATATAACAACATTGATTAGTTTCCATTCATTTACATCTCTAAACCTTATGTCGGCTTATTACCACTTATGACGTAAAATTTTGACAACTTATTTGAACGTCTTCTTGTGTATGAAATTAAAATTTTCATTTTGAATTCTTTGTTTATTTCAGGGTTTTGTACTTTACAAGGATAAAGCGAACCTTTTTGTTCATCCATCACCTACTTATCCGTCTGTCTGTTCGCTTGTCACAACCGTTTTTCTCAAAAATTATTTGACTTAAGAAATTAAAATTTAGAATAACTGATAAAATCCATAAATATTTCAGTAATTAAACATTTTTAGAAACTTATAAAGGGAAGAAATAAAATATTCATTTATTTTTTTCAATTTTTTCGGTCGAGTAGCGAATCGATTAAAAGTGGAAATTAAATAGAAATTTCTGATAGTGCTGAAAATTTTCAAGAAAATATTCTCGTACATCGTTTGAAGTGGAATCTTGAAATATGTTATAGCATAGAAGATATGTTTCATTGCCCTTTTTGGGAACTGCTGAAGTAAAAATTATAAAGAAATTCAAATGGTAGGAGTTTATCTAAGATTAAAAAATCTGAAGCGATGATTTAAAATTTTATCATTTTTGAGAAAATTATCGATATTTTACGCCAGTAAATAGACACTATATCACATGATAAAAAATAATATTAATATTTGTAAAGAGCCTATTCAAAATACTATATCTACATGTTTATATATGCGTTATGATTTCCAAGATCTCGGAGGGCGGATTCTATTCTTACTTAACTGGTTATTAAATATAAATACTGGCTTTTATATCTCCGTTAAAAGCAGGTTTTTGCTGCAATAAGTTTATTATTTAGATAAACGATAAAGATTTATCTCATCAAATATATAGGCTAAAACCAAAATTTCAAATAAAGCTCATAAAACGGTCATTAACAAAAATTAATCTTGCTAAATATAAGTGTAATATTATGAAGGTTCCGTATATATTTAGGTATATGTAAAAGTTTAAACATTTAAGGGGTTTTCAGTGTCCGTCGATTTTTTTTTAAATATCCTATTAAACGTAGATGGCTACTCTTAGTAATTTTGGCTGTAACTGTAAACATCATTGCCCATTATTTTTAATCGATGAATGTATCGCATCGATCTTTCATATCAACTCAGTGGCTGGCAAGACGTTAGAGTAAACAATTATTATACGCGAGTAAGTGCCGCCATTTTCAATATACGAAGTACCTGTTAGCCTAATCGACTAATGAAAAGCCTTTATTTAATATATTTCCTTTAAGTATTTTATCGTGGTTTTGGTATTTGATTGTGGTTTTATTTTATTGGTTTTAGGGTGAAAGATGAATTCAAAACAACTATTAGATGTTAGATCGTGTATGGATGTGGTGACCGAGACGTGGCCAAATGAAGAAAAGGAACAAGACCACAACGCAGAAGAGTCTAACTGCAGTGAGACTGAAGATCACTTGGAAATGAAAGAAAACTGCGAAACGAATGAAAACCTATATTTACAGGATTAAAGTGAATCCTCATTATTTTCTTTGCTATCACTAGAGTGTTTATAGTGTTTCCGCATTCCAGTAAAACAGCCCTCAATAATTGTGAATTCCATTCATTCAAAAAGTTATATGTGGTAAAAAAGTACGTTTGGTCTACTCAAAAAATTAGGATAAATATTGGTGAAATTCTTTTTCTATAACCAAAGTAAAGCCCTTGAACAGAACAAATGAAATGTTGGTACATTGAATAGAACAAATGAAATGTTGGTTGGTCATTCATTAAAGAAGTTAAAGGTGGAGGTTTTAAAGACATCCCAAAACCGGTACAAAAAAAGATACAATTCAAAAAGAGAAAGATTTTTTCCTATTGCTACTATAAAATCACCATATAAGAAAGTCATGATAGGAAAAATGTTTTAAAAATAAATACGCGGAGCACAAAATTAAAATGTGTATTGTTTGTATTGAAAAACTAATTTTTTTTCCTTTATTTTTGCAGCAAGAAGTTTTGTAAGTTATTACTTATAAGAATATATTATATAATTTTAATTGCATTACTTTTTGAACATTTTTGGTACTCTTCATTAAAATCTTAGTAAGGGTAAAATTAGTCTGATATTTATAATTTCTATTAAAATTTCATTTTCCTCTTAATAAATAATATTTCCATGTAAAAAGAAAAATATGCATATTAAATATAACAGTTTTTATTATATTAAAATCTATGTTAGTCGAATAGATTGATAAAAAGCTTCCGCGTAGAAAAAATTATAAAAGCCACCTAAGAATAAATATACTCTATGACGTAAAAATAAAACTTTTGAGGAAAAGTGCCAAAAAATCTCAAATTTCAAACAAATTTGATTTATTAGTTATTTACAAAAAAAATCTTTCATTAAAATGTTTGATTTGGTCCAACTCGATGAAGTTTTCTTCTTTGTTAATTAACAAGAATAAGTCGACGACAATGTATTATCGTATATTTATTAATATCAGAGAAATGGTTTATTTAGACATTTATCACTGCTTAATACAATTTCCAATTACGCATAAACCTAATATGTTGTTCGACTAGATTTGGGAACGTGGTTAATACTTTACATTAATATCTATTTAATCCAAAAAATGATATTTTTCCAACAATCCAATATTTACATTATGAATTTTGCGTTTTAAAAAATATTTTAAATTTACTTCCAAAACGCTTAAGATTGTCAAAAGATTCAAAATGCTGCATTTTTTGCTGGTTATGAAGACCAGCATAAAAATGCAGCTCTTCGAATCGAAAACCTAACTTTGAAAAATTCATGGAAAAATTGTTAACAAATTTTCAATTATGTCAACTTACTAAATATTAGAAACTTATTTCTTCCTGGCACTTGTAATTACGCAAAGATTAAAATGTTATTTTGTTGGAAGTGAGAACGACCTCTTCTAATTTTCTAAACGAACGAACGATAAGACTCTTAGACTAACGAATACATTTCCCACGATACACCATAAAAGTTATTTCCAGAACAACTGATCGTCGGGAAAATAATTACGCGAGTACGTTTTGCATTTAATTGGTTTCACGACTAAAAAGTTTATATTAAGCTTACATTCAACTGAATGATTTCAATGTTCCCTTGAAGTCAGTTACCAGTGACAAAGGAATAGTAGTCAAGTTTTCACAATAACAAAAGTACCATATGCATATGCTACCACATACAGTATTTTTTGCCAGATGCCTTCACTCTCATCAAGACATATTTATATCTTATTATCCCTGTAATTCAGCATTGCGTATTATAGGAAATAATTTTTTTAAGGGAATAGAGCCTAGTTGCGGAGACGTGTTTCAGTTTTATATTTGCAATTTCCAAAATATTTGGTTGAAAATTTATACTTTTATAGCTGACTGTAGTTTTATATTGGCAAACATTATTTTATATTAACATTAAGATTTTCTATTAGAAAAGAAAATAAATCAGACGCGTGTAATTCAGACTGGCATATAAAGTACTACATAGTATATAACAATATTTAATTGTAATTATTTAATGGTTGGACCAATAATTCAATACTTACAATATATTTTAATGACTAAGACAAACAATGAATGCTGAAGTCTAATCGAATGAGTGTGAGAACAAAAACAGAAAAGTAGTGAACAAAGAAAAGATAAAAGATGGTTACGGTGGTATAAAAAAATGAATTGTCTATTTTATTTTCAGGCGTCGCTTGTAGTCCCTAGTCTCCCTTAAAATTCAAAAAATAAAATGAAAAATATCATTGTAAGAAACCAATTTCATATTTAAGATATTACCCGTAATAAATTGGTTTTTCAATAGTAATATCTTAGGGCATTTAAAAAGTAATTTCTGCGTATATTTACGATTTAATATTTGTTACTTTCTTAAAAATATTACGTTAAAATGGTCAATTCAGAGTTATGGAATGGGTTGCATTTACAATTATAATTTCTTTTAGTGAATATTCTCAAAACTATTTAGTGATTTAGAAAATTTAAATTTAAAATATGTATTTCACTTTCTATTTTCAGTTCGTCAAGATAGAATACTCGTTGCATTAAAATTCAAAATTGAAAACATTGATTAAAAAAGATATTGAAGTATTAGTGTAAAATAATACTAAAGCTTGATATTTTCAATTATATTAATAATAATTATTTTACTGGCTATGTTTCCATCCACCTCGAATTATATTTTACAAAATAAAACCCATTCAAAAACATTTTTTACCCAACTTATTTTTAGAGCAAAAAACTATTTTATTTCTTCGGAGTTGATTTATTTGAAAAAATAAATAAATTATGAGATGATTCTTTTCCGTCGACGATTACACTATTTCTAAAAATATCAAATGCTCTGTCCGTATTACTTCAATAAGTCACATTCCAAAGATGCATTCATCTTCATTCATGTTTCCGGCCACATAAGTATTCTCGTAACATCGTACAGCTCAGCTTGTTACTTTTTGCTAAGGTTAAAAAATCTCGCAATATTTTATAAACAATTTTGGGAATTTCGGAATGCTAAATCAAAATTGGTTTCGTTTTTAGAATGTCAATACCGTATATAATAATTAATACTCATGGATTTTCGTTTTTTTTAAAGTATTTTTTTATTTTAGCCAGGATATTGGATTGCTTACAATAAATCCGAAAATCGTTGAACGCATTCCTTCATTTTGCATCTAATTTTTTGCGTAATTTTTTATAAATTATGTCTTCTATTTATAGCCTTCAACAAAAAATTCAGATTCAAATTGTGAGTTAACATGAGCTTTAAAACTTTCACAATAACGTCGCAAAAAATCTTACTCGTTTATCAGTAAATGATCTATATAAATCGAAATAGTTAATTGTGATATAGTATGGGTCTCACAAACTATCTTCTCATGAGATGTACTTCTAGTGACTAAGAATTCATTCAAGTCATATCAGGTTCACCTCTTGTCAACCAATTCGAATAATTATTTTTTTTGTTATTCAATTGTTTTTTTTTAAATTTTTATCAGAAATGCCTGTAACTATTTATCCCGAAATAGTTCTAACATAATTAAGATAGTTCCTGCTTTAGTTAAAAGGATTTAAAAAAATAAAAATAATTAATTACGATTAGTGAAGTTATCTGTACAATATTTTTATTACCTGAATATTCGTGTCTTCTGTCTCTAATTTATCTACCTGATCTTTTGAAAAGTTTGAACTTGTCTAAACTATGTTTACTCAATATAGCTAAATTGCGATCATAATAAAAAATTATATTTTATTTTGAGACAATCCAATCGTCGTTTTTGCGTAAACTATGAGAAAAATACGTATTCATGTATTATAATTTATATATATATTTTTTTTATTTCTTAAACACCTACGTAAATAGATTACATCGTTTTTTTATAATGACACACGTATACAAAACATAATTACAAAATTCCTGTTAATAAAAAACGTGAATATGATTAAATACTTTATTCCTAGAAACAATTTAAGAAAATATTTGAAGAAATTATGCACGGTATGATTTCATTTACCTAAATGAGAAGATACTTATTCTACTTCTGTTAAAAAATTTAATTCTTAGGTAATATAACTTAGGTTGTTAATTTGTTTCAAAAGTAATATAGACAAATATTTTCAAAGTATTTATTTTATGGCATGAAAAACAAATAGAGTTCCTGTGTTCCCACAATTCGTCGAAAGTAAATAAAAAAAGAAAGAAAATCAATTTTTTATAAAATTATCTTTTAATAATGAAGAAAGCTATGCTACCGTATTTTTTTTTTAATCTAACTGCGTATTAAATTACGCAACTTAACGCGCTATTTAAATAGATATATTACACAATAAAATTACTAATAGAAATTAATACTAAATCATTTTTTAAAAAAACTAACACATGTCAGTTTAATTTTTGGGTAAAAATAAAAAAAAATAGAAATGTGAAACGATTTCCACAATTTCACATTCTATTCCAACACAAAAATTGCAACATATTAATTAAATTTAAAAATAATTCAAGTTCTAAAATATATTCAAAGCCGATATGACAATAGGTAAAAGGTCGTTAGAGAAAAAATAAAAATTTCTCCGTTTAACATTTCTATGTACATACATACACAAATACAATAAGAATAGGTTAAAACATAATTTAGTGAAAAATTTCCAAGTATGTAAGTAAATTAAAAACCTCTTGGAAATATTAAAAATTTTATACAGATTTTCTATATTCTTTAATTACAAAATAAATGCTCATAAATATATTATATAAATATGTAACTAAGCTAAAATTACCCATACCTAAAGACACTTCTATCAGCTATTCTATTTAAAGATCTCTATCTAAAAATTTGATTTCAACATTTAATTAAGTTCAACAGCCGTTCTGAAAATGGAAACAGATGTTATTATAAAATGCTACTTTAGTAAATAAACTACTTTAATAACAAAACACATTTTGTATGAATTTAATACTTATAATAATAAAATTAGCTAACGACAGATGAAATATGCGAATAGGAAATACTATTCTCTTGTTTCTAATACATGTATATAAATAATGCCATCTTGTATGCTAATCAGACATGATATTATATATATATATATATATATATATATATATACATATATATATATATATATATATATATATATATATATACATATATATATATATATAAATATATATATATATATATATACATATATATACGCACATGTAAATTTAGTTGAACATAATTCAAGTTAAACCTAAACAATTTTGATGTTTGCTAACTAGCGGAGGAAATATAAGAATTTAACAAAAAATTAACTGACATATTCGAATGTACATGGAAATAAATTTAAGTAACACCGCTTATATTGAAATGCAAAACAAATAGAGCCCATTTTCTAGTGGGAAAGAATGAAATAATTTATGTTTCTGTTGCTTTTTCTGTACGATTGCTTTTGCGAATATTAACAGCACTAAATTTTGTCAAAATATGAAATTACGAGACGGTCTCCAATACACTGATAAATGGTAGGACAAATTTCGAAGGTATCAAAATTATGTTGGTTATCAGTGAGCATAAAGATTTAAAAAATACTCAAACTTAAATGTATTCGATGTCAAAAGGAAATAATTCTAATGATGCAAGATGCTTAAGTGTATTTACATTTACATAAGCTTTTAGCCGTTCTATAAGCTGTTTTCCATTTTCTAAATGAGGCTTATTATATGAATGTTTGTTATTAACACAAGCGTTTATCCAAATGCGACATAGTAAAATATTATGCTCAAGGACTACAGATTTTATACGCAAGAAAATTAAACATGCTTGTGGTGGTACTAAGGTATGTATTAATTAACCCCATTAAGCCTACCTACGCGCCGAACGCAAAACAATTTAGAGATGGACCGTGTTACACCCTTCAATCATTTAAGTACTTGCCTTATTGTGACTCGATTATTAAAGGCATTAGTTTGCCAGGTAAGGGAAAATTAATGAAATATACGTAGTTATACCCAGTTAGCTCGATAATTGAGAATTAGCTCTCTAAATCAGGCTTATTATATGAGTGTTTGTTATTAACGCAAGCGTTTATCCAAATGCGACATAGTAAAATATTATGCTCAAGGACTACAGATTTCATACGCAAGAAAATTAAACATGCTTGTGGTGGTACTAAGGTATGTATCAATTAACCCCATTAAGCCTACCTACGCGCCGAACGCAAAACAATTTAGAGATGGACCGTGTTACACCCTTCAATCATTTAAGTACTTGCCTTATTGTGACTCGATTATTAAAGGCATTAGTTTGCCAGGTAAGGGAAATTTAATGAAATATACGTAGTTATACCCAGTTAGCTCGATAATTGAGAATTAGCTCTCTAAATCAGGCTTATTATATGAGTGTTTGTTATTAACGCAAGCGTTTATCCAAATGCGACATAGTAAAATATTATGCTCAAGGACTACAGATTTCATACGCAAGAAAATTAAACATGCTTGTGGTGGTACTAAGGTATGTATCAATTAACCCCATTAAGCCTACCTACGCGCCGAACGCAAAACAATTTAGAGATGGACCGTGTTACACCCTTCAATCATTTAAGTACTTGCCTTATTGTGACTCGATTATTAAAGGCATTAGTTTGCCAGGTAAGGGAAATTTAATGAAATATACGTAGTTATACCCAGTTCGCTCGATAATTGAGAATTAGCTCTCTAAATCAGGCTTATTATATGAGTGTTTGTTTTTAACGCAAGCGTTTATCCAAATGCGACATAGTAAAATATTATGCTCAAGGACTACAGATTTCATACGCAAGAAAATTAAACATGCTTGTGGTGGTACTAAGGTATGTATCAATTAACCCCATTAAGCCTACCTACGCGCCGAACGCAAAACAATTTAGAGATGGACCGTGTTACACCCTTCAATCATTTAAGTACTTGCCTTATTGTGACTCGATTATTAAAGACATTAGTTTGCCAGGTAAGGGAAATTTAATGAAATATATGTAGTTATATCCAGTTAGCTCGATAATTGAGAATTAGCTCACGCGGGTGGTCTTTATGTGGAAGAGGCGACTTAAAATGTAAAAGCTCCTGTTGAAATTCTACCGAATGCTACAAATCGAAGTTCACTGTCTGATTATGGGATCTAACACTCAATATACTTTATTTGCCATTGTCTTTAGATCCTTTATTTGTAATATCTTATTGAATTTGTTATATTTTGTGTGAGCTCCTGCATTTATTGCAATTTGTTATATAATTTACTTACTATATCAGTGAGAAAAAGGGAAATGTATCGTATGTTTACCTAAATTTAATAAAGATACCTGTGCTTTTCAATGTTGAGGATTTCTATATTGTACCTTTTATTTCCGTGGTCCAAATTAAGTGATAAATGCCGGCGATATGAACCAAAAAAATATCGTCGAATTTAGAATTTTCTCCTTTTTTAAGTCGATTAACAATGAAACCGTTGCCTGTTTTCTTTTTCAACTGGTGAAAAGCTGCGACTAAATATCGATATAATTGTGTGGGATGACCAATTTTGAAGAAGTAAAATAAAATAAAAAAATTACTAATTAATTTAATTACTTGATTCGCGGTACCCGAGATCAATGTATATTAACCAGCCATATTTATGGAATGCTGCCGATGACTGTGAAGATGAATAGTAAGATGTGAATGAGATGATGGTCAGTTCATAAGTCTAAGTTTATTTATTCACCACTAGAATGTATTGACGATTTAAATAAAAACTCTAGCGGCCCAACGCGACATGCGAATACATGTAAAATTTAATTGTTTAAGGTTCATACGTAATATTTTATGGCACTTGAATGTAGTACTGTACTGTACTAAGCTTGTTTGTTTTGACCTCTTAAAACCTGAAAATTGTAACTTACGTTTAATATAGTTATTCTATTAACCGACCTAAACTTCACCACTTTTTTGTAGAAGCCATATTTTTATTTAAAATATTTTTTGTGTCTTATGCATGATAACAAATTTTATTTACTTACTATTCTGACTCTTTACAAAGCTTTTTAATACCTGTAATTTTTTGTACTTAGTATTAAGTTACGGTAAGGTAGTATTATATAGTTTCCCTAGCGTTTGTTATGAAAACACCAAAATAACTAAGTTTTTTTCCGACTCTGATGACGTTATTAATTATAACTTAACAATTATACATCATGTATAAGTATACGTCATGTATATGTAGTCTGTGAATCTACAAATTATCCTATTATGAAAATTGTATGTCGATTAGATATTTTTACGTGAATAAAACAAATATACAAACAAAGAAACTAACTTTCCTCTTTATAATATTAGTGGAATTATAGGGCCAATACGATATCGTAAGACAGTGAATAAGTTCAGGTTTTTAACAAACAATTTATTGATTAAAATTCAAGAGATACTTAAACCTTAGGTTATCAAAATTATTTCAGTATAATATTCACAATTTTAGTAAATATTGTTATGCTAGGAAATATGCTATTTAAAAAGAAATTTACATGTTAAAATTTAAAATAGGCAAATTGTATCTAGCTTTATATTATTGTATAATACTCTAATACTATTATTGTGTAATACTAATAAAAAATTAGCAGAGATATTTGCGTAGACAGATACAATAATTTATTTTACAACGTTTTAGAACTAAATTAGTCTTGAATCGATTAACATTGAATGTAAATAACATTTGGATGCTATAATATTTTTATCATTTCATAAATCGTTCCAATTTTCCTTTATCAATAATTGTCTAGCAATTACGAGTACGTTTACTGAACTTTGGCGAAGCGAACACGCTGGTTTCACCAAACACCCGTCGCAGGTCGACCGACGGCTATTCGTAATCAAGAGCGTCCGAGTTATAAGTTCAGAAATAGTTGGACATGGTTTATTTAAGACACTGAATGCCGCAAATAGAGGTAGCAGGCAAAAATCTCACGTCGCAAGCATCGGCCGGGGTAATTTTGTGGGATAGCGACGACGTACATACGCCGCGACGCGTGCGCGTATTTCAAAGATGAATGAATGGTTTTACTAAAGAAGTCATGAAATTTTTCGTGACCTATTTCTTAGAGGCGTCGTCTTTTATAGCACATCAATTAAAAAATTATAAAAACAATCTTTTGAAACCTGGAGTGAAAATTTTAAACAATTCTAAGTATATTATTATTGTTATAAAGCAAATTAAATAGAATTTTTGATTATTTCTGCAAAATTTACTAATATTACAATGCTAAAACCCCGCATTTGTGATAAAAATGACAAATACGGAATTCAAATTCTAGTAATTGTAAATTTTAATTCTGTGGGTACAATCTGTAAAAAAGTGAGACTGTAATTGATTAAAGTTGATCATAATTTTTATTATGTTTCAAATGTAAAGAAAATCTGGAAAATTTTAAATATTACTACGTGGCGAAATAGAAAGCAGACCCGGACCCAGAGAACTGCTCTCAAGTACACAGTCAATAAATTACACTAATAATAATGAACTCTTCAAAATAAATATTAGAGGTTAATGTAATATTTTGTGGTGTTTAATTATTTATCTAATAATAAATTAATATTTGTATCTATCTTATTGTGACCGCCCATTTTTGGACCATCGACATTGGTTGGTGATATTTCTACTCGGCTGTGTTTCAATATTAGGTTCGTTAATTTAATACTCTTACAAACTGTTTTGGAAAAAACAAACATATTCTCTAAAATTATCACCAATATCATTTTAAGGGGATTTAAATTGCAAACTTTATGAACATTGCTGAAAAAGGAAAATTCGCACGCTGGGCCACTAGTCTCGAGTTGAGACAAAGCATGAACCTGCGATAGAAGACGAGAGTACCGCGTCGTGGGTTGCGGTGGGTTCTCTGGCCCACCACAAAAACCACCGCCTTAGGCGGGGTGTCTCCCCCGCAGAATACCACCAACAACCTGCCGAGATATGATGGTGAACAAACCGTCCGTCGTCGGTCGCAGGCGAATGGTTTTCCTGAACTCGACACCGGACGGTCTGACGTGCGAATTTTCCGTAGCTAGCAGTATCATGAACATAAAATTAAAATATATTAAAACTGTACTGTTCGAAGACGAGAGGAAATTTTAATCGGCTTTGCACATGGAAAGCAAAAAATAAACCTAATTGAATGTTCAAAAATTGAGAGTAATTTTCAATATACCCTAAAAGGAATAAAAGAAAAATAAATTTTTAATTGGTATAGTCTCAATTTTTTAAGACGTTCTGGCGACTGAAAAAGGAATTGCGATTACTAATATTCGAATTCCACATTTATTAGTTTTTTAATAAAAATAATATAATTTTATTTAGTTTATAAAAATAATAGGTTCATATTTGGAATGTTTAAATGTTCTCTTGTGGAGGGTACACACTTTATTTTTCAAAATATTGTTTTTGTAATTTTTAATTGACGCATTCTACTAGACGATTCTATCGGACAGTATTAATTCAAGCCAAATTTTACCTTTAGTAATACTATTTACTTTTAAAACCACATATGTCGTTATTGTACAAAATATTAACCACCGATCCGTGCGGTTTGTGACTTTGATCCGCTACCACTGCCCGCCGCGTGCGGAGTCTCAGAAAAACCAAAATGTGCACAAATATTTTCTTACTTGTAACTTGGACGATGTCATCTGTCGCCGACGATGAACAATCAGAAAAACCAGCACCTTTCATAAATTAATGTGGACGATATGTGAAATAGCCTTAAATTAACATCAAATTCACCTATATGATATCAATTTAATATCCGTATGTAAATACTCGATATTTATTTTTACGACTAATCCAGATTATCCAGATCCGACGTATTACTAAGAGCAAGCTACATTTTTTTGGACGTAAAATCGTTAATTTAAAAAATTAATGGTCACGAAGTGTCACGATCCTGTTATCACCATTGATAAGATCTAAATCATCCGTGTGGCCGTATGTACGTTCAAGTTTCCACGCCATCTGTACCATTTTTGCGGAATTAAATTGCGCTAAACCGCGACGAGCCCTTAAAAAAAAGTCACAATTTTGCTACTTTACTATCATACAGTTGTTTGTTACCTAAAATTTGAGTCAAACTGAGACTAATTACGTCTAGCTAAGTTAAAGATTCATTTAGCTTTTAACTTTTAATAAAGGAACATGTTTATTTTACAACAATTTAATAAAGACAAGAAATTATCTAAGAAGAAAACCTATTTAAGTTTATGATAACTGCCTATATACGATCGAAACAAGCCAAAGCGCACATGAACTTGTCTTCATTTGCAATCGGCCTAACTAAGTAGACGGAAAACTTTTATTTTTGTTTTCTATTTGACTTATTTCTATAAACGTGTCCTAGTCGCAGCTAAAATGATTTCCAATACTTGTCACTGGCATTTTTCATCACAATAGCAATAAAGATTTTCCGTGTCAATAGTTTTCACCGCCAAATATTACGCAGGTGAAAAATAACTTTGAATTACGTAAACCAGTATAAATCGTCGAATTTTAATCACTACTATCGAAGACGCGTCTCAAATAATTTAAACTGTAATACAAATAAAAACATGAGAGCTATCTAGCATGTTTATTAATCCAGTAGGTTAAACAATGTTATTTTTTACTTTCGTAATGATCTTAAACGAGATTTTCATACATAATATATTTAGCGTATCCTAGGTGGTATAGGTATTTAGCGTATGAAGTTCAGATGTGTACCCAATTTGTCGCAACACGGGAAAATGTCCTGAGCTGTGTGTCCTGTGACGCAAATACAGTACAGGGAGGATAATGTAACATTTAAAAAGTACGAGTTGATCTCCAACGACGGTGATCCCTTCTAACATTTTTTATTATTTAAATTATTTTCATACAGGTCAGATTCTTCGATTTTATACATATTTGACCGGATCATCTCTACATATATATACATTTATATATATATATATATATATATATATATATATATATATATATATTCAACCGAATGTATATAATTTGGGTTTGTTTTGGCCTAAAGAAATAAATACACATAGATAAACTTTACGCTTTTCTGATATTTTAGTATTCGAGTAGAAGTTGTTTACTCATCTAATAAATGTTTATTTGTATATTAAACAGTCCGTATTGGTAATGCTTAACAATTGTCATAAAAAGTTCAATGTAATAACCTCCAGAATATTCGAAGTCGCTTTAGAATTTACTATTCCACGAGAAAAATACAATTATACAATTAAAGGTAACGTGAAGAATATAGTATTTAGACTATATTAAATTATTGATCAGCGCGAAATTTCTTAAAAACTGTGCTTCCAGGTAAAAACGATAAAAATAAACTTGGTAAGTATGAGCAGAACTCGCATTACAAATGCTTCATAAACAATTAAATATATACAAATATATAAACATTTTTGCGTACATAGCATTTTCGTAAAAATTATCCATAAAATTTATTACTATTTGCACCATATAAATATATTATTTAATATATCTTTCACAGGTGCAAAAATATTACGAATTTCTCATAGACATTTGGCTTTTGTTAACTAGTAACTATTTAATACATTTGATTTAGTTCTTTTTAGAAATTTATGGTTATGTATATGTATTATTAGAGCAGTATTGCAGTTTTCAACGTAAAGGATTTTAGTATAAATGTGGTAACAAATTACATCCTAAATTTGAAACATTGATGTTCGATCAAATCGTTGAATTTCTGTGAACAAAGTTAATTAAAAACAAAATCATACACTATTTACAGTACAAGAGATGCAAGTAAATTTACATTCTATTTGTAGTACAATAATACAATACATGCAAGTAAAATCCGACATGTACACTTTCTTAAAAAAATCGAGTATATAATTTACATTTATGCTACAGTCGCGCATGCATCGTGTTAGAAAATACCAAATTGTGCAATTAATTGGTGCAAAAGTCATAGCGAGACGTCAAATTTTGAAAGAGATGACATAACACTTCGTTTATAAATGTATAACATTATTTATTTCATAACAAATAGGTACCATATATGAATTATTTGAAACAGAAACTGACATGTACTTTTTAATTGGGATGTATAAATCAAGCGCCGATGTTATATTGATAAGTTATTGCTGCCATGTAAGGAAGGTGAATATCTGAATCCACATGACAACAATATCACTATTACTCCTTAAAAAAATTCTGCGCAACGTTTGTGCGCTTTATATAAACGTTTAGTCATTGCAATTGGAAAAGAGGCCATTAGAGTAATGGTAGTTAATAAAATGTTGTTTTAACAGAGAAAAGCCCCAAAAGTCCCAAAGATCCAAAAACTATATTTTTCATTTGTTGTGTTATCTATTCATTAATGTTTCATTTTACTGTTCACATTTCTTTTATAAAAACATATTTATGTAATGTACTTTTGACATGACGGAATATGCTTTATAAATCGTTCTGCAAAAAACTATGATTATGACAATGCGGGAATGATACCAATCTTAAGCTACGACCTTCAACGCCCATATTTTAAAAACGTGCTTCCCTCGTCTGACATAGCCATTAGTTACCTACTCCGTAATGAGGATGATATTAAGAACTTTTAATTTTTTCATAACTAAGTTTAATAGTACATTTACATTTACAGATACATATAAGGAAATTTATATTTTGTGTTATAGGAAATGTATATTTTGTGTTACGCGGATTATGCACATTTACAAATATGTATTTTAGGTAAATGTACTCAAAAACTAAGTGACTAAAATGTGCTAATAATAATACTAAATAATAATGTACTTCGACATAATTTCAAATCTCCTTTTTTCATTATTAACTAGGTGATTGCCTTTAACAGAATTTACTTATATTTGTATTACTTAGTTTTGCCTGTACATTGGATAAATTCCATCATTATTATCCCTACAAAATAAGTGAACGTAGATTTATGTTGAAGATAATTTTTTTATTTTAATATTAATACGAAATATAGGTAAAATACGACATTGTGTTCATTATTATATGTTCATGCAAATGATGGTTACTTTAAAGTTGCTGAAGAATAATAAATTATCAAAAATGGTCAATCATACCATCTACATAACATCTTCAAGTACATTAAAATTATTATTAAGATTAGTTGGATCAAATTTAGAGAAATAGAAATTTATTACAGATAACCATTTCCAATACTACGATAGTAAATAATTCGGTGATTAAATACTATCAAACAATGTCCATCGATTTTCCGCAGCCGCAACAATTACGATTTAGAGCACATGTGATTGATGCGTCAGATGACTTATTACAATAAAACGTGTGCACGGTATTAGTCAAAAAAAAAAAATGAGTAAAATTCCCTCGTCCTCCTTAAATTTTGACACTCTTTGTTTTATAATGAATTTGTCTAATTATTCCTCCAGTGGATGTCAGGTCCATGGTTAGGAAGGACTCATTAATTTATCCATTAAGAATGAATAATTAAATGATATTATTATCGTTTGATCTCGGGCAAACTTTAGATGGCCAGAGCCTAAAATATTTTTTTTGAGTTTAGTAAATCATTTAAAAAGAAATATAAATTTCATCAATAATATACATTATGTATTACAATTCTGTTGTAAAAGAAACACAAGAGATAGAAAAATTTTAATCGCAAAACACATATCAATAAATTTAAAGAACTTGCGGCGTATTTTGCTGCACTTAGTTACAAGCGAAATCATGTATAACAATAATTCTCACAGTTTATTAAAATTAAGTCTCCGTTCTCTATTTTTTTTTATCATTGGCCTATATGTCAAAAATAATGAATCATTTGATATTATTATTTCAAAAAACATTTACCCTACCTCCCACGACTATGTCTATTTGGGGTATATTCATTTCCAAAGTAGACTTTATTCTGTTAATCACGAGCCGCACTACTAAACATTACCGTTACACTTTCCTAGATACACCATCGTGTCGTAATATTCGTTACTGCTGTAATTCTCACGAATGATTACAAAATAACTAAGATGAAAATAATAACGCAATAAAACAAATACTACGACAGAAAGAGAACGAAACAAAATAAGTAATGATACGGCGAGTTAATATTACACTACTCGTAATTAGAGAATAGAATATTGTATGCTGAATATTTCATCGTGCCTCATATACTCCAAGTACTTTATTTCAGTTGCTTATGAAGCAAAGGAGACAAATATATACATTGCTTGCTTTACTCTTAATAACGCATGTTTTATTGTTTATTTAAAAACAAGTTTTGACTACCCTTGTTAATATGTCGATGGATATGTTTGGATATCTTAAGAGATGGATGCCAAAATATCAACGCTATATGCGACTTTTTACAAAATTGTACCTAATGGGTATAGAAAAGGTATTAATTTTAAAAAAAAATATCAATTCCATAAGTGATTCAATATTTTCCTCAAGACTGTTTTCACGGAGATTCTGCTCATTATAAGAAAGTTTTTAAATATATTATACAATAATTACATTTATTTATTGTAATTTTAAATGTAATTATTGTATGAAAAAGTTAAAAATAACCTATACTTTTTATTGGACAGAAAATAATTTTTTATGTTAACAAATTTAAATAAAAAAATATTTCGTCCCATATTATTGTAAACAAGAATCATCATTTAGGGGAAATACAAGGTATTTATTTATTTATTTTTAGACTCGTAAAAATCACCATAATGCAGATGCCCTTGTTAGTTTTTAGGAAAGATATTTGCATGATCTTTATAAGAATGGCTGGGTTAACTTTTTTGAAAAATCTGTTTCGGCAGATAAAAATCAATATAATCTACAAATTATTTTATAAAAAAAAATGGTTTATACGAAAAATAGAAATATTAAGAATGGCCTTGAAACTGGCAAGGGTATATAGACGACACTCTTGGTCTAAAAAAATCTATGAAATCCTGTGGACGCCTGTTTATAACGTGCTTCCTGAAGGTGCCGAAAAGATTAAGATGTGCTACGTAATTAAACGCAAATACACCTCGGTAACAGAATACGCTCTACGCGTGCGGGGAATGCAATATGAAGTGACATTCCGCGTACTTACTGCAGCGCCAGTCACCTAATTTTTAAAATACGAAATTGCAGCAATGACTATTTCAGTAGAAGTACTCTCCTCATTAAATTTTTTTAAGTGTATTAATCGGCTTATAAAGTTGTCTCTATTCATGTGAAATTAGACGGATGAGCAATAAAATCCGTATAGTTTATTAAATTCTTCCATTCCATAGCATGAGCTTTCTAAATGAGGTACCTGCAATTAATAATGCCCACCTAGATTTGCAGTCAACTATTTTGTACAAATATTTTTGAATTTATACAAGTTCTAATTGACTTATACTTATCTTTATTGTCGTCACCGTGGTGTGTTGGGTTGATCGCAAGACACATGGCCGTTGAGTACGCGGCACACCGCGGGGACCCGAGTTCGATTTCCAGCCGCTCATTTAGCGGGACTGGAGAAATACAACCTTTCGAGGCTCTGGCAACCATTTTTCCATATAATATCTTCATCATCTCATGTGGAAAGGACAACAATAACATCTTACATCTTACGTTTATTAAAAATTTATAAAAATAAAAAAACGTACATTTTTATAAATAATTTCAGCATCAAAATATATTTTAAGAACCCTTTTCGTCGGTTTTAGTAAACTATGGTAGGTTAATGCAATTCGCAACTAAATTAAATATTATTAAAGACGACACTAAAATATTTACACAATACTTTGAAACTAAACGCAGATCAATATTTAAATTCAATCAGCTGGGACCGGAATAAAATAATACAATGACCTTTTCATTGGCCACTGAAATCAGACCATCATTTTGTAAATAGGTATTTCTTTATTTCCTCGCTTCATTCACAAATCAGCAGATTAGTAATGCCAACCTTAAATTGAGTTAACCTTATTGGCCTTGAGTCGTTTTTATAGACATCAAATGTTAATTTTGTTATCAAAAAGGTTAAAACATTATAACAATTATTGTGACTATTGTACTGTGATGGGATGTCATTTCTAATTAAAGTATTTTTATTTGGATCAATTGAAAATTGTTACTAATAAAACTGTTACTGTAATTGCACTGTAATTGGAAATTGTTACTAATAAAGTATTAATTTAATATTATTATTTCATTTCTATGAAATAATTTTCAAAGAAATATTTCTAAACAATCTGTTGAAAATATATTTTTAATTTTATAATTTACCGCTTTTTGATGAAACTAGAGAAGTCGATATACAAATTAAATTGTTTTATGATAATCTTACTGACTTTATGATAATCTTACTGACTCAAAAATATTTATACAAAAACTGACCAAATGACACGTCGCGTGCCGCCGGGATTTTAAATCCTTTCTAAACGCATCATTAGAAGTTACATTTCAAAAAGAATTATTATGAACAAAAAGATAATACGTTAAGAAAAATTTACGATTCTTAATAAACAACATTTCGTAGAAAATAGTTGGCGTTTAACACACAAGATAGTAGCATGAGCGATATGCTGTCGTTTTACTGCCATTATATTGTACCATCATATAGCTACGAGAAGTATTAATTATTTCATCGCGCCTCATATGCTCTAAGTACTTTATTTCAGTTTAAAACTTGGTGAACACAATATTTACGCTCGACTTCGTATCTGTGCCTTAAAGCTAACAGCTACGGTAGACATACTTTATCGCGAGATAAAGTAACGCATCATGGGATGAAGTTCTCGCAGATCGTGTAAGATTATCATAAAACAATTTAATTTTGATATCGACTTCTCTAGTTTCATCAAAAAGCGGTAACAAGCTGCTCTACCGCCCTGTGGTAAACAGTTGACCGGTGACACAAAGTTGCCGCTGCCACGCCAGGGTCGTTACCTTGCCGGTGCCCCCCCAGTGTAAAAATGCCCATACGCGGGTCAAAAGAGTGAAGGAAATAGGATGGAGAGAGGGCGAAGTGGAAGGTATGAGAAGGCTGAGAGTTGAGGGGTGGAGTATATGGGACAGGTGGGTAAGAGTGGGACGGGGGTAGATGGGGTAAGTGATGTAGGGAGAGGTGTGGAGTGTGCGGGAAGGAAAAAGAGAAAAAAGAGAGGGGAAGAGGGTTGCAAAGTGGCAGTAGGTGGATAGACTTACAATGAGTGTATCATTGTAAGGAATGAAAAACATCACGTTTCACTTCCGACGCGCTTGGCTTCCACGCGCCTTTTATATTTTTACACGTACCAAGATAGTCCAGAATAAAAGAAATTTTTAAAATTTTATTTCTATCTGTTTTGGAATATAATTTTTTTGATATACCACTTTTTAAAATATTGTTTACACTATATAAAAATGATATTTTGCTATAATATACTTGGCACTTGCTAAGTTTATTATAGCAATATATGTATATATATATATATATATATATATATATATATATATTTATATATATATATACATATACATATATATATATATATATATATATATATATATATATATATATATATATATATATGTATATATATATATATATTGTTATAATATAATTAACAAGTGCTAAGTATATTATAGCAAAATAGAATTTTTTGTTTAAACGGTATAGATAAGTTAAAGAAAATTAGTGCAGAGAAACTGAAAGTTACAAAATTTTTACTAATTTTATTGGATTTGCGATGCATTCAATGGCTTCTAAATAGTATGTTTACAAAGAGATTACAATTGTAAAAACATTTTTTGGCTTCTAATTCAAACCCAAAATAATGAAAAAAATATTTTATGTAATAATTTAAACACTATATTATTATGTACCAAACTTAAAAAAATATGTTCTATACACACTTTTCTAATATTCGTGAATATGTGGAAGATTAATCTCAGATTATAAACCCTTTTGTTGATAAACTATATTTTTGTAATTGTGTCCGTTCACAGAAGTTTATATCATTTTTAGTGAAGGAATACAGTTTTAAATAGTGGCTATATTATCCATAAATAATATATAGAAATTGTGTATAACTAATAATAATCCAGAAAACAATATTCATTTATCAGTAAAAGAATTAACCAGAGTGATCCAACCATTATCGGATTTTGAGACAATTTATAAAATATTTCCTTTGCGTAGTTTAAAGGTAAACTTTGTATATTAAAATTTATTCAACCTAATGGTTACCCATATATTTATCACTCTATTTATTTAGTTTATTACAATGATAGGCTAACTAAAGGAGACATTCAAAATAATTATATTTGCCTTGGTTGAATAAATATTATAACACCTTATTTTTTCAGATGAGTTATTCTGTGTTAGTTAACGTCACATGTAAGATCATAAATTACTTTATGCTCAATTATTATTCAATGTTAATAACACCACACTACAGCCATGCACGGAGTGGCGTACGTTGTTTTTATAATTGCCTTACTCGCTTTAGTGGTGAACAGTGCCAGCTTTTTGGATTACAAACATATAGTGAAAATAAAAGGAGATGTAGTGAATAGTCTATTGAAATGTAAGTATTAAATTATTTTCATTCAATTATTATAATTTATAATAATACATAAATATTAATGTTTGTAACTAATTCAATAGAAAAAAACATAACAAATATATGCTTACTTTGTAACGGAATTCCTATTTATTTACTTACATATTAATACATAATTATATTAAAATCAAGACTTCACCAATTACTTAAATTAAGTTATTGCGCAATATCTTTCTCCATTTAATGATGCTAAATTGAACATTTAGAATTATCCACATCGAGACTATAAATACAAGTGAAATTTTGTCAAAATTTTATGATGTATTATCAATTTTAATTATTTTTGAGGAAAAAATAAGTCGAAAAATGAAGAATAAAATCATTCAAATGTCACACACGGACTGTCCGTCAGTTAGAGCTGTTTTTCTCAGAAATGGTTTGAGCTAAAAACTTGAAACTTGGCTTAGTTATATAATGTATTAATAATTAGCAATGAGAAATATTAACATTAAACTTTTTATGTTGGGAAATATATTTTTTGTTTTTTATTAATTTTACTTATGGTGTAGAAATGAATTGAAAATATAAGTTATGAGAATCCTAAATCAATATTTTTTTAAAAATTTTTATAAGTTAATTATAGAGATATTATTAAAAATGGCCACATAAATATATTTTTATCTCTGAAAATTTTGCAGTTAAAATTTTTAAACAAATTTGTAATATGGAATTTACCTATAGTTTGCTAAAGAACTGAAGATATGATCATACATTTCAAATTTTATGGATATTGCAGATAGTTTATGGCTGTGAAAAATATACTTGACAATAAATATTCTGCATGAAAAATAGTATTGGTATTTGTAAATAAAATAGTTTAATAGATATACTATATATCTTAAATATTATATGTTTTAATTTGTACGGAAATAAACACTAATACAAGTTCATGTCGTATTTAACAAGTTTTCTATTACATATTTCATCGCAGTACATAGTTTTCGGTACTATTTCAATGCAATTAATTTTTCCTGTCTCTATTTCCCATTTTAACAAATTATTTTGTTCAAAATAATTTTATTTAAGATATTTACAGTTTATTTGCGATCGGTTGCCGTCACAATGTTTGACTTCAGATATCGTGGTGTTTACGCAGCTGATATTTGTGCGACATAAACATAATCGGTCTCCAATGAAAATTGGATCGATTATGTTCGATATATGTTATTGTTGAATGATAAATAAAATTACCTGCATACATTTTAGAAGTTTTAATAATATAAATTAAGTACAAACTGCTTCTAAATGATTCACTAACTGTTGGAGACAATTGAATGTATTATGGAATTAATATTAGAGGAGTGAAAATTTCACATTGTATGGATTGGGCTAGGAAAGAAAGGTTTCAAATAATATTTATTATAGATTTTACTAGCTATAGGTCCCGGCTCTTCATGAACGAAAAGAAACCACGACTGCATTTTATTTTATTTGCTTTTAACATAATAATTATTTTCAAAAACGATGACACATGTATCTTTATGAGACTCTGAATACAAATTTCCATGGTTCCAAATTCAATTATTTCGAAATTTCCGTACAATCTCCGTCTCCCATTTTCATACCTTTAGAGCATGCATTTCGAAAAATCTTAACTATATTATCAAGCACATAGAAGCCTAATAAACGATACGTGCCAAATTTCAAGTTCGTAGGCTTCGACATTTGGAGATTTCCTAAAAACTTAGGCAGTAGTGTTTGGTTTGACATGTAGACAAAACATCTTGTTTTTATTCTTTGATTTTTAAATTTAACTGATAATTTCCATGACATATTTTCGAGCATCTTCTCGCATGTCTATATCTTAACACTGATAAGAATGACTTTTGATTATAATATAATTATCAAAGATTAGTTACAATTACCGTTATATTATTATGTAAATTGTAAGCTTTGACACGCGGCTTCATTAGCGTATACAAGATGAAAAAAATGGTGGTGCAATTTAGAAATATGTGTCACCTGAAAGTATTTAACATGAAAGTAGTTTAAGATGAATGAAATCAAAGAAACCACGTGAAAGTTAGTTAAATAAATAAATGTTTCGTAGTTTTCTTGAAAAAATATCTTTCAGTTTAAAAGTCGATTAATTCAAAGATTAGGACGATGTTATCCACTTACTATGTAAATATAATTTCATGTATCTTCACGCTCATATCACTGCCGGGACGGTTTTTTTAATTATAAAAAAGGGGTTCTATTCTAAGATAATATTTAATTGTATGACAGCCTCTATGAATGCAATATTTCCTGGAAACTATGAGACATGAAAGCAAAACAAGTGAATAAACAAAATCTCTTTCGCATTTAAAGTATTACATAACTTTATGTAAAAAAACAAGAAGAAGAGAAAAGATTACCTAAAAATTTCACATAGTAGTCGGTTTGGATGCATAGCTCTTTTGACCTTCATTCTGGTTACGTGTCCAATAGACCTTTATGGATCAGGCTAACTAGCTTGGCTCGTGTGCACTTTACTTTGTGAATCCAAAAGAATCATGAATTGCAACATATGACAGAAGAATAAACAAAAGCATATTGCAACCGAGTCTTTTATTTAAATAGTATGACAAAGTAGTTGGCAAATGCACATGTTTATTATCTAATAAATAAAAAATAATATTTAAGTAACAAACTTCCCTTTCGACGTAGTTAAAATGTAATAGAATGGTAAAAACAGCGAATTATATGGAATAAGGCCAGGTAGAATTTTTATCAATTACATTTAGCATAATAACATTTTAAACGTAAATTTAAAATAAATTCAGTCCTTGATCCAAAACAAAAAACAAAATTAAAGAGAATTACATTTGTTTCAATTTCATTATTCGTTTTTAGTTTGAAAGGAAATGGTTTAATAGAGGTTACGTATCAATATGATAAGGATCTAATAATGAACTCCAGAAATATCCTAAGGATCTCTTCAATGGTGACAGCACAAGGCCCGTTAGAGAAAATTGAAATCGAATTTGAACTCATTTGACATTTACTCATAAATACTTTAGTCACATATAATGGTCAGGGTATGATGATGGGGCTAGAAGTTGGTGACAGAACTACTCAATTAAGAAGTAGATTCATCAAATTTGGACTCATTTTACTAGTCTTAATGAGTTCGTAGGTCACAAATTCTGACGATGGGGCCGAAAGACAGCGAAAGAAACTCCTTAGTAAAGAGTATTCTATTCGTCATATTTGCGATCGTTTGATTTTTCTTGACTATCTGATCACAATTAGCGGATAGGGTCTACGATAGAACCAAAATGCGGTAACCATACATCTCAATGATGACGAATAGTTTCATTTAGATCTGACTCTTAAAATAAAATGAAAAGTTTGACAATGAAAGGAAAAAACAGAAATTATATTGGTATGTATATGCAAGTACGCGTAAAGGCATGACACCAATAAAATATGGAAACATATAAACAGTAAAAAATAAACAAGAAAAAAAACTAAGGTAGAAAAATTATCTAATAAAGAAAAATCATGTTTTTATAAAGGATGCTTTAAATAATTAATGCAAGGAATACATGAAATGTTATATTTGTAATAGCTTGTAGATTTTAATTTTTCTTTCCTTATATGTCAAGTATCATTTAGAAATAAATTAGCAGCAAATAAGTTGAAAAAAGGCGGTGAGTGTCAATAAAATAACGCTCTTTGAATCGCTGTTTTTGTAGAAAATAACAAAAATATTTTACCGTAAATGTTTCAAATAAATACTCACTTTTTAATAATTTTATACTTTTCAGTGGGTTTTTTTTAATGGTTTATTTATAATTGGCTCAATTTTCTGTTAAAAAGTTTTATTTGAGAATAGTTTTTCATACTTTTTACGACTATATGGGTGAATTCAGAATAGTACGTAAACAAAATATTAAATGTTTAGCCTTCATCACCGGTCGTACTTTTCTGATATAAACTAAAAACAATATATACCGTCTATAGATTGCAATTATCTATTTCCAGTGGCAAACTCCATTGGAGAACGGATTTTCGAACTCGCAAAAATAAGCAAAACCGCTATTTTCAACAAAACTTGTTATTCAATATAAAGAAGTACAAAAAAACAGATACATACAAACAATTTTTGTTTGAATATTTCCAATTCCCTGAAAAGAAATTAATTCTCCGATGTAAAGATGCAATTTACTTTCTACAAAAAAGAAATGGTGTCGATTTTACCACGGTCAAATGTTGAATGATATTAGAAATATTAACATTTGACCTTTTATTAGATTCTGAGGATTAAAAATTACGTAATTAATAATTAGTGGTGGTGAGAACTTATAGAGAAATAAATTGACAATTGAGTAATGTTCATTTGGATACTTACATAACATCTCATGATTTTATAACTCTTTCATCAATTAGTACTTGTAAATTAACAAAAAAAACATTTTCTCAATTTCTGAAAATTGTAACCTATATAAGCTTCATGAAAATACATTTCAGAAAACTATAATATTTATTAGAGTCATCCGACTTGCAGTAGCTAATACATAAGTTGCCTTACTTATGAATGAGTTATTGTTCTATTATAGTAAATATAGCAGCAGTCTATAGTATCATATATAGTAACAATATGAACCAATTTTTAAAGTGAGTATAATAGAAGATACTACATAAGCAGTTACTAGTTCCAGTTACACATAGCGTATCCTTCGGTGATTGATTGGTTACCCATATTAATATTTAAGTCATTCTTTTGCGAATGTCTTACAAGTCTTGAAGATTATAGAAAATAAAACAAAGTAGTACAAAAAATATAGTTTATAGGCGGTACAAACTTTATCACAATATGAACAAAGAAACCGTTTCATTTCCTGGCAAGTCAATTTCCTGGAAAACACAGAAATTTAATGCCAAATAAATAAAAAAATATTTTCGGATATCAGAACTTATATTCTTTGAAAATCGTATAGCAGAACGTCTGCTTATAATTTATAAGTGATATACTGATATCTCCATATATGTTTCACATTGCAGGTGATTTGAAAAGTAAAGACAAAACAAGAGTGAAGGCAGAACGTATCTTCTTGCATGCTTTCAGTACGCGAACTAACAAGAGTGACGTTTGGAATTTAAATGAGGTTGGTCCAGGTTTAAAACAAAATTTCGACTTAAACTTCAGAGACAAAACTTATATCTACATACCTGGCATACAGGAAAGCATCGACTATGTAGATTGGGATGTATTAAAACCTTATTTCCTTCAAATTGCAAATATTAATTTCTTCTACATTGATTTCACCCCGTACACAACCAGTCAATCCCTAAACCCATTGGAAGGAGTTTTTGAAATAAGCCGAAACGTTTACGGGCTTGGAGTCCATATTGGTATTTTTTTAAGCAAACTTGTGATTGATGTCGGATATCCACTAAATCGAATTCACGTATTCTGTCATAGTCTAGGATCTCTGATTTCTGCAAGGGCAGCGAAAGAATTTGAGTTGTTTTCTGAAAAAAAACTGCCAAGAATAACGGCACTAGATCCAGCCGGCCTTTGTTTCAGCACTACTGATGTGGAAGATCAACTGACAGAAAATGATGCAACTTACGTCGATATGTATCACTCGAATGCGGGATATTGGGGATCGGATAAATTCTACGGTCATGTACATATTTTAATAAACGGCGGTGGACCAGTCCAAGAAGATTGTCCGAAAATTTTACTCGCTTCTACGCTTTGTGCTCATCAGAACACGCTTTTGACTTTTTGGGGTAAGAGTGCTTTGAACCCTAATAAATATTTCGCAGTGAAATGTGATAATCTGGAAGACGGTCGAAAGGAAAAGTGTTTCGGGAAAAAGATACTTGTAGGTGCTGAGGCTACTCCGGAACCTGGTTTTTATAATTTAAAGTTTTCCTTTAATTTTGCACCTCAGTTCCTATCCACTGTAACAGCATGGATCGCAAAGGCAGTTAAAGGTATTATATGGGGTCTACTACCCACATCTTAAATAACGTTTTTTATGTATCTTATATTATCAAAGTATTTAATATAATGTCCTTGATAGATGACCTTTATTTCATTTTTCACTTATTGCTATATTGTAATGTACCACTAGAATAATTTCCAGTAGTTCAATCTTTGCCAAACATAATTTAAATTATTGTTTTATTATTATTATTTTGATATATTGAACTTTTCTTCAGGGGTGTAATACTAATATATAATTTATTGATGAATACACAAGTTAAACCTGGAATAATATTAGAGTTTTTTTTTAAAGCTAGTTCTAAAACGAATGATGAAAAACATTTAAGATAGCATTTTAAGTCAATAACTGGTGGTACTTATTGACATTTAGTACAAAATTATTGTGTCGCATAGGTGCATTAGGGGTACAAGGTTTATATTTTCATGTATTATTTTAACTAAATTATCAAAAAAGCTTTAACAAAAAAGCTGTCATATATGGGAGCTAAAAATGTAAAAACATCAAATAATTACTATTAGCAATTAAAGGTACACAGTGCTCTTTTTTTCCTTAATCTTTAACTTTTATTACATTAGCCATATCAGGTCATGTACATATTTGAGGATCTGTAAATCCATTCCGTACATATAAGAATTCCAAAAATTATTTTCTTAAGGATTTTGTTTTTGTCAGTTTTAGAAATATTATTAGGAAAATCGAAAAAATATGTTTCCTTCTCTTTTCTCCCAAACTACTCAAGTCATTAGAAAACTACAACAATTACTCTAAATAACTCGTAAATTTAAAAAGAAATCACGATAATTTCGCGCCTGCAAAAGATATGCAAGGTAATATATTTGTGTTAAATTATATTTATATGTTAATTTTCGTGTGTCCATCTTGTTCGCACCGCGTAAAAACTATTTATTAAATTATAATACACATTAGTCGGAAAATATAGGAGATAACTTGAAGTAATATTTAACTTTGCCACTCAACCAGAAGATTTGCAAATTCAATATTTTCAAGAATTAATTTATATTGCAATTAGAAAATAACGAAGTGGCTGACTACTCGAGATGCATTAATTACATTTATATGCAGCGTATCTATGTACGTCACTAGGCGGTGCTACGTGTAAATTAAATAATGTACTGAATTTATTTACTCCAACCTGATTTAGGGAAATGGGCGTGGCCAGTGGTAAGGTATGAAGTGATACGACCCTCTCGTAGTAGGTATTTAAATAAGTAATTTGAATGTGAGCAGATTCATGAGGACAAATGTCATGGTTGATTTGTTGGTAATCTTATGAACATAAAATTGTTTGGTGATGTGTGTATTCAACAGAAGTTTACATTTTTTCTTAACTTGTTTAAATGCGGATCTGTTGTCAATATTGGCAATTTATTTGTTTAGGTAGGTTCAGTAAACATTTTGTTGTTACGTACTTTATTGTCTTTACATATAATAAAACTCTAGAATCGGTGCATTTATACATTAAAAATATTTACGAAAAACTGAATGAAGGAAACATAAGAAAAGAATAGAACACAAAATATTCGTTTTGAAAGGTTTTTCTGTTTAACTGTGAGCCTGTTTCTTTATTCGCATTTCATACAAGAGCAAATGAAAATATTTTTATGAAATGATAGATTCCGTTGAGTCTGGCGTAACATGTAGGCTAGGTATTATAGTAATTAACCGATTGAAAAGAGGCTATTGCAATTTGACGTTTGAATATAAAGTTTGTTTACTTAAAAAAAATTACTTTTATAATTATAATTGCAATTTATAATTGCAAATTATAAGTCACAATTAAAGAATCAATTAAACTTGCAGTTAACTTAATAATAATTTATGTAGATGCATAAGCAAAGTAAATCACAGGAACAGATAGTTTTTAAATAGTTTATTAGAATTACGATACGATATTTATACGTACTTTAGTGAAAGGTTATAGGGAAAGATCTTCCGCATTTGAGAAGTTGCATTGAAAAAAGTTACTCATTTTTATTGGTGTCACATCTAACATACTTTGATATAATTTTATAATTAATGAAATTTTAATCCACAGCTGTTAAACTTTTCCTAATTTAATTTTTATTTTTTTCAAGAACTTTTTCCAATGTCCGAAAGTTCTTTACATCGTTTTAATTTTTACATTCATTAACATAAGTCACAAAAATCCAGTCAATATTAAAACAAAAAATCTTCAAATATTTGTACTAAGTATACTGTCCGCATATTCAATATGGTCTAAAGAGTTTTTCTATTCTCTTTCTGGCGATATTTATTAAAAAATATAGTTAAAAATATCTCTAGTTACTCTGAAAGTTATGTAAATAATGTATTAATTTACTTTGAAATATGTGGCGTTAATTTTGTAGAAATTCATTATTCACAATTAAATGAAACTACGTGATGTAGTATTATTTCCACTTTCTTTAATTTCTTTACTACGACCTAGATTTCGTTTGAATCTTTGCTTATATCCCATCTGAAGATGTTATAATACAATGAAACCTAGGTCGTGGTAAAGAAATGGAAGAAAGTATAAATAATACTACATCACGTAGTTTCATTTAATTGTATTAATTTATGTAAATTATAAAAGTTATTCTAGAGTAATTACTACGAGCACAACGACTAAATCACTATCTAGTTTTTATTGGTCAATTGCTTATGAAATTTGTCTATGAATTTATTAATTTCCACTCTATCACCGTCTGTGGTCAAACACTTTATGAAATATATTTACATAAACTGGCAATAATTTCTGAGGCAGGTACCTTGTAGATAAATAAAGATACAGAGTATATGCCAGTTTTTGCGGATCTGGATTTACTACTGGGTTAACTTGGTTTGCAGCCTCATATCACAAATAATTATTACTTACTGGAATATACAAAAACTACCAATCATTCGTAATTTTCTGAAGAATCAATTAAGAAGTATTTTATCACAGTTTCAATTACAAAATATTTGAAAAATTAGATTAGTTTCAATATTTATATATTCATAATGCTGTTGCTTCTGAACGTGCAATCATCTTTGAAAAAAGTAATTGCTCAGTCTCATTTGATTTACGTATCACCATAATTTTCATTTCAACATATGTATGTTCATCTTGAATATTTGTAATTATTTTATTAACACAAAATAATTAACACACCTCATTAATGAACGTACTCCAAGGATGGCCATAGATCATGTTATTTGTTCTAAAACGAAACATTGCATTTTATAAAAAGTTGTTTAATACCTAAAATTTTAGAATCACATGAATATTTCCACCAGGAAGTTATTTTTAATACAGGTTTTTAAAAGTCTTCTGCAAAGTTCTCGATAGTAAACGCAAACATGTACATTGTTTGATTACCGGCAAAGTATGCTGCTAATAAAATGAATCCATTTACACTAGTTCTTTGTTTATTCATATATTACAATGTTAAGTCTATAACTTTGAATCACACCAATATACAAGGTAATTCGCGTTTGGAAATGAATGGCATGTCGTAGATGAAAGAGGACTTGATGCATATGTGGATCTCCTTATTTTTGTTTTCACAATTGATTATGAATCTTTGTAAATTTTTTTGTTTGATTTTAATGGGACCCCAATAGTGAACATGAAAAATTAAAAAAAAATTCTTCGTTTTCACGTTTTGATCGACGGTCACAAAGGGGACAAAGAACAAAATCTCATAAGTTGGGAACCATACCAGATATTTGGGATGAAGGGATGAGATTATAATGATTTTAGTGGTATTAAAGTAATATTAGGAAGGAGATTAGGAAAACCTAAGGACAAGTTATAAAGATATAAAATATTGATCTGGCCCACTAAATATAAATAAAAAGCTGAAGAGAAATATAATTGTAGGAAGAAGACTATTAGACGCAATTCTTTCAATAGGCACACATAAAGATACTCGCTACTCTAAAAAGATGGCACTAGAAAAATTCGTCAGAACTATAGAATAGTGGTCACGAGACAGGAAGAGGCTAGAGTAGCATATATAAAATACAGATATAAATATCAATCATTATACTAGTATTAATAATAAAACCAATAGTATTATAACACATTCGATACCCACAACAAATGTACACAATAACATACAGAGAGACCGAAATTCCCTCAGCAACAATTTCGACATGAAAATATTTGATCTCCAGATCATGGAAAATAACAGGCAAAAACCCGATTGCCCTAAAATAATAATAATAAACACTGAAATATGCATTGAACGAACATTCCAAAGTATTTGGACGTATCCATGGGCATATCCAATATAACACCCAAACCAAATTGGGCTTTGGAAAGGTTATTCTGCGCACACCAAATACAATATATAGACATACAAACACATGATAACCTGTATTATAACAATCAAGAGCATTATCAAAACGATAACTTTTAATACGATTATAAAGATTATGATGACATATTAGAAGACAATTCACACTCAGATGACACAACAGAATTTTTGCGACATCCAACAGTTACAAACACGTAGTGAATGATGACAATTCCCATATTGAGGACCATTTACTTTATAAAATAAGATTCGAATTCGGTGAAGATATGTAAATACAGAGGCATTAGGCTCAATGCTTTCGTTTAACTATTTAATATCACCATATACGAAAAATTGTTAGAACATGAATCATTTGAAACATGAAGTACCGGTGCAACTTCACACCATATTACCGTGAAAGTTCTTTCACTTCCATTTGCTTGTAATTACAAAATTATTCCCAAATTCCTCTTATATGATTTTGCCCTTAATATAAATGTTTAATTGGCCTAGATCTGTTAAGAAAATTATCTAGCAAAATAAAGTTATAAAACAAAAGGTTACATACAAAACCGGCAGAAAATTTAATCCATTTCCACTACACAAATTAAGTAATTCAAATTTATCCCAAATGCGAGCAGATAATCCCACTAAAACCAATTAGATAGACGGAAATTATATTTAAAACCTGTGTTTAAGGAAAAAAGTTGCCACTCACTAGGCGTGATAGTGAATGTAAAGAACAGGGAAAGTAAAAAGGTCGGTCGTTAACAGATCGGATGAACCCAAAAATTATTGAAAATATAACTCAGATTGAATTATTAATTATCGAACCTTTTATCTAAATGAATTAAAACAAAACCTGACAAGATTAAGGATAGATTAGAGATATAGATATTTTCTATTTGGAAAATATTCCGTTCAATTTCACAGACGCCGTTAAACACGAAATTCGTATTGCAGGCGATTGCCCCATTTTTATCAGATCCAAAACCCAGCGGATGCCCTCTTGAAAAAAGATATAATTAGAGACATTATTTTACCCTGGTCATGCCCAGTTCACATTGTACTTAAGCAAACAGATGCTTCAGGCAAACGTATCTAACGCCTAATAGTAGATTTCCGACGTATGACGTAGACAAATAACTATTGGCCACATTTCTAAAATTTTAGATAAATTAGGATAAGCTAGATATTTCAATATGCTTGATCTGGCTTTCGTATACCATCAATTCGAAATGAACAAATCTAGCATAGAGAAAACCGAATTTTGCCCAGACAGAGGACTTTTTGAATTTATTATAATGTCATTCGCTTTTAAAAATACATCCAGCACATTTAAACGATTCACACACCAATTTTTAGAGGTCTTCAAAATAACACAAACCTTGATGATATAATACTTCAGAACACATAACAAAATTAGAACGAATGTCTCATAGACTCAAATAACGTAACTTCCAAATACAGTTAGTGAAATCCAAATTTATTCGCCATAGAAATAAACTTTCTTGGCAGTACATTAACTAATAAACGATTATGCCTTAGTCGTGTTAAAGTTAAAGCTATTATTTGTTTTCACATGCCAAAAATCAAAAATAAATTAAATTATTTTTAAGCTAAGTAGGATATTATAAAAAAAATCTAAGAGACTTTACCATACTAACCAAGTCAATGACTTCTTGTTTAAAAAAGAACGATAATCTATTAGCATTTCGCAATTCATAGACTCTTCTGAAAAATTGTGAACTACTCTTGAATAACACACCACTATTACAATACCCCGATCATGACAAACCATTTATCTTCACAACAGATGCTTTGGACTTTGCACTCGACATGGTATTATTACAAGGAATAGACGGTTCCAACAAAATAGTACCACACACTTGTCGAACGCTATTCTATGCAGAAGTAAAGATTTCAATAACAGATAAAGGTTTTCTCTCAATCGTATGGCTTACAAAACAATTTGGACTGTACTTGTGTGGTCGAAAATTTACAATTAATTCGGATCACAGGTCACAAATTTGGCTTAAGTCATTAAACATCCCAAATTCAAAATTACGACGTTGGAGGCTTAGATTAGCAAAGCGGAGTTACGATATTTATAGGGATGGTAAACAAAACACAAATAAAAACACATTTTCTAGGATTAAATTCTTTCAAAATCGCTACATTCGTTACATCTTTACGGAGATAACAAACAAATTACAGAAACAATTTTAGAATTAGAGAGCCAGATAACAGCTAATTGTACGTGACAAATATTCAGAACCAACATCAGAACCGCCACCAAATTTTAAATATATCAAGAGACATTGTGGAAATCATTTACATAGAGCCAGATAATGAAATACTAGGCATGTCAATAAGGAAAGACGCTGTAAGTGAACAAAGAAAACCATTTTACATTAAAGAAACAAACAATTCAATTTTTAAAAGTACATACGATCGCGGTTATAATTTTTTATTGCAATTTTACGACAAAAATCTTTATCACATATTTTCTAAAGTTTATACGACAATGTTTAATAACCGTGAACCAAAATCACTAATATACGCATGACGTATTAACGTAATGGAAAATAGAACCGAACAGAATGAGCTAATAAAACAATGATATGAAGCAAATATGCGCACCGTAGAATTCTGGAAATATAAATATTTAAGTCAAAATTTCCTTCAGAATATATGTTTCTTAGTAAATAGAGTTGTATGACTGTTAAACATGCTTTAAATACAAATTTAAAAAATACCCTCTGAAAATCTACTTATTAACCGCAACACCAGCTAAACCTTTAGAACATGTGTCTATTGGTCTTTATACGTCAGATGGCGTAAAATTCCTCACTCTAATGTATAATGATTACGGTGAGGAATATCACGTCAATTATAATATATAATACCTATTATACTATACTATATAAACCTCAATAAATTATAGATACGCGCACTACAGGTTTCAATATCATTCATATAGCAGAAACACTAAATCAAATTGTGTCAGTAACAAGACTTCCAAATAAAATGAAGTTATAAAAGAAGTATATAGTTTATATAATATTCTCTTCGATTTCACTACACATTTCAATCCAATTTACAATTTACTGACAGGACAGTTTCGCTCCACTATTGTTGAAATATTAAGTATTCTAAAGATAATGAATATAGACGAGATTACAGATCTAATGCAATATGTATTTTTCGCTAGCAAGATTCTATATAATAGCGATGTTGTAAAATGAAATAACGCTCGTGCAAACAGGCATTCTATATCCGAGCATAATTATATCGAAAAATTTACGGGAAGAAAAAAAAATATTGAGCAAACCCAGATTACTAAACTCATGTACGAACTCGTAATGGAGAACATAGGGAATATCAAAATATCTATAAGTAATAATAACTATACTTCCACAATCCTTATCCTTAGAATTCCTCCGGTGAATTTCATTAAATATGACGCAAAATATTCCATACCTTACAAAAAATCTACTTGTTATACTCAAATTCAAATATCTCCCACTCGTAAGACTGTTTTCACAACAAGATAGAGGTTGCAAAAATGGTCAATAATAACCAAATGTGTTAATATATGGAGATGAAAGAAACATCCAGAACTAAAGAGTGCATTATTAAACTATTTCCACACAAAGACACGGAAAACTATACATATGCCGTGCTCAAGTTAAAAGAAGGGGCAATCATATTTAAGTATGAAAAAAAAACAAAAGTGAACGAATGTAGGAGCTAGGGTACCCCAGAAATCTAGATGGCTGCTGTCTATCTTAGGGACGGAGTAGTTAAGTAAGCTCACCCGTGCATACCATCAGCAAAATCATAATAGCCGCTGATAATGATCATCCACTTCTGGAAATTTAAATGTTAATTAAACATGTATCTTCATTTTCCCTAGGTAGTTGTGGTAACGTGAGCAGGTTCACGAAGCTATAAGGCGATATAGTTGCCATATTCGGGTAGTTAAAAGTATTAACAAAACCTTCAGAAAAATCGTTATGGTAAATAATATTTTCTGCTTAAAAATTCCTATTTTTATGTTGAAGAAACAAATAACATTAAATCGGTGATATAGTTCGAAATTGTTAATTTATAAATTCATGTATTACACTTTGTAAGGTTGGCTTGCAACTAAAATTATTAAATGAGGTAATTTGCAGTATCTTCAAAAAATTCAATAAAGGACATTGTGGATTATAAAAAATAATACATAAATAAGAATTTACAATTAAAAGTAAGTATAACGTAAAGTGGTCAAAAAATGTAAAAGAAGTAACAGTAATTCTCCTCAACCAGTTTTTTAATTAGCTGCTGAATGTTATTAGCAAATTTTCCCGTAATCAGCAACGCTATTAATTTCCCGACCCCTGTCAAACACAGAGAATAGAACTATTTCAAACTTTTCCATTTTTTTGCTAAATAACTCTACCGAATGATAAAAAAGTACCAGGCTTTTCAATTTAGTTCATAACTAACTTAAAAAGATATTTACACTTCAAAGAAACGCATAGAAGCTATCCAAGGAATTTCTCGGTCGAAATAATTTCAGTTTCTTTTAATTTTGTCTAATATTTAAACCGTTTTGGGTTGCAATGTTTTGTTGGGTTCTAAGCCAATAATTGTTTAATAAAATCATTGCCTGTTTATTTGAATCTAGTCTCTGCATACACCTAGCTGCATGCATTCGTTATATATTACAAATCCCATTAACATTATCAATTTTATGCTATTAATTTGGTACATTCTAAAATCAACATTAAAAATAATATTTACCTTATAATACAAATATGTTATTTAATATTTCTTATACATCCTACAGAAAGAAAACATATTTTAAAAAATTGAAAATTGATCACACAACTTAAATAATGACAATAAAAGCCACGGTACCGCTTTCACCGCTTCAACCAATGATGCTCAGGCATTGTATAGAGACTAGGGTGCCTCCATGGATATGGAAAACTTAACTCTGTTTCTGACGAGAGCACGAATAACTACTGCACCACAGGGGCGGAGATGATGTCGGTTAAAGTGGTGAACAACAATTATTTCCTGGAAAATAGTGCTCATAAGTTTTATAAAATAATTTAGCATTATGTAATAAAATTTTCTTGTTGAGCAAGGTTTAACCAACAACATGTGTTCGCTCTCTATATATAATGGTTATGTGTACATAGTCAATGTTAGTGAGTACAGTTTAATCAAAAATATGTACCCGTAAACAATACGCAATAGTCATATTTGCGTATCCGACGTTGATAAGCTGAATTTTATTCAACAATATGTGACTATATGCAGTAGGATTGTATACGTATCCGACGTTAATGAGCAAGGTTTATTAGACAATATGTACCAGCTGACTATATACCTCCGAAGTTATGGAGCAAGGCTTAATCAATAATATATACTAGTTCATTATATTTAATTGTTATGTACACATGTCCGACCTTAATGAGCAAGGTTTAGTCTATAGTATGTATTAGTACATGGTCATGAAAACTATGCAAGATTGATGAGCAAAATATTTACCTGTGTCAATATTACCTGCGTCTGGGTTATCGATATTTTAACGATTAAAAAGAAATTTTAATAAACACTAAAGGTCCGCAGATATCCAAAAAGGGTAATAGACTTAACGATCACAGATAACTGTGCGAAAAAAGGTTACTTTTACTTCCCGTGACGGAAGTAATGAAGAGTTTTAGAGAATTCAAAAACCAAGTTGAAAATCAATTGAATAGTAGTATTAAATGTCTCTGTACTGACAACATGCTCAAATAAATAAATAAAGAAGTCAGTCAACTCAGTTATTCAGTCAGCTCAGGAAGTCACTCGGCTCAATCGGTCGACTCAGGAAGTTGGCTTAGGAAATCAGTTGACTCAGGAAGTCAGTCAATTCAGTTATTCAGTCGGCTTATTTATTTAGTCGACTCATTTATTCAGATGGCTCATTTATTGAGACGGTTCAAGAAGTTAAGAAGCTACTCAGGAAGTCAATCGGCCCAGTTATTCAGTCGGCTCAGATATTCATTCGGCTCAGTTATTCAGCTGGCTCCGTTATTCAGTCGGCTCAGTTATTCAGTCGACACAGGAAGTCATTCGGCTCAGAAATTCATTCTGTGCAGGCAGATAGTTGGGTAAGGCAGTCAGTTGACTCAGGCAGACAATTGGATCAGGCAATTAATCAGTATTGCGTGCCTCTCAAAATAGAGCCAGTGTTGCCTCATCAAGCTAGCCTTCACGAGGGATGGATATGACAGGATTTTTGGCAGTCCCTTTCGCTACGAAACGTCAATATACAGATATATTCACAAAAGTTTTACCCAGAATCAAAGTTGTATCAATGAAAGAAGGACTTGGAATATCAGAGTCAAACATGTGATAATTGATAGAGTGATGTTAACAGTGTCACCTAAAGTACATACTACATAGCTCTTTAATTGAATTCCTGTGTAAGTGTAAATCCGGTGAAAATATATGTTCAAGTTCTCAATTTTTTGAAATGAGAACAAAGTTTTGAACAAGAAGTAAATTCAGATACAACTGGACAGACATACGTTTATACACACATGCATTTATGTAGACAAAAATAAAGAATTACCGTTTAACTCTACTATAAGGTAAGTTCCTTATTTGTAAAATAGGGTATTTAAACAATAAATTCATATAAAATATCTAATATGTAAATTATTATTTAAGGTAAAAAGAAACCAACACAAGTAAACTTAGATTAAGGCTCATAATGTAAACATCTTGCATACTTATTTATAGCTTTCACTCGCATGAAAATATGGCGCATTTATACAAAGTATAGGTTCTAGGATAAACACTATAATTATAGGTTTTTTGCAACCTTTTTTAGGTTTCTAACAACCCTTACTTTCCCATAATTTTAAGTTGAATGTATTCAGAAATAACTTAACTAGTATTTCATCTGTGAGGATGAGTATAATTAAAGAGAAGTGTTAAAATAATTAGTGTCTATTAATGTCGCCCTTTCCTGTATAATCCGTTTAGTTTATAATGGAGGGTATATAACCTATAAATCCATCATGGTACTTCCTTTTTTTGTTCGATGATATCAAAAGCTGCGGTGGCTATCTGTACGGATTCCTTCTCAAGACACATGTCATCAATAACTTACGCGGTTCCACCGTCGCAACAATAATTCAACAGTTGGGAAAAGTTAACGGAAGGAATTTATTTATTATTATTCCATCCTTTTTTAATCAAAAGCTCTCCCGGTTATTATTTAACGAGTTTAGCAGGTGGGACATAATGATTTTTAAGAAGAAGAACATTAAAAACTTAATGCTGTCTCTTACACCAAGAATCCCGCATACCTGGCAAACTACTTTACCTGGCAAATAATTCAAAAGATTTTACTCACTGATAGATGAGCACAACGACAAAAGTTCACCTTACGTGTATGTATTTATTTTTTTAATTGTGGAAACATTATTAGATACAGAAATTCATAGAAAATTCTTGATCATATCTTAATTAAATATTAATAATTCCAAAAGAAGTTTAACCCACTTTTGATTCTTTTTCCTATGTGGTACTTTGTAAATTATTAAGTATTATCTATATTGATCCGACTTATAGAAACACTATCGCGGGTATCAAGTGTTTTATAAATGACTTCTTGAAGTATTTTTAAAGTTTTGGTTATCCTATTAAAATTCTCCATATAACAAAACATATAAAAATTTTTTTAGATAACAAAATATTTTTTTAGTTGCTTATTAAACAATGAATGTTTTAATAATCAAGGGAAAAATAGACCACGCACTATTTTTAGTCTTTTAAAAGCTTAAGGACCACGCACAGTTCGAAATAGATCTCAAAAAGAGTGACATAAAAGTTTATCCAAGCCCCGGAAATAAGGATCAAGAACTCTAATTGAAATGAGTATTTATGTTTTCTATATATTATAGATTAATTGCACTTAACATCTATTGGCCCATTAGTGGTCAAAAATAAATCACTTGTACCTATATTTTTAGGGAATAGCCGAAATTTGTAACATTTGATCCTCTTGGAGATCATTCATCTATATGTGTACACAAAACCTGTCTACAAACTTCAATTCTATTTTATCCTCTCTGAAATATACTTTATATTTTATAACGAAATTTTTAAAAGTTCATGTAAGTATTAATGTACACTTGATACATTTATTACCAATATATAAAAATATGGACGTTTTGAGAAAAAGCTTGATACATTTATAGCATATCCAACAGATCAGAATTTGGTATATCACGGACAGAGATACACATTTGTGATATTACAAGGATACTGTTTTTTTTCCTTTGGAGGAACGGAAGCCTAAAAATATTAGTTTTGTTATCGTATTCCAAAAGAAGCGACAGAGACATAATTGTCCTTAAATATCGGAAGCGCAAACAATACAATATGGGGTTGGCAAAAAATAAATGAGACACTCAGAAAACCTTATAACTGAATTTATCTTATAACATTATTATTATTTATGTATTAACAATGTAGTCACCGTTGAACATCCGTGAACATTATCAATACTGTGTGACCATCTCAAGAGAAGACAATGGACACCATCGGACCTAAACTTTGAATTCTGGGAGTTAAAAAAATGTTTGAAGATTTGTGTTGATATCTTTAAAATTATGAAACTTTTGGCGTAGGAAGTGCTTGAGGGCTTGGAAGAAATGATAGTTTGTTGGTGCTAAATCTTTTTACGCTTGCAATGATAAGCCCTAAGGTAATCTGTGTGAGATCCGAACCAAGCTTCGTCAGTTAATAGCGAGAACGTGCTGACATACTCGTACCCTTCATGTAATATTTTATAGAGCGTTCAACAACTTTGTGATATTATCTAAAACTTAAACGTTTTGGAACATTTGAATATCAATATATTTCATAACTTTCTTGTCAATCCAAATACAAAAGTAATCTCGCAACAAAATAATAATAATGCAACTAGAAGTTAAATTATATTAACATTACAATGACTTATTGAAATAGTTGCACTGTTTGGTACCACAGCCGCAATTTATTAGCATGACTTCTCATTTTTTACCATTTGCTGAACATGTATTTTCTTTGTAATCTATGGTTGTCTGTGGTATCGACAACCATAGAGTGCTGCGTTTTTTGACACTACCTTCTAATTATGTAAGATGTGAATGGTGGTGTTTTAGTGTTACTATCCAATGAAATTTATACACCTACGACTGAATCACAATAAATAAAATTTATATTTCAATACTTACAAAACATTCCATTTGGTAAAAATTGTAATATACATGTATGTATGTATGTATATATATGTATATATATATATATATATATATATATATATATTTATATACCACTCCCATGCATATACTTTTGAAAATGTTAAACCATTCTCAACATTTTTAAATACTAATGTTTGAGGTCGGAGGGCGTGGACCTCGGGCATATGTCTCATGATTTATCCGTACTCACCATTCTTTAATTTCTGAATCTCTCGCTCATGGGATTATGAGGTGGAAGCATTTTCTATAGCACCTCCTGCTATTTACACTTCTTAACAATGAATTTTACTCAGTGATATTTTTATTCCAATAAATAACCCGGTGTAAATTTTATTAACTAATCTTTCTAATTGATTTAATAGGTAAATAATAATAGTTTCTATGCATTATCGTACTTAAGTACTGCGAATATATAAAATATATTCAGAAAAGAAGAACAGAAAGTCAATTTAAAAAAAAAATACATAACAAAAATATAGGGACGATAAAAACTATTATGTATGGTATAACAAAATACAGTGCTTATATAGGACTTTATGTACGGCAAAATATAATGGAGTGCTGGTACTAACTTTAATTTCAATTGAATGGAACAAACTTCCTTGCATTTTTGATACTAATATATTATGTGGTATATTACAATTAGAAAAGTTATCTCAGTCTTTCTCAATAAATGGAAATTATAATGCATCTATCATATTTAATTACTAAATATTTAATAAACCTTTGTACATCAATAGATGGCGCTACATTTATTTCAAATCGCACAGTGACATTTTTCGCCCGGACATACACCGGAGAAGTGTGCGTGGCCAGAATAATCTGTCCAAAAAAGTTTATTATACGCGCGTGCGCGTGGGCACATGCACGCACGCATGAACAAATAAACGAAAAATAAACAAATAATCACAGAGACAAGTAAACAAATAAATATAGAGGTTTTCTTGACTACAACGTATTACATTTATTTCCATGTTACGAAAAAACGAAAATAGTATTGTTTTTCGTTCAAAATACCGATTTTGGTTAGAATCTATCCTCAAGCCAACATAATAACCATTGAACCAATTTGAAAGAAATTTTGCATTTGTAAGTTTTTCAAAAACATTTTCAATTACTTTTTTTCATTTTTTCTTAACTTCAAAATGTAAAGATTTTTATGATACCTAAATTTTGAAATTTAAAATTTGATTTTTTCAAAAATTTGTTGAAAATTTTTTTTCAAACTTTCTACTTATTTTTCATAAAAATAGATAAAATTTGTTTTTAAATTCTTGTTCTGTTAAATTTATAAACATATTAGTGTAGATATAATAAGATGAATTTTTTATAATTGGCAACTTATACTGCCATTTTTTTATAAATTGCTGGAAATTTAAAATTCAGCGAAGTTGTAAAAATTTTTTAATTTGTTCCTCTAAAATCCGTTGCTATTTTTGAAACACAATCATTCATGTTTCGAATTACTCGTATCATTGGTGTTTCTAAAATGGCACCCACTAGCCTGTAGGTACGCCATGTCCACACGTAGAAGAAATTTGGTAAGTTCCAGAGCGTTAAAAAACACATTCGAGAGTTAAAAAAACACACGAGTTCCTATTCTCATGGCAATGTCCTTTGAGAAATGTATCAATATTTATAGACATGATCGATAAAATATTATACTGGAAGCAAAGAAATATTCAATGGTTAAATCAACTGTAGATGATTTAGCTACAGAAACATAAACTCCTCCAGAAAATAATGACGTATTTCGAAAAATTAATTTTCTTTCGTTATGAACTAATCATTCTCAGGTATGACCGCGAGTAGGTAATTGAGTAATTGAATGCCTTAAAAAGTACAGAAGTGCAATAGAATTCAATTCTAGATTCTGGTATTGCAATGTGATGATAACTATGCGAACACAGAATGTTGCATGACCACAGAACGTTGAACAATAACGCATGATACTCCAACAGAAAACTCAAGTTATAAAGTATAGTTCAGCCACTAGTCAAAATAACGATATTTTCTTCCGATCATAAGAAGAATGAATTAAAATAAAAATTTTTAAAACCTATTTTAAATTTAAAAAAAATGTTTTGAGGGTAATAAATTCGAGTGTAATTATTATTACACCAGTATTTTCTAACTACTTGTAATGGAAATATGGTATTTTTCCAGTTTATTTCTATTTTCAAAATATTGGAAATTCTGTATGTTCTATCTATTAATTTTTTTTTAATTTTTAGAATACCTGAACTAACAGGCAGCGTTGCATAGCACAACTGATCTTCGCATTCTCCACGTCGATCCTAAGAAAGATATTTGCTGGTATTCTTACTTATTTACTGGTCCTTATGATTATTTATAGGAAAATGTTAAAATTTAAAGAATTAAAATATAAAAAAATAATGAAAATGTTGAAATTTAAAGGAAAATGTTGAAATTTAAAGAATGAAAATTTCAAGATAAAAAAGACCATGATCCTCTTGAATATAATTACAAGTTTCAAATTAAATTCAAATAGAAAGGACGAAACCTCTGTATATGCATAAAGAAAAGACGCAAAAATAGATACATTACCATGAAGTAATTATAGTCTAATATTAAATTTAGTCAAAGAAATACGAATTAAAGTATCTGGGTGTAAAAAAATTGTTTCTGCAATTCTGAACCAGTTACTTAAAAGAAACCAACGTATAAAAATATTAAGAAATTTAAAACCCTAATTATCCCCACATCCATTTTTATACTTTCAGCTGCTGCAAATCAGTTAAAATGAAACAAAATAACCAATACAAGAAAAAACTTTTTAGCACATAAAATGTAAAAGTTTGGTTTTTATTGTCTGCTTAGGGGAAGCTTTGATATGGTTATTTTACTATGATCATATTGCCCCTAGCGTTCGAGCAGAGTACCAAGAATGCGCGGCGTAGTCAGAACAGGCCAAATGTACGCACTCTGATTTGTACTGTTGCGGCGTATATCTAAAATCTGGCAGAGGATGAGGGTGCTGTATGTACGAAGCTGCCAGAAAATTTATCTCTGCTAATTTTGAGCCACTCGAGAGGACCTGGCTCAAATTTAAATAGTATATGTCGCAATTTCTTACGGAGCACGGCACCTTTAATGCAAACTTAAAAAGGTTCGTATTTAGAGGGAATCCGGCTTATTCCTGCGTCTAAGAAACGCAGGACATGGGATATTTCTTGGTTAACTGCGGCGAGCACGACGATCTGCGTTTTATTGAATGATGCGTTTTATTGGAGAGCATGAGTCGAAGAACTAGAGTAGAAGCACGCGGTTTCTTATAACGTTGTTCCTTTAGTCAACGTAACTTAGTTGGAAATGGACTAAGCTTTGAGTAATTTAGAACGTTCGTAAAACACACTCTGGAGAAAATAAAGGCGCTGAATGACTTTTTGCGTTGGGATATGGGTGGATGTATTTGATCATAAGGGAAACTATTATGAAACCTTCGAAGGTCCTTTCTTTTGTATGTTCCGTATTCCTGGATGAACTCTGAGATAACGCGAGTGACATGGAGGAAATAGTCTTTAATTTGGTCGTTGAGTTACAAGCGACTAAAGAGACAATTTTACATTTTACACCCAATTTTTTCTTGTAACTTACGTATTTATTCTTCAAAAATTATTCATCCTTTAAAAGTACATACACTTGATAATATTGCCACTATAAGTTGCGTGTAAAATACATTCAAATAAATCATGTGACAAGCTACAGTGGTCGTTAAGCATTTCATACCTTGCCAGCTATTATCTAGTGGTAAAATATAAGTTACATTATGCAAGGTTCTATATAATTTTTAATGTGATACAGCAACGCTTTCGGGCAATTCAGTTTTTGCAGTAAGCTTGGAAGCCATTAATTTTACACCCAACAGATATGTTATGATCACATAAAACGAATAATAAATGTGATCCAAAATCGCCATACACGAATTATGATAAAAGAGATAAGTTTCCAAGAAAGTTATATAATATATTGAAGAAAGATAAATTAATTTAATTTTAGAAGAATTTTTTGAAGTGTCTATATAATAAATTTTATGCTAATATAATATAACGATAGGATTTTGCATTTACTCAATATTGTCAGCTCTATAGTTTAATAGAAGTGATATATATTAAAAAATTCTTAGTATGGATTCATCGTAACTTAGATTAGTTTTTTAGCTATGGTTGTTTTTTTATTGTTATCTGTGGTAAAAATATAATTCCTAATTTTCGCTGCCCAATTAAAGAGGTGGCTTGTTTTTTTTAATTTCCCATCACCTTAAGAAAGCTATAATTTCATGATGCAAATGTTAAAGAATATTATGCATTTATTTTTATTTTGGAATAAGTCTACAAGCCATCGAATCAAATAAATGTTATTAGTTACGGAGCTAGATTAAGTGCAAATTTATATATTAACATCATATTTAACGTATTCCAAATAGATCCTTTTTTCACTAATTATTACAAATATGAGTTAACATTAAACATTTGAATTTTTGTGGCCATCTTTAGTAGTATATTGCTTGTCTTCTTTTTTAACTCTATCTTATCACCTTTAAAGCAAATTAAAATAGTCGCCAAACTTATCAAATTTCCATTTTCGAGATTTGTGATTTGCTTTTTTACCTTTTTCAAAATCTACATATTCTATTATATTACCATTTTCTATCATTCTAACATTCATCAAAATGTAGCTTCGAAATGAATTCCAGAGATCAAATTCTCTCTCTCCAAGCTCTCCAAATTCTTTAATAAAAATTGATATCTTTGGGGATCTACTTAAATTTTTCGCAGTCAAATTTTGCAATGCATCAAAATTTTAATTAGGAAATATTTACCTTTATTTCATCAATTTATTTGTTCTATGACTATGAAATATGCACTAGGCTATATATTGTCATAATAAAAAATCATGTCAGTATTCATATATACTTTTATGTAATTACTACATAACCTTAAACGGTTAAATTTTTACATGTACCTCAGTGTGTCCGAATTCCTTGCAGTCCAATTTCTACTCGTAATAATAACCGTGTTTGAATATTTTGCTATCTATTGTGCAATGAAAACATTTATTTTATTTATATTGGTCAACAAATTAAAACGACACTTAATTTTACCAAATCATTTGGTCTATGACTATGAAATATGCACTAGACGGTACATTATCCTAATAAAAAATTATACCAGTATTCATAAATACTTCCATGTAAATACTATATACCCTTAAACGCTTAATTTTTTACATGTACTTGAGTGTGTACTGTTACACTCTTGACATTCCAACCCTAAAGCACCATTATTCCCAAGCATATCATATTAACATGCTAACGCCATCCTGTCCCAACCTCTAAACACCCTCATAATGCTATTGCAGCATTGTTCCCAAGCATATCACATTAACATGGTAATGCCATCTTGTCCCCAACATCTAAACATCCCCATAATGCTTATGTAGCATTGTTCCTAAGCATATCATATAAACATGATAACGCCATCTTGTCCCCAATATCTAAACATCCTCATAATGCTTATGTAGCATTGTTCCTAAGCATATCATATAAACATGATAACGCCATCTTGTCTCCAACATTTAAACATCCTCATAATGCTTATGTGGCATTGTTCCTAAGCATATCATATAAACATGATAACGCCATCTTATCCCCAACATCTAAACATCCTCATAATGCTTATGTAGCATTGTTCCTAAGCATATCATATAAACATGATAACGCCATCTTGTCCCCAACATCTAAACATCCTCATAATGCTTATGTAGCATTGTTCCTAAGCATATCATATAAACATGATAACGCCATCTTGTCCCCAACATCTAAACATCCTCATAATGCTTATGTAGCATTGTTCCTAAGCATATCATATAAACATGATAACGCCATCTTGTCCCCAACATCTAAACATCCTCATAATGCTTATGTAGCATTGTTCCTAAGCATATCATATAAACGTGATAACGCCATCTTGTCCCCAACATCTAAACATCCTCATAATGCTTATGTAGCATTGTTCCTAAGCATATCATATAAACATGATAACGCCATCTTGTCCCCAATATCTAAACATCCTCATAATGCTTATGTAGCATTGTTCCTAAGCATATCATATAAACGTGATAACGCCATCTTGTCCCCAACATCTAAACATCCTCATAATGCTTATGTAGCATTGTTCCTAAGCATATCATATAAACATAATAACGCCATCTTGTCCCCAACATCTAAACATCCTCATAATGCTAATGTAGCATTGTTCCTAAGCATATCATATAAACATGATAACGCCATCTTGTCCCCAACATCTAAACATCCTCATAATGCTTATATAGTATTGTTCCTAAGCATATCATATAAACATGATAACGCCATCTTGTCCCCAACATCTAAACATTATCATAATGCTTATGTAGCATTGTTCCTAAGCATATCATATAAACATGATAACGCCATCTTGTCCCCAACATCTAAACATCCTCATAATGCTTATGTAGCATTGTTCTTAAGCATATCATATAAACATGATAACACCATACTGTCCCCAACATCTTAACATCCTCATAATGCTTATGTAGCATTGTTCCTAAGCATATCATATAAACATGATAACGCCATCTTGTCCCCAACATCTAAACATCCTCATAATGCTTATGTAGCATTGTTCTTAAGCATATCATATAAACATGATAACACCATACTGTCCCCAATGTCTAAACATTATAAGATAAAAGCTCTTTTCGCAGAAACCGCAACAAGATGCATTCCCAGACACGTCAGCATATTTAATATTTATACCCTGGCTAGCAACCTCGCCCAGTTCAGAAGTCTGTAGTCCCGGTACACGTCAGTTGTCATTTTAGTTAATTACATTTAAGAAGTAATTGTAAACCTTATAATTAAAAGATTTTTGTAATTTTAAATAAATCTTAATTAATTAAATAATAATCGTAAATTTCTTTTAAAAAAGCAATCCAATGAATCCATTATAACAGTACGAATTCCTTGTAGTACGATTTATACTCGTAGTAAAAGCCGTGTTTGAATATTTTGCCATCTATTTTAAAGTGAAAACATTTATTTTATTTATTTTGGTTAACAAACTAAAACGATACTTATTTAATTTTACCAAATCATTTGTTCTATGGTTATGAAATATGTTCTAGGCAATATATTATCATAATGAAAAATCGTATCAGTATTCATAAACACTTTTATGTAAACACTACATACCCTTATACGCTTAAATGTTTACATGCATCTAAGTATGTACAAATTCCTTGTAGTGTGAGTCCTACACGTAACCATGCCATGTTTGAATATTTTTCTATCTACTGTATCCTTTTTCTGCTGCTCCAATTTTTCCAATATCAAACAAATAAATTAATATTAACTAAACTAACAAATTGACATAAAAAATCAGTTTGTTTGCTAATATCAGATAAATTTTCACAAAGGTTTTTTTACTCCTGAGCGTAGAGCCAATAAGATTAGATACAAATCGTGTGTAATCTTAAGTAGGTTAAACGGCATAACAGTAAAGAAGGGGGTGTAAAATGAGAAGGTTTGTGACACTATGAACGTTTCACATTACGTTTTTATTTCTGCTTGTCGCAATTAACGCCGTCCAATAACGCGCTTTTTGATAGATCGTGTGAAAAATGTCCCATCGATCAATGTCTTGTGAAATATCTAGAGACCCTGCGCTGTAAGAAGTATCGTGTGTCGCCACTCAGAACCGTACTGCGGTGTCGTCTCATGACGGCAATAAATGTGTCGATAAAGTACTGACACAGGCATAGTTGTAATATAAACGACATTTTTCCTGTAAAACATGCGAATTCATTCGATGGCATCGACAAAACATTATAAACTAGCCTTAATTATTTTCACCTGCGACTCTGCGTGTGTGTATTTATTGTTTGTTATTAGAATAATATGAATTACTCGTACATGCTCTTTCTTTTATCGGGAACAGAAAAATAGGCCAAAAATTTATATGGGTGTTATTGAGTTTTTTCTCGATTCCTTGGATATTTAGAAACGTTTCTAAGTGTATTTAATACCAAAAATCTTGAAGATCAGATCACTAGGATAGAAGATTGCAAGTAGTTTTATTTGAGCACCACTCAGTGTTACTAGCGAAGAAATTATTTTCCCGCGAGAATTTCAATTGAAATTATGAATTAGACCCTACGGTTTAGATTGTGCGTTGAAATACTAGTCAGCCAGTGATCTGGTCTTTTATATAATATTGAATATATTTGGGGTTAATTTTGAATAAATTCATTATTCACAATTAAATGAAACTATGGGGTGTAGTATTATTTCTACTTTCTTTAAGTTCTGTACCACGACCTAGGTTTCGTTGTATTACAAAATCTTCAGCTAAGCAATTAGCAAAGATCTTTGCTCATAGCCCACCTGAAGATGTTATAATACAACGAAACTTAGGTCGTGGTAAAGAACTTAATGAAAGTAGAAATAATACGTTTATATAATATTATTGAAATTTAATATAGATAAACAATTGGTTGGCTAATAATATACGGTATGTTACTAGGAAAAATGTTTTTAACAATCGGTTTTAGTTTAAAAATTAAGGGCGACAGGAGGCGTAAAAGATTTCTCAGTGACATTGTATTTAGTATTAAATGAAAGTTGATTAAAACCCGAGTTCAAAAATATAAAAAAATATTTTTAGTGTAATAATTTTCTAATAAAATTTCTAAAAATCCCTGAAAAATTATTGTATACCCTCATCGTCTCAAAACTTATCGATCAGTAAAATCCAAAAAAATTAAAAATATCGTTCGTATACTTTAAATTCACTAAAAATAATCAGCGCGGCATTACATAACTAATTTTTTTTTTAAATCTTACAATATTTAAATATGTAGTAAAACCAAAGTTAATTGTGGCGAAAAATACATACAAAATAAAAGTTTTCACATAAAACACATATAAAAATGTGAAATCGATTTTGTTCGTATTTTTATTTTTTATAAATTTATTTTGAAGTTAAACTAAAATGATTTTCAAAAACAATGTAAACGCATTATAATTTTTGGGGTTGCGTAGCCAACCAAACAAGGACCGCATATATATTTGCCATGTCCGCCTATAGGTCACAGCCGTCTTACTCTCAGACTATTAGTGTCATAAAGCTGAAATTTGACCTAAATATATATTATATGTATATAGTACATGCTTTAAAATATATATATAGTATATGCTTTAAAATCTTTTAAAGACATATTTTTAATGCACTCCCTCTTTGTAAAGTGAAAGTGGATTTCTTATTATCATACCACATCGTCTAGGAGAGTTGATAGGTCATCGATCGTTAAATAGGTCATTCAAAAATAATATGAATATGTCATGGACCTTTTTTTGATACAGAGATCCATTTAAAAAATGTCAGGCTTTAATGCGGTCTCTGTTAGTGACGTGATTCGCACTGGATAGGTTTTTTATATTTTAGCATCACAATTTTTTTTGTCGTTTAAAAACAATAAAATATCCATATAATCAAACCTGTGTAGCGTACCTTAATATCTCTACATACCTAGATAATAATTTACATATACTTGTTTGTAGCAGTAAAAGGCATGTGAGCTCTGTCATTTTTACTTTCAAGAAATAATAGGACTGAAGGAAAAATCCTAATTATAAAAAACATGACTTTTTACATTATGTAAAAACCCAAGCATACAAAGAAATTGTTGTGTATAGGCGTATGTGCCGGCTCCACGACCTGGTGTCTAGACCGTTGGACCGATTCGATGAAATTTGAATTTCGGGAATTTTTCCTATGTATTTTGAAATGAATATTTTTGTATTTTACTCTTCATAATTAAATGAAATTATAGGCGTTAAATTGTCCACAAAAATTAGTACTTTATAAACACAAATAAATATGTTATAAATTTAAAAAAAATGTATTTGGGTTTCTCCTAACCAATCTTATGCAAATTGTATGCGCTTGTATAGTGATTGTGGAACGTGGTGCGCGTTGCTCGATGGCACAATTGACAAGCCCAACAATAAAATAAAAGATTGAATCGTAAACACTTAGCAAGAAAATAATTAAGGTATAGCTAGACCTTTCATTACCAAACTAGATTTTTGCTTTGTTCACCTGGTTATTAGAGACGGTGAGTTATAGGGTCGGTGGTTATTCATGGCGTAGTTATCAATAACCGAAAATAATTCGGTACCTATTTAGCCATAAATTAAATTTAAACATTTAAGGATGCCTGATATTTCCATTAAATTATATACAAGGATAAATTATATTTTTCACCATACAAATTCTTTACCTAACATATATATATATATATATATATATATAACGAAGTTGTCAAAAATTATAAAATTTTTAATTTCGGAATTGCAGCTATAATTATTTAGTAAACTCGAGCCACGAACTGCGATTGCGACGTCTTATTGGTACGTCACGCAGAAATTACACTTTTTTCACACTTATCAAAAATATAAAAAAGGAGATACGTTTAAGGTTCGAATTTTATTTAATCATTGTTAAAATTTAATTTAAGATTGACATATCCGCCCTTCGACACGAACGGTTCTGTAGTGGATAAAGACAGCTCGCGCGCCATCAGCTGCTGCGTAAGTACATTTTGTTTTATATTTATTTTGACGTCGATGCGGTTCAATTGAAAACACGTAAATTAGTATACTTGGATAGGAAAAAAATGGAAGGAAAGAATGGAAGGCAAACATATCTTTTCTAATAGCCCACCTGAAGATGTTGTAATACAACGAAACCTAGGTCGTGGAAAAGAACTTAAAGAAAGTAGAAATAATACTACATCACGTAGTTTCATTTAATTGTGGATTTTCTATTTTATTAACACGCTTCACTTCTCTTTTGTGCTTCGCGTTTTATATATTTATATTTATTTTTTTAACACCTTACACCCGAGAAAATGTTTTCTCTATTTCTAATAAAATATTCGCAATGTTCCCTTTGTAGTATTTCAATTTCAAATTCGCGACCTTGGCGTCAAAAATTTTAATTTCTATACTTTAAGAGAAATTGTAAGAAATAATATTTAGAGGTACTAATTTAGAGCTCAATCAGACCTGAAGAACCAAAAAGTTTTCGTTGTCTTTTATTGTTATTGTTAAATTATATGGTTACATATATCAATCGTATACATCATTTCAGTTCAATCGGTCATGCAAAATTAAAAAAAAGGTAATAAAATTTATATCCCGGTACAGTTACACACAGACCCGTGAAGTATAAAGCATGAGCCTGGTGAAAAAATAATCTCTTTAGGTCAAATGTAAAAAAAACATTCAATAAGAGAAAAAAAATACTAAAGAGTAAATTAATAATAAAATGACAATTCGTGGGTGTTGTAGCCTAATATTGTAATCACTTTGAATTAAACCAAGAGAGCGCTAGTTGAAATCCATTATATGATAACGATAAACCTGTATCATAATAGTTTGCTTATTTCATATTATTACAAAAAAAGATGCTTAACATAAATCTTTTCCCAAACCGGAGACAGTGTTAATTTTAAGTACTTGAAATTTGGACGCAGCACGCATGATATTGACATATAAAGAGAATTTATTAGAAATGAATTATAAATACATTATCCGTAGTTAAAAAATTTTACTTGTATGTCATTTTTAAAATAATTTATGGAAATGGAATACACGTATTGACGGAAAAAATGTTTATTACATAAGTAACTTCAAATGTTCTCAAATTACAATTAAAATAAAATAACATAAATATTGCTTCATTGAAATCTTTAAGGAAAAATTAACTAAGTTTCATTTTTTACTTCTTTTCTTACCAGCGATACGTGGGAATTTACGGATATCTTTATTATTACTATTTTCAAAAGTGATTTAACGTGTATTGAAATAACATTGTCTTCAAACTATTTACTTTTGACTAGTGTCTCATCAGTTGACGTGTATCTAAAAAAGTCTCAAATAAATTGTATTTTGATAAATAATTATAATATCGAATATTGAATATGTTTGGCGTTAATTTTGTAGAAATTCATTATTCACAATTAAATGAAACTACGTGATGTAGTATTATTTCTACTTTCTTTAATTTCTTTACCACGACCTAGGTTTCGTCGTATTACAACATCTTCAGGTGGGATATTAGCAAAGATATTAGCAAAATCTTTGCTAATATCCCTCCTGAAGATGTAATACAACGAAACCTAGGTCGTGGTTAAAGAAATTAAAGAAAGTAGAAATAATACTACATCACGTAGTTTCATTTAATTGTGTATAATATAGAAGTCAGCGAACATTTTTCATGCAAAATTTACGCGTTTCAAGTTTTCACACATTTTAGTCCTAGGATAATATCGATGATAAAATAGAAAAAATATTAAAAAAACTTTTCCGCAATATTTATTCATTTAGTGAAAAACAATTACACATTTTACCTGGCCACTAAAATAAAATGACTCTCGATATGGAATGCGAGTCCATATGTGCTCATTTGGTCCAAACAATAGCTGAAAAAAGTAGCTGGTTTGTTAGTTGCCAAAACTTAATATAATTTGACTCATGATATTTTCGCCTTTTTAAGTTTTTGTTGTGATACTATATGTCTTTTTATCAGTATGTCGATGTAGCCACGTATCAAAATTGCTGTAGCCTAATTTCTTTGGAAAATCGGTAAAACTTCTAAAAGAATTACCATTTTCATTAAAACTAACTAGTAACTCATTCGTATTTGTTTTTACAAAGTAATAAAAGCACTTTAAAATACCACTCTTGCAATTTTTACCCCCGATATATACTCTCCTTGCGTATGAGTGTAAAAAATTACGAGCTGCTTTTAATACAGAAATAATTCAGTTATTGCTAAGCTTAAAATCTCATATAATTACGAAAAAAAAATTAACATCACCATTCTATTTTCCGTCATAAATAATGAAAACAAAGTACCACGCTTGTACTAACAATAAGATATATGTGTATTTACGGAGATAGGTGATTCTTTTTCACGTCTTCTTACTTTTTTTCTTTTTGAATTATAATCACTCGAACCCTTTCTAAGTTTTCTACACAAGATTCTCCTCATGTTATATTCTGCTCCATCATAACATATACACAGGTTCCGCTGATTAGCTGATGATGCTTCGGTATGTTGGCGCTTTCGAGACCTCAGCCGATTTTATTAGGAATATTTCATTTTGAAAAAGGACTTTCTGACAGTTTCTAAAATTGTACTTTCTTGTAGTACTAGGGTTTAACCCAAAAAAGAAATTTAAAAATATTTTTTTTTCTTAAATTTTGAACATTAAAAGTTATTTATAATCTTGGAAGCGGTTGAGTGTTTTCACATTCACCAAAAATATTTTACGTTCAAAAGAGAGGAATCAGTCCTGTAAATTTCTCGAAAGGTCAAGAACGCCCATCGTATATTTAATTTTGACATGATATTAACCTTGCTCGTTTATACCAAGCACCGAAGAGACGTTACGTAATCTTTCTTTAATTTTTCGATAATGTCTCCATTTATATTCTAGGAAAAAAGATTAAGTGAGACAGAATGCGTATATTTTCACACACATATTTTCTTCAATTTCGATTTCATTTGCATTAAGCTACTATTAGATAAAAGTCGTGTATATTCAGAAACAGTTTTAAAAATACAAATATTAATGAATATTTTAGAGTGTTTTAGTAGAAGATAGCGCTCAAGTAATATTTTTAGTTAAATTTTACGACTGTGTAAAGTCGAGTAAAAAATGTAAAAACGACTTTATAAAAGAGCTACTGGAAAATATGTCCCATCTCAGAGCTAGCTCAAAAATTAAGTACTGCTACGCGGTGGCCTGTGCGGAGTCCACGAGGTGGACTCCGTACAGGCCATTTATTTTGCTTAATTCGACAATATAGTGACTTAAGTGTTACTTTCTTCGAGTACTCTGACAGATTTGAATAGAATATTTATTCTTCAGAAAAGCTCATTTTCATATTTAGAAGGTCTAAGACGCAAAAAATTACATGAGTAGACGTTTCGGAGCAGGAAGATCATGATTTTTACTAGTACTTAAGTAAGAGTATATAAAAATGTTATACGTGCCAAAAATACTGATAATATTTCTTTAAATTGTGATGAACGTGAATATAGTAAAATGTACAACCATAATATTAGAGACATTAAGCACGGACTGCTCAGGATCTCAAAAAATTTTACTTACATAGTTTAAAAAAGACTTGTGAAGAAGATATAATACTTCCTCACGACTTCCTTTAAAATTTCGTAGGGTATTGTCCATTAGTCCGTTCGTACATCACAACTTCAGAATTTCTCCTATTTCACGCATGGCGTTGAGTGGAGTCTCACTTAATAGTTCATTCAATTATTGTTTAATCGTCTGATGAAATAAATTAAAGTTTCTTTGCCTATATTCTTCTTTTAATTCCTATGCTTTGTTTGCAAAGTATTAAACTTTGAGGTGAACGGAATGTGTCCCCATTATTATTAAGTGCCTATGATAGTCTACTGCAAGACGTAAGACTCTAAAATGCCCATCTAATTACAGATAATGCTCATAATTTCCACGCTGGGCAGGCAGATTAGCGATCGCAGTTTGTATTTTCTCACATCCTGAGCACTGCTGCCCGGTCAGACGTTTGTGACATGTAGTTTTGCGATTACAAATATCATTTCAGCTCCGCTTGACGAGCGGGTCGTAATCGAACCTGGGACTCCGCGGTACGCTGTGCCGTTAAAGACGATAGACAATTTTGTGACCTGTGCAATACATACCGGAATCGGTATTTACGTGATTTTTGAAGGAATGCAAAAATATTTTTAAAAAATCTTAAAAATTGTAGACAAAAATTAAAAATTACTTCGGGTATTTTACATTAAGAATTTTTTTTTGTGTTATTCCTACGGCACTTACTTCTGCGTATTCCATATTTTTTCTTGCATAAAACGAATTAATTAATTAATCTAAATAAACTTATTTCAGAAATTTACATTTTTACACTTTACTAAGTTTATTTTTTTCCTTTATTTCTGAAATAATTAGCTTTAAAATGGTATGTAATATGAATGTAAGTAATTCCCGAAATGTTTAATGTATCTCAAAAAAATTTAAAAGTAAATGTAGGAGTTATGATCATTTAACAATAAGTCGGGAATTTTATATTAATAATTTTATTTTGCGATATATCGATGTAAGTCTACTTTTGCCTGTTGGTTTTTTATAAGATAAATTATTTTAGCAATTTCATTACCAGTAAAATATTTAATATAAAGTATATAAAAACTGAGTCTATACATAAAAAGAAATGTTTGAAGTGTCCACAAATTAACGAATTGTATATTTCAATATATATTTAAAATAAAAAAGTTATCACGAAATTACTTTCAAGAAATTGATCTCGGATCAATTTCTCGGACACACATATCATGCCTATAATTCGGTCAATTCGCTTCAAAACTTGTCCTCAATAGTCATTTAATGTCTCTTTCAGTTTTAATTTAATAAATCATCTAATATATTTTCCTTACGAATATTTATATCTCAAGAACTTTTTTTTTTAGCCGAAAGCATCAGTATATTAAAAATATACTGTGCGTGCAAATGACAAAACATCGAAAGACAAACCGGCTTTTAATCGATCCACTTTGCTTTCGTCACATTATTTATTCAAACACATGTGATTAAAGTCGCTTCGTGTACACAACTGACAGCACATACTCGAGTCGTAAATAAACACACGTTTGTTCTAACAAATCTTCACTTTGTCCTTTAAATTAGCAGACAACGTCTATGTTAAATTCTTAATTACAAAACCATTCGTAGAGTCGGATTTTCACAGTAAGATTATTGACAGAAATTACAGTAATTTCTTATATAACACATCGTTAAAAAAGAATGATTTAAACAGTGTCCGCCATATGAAACGCTTATTAAACAAATTAAAATAATACATCCGATTAATTTCAAATATCACCTTCATTATTGATTAATTTCACACATCATCTTGATTATTAATTAATTTCAAACATAACCTTCACTATTGATTCATTTCAAACGATGATCAACAACGAGTGAAATAACTTTTCACAATTTTATTGCATTTAAAAAATTTCAATTGGTCGAATTACCGAGAAATTCATTCGATATTTTAAGAAGAACGATTCTCTATTATCGACAATACTTATTTAATTGTCGTTGGCAAGATTAACATTTATACAATTACAATCTGCTTGTTCGTTATGAGACCAATCAAAAATTTATCTTTCACATCGGACAGTGAGGAAGGTAAGAAAAAAATAATTAATATTATAGATGTGCAATTTTTCTTCTATACGTGTGTATATGTATTACTTTATACAGATATATAGTTCATTTACGTAAGATAAGCTATTTCTCATCTCGATGAATTATATAGTTCCCGAGAGTAAATAATTACATGTATTTTGCTTAGTTACGAATTTATATAAGAATTTATATAATAACCTAATAAACTCGTATTATAAAACGGTTGTGTATATATTCCATAAATATTGTTACTAAAATATGCCAGGTTTATAATTACATAGTTTTGTACTTTCGAATACTTCACACTTACGGCGGTTTTAAAGAATGTTCTTATTTAAAAACTCATTCTAAAATTTTATGTGGGCAAAGATTTAAAAAAAAATGATTTCACCAAATAGTTTGAGTTATTTAAGTAAGCAAAATTGTTACATATAGCCTTTAGCTCTGTACCAAAAGTAAAACAAAACTGATGAGGTACGTAAAGCTTCATTTTGTCAATTATAACATTAATATGTGTTTATACGTGCGGTCGTATGCAGTAACCTACTCGCGGATGTTAAATTTTTGCTATAAGATAATTATAACTCACCGCAATTGTTCGTTGCTTCTATACCAACGCTGTTAGGCGCTAACGTAGCTCATCGCATGTTAAAGAAAACATGATTAATCCTTAATTGCAATTATCACGTTTGTAAGCAATGTTTAAAATTAAATATATAAGTAATTGATATTAACACCCATACAAGCTCACTAATTTTTATTATTTGTAATAGGATTCTTCCACTGAGATCTGTTAACTCTCTATACGTTTCTTTTAGTTTGTTCATTTGTACGTGTATGTGCTTCCAGAAAATAGTATATTATGTATGATGGTAGTGTGTACATCAAAGGTTAAATTGAAAATGGTATAAATAATTTTGGTACAATAATTTTCATAATAATCAGTATGCCATATATTTTAAATGTAATATGTTCTAGCAACATGCTAAGCAAGTTTCATTTGATCTATACAGCATCGACTTTTTGATATATATCCGAATTATAATTAACTACTTAAAAAATTAAAACAATCTTTAACACAAAGATGTTACATTACTTATTAATTTTACAAGCACATTAATCCCGCGCTACACAACGTCTACTTCATTGTATTGAGTTAACCAGATATTTTACTAAATTACAGCCGATTTTTTTATTCTATTCGTATAAAATGTGTTTTTCAGGAGATGTCTGTTAAATAAAATAAAACTTTAAAACACGAATAACACTCGCATTACGATTTCTATGTTCACGCTTAAGCATACATGAATATTTAAGGGTTCGTAGTATTTAAGTGAAGCTACTCATATAAATGAATATTATTTTTTCCAAATATTGCTTAGCATATCTATCATAGATGTAAATATATTTAGGTAAACTTATCGTACCGGTTTTTTTCATAACTTTGACTTCAGTAACTCTAACGATGAAGTGAGAGGGACATATTTTTGTGGATATTTCTTTCAGGAAATTCTTAAAAAAAATTATATTGAGATCCTCCGAATAATTTATTTGTTCCCTCAATAATTTTAATAGGAATATTTGTGAGTGCTGTAGATTTATATGCGGGTTAACATACTATACCGTTTCGCCAAATTTTAAGTTTCAACACCAAAGGACCTCTGTGGATATTTTCAGTAATTTCTCCAGAAATATCTTATGTAAATTTTCAAAATTCTCCAGAAATTTTAAAAAGTCGCCTCTACAAATAATATTCCACATAACAAGACACAAATAAAAATGACATTTTATTTGCGCTTACTAAAATTTCGAGCTCAACATTTCTGTGCAGGTTAGTATACTTTGTTTTTACAAATTCAAGTTTCTGCCTTAAAAAATAAGTGATCTAATAAGGATTCTGTTTTTTTTTCCTGGTACGGAATTCCAAATACATAACATTTTAGATATAACTCTAAAAAATGCGAAGATCATTAAAAATATTATCAATTTATCATCGTAATTAATAGTAAGTCGCAAATTAAAATACATTAGCTTTAATTCTCAAAGGACGATTCCTGTTTGAGAATTCCTGTCAAAAGTTTTGGTATGGTTTCGTAAAATTTCTCTTGAAGTCTATTGGAAGAGGTATAGTTTTCATAATTACGCCATCTGTATAACCATCTGTATTCTATACCATGTGTAGGTGAAAACCTACAACGTATCATACAGTTTATTTAGTTTGCAATTCATACATAAAACAAAGTAAGTTGTTTTTTTTCTGAATTTCGCCAAACTTAAATGAAAACTTTTGAAGCCACAAGTTTATAATAGTTTTTATTATTGAGCTTTGAATTTAATAAATAATTTAAAAAACAAAACTTCTCACAATTTATGATTATTCCTTGCTGCTACCGTATGTTGGTTATCGTAGTAAGTAAATAATAAGACGGATAAGTAAAGTACTTTAATAAAAAGTGTAGACGTAATTGATGCTTAAGCAAAGCTACAATTCGGCATTGCTTTCCAAACATTTCTTTAAGTAGGATAGGGTATTTTCAAAAAATATCGTATTTATTAAAATATATATATTTATATATACATATATATATATATATATATATATATATGTATATAAATTTGTTGATGTCCGTATTGATAAATCACATCACGATACATTTGCTGTCCGGATGACTAATAAAGTGATTTACTGCAAGCTACTTGTTACAGAAGTACGAAGGTGCATCCGGCCATTATGATATTGTAAAGCAGTAATGACATTTTATCAGTGTATTTATTCATTCTATACATAACGTATTTTATCCTTTTTATTTTGTATAATAGGAACTTACAATCGTTCTCGAGTTATATTCATAGAAAATAGCAACTCATTTGGTTCATTCATAATAATTTCTAAAATATTTTATATCGCGTTATTATGCCAATATACAAAATAGACACATATATGTATATACTTAGTTGCACATCTCTGAGAGTAAAAAATGCCGTCATTTTCCTACATAGACTTCAAAATTATCTTATAAGTGATTTAACTGTTCATATACAAGCGGAAGATGTAAAATAATAAACGATTTACAATACGCAGTACAGAGATCGTAACAATGATAAATCCATCGGTAATTAAACTAGATTGCCTTCATAAATCTTAATGACATAAGATGCTTTGTAATTAATTACGGTACGCACGTGCCATTCATAGATATTACCCAGTTAAGAGACGTAGTAAGTATTATCAAAAACAGATCTTAGGAGCGGTGTATTTGCTTACAACTATAAAATGTAATATTATACCAGTTATGGATAAAAAGATAATTAGGTAATTATTATAATAATTATGTAATCAAGGTGTCTGTAACTAATAAAACCAAGGTGTCTGTGAGGATAATTAGTTTAACCAAAGTGTCTGTAACAGAGTAGAATCATTTAATGTAAAGCGGATGTTTTAAATGGTCAGCTTGTTTGTCATTCGTGTATGAACATTATTTTAAGTAAATTTATGTCATAAAGGTGATAACGTTAAGGAAAATTACTTATTAGCGAGAATGAATTACTATCACGAGTACAAATTATATTAGTAGAACTATAAAAATAAGCTTTGGTAATGTAGAGTGATTGTCCTTACTGATAATTACTGTGGAAAATATACTCGAATATAAAATAATGAGTACGTACGAAAATTAAAATTCAAAATAAAAAGGAAAGTGCAACAGCCTTATGGAAAAACGAAAATAAATTATAGCCAGTCTAAACAAAAGTACTATAAAATATTAACAATTTGTTTGACAATGTTAAAAGTTTTGAGGATATTCATAACAAAAAACGATGAGTAATGAAATAACGTGTGAATATAGCGCAGTTAAGGTCATAGATGATAGATAGTGATAAGGGTGATACTTTGAGCTGTATTTGAGTTAGTGACTTATGGATAACTGATATACAGCATGTGTGTAACCGATACTGTTAACCATCATACTGTCTGCCAACTAAGCTATCGCGAGGCCCAGTTTCGATTTCCGGCCGTTCGTCGAGCGGGGTTGGCCGGCGTCATGGTTGGCTGTAAGAAATGTATATCAATTAGATACATTAAACTAGATAAATAAAGAAAATAAATATATATGTGTGTGCGCGCATGCGGACACATGCGTTTATGTGTGCGTGAGTGCGTGTGCGAGTATGCGTGTGTGCACGTGTGTGTGTCTACGTATATGCACATACGCGTGCGCATGTGTCTGTGTGTGTTACTTTGTATCTTATTATTTTTTCTCATTTGCTTGTATTAAAACTGTGCAAGAAGCTTTCAAATAAATGCATAAAGGTATTTGTAACATGTTGTTCATATACATCACTTCAAATCCTTTTTTAGCTTAATAATACACACTCAGATATTGCATCAGCACTTGGAAATTTATCCAAAACGGTATAATAAAGTAGCTTTGAAATGCATCTTGAATATGCACTAACACTAACACTGAACAATATTTAGGAATGAAGGACGCAAGGTAAATAGTGTAAACAATGTTTCGCTACCAACCTTAACATTGTAATTATTTGGGAGTAGCATATTAAATTAAATTATTTTAATTATCATATTTAATATATTATTATTATATTACGATACTATTGTATATTACCCTATGCGACGAAATATCGATATGTATGTAGGGAGTTTTTGACACTTTCGGAAAATGTAGAAAACATTTTCTGGTTAACATTTTCTGGTTGAGAAACGGAATCCTAATAAGATCACTCGCGTATCGTTCTGTCTACGTGACACAGGCGTTTTTATCAGAAACTTGAATTTTGGCATACTAATAAAAAACATTAACTCGCATGTGTCTCAATAGGTAATCCTCAAAATATATTTATATGGAAGTTTTAGGGGGAAAATGTGAGTACTTGAAAGAAAGATTTCATATGTAGTAATAGGTTATCGTTTGAAAGATCGAAATTTGAAAAATCGTTTATAAGACTCCCAAAATTTTTTTTTTTTCATAATTTGAGGTATTCATAAAAATATGCAAAAAAATATGTTTCCCTCCCCCCCCCCTCATTTTTAAGACTATTAAACTAAAAATATGAAACTAAAATATTTTTTGGAGCCTATGCAAAGGTTGAAGATAGCTACAAGCAATGATTCTAGATGTCATAATTTTTTAAATGAGCACCACGTCCTCACCCCTCTAAAAAGGTTGTGGGCAATATATTTACTCTGTGGAAAATTACTTTTCATAAATGTTTTATTAGAAATGGTGTCCCTCGCGGTGTTGAATTCCGCCAGTACTAGATAGATTTTACTCTTTCTTGTCGAAATTAAATCTAGAAGAGAAGCCTTCTAGATTTAATTTGATTCTTGTTCCAACCCGAATATTGACGATTGGCAGTTTTTTTATACGCAGTTTTTTATTGCGTAAGTAATTCATATATAAGTTCAAAAATTTAAATGCAATAATTATAGCCGAGGTTGTAAAAATTTAAAATTAGCACGATTTCCTTTTAATTTTAAACTTTTTGGTTTTTATCCAACTTCTAATTTGTTCTTGTGTCTAATTTTCTATTGTATTCCATTCTAAAATCACTGAAATCATCCGAGATGAAGATAACAATTTTTTGTATGTATTTAACAGAATCCACAATAATCCATAAAGTATTCTAATTGTTGCTTTTTACTTATAAATCTTATTGTAATAATATTCTTTGACGTTTCAGTCTATATTTTCTGAGGAAATTAATTCTTTCTCAACGCGCGTGTCGATGGAAGTAATGCTCATAATCGTCACCCTGAGCAGGCATGTCGGGACCGCAGTGTGTAGTTTCTCGCAACAGCGACGCTGCTACCGTTGATTACGCGATTACAAACATCACTTCAGCCACGCTGATCTGGACGCTGGGTCTAGTTACATTTAAACACACATTACTCGCTATAAAACTAGTAATAGGCAATTATATTCAGGTGTAGCCTTGCCCTACGAACAGAAATACACAAACACAAAAAAGCGGCAAAATATTTAATAAACCTATAAATATTTTAAGAAAGGAACTCAGTAATTTTGAACAGTTCACAAGCTACTCGCAAATGTATCTTAACTGAGAAAAAAATCACATTAGATGTTAAATTTTATTGCCAGTTCATGTCATTTTTACAATACATAAATCAGTATATTGCTGAACACACAGTCTCTAAAACGTGAAGTTATCGGGGGCAATTCCTTTAGTAAATTGTTTTTAAAAGTACATAGAAAGTTATTACAACATATAAAAATCAATCATAGTTTTAAAGTTTTTATTGTTTTATGATTTTATTTCAAAAGTAAATTAAATAGAATTTCTTCTATAAATTTATTTGTTACCAAACATTTAAACGTAAGTCTTAATTGTGATTTCTCATAGCACAATAAACTAATCCAAATTCAAGCGAAAAGTGATTCAAATGATTACTGTATGAAGTACAATTCGATATAACGAACATAAGAAAATTATACGAGAAAGTTGAAACAAGCCTTAAACCAGGCCATATACCGTTAATATAAAAAAAATATTCTGTAACCAAAGTTTATTGTTACTAATTTAAACTATAAAACTTTTATGTTGGTGTATATATTATATCAAGGTTCAATTTTTATATTAGGTCACGCACTTACGTGATCAGGTGATTTGGATTCTGTTAGCAGATAGCTCGTTGGGACAACAAAACTTAAGAAACGAAGTTTTGCTCATATTTTACGAGAAATTTTTATTAAATATAATTTGTTTCGAAGACTGAACACTTTTCATTATGTCAAGTTATTTAAAATAGACAGACATTTTACCACAAGTTTTAAAATTGAGCTTCAGTGTTCTTAAAAGTTTTATCACTTACATTAGGTAAACACTTGCGTCTCCATGAAAACCTTTTATAGATCATATTTTTTTCAAATTTGCTAGGTAATTTCTTTGTTTAATTACCTTTGTATATAACCTATTTAGGTTATATAGGGATAACTAGTGACAATCGTTTAATATAAATTATAATTAGAGCGTTTGCACCAGTATACATCGACATGTAGGATTCAAAATTTTGGATAATATTTTCCCTAGAAATCTCTTACACATTATAGAACCACAATAAACGCAATTTATTTTCTAAATTAAGTGCTCTGAGTATATGTTTTAAGTACAACTCCTTTTTTTAAAGTTATACTCTAACTCCTTTTTTAAAGGTGGAAAGTAATAGAAAAACAAGGGACCACTAAGTTATTAATTTGAAGAACCCTAAAAGCTCAAAAACTCAGCTTTCAACGGTAAATTTCTGTATATTAGGTAAAGTCATTTACAAATTACAACATGAGTACAGCCTCATTGTCTTACTAACGAAGGACTTTCTTATGAGACAATTTTATGTCAATCCCCACCTCGGGTCATTAATGTTAATTGCACTTTCAGGCTTACTTAGCGTTTCTTTTACTACCATTGAGCACTGTTATACGTATAATGTATATTCGTTATTTCGTTATTTTGTTTCCGTAAAAGAAACAAAACGAATGATATAATTTCTGAATTGTGCTCACTTTTGCCAAGTTACTTTTATTTTTTGTCGAAATAGTTTTCTCTCTTCAAAATTTGTGCTTTTAAAGCTTTTTGTCTAAATCTAAAATTATTCTTTTCCAATCCTTATTTCAATAGCAAAAAGTATCTAATCTTTCTAGGATTTATATCTAACTTATCTTCATTCATTTATTTGTCTTTAACTCGCCAAGATCTTTTATCTACTCGGAATATCCAAAAAGTTTCTATAACGTGCCACAAATTACTGGAGAATTGGCAAGTTCATTAATCGGCAAACTAAAAAAATGTGACTTGGAATAGGAAATTTTTGTTTATTTTAAAATTTGTAAATAGAAAAATATTTTATCAATAGGTGGCTTGTAATTGGTAATATTTGCTAGTGATAAATCTCTTCGGAATTTTAATTATCTTCTGGAACCCCAACTATACATAATCGATCGGTGGAATTCAAATAAAATGTATTATTTTCAAATTTTTATTCACAAGCTTATAAGACCTTTTTAATACTTCGTATACAATTGTGTTACAAAAATGTAACGAAATGTTACGTAAATTTTTTCCTAATTTTTTATGTTGGTATAGTTACGTGTGTAAAAGGGAATGAAAGGAAAAGTTATGTCTAACAAATATTATGAACAAGTTTTTAAATTTTTCTCTTCATTCAAGATACACACGAATATGATTGAAATGTAAGATTTAATAAAAACAACTTGAAAAGCCTAACTTCGTAACGGTCGATGATAATTTAGATATTACAAGTAAAAGTGGTTTTCGAAGCGTAAATCCGATTAATTTACATTTCTTTTAAAGTGAAAGTCAATGGAAATGCAACTTTTACAAGATGATTGAGAATAGCAAATTTTTTCACCTATTTTGTTTAGTAGTAATAATCACGAATAACATTTTGAATGTACATAAAAACTAAGGAAAGCAATCTCAGCTACCATGAGTTAACACAACTGAGTTCTTTAATGTGATACATTAAGAGATTATTCTAGAGATTAAAGAGAGAGTTAAAACGCCTAAAGCATGGCTAAAATCCGCTCGTGATTGCACTTAACTATTCAAGTGGCACGTTTAATCGCTGCAGCTGTAAATTATGAGATCGCCAGCGCCAAAGAATTGCGAAGCATCGCCGCTCCGTATGCCACAAAATATCCATCTTCCGCTGCCAACGTCTCAGCTAAACCTCGCAATAGTACTGTACTGGAGCTCATATATTTGGTACGCCTCCATCGCGTATTCTTGGAACTCTTCGCGGGCATTAGGCAATATGAAATATAATACTCAGACGAGATCAAACTTCGTGCTACTGATAGTCAAGAAATGAAAACTTTGTTCGGTTTATTGATTCATACATCCGTCTTCAAGTTTATTGGTGAGAATGCTTAATATATTATTGCGAATGACAGCTCAGGGATTAAGATTTTTTGGTTGCCTAATATTCCAATTCTGATTTTTCACACTTTTGAATTGTATTCGTTCACACTTCTAAATTGTATTTATTGTATTCAACGATATGGATACAAGACCACAAAAGCCAGAGACTGACAAACTAGTATAGATTTCTAATTGAACAGTTCATTATAAATTTTAATAGAGCATATATCACGTATATATGCTTATTTATGTACAAATGAAATGCTTTCAGAATCAGATGCAAATTTACCATTTACATGCCTAAAAAGCCAGCTAAGTATGGCCATACTACAACATTTGACATACTCATAAACATTTTGCCACTGATTGATGTTGAGATTTTCTTTGTATATAGTGATTACATATAATTTAGAAAGTATCCCAATGGACTGGGTTTTCCTAAAGTTGATAAAAATTATGCCATATCAATACAATCAGGGATGGGTTTAAGGGCCTGAAAAAATGTGCGGCGTTATGACTATAAATAAGGGTCAAGAACAGAGTATGACTATATTTGACGTGCTTAAGAGTCAATTAACCTGACACCCTGGCCATTCGGCAGCTAAAAACAATAACCAGGAATGCTATATGCAGGGAAATCCTGAAAGTTTAATATTTTCAAGATAAAAAAAACCAATGGTGTGTTACTACGGATATAAAAAGCGAATATCAGTGGTAACTTATAAATTGTTTCTCGCAGCGTTAGCGACAAGCGTTAGCGAATTGTTCCAAAAGTGGCTAGTATCGGTTTTTACAACTTAATTAGAATTAGAAAATTTATAAATAATATATTTCAAAACATATCTTATTTAATTAATCTTGTCATCACACGGAATAGTTTAAATGGATTTAAGCTGCGTGACAAAAATGGGTTAGGAATAAACCTGGTCGTAGTGGGAGTTAACGCACTTCGGCTATGAATATTAATTTTGCAACAGTGTACACATAGCGTTTTAAGCGGGTTATAAATATTCAAATTAGCATTAAAAATTAAAAGTAATCTAATAAGTATATTCATGCTGATGATTTAGTTAATTATGAATTATACAAGAAAGTAAAAAATATATAAATATCAATTAAAGATCTGGCATAAAATGTCGAAAAGTTTGAGTAACATCGTCCATCTAAAAAATACAATAAAGTGACTTTTACTTTGAAAATATCTTAATAATTAATTTCGAATTAAAAAGTTATAAATGTTGTTACGTATTTACATACATGTTTACGTATTTACATAAATGTTGTTACGTATTTACAAGATGTTTAAAATGACGATAATTTATGTAATGTTGTTTAAAATTGAACACGTAATTATCACGGAAAAATTATTTCTGTAAATTATAGACATATCTTGTGTAATATTTATTAAAATAATTATTTTGGACACAATGACACAGACAAAATAAATGACCCCACGTTAGAAGTGAAAATTGAAATAAAAATACAATAACATACGCGTATTATATTAAGCTACTCTCAAATAAAACATTAAACACTAACTGAATACACTTGTAATATTACTCTGAGTACATACAACATCTACGCGTATTATATTCAATTATACTCAATTAAAATATTAATAAAAAATAAAACATAATTCTTGAAATGTTATACTCTGTGTTACATAATGAACTCGCTAGGCCGATGCCGAAAGGAACGGAGTTTACCCGATTCAGTGTCACCGACCCGAGTGTAATGGCTCAGTTTCGCTGACTTCTCATAAAAAGGCGTATGGTGCGCATAAAGAAGTTCTCAATTGAAAATTTGGATATGGCAACGGTAATGAAAAACGTACCATTCAAATAAAGGCTTTTTTATCAATAATTATTAAAGCAATTAGCAAAAATTCATCAATTAGAAATGTTTATTATTACAAAATGGAAGTAAAGAACCTGGTAATTATATTAACTTTCTTACATTTATTAAATTTGTATTTCAAAAGTGGCTGTATAAGAAGTTATTACTTTATTTAATACTTTTTATCTATGGTGTCTTAAAAAAAATTAAATAAAAATTACCAATTTTATTTAAAAAAATGGGATCTAAAGTATTCATTAAATAGATTCTCATAACAGCTTATTTAAAAAAAAATCATTACAAATAGCGAACAGAGTCAATTAAAAAATTAACACACCACATTTCCATGTTGACAGACAAAATAAATTGAATAACCTAGTTCTTTCACATCAATATTGAATAGCAACCTGGGGAGATGCCACATAATGAATCTGAACTGAGGAAAGACGGCTCCCATATTATTTGTTCGTATAATAGTTAGTTATTGACAATTATCACACGATAATAAAATGTTTGACGAATCTCACCCGGATAGTGTTCTGCTGTGTCGGTTTAACAAATGAAGTGTGAGAAAAAAATATTTATCATTATAAAAAAAGCATCTTGAAACTAACATTTCAAACATAAATACTCGATTGGAAAAAATAGGAAAAATGAGCCTGTAATTGTTAGTGTTATAAATATAAAAACCTTTCACATTACGAATGTTCCATACACTTACAAAAATTTGATAGCATTTCAATTACACTATTTATAAATATTAATTATTCACAACATTTAGGTATATCTTTCACAGATATTCGTTACTTGTATCGCGTTCCTATGATTTATTATAGATCCAAGCATATGTCATAAGTTAGTCGACTATTGCACTTATTTTTATTTTGAACAATTTTGAGATATTCAAAAATATGAATTCAACTGGTAAGTGGTAGAGACACGTAATTCTAACAAAAATGAGCAACTTAAAGATTAAAAATTCGTAAAGGGATTTCTGTATCCAAAAAGCGTTCATGGCATACTCTAATATTTCTGAAACTCTTGTTTAACGACACCCTACAAAATAGGGTGTGCAAAAATCCATTTACTCCCACTTTATATTTCAAAGGTTTATATCTTTGTATAAACATGTAAAACCCTGTCATATTATAAATATGTAAAACCATGTCAAATCTCGGTTTTATTGCAATAATAGTCTGCGAGTAAAATAGCTGTGATATATGCAGATGGATACAAAGAAAGACGGACATCGTAAAATTGTAATGGACATGTTAAAATCGTACTTTCGCTATGGAATGCTAAAAGTACAATGTTTACCTCATGCAATACAGAGCAGGAGTAAAACTAATACAATTGTATAAATTGACCAATAGGTGACTTTTAGATAGCACTCAAAATAAAATAGAATATATCGAAGATAGAAAAGTTTGGCTGTGCGAAGAGTATACTTCCTAAGTGACACATTACCCGAAATCGGTACACATATAACATAACGTTATGACGACCAAAATTTAAAAAAAATGTGATTTACATTATCTCTATATATAATAAAATTGTAACACAGTGAATTATATACAATAAAAATACTTTTAAAAAGTGATTGATTTAGCGTGAAGAATGATAATAGAAGCCAGAAGAACGTTTTTTGGAATTGTTATCTCTCTGTTGTTAATATGAGCGGGTATCACGTAAAATGTACCAGACGGATTTTAATGAAATTTGAAATGGAGCTACACGTAGGAGAAAAAAGAAACAAAAAATATAAGCAGGCATGCGGACTGCCGGCTGAAGTGAAAATTTAAAATTAAAACTATGAAATAACAGTGATTTTGCAAAATTTTATAGAATTTTGTAATTCTAAAATCCGAGACAATAATAGTATCGAACGATTAAAACTCTGTTTCACCACGCTAACAAGATAACTTCTAAGCCACTATGGAATACTAATTGCATAATGTATTGGAGAGGTCAAATGCTAAATAATAAAAAATGAATAATATCAAATTTTTAAACGCAAATATTAATACGAATATTGGAAATATTTGATGCACAGTGACCCAACTGTAGTGCTGCACAGTGACCGAACAATTAAACAATTAATATAGTAATGAAACTAAAACACAATTTAAACAATATACAGTATAAACAAATAAACGTCATCCTTATAGCTACATATATACAGCTATTACAGCATGTCGTTAACGCGAAGTCACAAGATTTTAACACACACCGTACAGTCGGGTATATAAAATATGGTGGGGTTATACTTGTACATGTACACAGATCACAGGCGCTTGCACCAGTCTGGTGCCATAGATATTATATAAATATATATATATATATATATATATATATATATATATATATATATATATATTTATATATGTATATATATGTGTGTGTGTGTATACATACGCGCTTTTACTGCTGACCAAGCGCAACATAATATAAACATTAGCATGTCAATATAGCATTAGCATTACAAATATAATATTAACATTAGCATGTCGATGACGCAAAAAAAGAAAGAAGTTTTGACTTCAAAAAAAATTGTTTTCCAAATAACATGTGGATGAAGTCGTAGGCGCAGCTAATTTTATATAAGCTCGACTGTTAATATTTAGGTAAGATATTCGTTTTAGTTGACTGAAATCCTTTTCATGATTTATTTCAGTGATAGATAAGGGTGGTTTTCTAATAAAACTGTTTGCAAAAATTTCCAATAAATGATACGAGGTAACTTTAGCTGTACTGTTAATCAAAATCCGCTACTAAGGAAGTCAATCCAGTAAATGTCTGTAGAAAATAGTCGTGTATTGTTAAGGAATCGAAAGATCTTTGAGATAAAACTATAAAATAATATCTGAATTATGCAGAAAATGTCACAAAAATTTTCTTTAAATTTCGTTTTCCTTTGGGTTTTAACTCGATTCCATTTAATGATGTTTGGCCCACTACTTTAATAATAATGATTCATTAGCTATGAATAATGAATGAAATTGCTTCACTTTATCAAACATATTTTTGTAGAAATAGTACGAAAGTCAACATTTTTAAGCCCTGTCTGTATATTTGTGTAAAATGGTGAATATTGAGAACCACTGTATCAATGTTAATGTGTTATGCACTCGTTAAAAATATTTTATAATAAACCTTTGCTTTAACTTAATATAATTCACCGAAAAATTTTGCTGCGGTTTTGGATCGTTGACAAAGTTGTTAAAGTTATAAAGAGATGTGTAGTTCGTAAAACTTTTACAGAATTATTCTCGTTGATATAGAAACTTGTTGGTGAAGAGGATTTATATTTCTTTTACTAATAAATCAAGAAAGCAAATTTTATTTAATGTCATTTTACATTTGGAAGAACATTTTTTTGCTCATTTACAACGTAAAGGAGCTTTAATTCTTTTATGAAGAAATATTTCAAAAGTTTTAAAAAGAAAACGAGTAAAGTAGAGCAGATAATAAAATTCTCATAGTTGGCAAATATCGACATCCCAAATGAAGATTATTTTAAATGATTTTTTGTTATTTTATCAGAGATCGTGAGATTTTGTAAACGTAATACAAAAAAATCTAATTTTCATATTTTTTTATTTTTTTACAATATTAATGAGCGATTGGAGACATATTTTGTGGCACATGCAACAAAATATGCCTCTGCACTAAACTATGCATTATAAGAAGCTCAGTAGTTATTTTGAACACATAGTAGATATGATGGGAGATTTCGGAATAAACAAACTAACATTTATATATAATTTTGAACTAAGGAATAATATAATTAACTTAATTTTATTAAGTTACATTTTATTTTATTCATCCAAATTAATAACGACATCCAACGTTATACATTATGCACTTTTGCCCCCACTCCCGCAAGCTTCTATTTTCGATAAATTCTACGGATTTATATGCAAGTTTTGGGCACTTGAGACAAATAAGCAATAGACACAGTAAACATGCTGCGTCATTTATTGATATACAGCAATATTACATTGTTATTATTAACTACACAACCGAATTTCAATCATATTAACAATTGTGGTCACTCGAATTAAAAACTAGGACCTACTTATTAATTTCAAATACGAACTATGTATGCACCAATATTCTTAAGAATTAATTCAGACATTAAAAGTGTTTGAGTGATAAATATTCAAACTTTTGCATTTATAGAATTATTAGGATTATATATACATTGTCTATTGAATTACTTTCGTGCTAATTTAATATTGAATAAAACAGAATTTTATGCTATATGAATCAGGTTGTTTCTTAAGTTAAAAAGTCACCCACGTAATAATATCACCCTTATACCAAATGCAAGTTTCATGAAAATATTTGTGGACATTTAGACGTAATTGAATAACAAACATTAAAATTTTCACATTTCTGATATTAGTTAAATATGATGTCATTTCATCTCGCGTTCAAAGCATGTGCAAAATGAAAATTTATTGCCCAAAGGTCGTGTTAAGTGAAGTCGTTACTATTTATTTCGAGAGATAGTAAATACAAAGCGCACCCATTTAATTTCCTTTTGAAGTGTTGATAATTATTTTCGTTTAAATTTTAGCTATAATGGACTTTTAATCTTTAACTTGGACTTTTAAACTTTGCGTTCATTTTAAGTTTGCTGGCTTTTACTAAAAATGCGAGAAACTAATTCAAATATATTTATTTTATTTTAAATTAGTACGTATTTGACCCAACTTCGCCAACCAAAATATTAATCACAAATGAAATGATAAAAAATCTGCCCCTGAAGAAATTTATATGTTTCACCACTTTCATATAATATCCTCAACAATCCTCTTGCCTTATATATCTCCGATCCAAATTCCTCTAACTTTCAGCTCATGACTTAGGAATATGCTGTAAAGGCTCGAATAGCTATCTAAATACCTATTAGAACTGCATTCGATGGAGAATAAGTTACCTAATTATATAATTAGATAATTTTAAAAAAATTGTAGAAAAACTAAATATAGCCATGTATATAAAGAGCGTTTTCGGTGTCTATGGTTAAGTTCTCTTAAACCGTTTAATTTAAAATATTCTGCCGGTTGATCTATTTTATCTATTTAATTCCTCATTCTTTATTATAGACTTCTCTATCCATAACGTATCGCTATATTACTTTATTATATTTCTTATTAATTATTATGATATAATTAGTCTAAGCAGAAATATCTTACTTAGCCTTTTTTGTGTCCTATGCAAAATATTGAACAGTTGTTTATGGTCATTGTATTATTATCCTTAGGATTGAGTATCCAATTAATTTTATTCTAAAATATCTACGACAATAATTTTTAGTATTAATTATAATTACCAAGACAATAATCTTTAGTATTAGGCGGATTAAATTTAGTTGCAGGATATTGCTCTTCCTACAATAAGTGGATCCCATAGGTATTTAGCTTTCTAATTTTCAGAGAAGTTTATTTAATAAATCAATTAAAAGTATTGTTACTTCCATTAACATATTAGCAATCTTTAAATTCAGCGTGTTTAAAAAAATGGCGTCAATAGAGACTTTCAATGTTAACTTTACTGTGTGTGCAAATTGTGTGCCCGTGTAGTGAATCTGTATCTGTATAGCTATAGAGTCATTCGTTGTCATTCAAAATTAGGTTGACTTCCAAGTTTTGTAGCTAAGACAGTAAACAACGATATTATTAAATTAACAAATCTTTCATATCGAGTAGTCGAGAAATATGAAATACATATATAAGAGAGAAATTTATAAAAAAGTAGTGTTAAATTATGTTACGAGCATCGTACTTTTTTATAATATATGTTATTTTATATTTTCATTAATATAATATTTCAAGTAATCGGTGTATTTCTGACTTTGGAACAACACTTCATTCTATTTGATAGAAAGTTGTAAAATAAATGTCACTACAAAGTGAAAGCCTCATTTTTTATCTAAGATACATTTTCTCTTAATATTGCTTTAAATTAAACTTTACGTGTGCATGCAATCCAATTTGAGATTGACCTCATTCGAGCCAGGTAAAAAGCGTCAAGTATTATAATAATCCATTTGTAAACCTTCTAATTCGGTCTTGATAGTAAATTATATCTGACGGCAAGTGATTCACCTGTCAGCTTTAATTGCATCTACTTTTTTACCAAAGATTTATTTAGTTAATGTTTCAATCATTTTCTCAGTGAACGTCGTTACGGAAAAAAATTGTCCTCCTTGAATTCATGAAGAGGTTCTTAATCTCTTCTTAGAAACAAATATTTCGAATAAAATCAAAATTATTCCGGTTTGAACAAATTATGATAATAATTTATGACACAAATCCAATTTCACGAAATAAATTAAAATAGAAATTGACGCTAAAGGCGTGATAAATGAGTCAAAGTTGTGTAAAGGAGAGGGTAAACTAAGTTTGATTATAACGAAATCTTCGGAAACGAATACGCTTTGATGACTTTGTTTATATCAATCCATATAAATTGATTACGCATATAGAGTTGTGGAGACGCATTCGATTCCGCTGTTGTGTTAAATTGTAATTAGTCAATAGTGACGTAATACGTGAAGTAGTGACGTAATACGTCTGGTTTTGACGGAAGTCGATTATTTTGAATTAACCAAAGTATGAAAAAGGACATTTAAAAATGTACGCACATGTTTGCGTGTGCACGTACGTGTGTGCTTGTTTGTATACAGTGACTAAATGCCGAAATCAGTCGATCTATCTGAATGAAATTTAGAATGTGGCAGTATTTTAATATTTAACTAAAAATATTTAATTTTTTTTCATCAACATTTCATTACATTTCTTATGAAAAAAATTAGAATTGGAATATTTCAAAAAAAAAAAAAAATTTATATATATATATTTTTTTTTTGTCAAATTGTATTTGTATTCTTTCATATTTTTCAACGATTTTCTTTATTTTACTTCAGAAAATTATTCAAAATATTGACAACTTCACATTTTATGCTATTTCTCTCACTCTCAGTACCATTGAAAAAATAATGGTTGTTTAACTTCAAAACAAAAATACTGTTCGTGACCTTGCGTTAGCTTAAAAACGCAAATAATTATAACCAATATTCGGAAATTACGGCCGACTCCCTTAAAATTCTTCTCGATAAAATTTAATCTCGATATTGAATTATACTCTAATATAACATTCAGTTTTTCATGTCTTTTTAATTGAATTCTCAGGTTTTGACGTTATACACGATGCGGAGATTATCTTCGTTTGGAAAAAAGGAAGAAAGTTTTTTAAGAGAAATTAAAATATATACGAGATAAACATAAAAAAATATAGAAATCAAAATAGGTACGAGTTGAAAAGGCGAACCTTTTTCCTAATAAATATTATAAAATATGAAAATTACCTCGAATTATTTAAGTATGTTCACAAATACTGCCCTTTGTCTATTTATTTATTGTATGTTATATAATGTGGGAGTAAAACTATTTTTTGATACAATTTAGCAATTAAAAAAAATACATTAGTTAGGCATTAAACAGTGTTAAATATCTCTCCTAAAAAAATTAGTTTTAATTTCAAGCCATTTAAAACTTATTTTACGCTTTTATTCAAAATACTAATATACACTATATTGGTATTTTGAAGTATGTTGGGAGTAAATGGAGAGTGTCAGTAAATCGGTATACAGCTATTTTTTCAATTTATTCTGGGAAATGATAGTCGCAAATAATGTATAACATTTTTGATTTGCTTATTAAAAAAAAATTAGGTTCCAGTATAAACATTTCATATTTTGAAAATTTTATTTCGTCATAATTACATTAACCTTTCATTATAATAAATAAAATCTCCAAATTGATCATAATTTATTTTCATGGACTAACGTTCGTGTCCATGAGTATTCAAATCCCAATAAGTGGTTCCCCGCATCGGTTCGTACCGCTTTAATTGTGCAGTAGCCGGGTAATATGCTCTATAGGATATTTAACTCTTACATTAACCCTTACATTAATATATTTCGAAATAGGATGAGATACGAGAGAGTTTCGTTTCATTATAAACATTTCATTTTTACTAACGAATCTACAGAAAACGGTTTGCTATATTAATTTGGTAATTATATGTATTACGCACCTAGCGTAATTAGCATATGCGTTTTCAAATTAAAGTTTAATCGTTTATTTTTATTACGATGGTGAATCACTCGATTCACCTAGAAATAGCGACCAATATCGAAATTCACATATATGCACGTTAATATTTACACGTTAAGTACGTACGTGTTTCATTTAAAAATTGGTCGTGAAGATATAGAATGATAACAAATGCTAAGTGCGTTCGTAGACTATGAGAATTAAAGATAACGACCAGTTACAAAATCTCAATGCGATGTACGAAAAGTACAAAATGGTGGGACTTCTAAACTTGGTAGGGCTAATAAAAATTAGTTTGCATAATATAATCCGGCATTTTTAACATTTTTTGCGATGAATGCTTAAATTTCCTTTTTCTTTTAATTAAATGATACTTACCTAAATATTTTGTTTTGAAAGTCTGAACGCATTCCTTCCCTGTTAACCTCGTTCATTCTCCTCTAGGTTTATTCTAAAGGATGTATTTACAAAATCCCGTTGCCCGAGAATGAATATTAACTAGTCGTAAAATTGCTAATACTTGATCGGCCTAATTGATGTTATAATCACAATTAAAATACGCGTTCAATATTTATTTGGTAACCAGTTTTTTCATATTTTGTATTAATTAAGATTTCATCCATTGACGAGTCTAGCTAATTACAATGGCTCTGTATACAATGGTCTTATTTTTCGTATGCGGCTTTACTAGGGTAGTAATAACTCGTGACTATTAATTAGAGTTTACTAGTTTTTTTTCTTTTCATGTGCGCTTTGGTTTGTGTAATTGGTGCCTCCCTGTAAACTAAAAACACGGGTTTAAAAATGTAAGCACTGTCAATTTTACGTGAATAAGACTTCAAATACAAAAAACTGCTTTCTCTAACAATAATATTCCTAAATATAACGCTAAATTATTTTTATTTTCCCTTCTTTCATGTTGAAACGGTGTAAGAGCTTGATGTGATATTTTACGATATGATAGCTGGGGGGGGGGGAGGGTGGAAAATAATATGACATTTTTTTTATTACAGCAAAATTCTTGTTTAAAACTGAAAAAGTGCACAAAGTGAATAAGGAAGTAGATTTGTAACGGAGCAATGGAATGACGCGATTTTTTGAAATGTTAATTTATTCCTTAATTTAGAGTCTTACCTATAATATTATAAATGCAAAAGCGTGTTTGTTTGTCCTTTTTTCAGATCACAACTGAACTACTTATCAATGTGATTTTTTGCTTGGAGATATTTGGTTTGCCGGGAAATAGCATAGGCTATTTTTTACCGGTAAACATGTTTCCACCTAATATACTAACCCTAATATTATAAACGCAAAAGTGTGTTTATTTCTCCTTCTTTCACATCGTAACTGAACTACGGCTAGACGTGATTTTTTGCAGAGAGATAGTTTATTAGTCGATTTTTACAGAGGACAGTAGAGGCCAGGAAATAGCATAGGCTACTTTACACCCCAGAAAATTTCATCCCAACTAATATTACAGTCAAAACTAATATTAAATATCTGAAAGTGTTTTTTTGTTTTTCTTTCACGTCGCAAAGGAGTAACAGATCGGAGTAATTTTGTACAGAAATAGTTGGCGGGCTGGGAAATGACTAATATGACCTTCCAACCAAATAAATCTCATCCTAATTAATATTACAATTCCAACTAATTTCACAAATGTAAAAGTGTATTTCTTTCACAAAGGAACAACGAATAGACGTGATTTTTTACATGTAGGTAATTGATGGTCCGGGAAATGACACAGGTTTTTACTTAAAAAAATCTTATTCCATTGAAACATCCTTATTTGAAATAACACTTTCATTTAACAATAGTAAACAATGGGAATAATAAAGCAAATTCGCAATGGAGTCATAGATTGACGTGATTTTTGAAACGCTACGTAGACAATATAAGGGTGCAATAGAATTATACCCTTTAATCCCTAATTTAAAGAGAAATATCTTTATTTATCGTTATTTGTATTATAAAGTCAAAGTAACAATTTAACTTCAAATTTTCTTTAGTCATTTTAGACGGTGTTGTATATTATAATTTCTTTCTAAAAGTTTTTAACTATGACCACGTGAATAGAGCCATGGGTAAAGATTATTGTCTATAGATAAAGCGGGTTCTTTTAAAACGTTTTGTATACAAGCTTCGAATAAATTAGTGTACAGTTTGAAGTTTTTATTTAAAAAATAGGCCCCGCAATTTTTTAATTGTTTGCGTATATTCGAAATTCAAGTCAAAATAACAAGCGAGTGGACGAAATAATCCAAATTCTTATTAAGAGTTAACTTGCTAAAATAATTTACTAAAGTGAATAAGCGAAGTTTATTAAATAGTTGAATAAACTGAATTAAATCGCAACTAATAACAGTAAGGCTGAGAATTGATTCATTTGATTTGGAATATAACGCTATAATAAACGAGCAACGGCGCAACGGCAAAGAAACTTTAAAATTATAACCTGCACACGCATTTACATACGTGCTACAAGACATATATATTTAACTATTTACAGTTCTATTATAAGTATTTCTTGAATTATTGAATATATTTGGCGTTAATTTTGTAGAAATTCATTATTCATAATTAAATGAAACTACGGGATGCATTATTATTTGTTATTATGTATTACAAAATTTTCAGGAAGGCCACCTGAAGAAGGCCAACGAAACCTAGGTCGTGGTAAAGAACTCAAAGAAAGTGGAAATAATACTACGTCATGTAGTTTCATTTAATAGTGAATAAGTATTTGTATTAAATTGTTTGCTAAATTAGTTTTTACTCACGTAAATGTATTCAGTAGTTTCGATAATCGGGCAGGAATGCTTACTTTTTGCATATCTTTATAATATTTCTTCAAAGTAGGATTTAAAATATTTCTGTAAGTCTCGTAAGAAAAAATTATAGTCGTAAGATATATATATATATAGATATATATATATATATATATATATATATATATTTATATGTATATATATATATATATATATATATATATATATATATATATTCCCAAGCTGCCACAGCAATTGTCGGAATAGAAAACAATATCGATATTTTTGTCTAGATGTTTTTCTAATAAGAATAAACAGAACAAGTCCCCGACACTGTAACAACATATTAACTCAGGTATATTTTTTCATCAAAACTGTAACAATTTAAAACGTCCGCGTTTTCGTTCATATTTATACGTGCACCCCCGAAGACTAGCGAAGGTCAACTGACAATAGACTTGTTTAGGTGGGTAGGGATGACATGCGTTGATTCAACAAAAGAAAGGAAACGCCATCTAGCGATGAATCTTTCAAGCCTTTATCAAACCTCTTATGTTGAATAGGTGCGTATGATCACCGAGCACCCAAATACAAGGATAACTTAAAATTCACCATTTTTGAGATGTCTCAGTTTAGATCTAGGTGTGCGAAATATGGTTTATCAAACATGCGATGATACACACAGGCATATAAATATACATAACACAAACACGCATAAACGCACGTATACATACACACACGCAGCAGTCCACTTTTCTCTCGAAATAAATAAATAAATAAAGGCTTGCATCTTTGGTAAGCCGATATATAAAAAAAAGTAATATAGCAGTTTGCCTCTTAAAGGAATCTACTGAAAAATTATAAATATTAACCTTTAAACTATGCTAGAAAATAATATTGACAGAAATCATAGAGTTCGAATTGAAAAAATATTTCAAGTTTAATGGACAGCTAGGATATCACTTATAATGGAATTCATACGAAGAAAAAATAAAAACCTGATGTAAATTTTTACTTTTTACATCAGAAGGAACAATTTTGAAAAACGTATTTTTTATTTAAATGCATTAGGTTATTATAACTTTGTTGTTATCTATGTTTATGCCAAAGAAATAATAAACATAATATTGCTTTTTAGTTGAATCTTCACCGAATGCCAATTTTCGTCTTGGCCGGACGTCTCGCTGTTTGCGGTTTTCAGGAAGCTAAACCCGCGAATGTCAAGGGATTACTCTAATCATAAAATATGAAAAAAATATTATTTCGATTTCTAACGTCCCAAAATGTCAATTACGTTTCTCAGTTACGTTACGTCACATACCGAAAATTTTTACTACGTGTATAGTTAGATATTTACTTTTTACAACAAAATATGTGTATATAGGCACACACACACACACACACACATATATATATATATATATATATATATATATATATTTATATATATTACCGTCTATATGTTAATCATGTGTTCTTTTACGTGTTAGAAGTGTTTTAATATTTTATAGTATCTCCGACCGCTGAGAATAACATGATTTCAAAAGCCGCAGCCGAATACTGAGACAAATGGTCTTCTTTACTTTCACTTCGACGTCGTTCTGCTGTTTAACAACGGAATTGTTTCTTAATAACTGAAATGTCCTTTTAGGCTTTATTTGGTCTTATTCAAATTTTAAGATATATGAAGAATATATGTACTTTATAGAAAAAAGAATCCGAGTAAACATAATATTTGTATTGTGCCTCGACTATGTAAATTACTATTTTACAATTGCTCATGATAAATTATTAACTTTTAAACAAGTCCTGTTTCATTACGCTTTACCTTATACTTTAATATATATTATTATTATAATATGATATAGATTGTTATTATAATTGACTTTTTCAAAACTTTTAGTGAAAATAATTTTTCAGATATTAATCTCTAAATAGGGAATCTCGCAAATATCTTATATTCTCTAATGATTGATATTAATTAAATAAATACTATTCTATATTACACATATACTGGTCTATATATTTATTGTGTCCAATTTAAGTCGTCTTTATAACTTAACGACTTGATAACAACCTCTTATTTTGAGTTATTTTTTATTATTACATGAGCGTATGTGTGTATGTAATTTTTATTATTTGTCATAGTTAGTTAAATTGTCAATAATAGTTTTAAATATTATCCATTACCTTGGCAAAATTAAAACTAGAAATTATGGACTGGAGAAATTTGGAAATGAAAATTTTAGGACTTGAAATTTTTTTAAAAATTTAAATTTGTCTATGGATTTTACTTTCATTTCTCAATCGAAGTCTGAAACAACCCGCCAACTGTATGCAACTTAAGCTGAAACTTTTTTTCATTTGAATCAAATAGAATATTAAAAGATTATAGCGTGTATTACATGCGACGTGCGTGTTGCTGCAAAATTAAATTTCACTCATCTCCTTCTTTGGACTCACAAGTTTCAGAAATAAGATTGAAAATTGTTGAAGCCATATTTTCCCTTTAAATATAGCAAAATGAATAGTCAAAGAGTCAAAGTCTCTCGAATCAAAAAAATATAACAGTTGGAATAATGGATGCTGCCGTTCCTTGTGTTAGGAAACAGCGAATAATATCAAAGGCTATAAGTTGTTTTAATTGGTAATAAATAGAATTCTGATGGAAATATAGACAATCAAATACTACCAAAGCCACTTTTTCTATTGGCGCCTATAATCAATGATTTATTTATTTTTAGATGGAAAATAATTTTCTTTATCCCACAAGCCCAATTTTATTTGCCACGGTACACTGTATCTGTATTATTTAGGGTTAATTCTGCTTCTCAATACTTTAACAATGTTTGCTTTTGAGCGCTGTATATATTGAATGATTCCATGTATTCATTATTAAGAATTATTTCCCAGCTTCGGAGGTTAGAAAATGAACACATTTACATCCGACACATTCATATTCAAAATTTGATTTTCCGTTTTGCGATTGGAAAAATCAGTTCATTTAACATCAAATTGTCTAAAAGTAAAGAGAAGTTTTTTAAAAATAACAATAATTGACATTATTGTACTAATCGAAAGTTTTATTTTTTCTTTTTCATTTTGCCAAGATTAATGTGTTATCGAAAAATTTTGTATGAAATCAACCAAAACCAGCGCTGATTGTTCTTTGATAGCAAACGATAGCAAACCTATATTAAGAGAATGAATATTGTATAATACGTGATTTAAACAGACAACATTATTTGCTCACAACCATGAATTTCTTTGCTACGCAGCTTAGTACCACATAGTTGGAGCTGTGTCATTGGCTTGTTATTGACGAAAGTAAAACTTAAACTCACGAGTCCAAAAGAGTTTTAGTATTTTTAGGTTGGCATTTTACCAACTCTGGAATGCCGTAATGAAATAATAATTTCCCCTCAATTATTACTTTTTAGAGATGGGATTCAATATAGAGATGTTTTTTCTAATCAGTTTCTGTTATTCTTTATATTATTTTTTTATAAAACCCAATAAATCTATTAATATTAATTATATACAAAATTCGACTGGTCTCTTTAAGTTTATTATTATTCAAAACCATTTTTATTAGAACAATCTAGAAATTTTAATCATTTTTTTAATACGAAAAATTAGGTTTGCTGGATATATTTAAGTTTCATCGAAAGAGAAAAAGGTAAATTAATTATTCATTCACGAGTTATCGTCGTACATTTTCTTGGATATATCAATAACTTCAAACAAAGGATGTGGTAAACACTTCTCATGTGAAATATCTAAGGGCGCGTTTGGATGGAAGTTAAAATATTCTGGTGACACGTCGCGGTGTACCATTGGCTGTGACGTAGATTCGTGCCTTATCGTCTTTTCCCGACCAGATTCGGCCAGCTTCGCGTCTTGTCAGCTAATAGCATTAAAAATATTTTCAATAGATTCTGCCCTTCGACAACACAGTGTATAAGATGGCATTTTGCTCTATTGTAGCTTTCATTGAAAAAAATGTTTTACATTTTTATCTAATAGTGATAAAATCTTAATTTGCGATACAATGGTAATGATGCTTACGTTGTACAAATGTTAGGTGTGCCGCCTGGTTCGATGCTACTCCTCTCGAGTTAAAATGGCAGAGGATGAGTTTCTCAGTTTTTGATATCGACCGGAAGCTTTGTCAGTTTTTAATTACCGCTGCCAAAATCTGTACGGGGAATTAACTAATCGAAGTTTGCTCTCCTAATCCTCTTTCAGACCTATGGCAGTTATGATTAATTTGAATGAATGATTTGGGTATTACCTTCTTAAATGTGGTTTTCACTGCTCTCTAAGACCATAAAACACAAAATAAAAAGTCTCAAATGTTATTAGTATTGAGGAAATATGTATTTATATAATACTACTTTGAAGACTACGATGAACTAAATATACGTCAAAATTTTCAAATACATAAGGTATACCTTTAGTAAATTTTAAATTACTTTCTTCTTTAAGTAGGCGCTTGTAAATTATATTATTTAGCTATTAATGATAGATAAATTCTATTAAATATTGTCTTGGAGATTGCTACGATGGCATGAAAACTATGATTAATTACTGATGTTTTCTTCCCTCTAAACAATGCCAAGTTCCAACCTGGTTTACGTCGCAGTGTAGTGAGCAATATTTATAGGTATATTTTGATTATAGCTTAGATATAGATTAATATTCTTACCATCAAAGTGGCAGACGAAACCTAAATCAGTTTTATAACGATTGAATAAAGTGCTGAATCACCGGCTTTTGAGTTTCGCGTCTTTTCTTTCAGCGTTTTAAAATTGTGTCAAATTTATCTAAAATTAAGCTTCTAGTAATCATACTTTCATAACTAAGCCTCAAGCTTCACAACAAAATTAGCCAAATTATGAAATGAAATTTTTTTTTCAATAATAATAACTTAGTATTTTTTATAATGATGAAGTTATGAAAAAGAGCAACGAGTTAAGTTTTTTTGTACATGCTTGATATCAAATTCACTGCTAATATAATCATTTTAGAAATGTTAATAACGTTAGTAATGAATAAAATAATTTTACGAAATCATAAAACGGTATAAATTTATAGTATTGATGATTAATTATAGAGAAAATTAAAAAAAAATATGCATCAAAATTCAGAAAAAGAGTAAAGAGACAAATGGTTTTACAAACAATGAGACATAATCAATTTTTCCATAATTTTTTAGTCATTTATTTATTCCCCTATACACCCTTATTCCCCTATTCCCCTATACATGTTTTACATATATTTATCCTCAATCAAAGATTAAACGCTGTCACAAAAAGGAAGATTTTTAAAGAAATAATAATAAAATGCCAAGCGTACAAATTTGAGGTCACTTTTTATATTTATTTATTCGAGTAACTGTGTCAGGTGCGTTGTTTGTCTCCTATGTCTAACGTTTTTGACGGCCGAATCACAAAATCGTCGCTCTGCAAAGACGAATCGTCTCGTTTCCCGTCTCGTTTTAATGACCTAAAATTATAAATAAAAAATAATTCAACATAAATTTTAAATGTAGGAATTAACTCATATACTTTATGGTCCATTAAAATACTTTTCCATTTGTCTTACTATTTTAATACCATTATGTATTACCGCTATTTTTTTCATAATTTTGGCTTTAGAAGTTCCGAAGATTAGAAATGGTTGTGACGAATTTTATGGACGTTTTCCGCAATAAAGAAGTCTTTATTCTGAAAAAAATTTTAATATTCTGAAAAAGTTTTGGAATCACTATAACTCTTTCACACCTCACACGGCATATGGCATTGAAAAAAAAATTAGAGCATTTAATATACACACTGCAATATTTTTCACCACACTTGCTAAATTTCAAGTTTCATCTCTCATGGTTTTAATCAAAACGGCTATATAAGACAGACGAGTGATATCACGAGTGATTTACATTTTAGATGCAAGAAGCAAACTTTACAGAAATAGTCTTACATGTGCGTACATGTGCTTTTATGTGCATTCGTAAGAGAACATACGCGTTAAATAGGTGATGGAGTTCAGGTGGGCTACAGTCATAAAGTTTAAGTTTAATTATTTTGAATATTTCAATCAAATATCATACACAGATTTATATGTTTCAATTGTCGTAGAAATGTCACCTGTTTATTTTATACCTGTTGTAAACGATCGTCTGGTATATGTGATGATTTTTTTTATCTTTACAGTCACTGTGACTGTTGTATGTTTTATTGTAATTACTATATTTTAAAATATTTTGCTCATTATTAAATACTGTTTTATTTTGTGATAGTAAGTTTATTTAATGGATACGTACTTGCCAATAAGAACTTGATTGTGTGTACATAAGACATACCTTGTATTTATTAAACATTTAATCGACTAGTAGCGGTTAATTGAAACTATTTTCATGCTGGACTCAATTAACTGTCAGTTACCATTTATAATAACACTTTTTGACATCGCTTCTATATAGATAAATTCGTGATGATATGATTAGTCGATTAGATTTTGCATATACATATAATGGAGATGTAATTAACAATTTTATTAGTAACAAAATTGGAATCTTATTTAGTTTATAACACGTTTTTATTTCAAGGACGCATTCGAAAGTTATTTTAATGATTAGACTTCAACCCAATACGCGGACATTTGCGATCGACGTATAGCAACTAGTATGTGTATGACTTTACCTTTCATTAAGTAGCATCTGAATCTCCATTAACGACTTTCCCTTTGTTTCTGGTACGAAGAAGAACGAGAACACACAGCAAACGAGACAGCACGCTGTGAAGAACCAGAAGACGGTGTGCATGCCCAAAGAGTCGGAGACGTATTCGAAAAAGAAAGTAAGGAAAAAGGCCATGGTCCAGTTTACTGTAGTAGCGAGGGGCGCAATGTATGGTTTCATGCTTGCTGAGAATATCTCGCCCATTAGCGTCCACGGGATAGGGCCGATGCCTGGAATAAGTCGATAATTATATATATATATATATATATATATATATATATATATATATATAACAGAATATGACAGTGTTTGACTGCTTATAATTATTAAATGAGTTTATAGCATTCAACTAGCTTCTTTTTGTTCTGATTCAATAAAATATTTAAATGAAGTGTTATTAAATTTGTGTAAGAAGCCAATTTCTATGGGCTTATAAGCACAAAACAAGACTATTGTAATGAACTTTTTTCGTATCTAATCCCGTCCTCAACATAAATTATTTCAACCTTTTTGCAAAGTGAATTTAACGGTGATGTTCTTTAATGAATGATGATGAAATATTTAAATATAATTATGGTTCAAAAATGTCGCAAATAAATTTTGTTTCTAAACAAATTCTCTGTCATAAAGGTCACAATAAATAAAAATATCATAAATTATTTGTGTCATATCTGTTTAATAGGAACCCGAAAAAAAATCTTGCTAAGCCGACTAACCAACACCTGTCACACTACCAGGGAGACTTTATTAATTTTCATTAAATTTTCGAAGTGGCGCGTTTAATTATTTAATTAGAAAAAAAATTCCTTAACCATTTTTTAATCATAATGTTTGAACGTATAATTTTAATGAGAAAATTAAATTTGAAGAGAATAAAGTCGTATTTACAGAGTGGGACGTGCGCAAGAAAATATCACTATTACTAAAAAACACCGCTATATAAAGAAAAAATCATAAATTTCGCACAGTGTGGTCTGTAACAAAAAAATTATGCCACATTTAATGTACAAAAGCGTACCTCAGAAAAGCCATGATTTCTTTATTTCTAGCATAGAAATAAAAAAAGGCATATTCAGGTAATTCAGTTATGTTTTGCTGTAAAATGTCTTCATAATTAGCTTTAAAAATGAACAAGTTTTTATGATGCACAAAAGTTTGTAAATTCCATGTGCTATTGATGTTAAACTTTAATCTAAGTCTATATTATAAAAAAAGACATTTATATTTAAGTAGTATGATTATTGAGGTAAAAGGCTGTGGTAGACGGTTGAATATCTAGTTGATCCTATCATAATTTAATTTTTCTAACTTTGGTAGTAATTAAATGGTTAGGAACGAGTCAGATTTAAAATGTCAGTGGTTTTATATACTCACCTACACAAAACATTATAATGTAAATCATTAAACTAAGCATAGGCAGAAAATCGATTGTTCCTTCTGTAATAACTGGGCTATCAATGGAATCCAGGAAGAAATATAAGCCGAGCATACCCTGGAAATTAAAACGAAAATCTTGTGAAGTGAAAGTATTGTTTTTTGAATTGCACGTAATTTTGAAATTTAAAATATTTTTATTGTGTTATAATTGCCTTCATCATTCGTGAAAGGAAAACACTATATACATTAAATATTACGTATACACTATATACTTTAAATATTACGACTACATATCGACTAGATACATTAAATATTATGTATATAAAATGATTTATTTGTAAAAAGTGTTACATTGAAATGGATTTTTGATTTGAATTAGCATCACTATCATTTACCTGGCTTAAAGATGGTAAATAATTGTACATTAAATCAAAATTTATCCTGAAACAGGTGGCTGTCATTAATTATTCTACATACTTAGTCCTTGCTGTTTTACCTGCATTATATTGATAAATGTACGTAAATAAATTGATAAATAGACAAATAAATACACACACGCAAGTACGGGCGTGCGCGCGCCCTCACGCCCACACGCACGCAATTTTTCTAATTTTAACCATGAGTTGCAGGAATGGAGGGTATTATGGAGAATGGTCTTTAATTCATTTGGCCCTTCTAAACTTTTTATATAAATATTTTTAAATGTATGCGTCATTTAGAAGTAGTTGATGGGATTGATTTTTTTTACTTGTGACCTAAAATGGGTCCTCCACAACATCGGTAAATGTTCTAGGTAATAATTATGCGTGTGAGTAAAATAATAACCTAAATGGGACATCTAGACCTAGAACCTTTACCAGAATATCATAGAAAAATGTGTTTGAAAGAAATGTGATAAACGATACATGATTTCCTAATATCTTGTTAACAATTGAGCGTGTGTAAGAGTTATGGTGAAATCGCGTACTTTTATCATTACACACAGGTGCCGTATCCCAACAAATCTATTTACATTATTTTAACAGATTGGGTAGCCAAAAAATTTTTTCCCATAACCATGAACAAAGAAAAATTTGCACTCTTTTAACCCATATCAGTATCAGAATTGATATGGGTTAAAGAGTCGCAAACATTTTGTGTGTGTTTGTGTGTGTATATATATGTATATATATATAAATATATATATATATATATATATACATATATATATATATATATATATATATATATATATATATATATATATATATATATATACATAAACAAACTCTTTTGCAAAAAAAAACGGGCACTTATAGGAATAAACCATGTGAGAGTTATTTTATTATTATTTGATGCATTTTATATGGCGATATAATGAGAATATTGTTATTTGTTATTGAGATATCGTTTTTACCTACTTCAGTCATTAAAAATGCGAATGAAAAAAAACGATGTAAAATCCACAGACGAGGGTTTTCATACTGGTATATTAAAAATGGCTAAAGTTTATTTTTGAATATTTTTTATTAATTTAACATACAATTTGAAAATTTAGTAACGAATATAGCCTCCTCTAGCTAAAATCAATGCGCTTAATCTGCTAGGCATGCTTTCGACTATGTTTTTTATCTTTTCCTGTGGAATACGTTCCCATTCAGCGACGATCACATTTTTAAGGGCCTTAATGTTTTCTGGAGCTGGTTTTACGGCTCTGATAGTTTGTATAGTTTGAGATTATCCCATATGTGTTCTATCGGATTGAGGTCGGAACTTCTAGCTGGCTAGTCTAACCGACGAATTCCGGCCTCCTGCATATACGTATCAACGTCTCAGGAGCGGTGGGCGCGAGCGTTTTCGTCCATAAAAATTAACTCGCCTCCAACTGCTGTTAATGCGGGTTGGAAATGAGGAATAAGAACCTCTGGTATGTACCTTTGAGTATTAAGTGTCCCATTTTCAATAAAAACCAACTCGGTACGATCATCTGAGTTAATACCAGCCCAAAACATTACGGAGCCTCAACCGTAAGGGGTGGTTTCCTCGAAGCACACTTCTGCGAAGCGTTCTCCAGGTCTTTGTAAGACTCACCGACGTCAATCCCCACCACTAATCGATATACGAGCTTCATCCGAGAATAAAACACTATTCCAGTCTTGTTGAGTCCATGACGAAAAATTTTGAGCGAATCTCAATTTGGCAACTTGATGCTCACGGAGCAATTTAGGGACCCGAGCTGGGCGATAGCTACGTATATTGACGGCCTGAAGGCTTATTCTGACTGTCCATAGGCTTAATCGTGTACCTCTGACGTCCTCGAGGTTCTGTTTGAGATCCACGTACGTAACTTGACGATTTCGTAGCGCTTGACTGACTATGAAGCCGTCGTCCCGTGGCTCACTTTCTTGGTCTTCTTTTCTTCCAGAACCAGGCCTTCTACTAACGGAGTTCGTTTCTTGGTATCGTTGCCAGGTCATTTGGATGGTGGAACGGCTCATATTATACTGCTGAGACACATAACATTAGCTACAGCCTTCTTCAAGCAGCATAGTAATTTTACTAGCTCTTATCGTTTCTTAAACCATACTCAGAACAGCAAACAGAAGTCAACTAATGCAGCAAATAGCAGAAATTTAATTAAAATTTATTCGTTAAAATAAAAAAAGTAACAAATGAAAATAAACTTAATAATTGTTGGATTTCAGTTACCGCCAAAAAATACGTTTTTGTCAGGGAAAGAGAATTTTCATTCAAAAAGAATAAATTTCAAATTTAGATCGTTCGTTTTTATGTGCCAGAGTACACTATACCTGCCAGTAACAATTACAATTAATACAACTTCTTAATAAATAATATTTTGTTAGTTTGTTTTTTCAAAAAATTAAAAAAAAACTTAAACAGAAATAGTAGTTATTTTTCCATCTTTAATAAATGTAATAACCATTTTTACTTCATTCAATTTACATTTAGAAGGGTGTAGTTAGTAAGTAATTTCTTTTCAGATTTTTCTTTTATAGCGTATAATTATAATATAGATTTCCCCAAAGTTTCTTTAATAATTTATGAAGTATCTTTAAACTTTATTTTGTTTATCACGTAAAATATAGATTATTCCATCTTAAGTACTGCAATGGCATCTGTAGTAATATTCTACACTACTCAATGTTTAGTGTGTAAATATATATATGTACTGCTACATAAACGATGCTACATAAATCTAATGGATATTTTTGTTTAGTTATTATTTTAATATCATACCAATATGACTTATTTTACTTAACAACGTGCACATTTATATACAGCTTACTTAATAAATATAAATATTGTCAATAATACCAAATTTTCTATATGTTCCAAAAAGCATTTTTTGTTTCCATTTTTCATTGGTCAATTTAAATTGAGTGGGATTATTATGTTATGGATGTTAGTGAAAAAACTTAAAAGGCATGAATATAACTTCCTACATGGGTTCCGTATACATTTATGTACTTACAAATATGTAATTTAAAAATATGTATTTACAAATACAAATTTTTCACAAAGTAAATATAGTTCCTAGAACATTTTTCAAAGGCGTTTTTTTTAAATTTGGTTTTTAGGTTTTTTTCCTTCTTGTTCCATAAGTCCTCCCATTATGACGACTTTGAAGATTTTAAGTCGACCTTAAGTACCCTATATGTATTTATGATCAGAGAATAACAAAAGTTGTACGAGTACGAAATAATATGTTTCAAATGTTCATATTTTTCTGTCGTATGAAACAAAATGCTTGAAATTTTCATTGCACTGCAAGGAGGTAAACTATTTTCCAACAATTTTTTTTCTTTTTTCAACACTCAAAAATAACATTAAAATATTTGATTATTACTAGCAGAAACGACATGAAAATAAAACTTAAGAAGAACACTGAATTATCCGTAAAAAAGATTATACTTTTTGCTAAATAATATTCTAGTCGGTCAATGTTATACTGGGCTTTGAATATTAAGAGTCTTTTTGGCTTTCATCTCTTTGATGGCGCCGCGTGGCTCACGGTGTGCTGTGAATTTCACGACGCTTAACTTTTGCGTTAATGTTGAAATTACAAAAAAATTTTGTCTATTGCGATTGTCTTATTTTGAACTCAAGAATTCATAAGAATTCACGCGCTTTACCTATTTACCCGCGTATGCAACGTTCCGTTCTTTTTTATGTTATGCCGACGTCGTAATCACTGATTCACTCATCACTTGTATTTTTTCCTTTGTGAACTATTTTTTTTCTTTTTAGTTAAGTATTTCACATTTATGTGAAATTTGATAAGAAAATAATTTTTTCATATATAGCACAATGTCGCTTACATATAATTTGTAAAAATGCTTATTTCACTCATTTAAAATACTCTAAATACATGAAAATGAGTAACAACGTTTCAGAACAATAAAACATCTGGGCTCTGTTGGTCGATTTTTCTCTGAGATCCTGGTAGCCAACGTGTTGAGGTAATAAAATATTATTTTTATTTTTAATCCAGACTAATTAAAGTAAAATTTTCATTAGCAAACTGATATATTTTAATAAATATTATATGTAATAAATATTAACAATTTTTTAAACTTACATTCGACTGGTTAATGAGATATCTATCGACTGGTTAACGAGATAACTACCTATAGCGCACTAACCCAAGATATCTATTTAAATATTGATTTTGTTACAAATCGAAGGTATTTATTTAAATTTGGATAATTTAAATACCAAGTAGTTCTTCCACGTACTTTGATTGACATTATTAGTTTTCATTATATGCCTTTGATCCATTAGTTACAAAATTAAAAACCGCAAAAAGTAGCTTTCCGTCCAGCACAACCTTTTTTAAGATAAGATTCTCTGATTTAATTCTAATGCGCATTTGTAATTGACATCCTAAAATAAATTTACATTTGATGCCAATCTGGCGGCAAGTCGAAATTAAATATTACCAAAAATATAATCCCAGGCGGATCTGATTTGAATAAAACTAGATTTTTGCCTATTTCGCACTTCAACATAAAAAGTACAGTTTTATTCTGCCGAATAGCAGACGAGGCAAAGTTTCAAGACTCACCGATCCCAAGGCCATCCCAATCGTAGAAATGTAAAGAAGCAACTTTCGACCCGCACGGTCGACAGCCAACGGTGCGATGATTCCTGCCAACACTTGCACCGACCCGACAACTATTGATGAAATATCACGGTCCAGTGAAGAACCCGATGCTTCAAAGATCTGCACCATGTAGAACAGTACTATGGATATACCGCTTAACTGTTCAAATATTACCAACACAGTGGATATGTAGACACCGCGGATATTCCCTATATTGGCCCAGAGGTCGGAGATCTTAGCTTTGGATCTCTGCATGAATTCAATATCTTCTTGCATGGATTTCAGTTCGTCTTTTATGTTATCTGCATCCTTGCCCCTGGCCTTTCCGATATTTATACTTGCTTTCGCGTAGTTACCTGAAAATAAAATTGTTCAATTGTTCAATGATCATTGCAATTTCTTTGCACCTTTACATATCAATACGTCACACATTTTATTACACTGACTTCAAAAGTTGACCTTAAGTCAGTTTTTATAAAACAAGTAATTCATAGGTATAATACTTGTTAATGCCAGTAAAATAAATGTAGAAATCGCATATTTTCTCATCCAGTGGACTAGGATAAGAATGAGAAAACTATGGGTAAATAAGGGTTTCGTGGTCTTTTCATAACATAGTAATATATGTGGATATAAATATATATATATATATATATACACACACACACATATATATATACATATATATGTATATATATATATACATATATATGTATATATATATATATATATATATATTTTTTTTTTTTTTTTTTATATATATAAGGTTTGCAAAATACATTTATTTTAATAATCGATTTTAATTTATATTAATTACAGTCGTCCAGTATTTTCCATCTATGTTACTTCTGCATAACAAGGATATTTTTACAATTCTAAAACTAAAGGAGTTGGATTAGAAAGAACGACTTCATTTGCAAATACTTACCAAAATTTATTTTTGAATTCTTTTCCAGATTTTTCCATAATCTTGTTTGGAAATAGAAGTGCAATGGACGAGTTATGTTTAGAAAACAAAGTTGCTGTTATTTAATATTTTGTAAATGAAGTTCAAAATACTCTATACGAAGGAGTACGCTAGAATATCTTTTCATTCCTACTTTTTAATACGTAGAAATAACCTTAGAAATCTTAAAATTCTTAAAATCTACAAAATAGTCTACGTATTAATTGTATTTTTATCTAAAGCATACATTTGTAAAAATTCAAACCATAATAATTACTTGGGTTCGAAACTATAGAAATTACAAGGATATGGGCGAGGGACGAACACACAAATCGACATGATGAAATTATAAGAGCTCAGGGTTTAAATACGGGACTCTGAAAAATACTTAAGAAAAAACAACGTTATTCTGTTTAAAATAAAGTAGAATTCCCAGTTACTATTCTGTAAAATAATTGTTTCTAGGATTTTTACAATAATCAATAAGTATGTAGGATTTATACGTACCTGTAATAAATTATCGATGAAAAATTCATTAATTAAATTGGTTATACAATTTTTCTCTGTGAATATTGCTTTGTACTACTATCCGCATGAAGAAAATAGATTCATCACCATAAAAACTAAATGAAAAAATAGAATAGAAATAACTAAATGAACAAAAAAAAATTGTAAATAATGAATTAATAAATGATCTAAAGGAATTTAAAAATATCGCCTAAGAAAGTTAGAAAAGAAAAGAAGTTGTGAAGAAATTAATTATATGAATTTAATACAAAGAACTCTTAAAAGCTAATATAAGTACAAAGTAATATTAATATAAAATCAAAAAAGCGGTCTGATGAAAACTCCACCGAATGTGGCTTTCATTTAAACAAAGCTATATGTGAATCACATTAATTAAACTGTGAGACAGTTACCATCTATATCTTTATATATAATAAAACTGTAATCTTTGCGTGACTATATATTGAAAATGTGTGCAAAAAATTACTGAGGGAAGAAGAGAGCGAGAAAGCATTAATATAATTTTGTGGATTTTTGTGTGTTTTTATTTTCGCACGCATTATGTGAAAACTATTGACCCATATCGGATTGAGTTTTTAATAAGGATCATCTTGAAGTTCAAATTAATGTTTAGTTTTTATTTCATCACAGTTGGTTCAATCGATGATAAAAAATGAAAATTCAATATTTTCCAAAACTGCAAGTGCAAGTGTTGGCAGGAATCATCGCACCGTTGGCTGTCGACCGTGCGGGTCGAAAGTTGCTTCTTTACATTTCTACGATTGGGATGGCCTTGGGATCGGTGAGTCTTGAAACTTTGCTAGTCTGCTATTCAGCAGAATAAAACTGTACTTTTTATGTTGAAGTGCAAAATAGGCAAAAATCTAGTTTTATTCAAATCAGATCCGCCTGGGATTATATTTTTGGTAATATTTAATTTCGACTTGCCGCCAGATTGGCATCAAATGTAAATTTATTTTAGGATGTCAATTACAAATGCGCATTAGAATTAAATCAGAGAATCTTATCTTAAAAAAGGTTGTGCTGGACGGAAAGCTACTTTTTGCGGTTTTTAATTTTGTAACTAATGGATCAAAGGCACATAATGAAAACTAATAATGTCAATCAAAGTACGTGGAAGAACTACTTGGTATTTAAATTATCCAAATTTAAATAAATACCTTCGATTTGTAACAAAATCAATATTTAAATAGATATCTTGGATTAGTGCGCTATATGTAGTTATCTCGTTAACCAGTCGATAGATATTTCATTAACCAGTCGAATGTAAGTTTAAAAAATTGTTAATATTTATTACATATAATATTTATTAAAATATATCAGTTTGCTAATGAAAATTTTACTTTTATTAGCCTGGATTAAAAATAAAAATAATATTTTATTACCTCAACACGTTGGCTACCAGGATCTCAGAGAAAAATCGACCAACAGAGCCCAGATGTTTTATTGTTCTGAAAACGTTGTTACTCATTTTTGTGGGATGTATTTAGAGTATTTTAAATGAGTGAAATAAGCATTTTTACAAATTATATGTAAGCGACATTGTGCTATATATGAAAAAATTATTTTCTTATCAAATTTCACATAAATGTGAAATACTTAACTAAAAAGAAGAAATATCTAGCTACTCGACGAATAGTAATTACACAAATGTAGTGTACCTATGTACATCAATAACTGGTGCTACGGTAGTTTTAAATCGCGACAGTTAATTTTCCATACTGTCGTATATTGGACGATGACAGGAGTGAAGTTAGGAGTAGTGCAGGAGGGGTAGATGGTTGAATATATAACTCGAATGCAAGCTGGCTCGTGACGGCAGACCTCGTTGTTCGTTGTCCTGTGCTCAAACATTTTTGGAAGTTGTGCATATTCGATTCAAATTACTTTGTTTCCTCATTCTATTTTAAATTTAAATCGATTATCAATATTTGTAACTTAATTAATTTGTTAGATTTAGTATTATGCTGTTTAAATTTATTCGTTTACGAACTTTATCATTTTTACAATTGGCTTGCGAAACTGTAACTGTAAAACAAAATATCCTTCAATAAATATTTTTAAAATTTTCCCTTTTGTCTGCGAATATATCGCACTCGACTAATTGACAAAGAAACATGATAATTTCACATTTAAATACAAAATATAAGAAAGTTTACATTTGTAATTAATATAATAGATACCATAATTATTATAATATTGCATTACTATAGAGTTGGTGGATGATACTTGAGGTATTCCTTGATGACGATTCCGAACAAATACCAATTTTTGAGGCCCCTGAGCAGAAAATGAGAAAAATTGGAAGTACGGTAATCGAAGTCCGGTTTTTATTCATAACTATTAAGTTTACACAGAAAGAGCAGCATTACCATAGTCTTAATATTTCAACATGTATAGTAAATAACTTAATAACATTTTTAATTTCCACGCGGGCGAATTCGCAAACACAGCTAGTTTAATACCAACCTTATATTGTGTAATAAACGTTTTTGAGTGATTTTATATTCGATTTGAATGATAGAATAATAAACTCTAGGATGTGAGTTCTCAAACTATATGACCATAGCATCGGCACTAACGCGGTTATATTTGTCTACTGCGCGCGCCTCTGCCAGTTACTTAGGAGTACATAGAAAATCCGTTTCTTTGTTCTGACCTCTATGTTATATACAATAAAGAGGGTAAGATTTATGCGGTCCGAATCCGATAAGTTTTTCTTTAGTTTTCGTAGCACATAAGTTTAAATTTACGCGAAACGAATTTCCGAGCTCGAAGTTAAATATTTTAGTCATTACGCTGAGCACTACTAAATAAATCCACAACGAATCGAATTCTCCCTTCGGATTCTATAACCCTTCGAAAAGTGCACATATCTGTATACATACAACTACATACATACACCTATATATATATATATATATATATATATATATATATATATATATATATATATATATTTCAATTTTTTTTGCCGCATATCCATTAACACATGAAAAGTGGAAGCACTCTTCTTCCCGTACTTTCATCGACTCCCAATTTGAGGACATTTAAGTTTACTCATAACTGTGTTTTTACTCATAACTCAAACGTGTATTTCGAAAATTTGGAAAAAATATATGTCACAGAGTATTAAAGACGATAATAACGAGAAAGTGATTCTCGTTATTATCGTCTTTATTAATTTTATTAATAAATGAATCTTAGTTACCTTCTTCTTCTTGGAACAGTAGAAAAAGTAGAACCGATTTACGTATATGTGCAATCACTTTTAACAAACAAAGTTTACTTATTTAGAAATATAATTTGCTCTACTTTGCATGATCAATGACTTGTGATCTATTCTAATACATACGTATCAAGTGAATATATATTTAAAATCGTAATGTCTCTTCATTTGACATATTTAATATTTAAACTCTTAATGTCTCTTCATTTACAAGATCACTCAATTGTCTGTCTGTCTGGTAGAATCGTTTTCCTCAGAAACTGTTTAACCTAAAAACTTGAAATTTGAAACAGTAATAAAACATAGTAATTAATACACATCTTAATATCACTAAAAATTATTCACATAACATTTATGGCGGTGGGCGTATTAAGTATTCCGGATTTATTTTCTCTAAATATACCATTTGATAGGGCTAATATTGACAGAATTAATATTTATTTCATTTCATTTTTGGGAGGTTATCTTCAGAAATATATAAAAAAATGTACCTAAACAAAATGCAAAAAATATTAGTAGTTACTCCATATTTCCGAAAATACTCAACTTAAAATTATGTAAAAATAGAGCTCTTAGAAGCTTATGCAAAAATTGTAGGGAAACTATAGCCATTGCCTTAGATCGTATATTTTCTTTCTCTTGCAGTAAGGATTGTACTCGGGTTCAATAGATGTTTAATCGCTAAGTGGATTACCGTAGCCAAAACATAAAAACACATATGTAGATAAGTTGTGGCAGATAGTCGCACAATATTTTTTAATTCGGCTTATGCAGTATCGGAAATACAATCTAAATATAAGACACTAACTGATTTGTGTAGAAATACTGTTGAAGATTACTCTCATTATATCAAAGTGTAAAATACAAAATAAACTATTCAATTATTGGTTTATTTGCGAAATATGTATTTATCTACGTTAACCACATACCTTTAAGTAAGTAATAATACGGAGATTCAGGTACAAAGGCGAAGGTGATAGTGAATAAAATTGTGAAGCCAAGTGAGACGAAAGCGGATCCAGAGTATGACATGAAGGGACCTATGGCATACATGATGAGGAAGCCGGTCAATACAAACATAGTCAGGAGAGAGTTCAAAGCACCCCGTGAATTATCCTGGAATTATATTGAAAATAATATGTCGATAAAATGATTTAAATAAAACTGCCGTAGCGTGGCGTCCAAGTACTGTTTCCCCTACTAGGTGAGCAAACAACGGTAATATGTTTCAGTATATATGTACATATATGAGACATTTTATATCAGCCTATAGTCAACCTATCTAGCTGCATAAATTTTTACATGGTAGGTGCAGTTGGATTCGTTATAGTTTCATGAATAACAGTATACATGAGGTAACTGAAACTAAACTGACGGAACATTAAAAGCCTATACTGATTCGGAATATAGTGCCTTGTATATAGATCACGTAATGATTATCGTAAAGGATGGCTGTCAATAAGATACTAGTATTTACCTGTGAAGAATTTTCGGTTTTTATTCATGTATGTGTTAACTTAGGGTAATTGTACTTAAAACAAAAGTCAAATTAATTTAAAAACTTTAATATATATGTGCATAAAAATAATCAAAATTATACAGGAAATAAAATCAACAAGTTAGCGAGATGAGTTAACATTAATAACGTATGAAAATAGTAAAAAAAATTAACCTGACTCTTCCCTATCACTATCAGACCAGTGTGATGTAGCGCGGTCTAGGATGTAGTCACTGTAACTAACCATTTGAAATTTTTGACCAGAGAACTGCTGCTACATGTGCACAACAGCCTATTTCTTGTGCTTCCACTTTAAACTGGCAGTACCATTCACAAACTAGGCGGAGAAGTGCAGTTATTATATGGAATCCGTGCGTTATATATTTTTCACGATAAATGTCATTTTAATTAAACACTAATTATATCCCTTTTTCCTTCTGACCTCATACAGCCCTAAATCATTGAAATGCTCTTTTGTTCTTGGCCTGTTTTAACTGATAAACACCAATAGTTATATTACGTAACTTCGTCATAGTTAATCCAGGAAAATCTTCCAAAACACTTGTATCTCTAAAAAAATAGTCGAGAAAAACAAAGACTTTACAGTATGTAAAACATAAAATAGAATTAAAAATTTGGCGCTTTTAAAAAGTTATTAATTTTTTATACATATTTTTCTCATGGAAATGAATATTTGCGTATAAATTTTAGTTATGCAATAATACAACCGTAAAGCTACAAGCGAGGAACTTACGCCCATTGTTTTAAAAAATATGAACTGTTGTTATTTTGAAAGTATTTCCAAAATATCACAGTCTTAAACTTAATATAATTTTGACAGTAAAGATACAATGAAGATAGTTAGAAGATAGTTATTATTAGGGTTATGTATTATTAGGGTTATGTTATGTATTTGAAAGTCATACATTTTTTTTCACGCATTACACTGGAAAAATTGTATATTATTGGAAGTTATTTTAAAATGAAAATGAGGTTCTAATTATTATTTATATATTTTGAGTCCAATTTGCAAAATGTTAAGCTTCAAATTATTGTGCAATATTTCTCTAATTTTTCGAGTGCGAATTAAACATTTCAGATGAACTTATTAGAATTAACTAGGATCAATAATTGTAGGGCAAATAGTATAATTTATTTAATCCTATTATGTGCGGGTTTGACTTCCATTTGTTCGATTTTTGTTTTTACGAATAACACAGAGACAAAAAAGCTTTTCAAAAAAGTGGTATCATATTTTTTATCAATTTTACATGTTTGCATTTATCTTGCTTGTCTGTTTATTAATCTACGTATTATAAGCAGTTAAAAATGAAAAATTCACAATTTACATTAAATATCTATTATAATTAAATTCAGTTAAATCACGCAATATCTCTGTTTTAAGTTTTTATTGCGTGAATCTAATGGAATTAAAGTTACGAATGTAAAAAAACTTAAATGTGAATTGGAGTACCAGCAATCAATGATTGTTAATGAAATAGAATTGGCCAATTTTACTTATTATTATTTCATTTTAGTGATGAGCAATTCGAAGAATACATCCAATTGAAATTTTGCTAAACGAAATATTTTCTTAACCAATTATTTTTAATTGCAATCATTAAGGTAGAATTAAAGGCGAAAGGTTAAGTAAACAATTCACATTGTGTGCGAAGCATTCATTAGTATACAATTATCATTTTAGCTAAAGAAGGCATAGAAATAATGAAAACTATAAATTATTATTTCTTAAATTTTTGTACACCACTCAGTGTATTATTAGTTTTTTTCAAGTCAAGCGAGTAATTTTTTTTTGGAAAGTTTTGGATCCTTATCATTTCTAATTATATTGGGTAACATTTTGATTTTGAATATGGGTATAACTATGATTTTAGAATTGTTCGAGAGAGAAAAGAAAAGAAAAACTTGTGTGGGTCTTTTTTTAAAAAGAAAACAAACTTGGCAAAGGTCAAATGCTTTTTAATGTTATAATGAAATACTTTAGAAGCATAAAGGATTTTTACAATCACATTGAATGAAAGCACGTATTTGCAGCAATTTATTACTTTGTGAATTGTGATAAAACACTTTGAATCTATTTTAGTCAAGAACAACGAAGGTTTTTCGCCTTCACGACCTTGATATTTCCACAATTATTAAAAACATTTTCCAATAATTCTATACCAAAATTATACAATATTAATAATAAACTAACGTTATTATAGGAAAACACACTATGTAATTATATTAGTGCAGATTTCTTGCCGTTAAATTGTCTAAACTTTTGAAAAAAGGCTTTACTGTCATTTGTGTGGCAGTTGAGGAAAAACAGTTTTAATTACGTGTAAAAATATTTCCGAACCAGTATTAGACATTCTTGCAAAATCAGCAATATTACGACAAAACTATACAATATTATCAAAAACAAATTATTTAATAAAACCAACTTATAAGTTTCTTTATTGTAGTTCACATGGCGTAGCAATAAGTGCTTTGTGATATTAACTTACCCCTCAAGACCGTCTTAGAAGATCTTCAATTTTTGTCAGTTGTGTTAACTACTGAGGAAATAAAGACTTTAAATAAGGGTACAAAATACTAAAGCAATATTAGTTATCCCTGAGAAGTTTAATATGCCTAGCAAAATTATTTTCCTATAAAAACAAAGTAAATGGTATGGAAAAATCAAAATCATAAAGTCAAGTGAACGGAAACTGTTACTAGCACGTCCTGCATATATTGAATTTTTTCAGTGCAAAATATGATTGGAACAAATGCAGAAAATTTTGAATCGTTTTCTTTAAGATGTGTAACGTGACAATTCATAAATGAAATGAAATTTAAATATGAATGATCTAGGTGAATTACGTCTATGTACGTTGGTTTTAATTCAGAGTGTTGTCTTTACATTTGTTAATAAATAACTTTTGAGTAACATAACTACCAATAAATGGTATAGCGATTAATTTTAAACTAATTTTAAATGTTGATACTATGTGTTACATTATTGCAGATATAGTGTAAATGATCTTATCTGAGTTAACTCTAATTCAAGATATATCCACATGATATAATTCAGAATTAGCCATGTTAGAAAGCATATTTCTATTGAAGACTCGGATCATAGTAGGCTTGGTATGTTTATTTAATATCAACGAAATTTAAATTTCCAAGAACGAAACATAGACAAAGAAATCGTACAAATATTGTATAAGTTCCGATGCATTAGCTATATACACCCGTGACTTCAGCTTTGTCCGCAGTATATTGACAACAATTTGCGAATTCCCATAAACGATTTATGTACATATTTTCAAATTTATTATATGGTTTTGCTTTATTTGACATATTATAATTTATATTTCACTTTATTACATATTATTTAACTTTAATAATATAACCGTGGAAATATTATGATCGTTTACTTGTGCCTCTTAATAACAATTTGTGAAAAACACTCCATATACTCAATATATGTGATGACATGACTGCTCGTAAATAAAATTTCCTAATTTAGTATGTCCTTACCTAACTTTTGGATTTACTTAGAACACTAATAGATTACGTTAAATGGTTTTGTTGTAAGTGTACATTATTGTTGGAAAATGTAAATTTTTAATTATTTGATATGGAGACTTAAATATGACCCTGTTATGGGTACTAGTTGTTTAATTAAGAACTTAAAAAAAATAATTTAAATTTTTAGGCAGTTTTAAGAGAATATAATTTAAAATATGAAAAGTTCATATCTGTCGCCCAGTCTCGCGAACTATTTGATCATTTTGGAATTAATAGTTTGTGTAAATATGAAATTTTCCAGCAAGTTAAGCAGTAGAGTTGTTCCATTTTTTACTAATACACTTTTTATATTCGTTATAGATAGATTTGTTATGTATTGGTTATAGATTGTGTATTTATGTAATATATGATTCTGTGAACAAAGTATGTGATAAAATTAAAGCATAAAATGAAAAAAAACCTTACCGACACAACTTCCCCAATATAAAGGGGTATGGTCATGTAAATGAGCGAGCTGGCAAGTCCCCACAAGATTCGCGCTACATATATCATCGCTATGTGGCGCGCCGTTAGAATTAGAATCCACCCTGTTATTAAGGGGAGAGAGGTGGAGAGCAGCGCCCCCTTTCTGCCGATTTTGGTTATAAGGACCCCGGCCAAGGTTGGACCTGAAAATTAATTTTAATAAATAGAAAAAGATCGGTTTAAATTTGTGTATCACAAGATGTGTATGCAATAAAAGTAGGAATGATTTTGCTTTCTTTCTATTATGTATATGAGATGCTAGCATGTAATATTATAAATTAAAATTATGTGCGTATTTTTAAGTTTTACTATTCATACAAAAAGTGTCGGGGTAAAACATAGCTTATAAAGAAATGTTCCCACCAGAACCTTAACCATATTTTATGTAGTTGAACTTAAATAAGCTATTTGAAAGTAGCAAAAACCTTATATTTCTCTCTTTCATTAGAATATTCCATCCAAAATCACAACAACTGCTTTGAAACTGCTTTTTAGAAATGATTTCTGATTTTATTTCATTTAACAAGGTTTTTATTCAATTACTGGATTTACTACGTTTTTAGTATTTAAAAATTAGTTATACAAGTAAAATCTTGAATTAAATTTATTCACACAATACCATAAAACGTAAAGCATTACAAAATGGTAGTTTAAATCTGATGGAGCCGAAGTCTGAATATTTTTTTTTGCTATTTGGAGGTTTCTTTTAAAAATCTAAAATGACAATTAATTATATGCTGGCATTTCAATATTTTTATTTTTTTTCACTTGTGTAACGTGATACCAATCTAATAACTTCAAGCATCTACCTCGTCGTACGTACCAGAAAAAATACCGGAGACATTTGAAGTCCAATAAATTTGTAAAATTGAAGAAAACTGTTTTGATTGTGGTATTTAAAAAAATAAATAATATAGCCTTACTCGACAATTTTTAGAATTTGGTTGTACAAATTATGATAAATTTTAAAAACAAGCATGTTTATTGCTATATGTTTTAAAGTATCACTCACGCAGCTATCTTGCCAATTGTTAGAATTAGTGTGCCTAAACAAAACGACGAACAACGCCCGCCACGCACCGAACAAAGGGCTTCGGCCGGACCCGGCGAAGCGGCCGACCCTTTAGTCAAGAAACAACTGCCCTTGTGACTAAACGTTTTTTATGACTTCCGGATCGAGTTTATAATTAATTAATCGTGTCAAGTTGTACACCTATTCCTAGTTTTGCGCTCTTTCACGCATTGATATATATATATATATATATATATATATATATATATATATACACACACACACACACATATATATGTATGTATGTATGGAATTGGATATTGCGCTAGTGAAGGGCACTCAAATAAAGTTTCGTTCTAGTGTCCACCGTGACCAAATTCCCGTGGGTATTCTAAACCGAAAATTGAGACTATAGTGAGACTCTAGTCTCAGTCTTCTGTTTGGAGTACCCACGGGTTGGGTACGTTGGCACGATAGACGAAACTTTCAGAGAGAATATAACAAATTATAAGGATAAAATAAAAATATCCTAGCAAATATCATCTGTAAAATTTTATAATAAGCACATGACTCCTAACGATTTTTTTTAAATGAAAAATTTCATTTCGAGAAAATGTCATTAATTTTGATAAAAAGTCCATTTTTATTTAATTTTAACATTAATTTCTATGCATATATATATTTTAACATTATGCATATATATATTTTAACATTATTTACATTGTAGGTTCTATGAAACCGTTTAAATGTATGTTGTCAGATTTTATCGGTTATTAACGAAGTTTATGATTTCCTAAAAACTTTGTGGCAGATATGAGATATCGTATCCAAACGAAGGAAATATTTGAAAAAATAAAAAACAGTAAGTATTTACTGCTAGCTTATTCCGCATTATTAGTGATGGTTAACCTTTTTGAAAGTGACTTTTGTGGGAAATTGCGAAGCTGTTAGGATACTTAATTTTTCCGCCTTATCTTGTCAAAACAGACAGTAGTATCATAGGTATTTTAAAACGTGCGTTGAAAAAAATTATTAAATCCCGCATTTTCTATTGAAATTAAGAAAAGGTTCTAATCAAGTTCCATGGTATTTTTGAAGTAATTAGATAAGATCGGAATTAATATATGTGTCGTTTTATAATAACATTTTAATGTGAATAAAAAATATTTTTCTATGGATGAAAATTAAAAATTATGGATTGAAATTAAAAATTTACAAAAATACTTTGTAATTCATTTAAAAAAGAAAAGGTTTTTTCTTTAAAACGCGTGTTTCATACGTATCTTACCTACAACTGTTTACTGGATGAATTATAGAATTTTTCTTGTATTCACCGTAGAATTTTTATTGACATCAGTTTAGAATTTTGTGAAAAAAGTTGCTTTAAACATGAAACAAGTGTAGTAAAAAATTTACAAAAATCATGGATCACTTTAAACATGAAACAATTGTAGTGAAAAATTTACAAACATCATGGGTTTACACAGTTCTAAATGCAGAAATAGCTTCGTTATCCTTTATTTTTTTCTGAAGTCGGAATTACAAAATTTCTTAAAGGTTTAAATATAATTAAATAAATATAATAAAAATACAACTTATATGTATGCTGTCAATATATGTAAGCAAATACTATGCACTAAATAAGGTATCGCATTTTTTTCATTGAATATATACACTTAGTCAGTCTATAAGCATATGAGTGTCAAAATTATAATTAAAAGCAATTTTTCATTTGCAATGTAAAACCAGACGATCTAACTTTACTTTGTGGGAAAATAAAATATGTGTTAAATGAAAATTTATTTTTATCGTCGCAACCATCGTCTCTTACTTTTAAAAAACTCGACATTTTGGTAAATATATTTTCATAGAAATTTTCTTCTCGTATCTAAGATTTCAATATGATTTAAGTCTGAAATCTTTTTTAATGCTTTACTATTTGTACATTCCTTATAATTTAAGTATTATCTCCAATTTTTTATTCCAAATTTCATTTATTTTACCTATTATTTTCCTCTATTTCTTCTTTTTTAACTTCATTTATATAGATTTCCCACTTTTAACTACCATAAAAATAACAAATATCCCGTCAATAATAGACACTGATTTTGATTTTCCTTCACCTTGACAGCAATTTTGTTTATCTTGCTTTTGCTTAGTGTATATTAACTGATGACTCTAATAGGTTTTTCTATAAATATTTCTTCAAATTTATTCTTCTTTATAAATGGGCGAAAAAAGGGTTCTTAAATATTTATCGACAGTAATATAGTCATGTTTAGATGCGATTGATTATAAGAATATACAAATATGGAGAAAAAAATATATAGAGAACATTACCGAAAATGGCTCCAAGAGGTAGAAGAGCTCCTATCCAAGATGCTTCAGTTGCTGTCACGATCCTTCCCAGCGGATGGTCCTCTGAGATTGTCATTCTAAATAAGACTGGTGATGACCAACCCATGCATAGACCAGAGCATATGGCAGCAAAATTTGCTGAAAAATTAAAAATATTAATTTTTACAGATGATTACTTATATCGTTTAGACTAGCTGCTATTTTGGGCAGCCTTTTCCGGTATCTGGTAGCCGTTTCCCTTGCATATCCTCTAAGGAATAAAATTATATATAACCATGTAAATTCTTATCTTATATAGGGGCTCTTTTCTGCAATTTTATATTTTTTGATTAAAGTTTCTTTTAATAAAATCTATTTGAAATGCCAGTTTGCTGGCTGCAGTAGAAGAGCTTAAGATTTTGATAAGTTTTTCTGTCAGACACTTAATAAATTCTACATGTCGGCATATATTTCGATTGTGGGTGTATTATAGTAGTGTATTATATATATATATATATATATATATATATATATATATATATATATATATATATATATATTTATAATATATATATATATATATATATATATATATATATACTATATAGTATAGTAGCACATATATATATTTTGTATGTGGTTTGCTAAGAATATCCCATTTCCAGTGACGTGTATATTCTTTGTACTACTTAAATATTGTTCGAAAAACATCAAAATAACATTAATTATCCTATAGTTGAATTCACTATCACTTGAATTAATTGCGAATATTATTAATAATTTCCGAATATATTACATTAAAGAGAACGTAATTTTTACTTTATTCCACTGTACTCAATAAAATTACCTTCTCTATTTATCTCTCTATAAAAATATTACACTAGAAATAATTGCATCTCACGGATATCACGCACTACAGACTATAATTTTAATTTTTGGCATTGTTTCTATAATTTTTGTTCTTGTTATTTTTAATTACTTAATCAATTTCAATTTACCATTAACAACTGCAGTCACTTGACTCCGCAAGATAAAGTTACGTCTTTTGTAAATTGGGATTGTGATATAATTTCTCTGAACATTTTAGTTATAATTTGGATAAAATAAACTTTAAAAATGAGAAAGTAATGATGAGAGAAATTAAAAATGTAACCAAGTTAAGCGATTTTTTAAACCGCATTATAAATTAAAAATGTAACCAAGTTAAGCAATTTTTTGAACCGCATTGTAACAAAAATGAATATTCAAAATTATAATATTTTGAAACTAATGGAACTGTCTTTTCTTTTTTAGTTCTTCAAAGAAGGAATGAAATTAGTTAGTAAACATTAGATTTAAATAAATTAATTCATTAGAAAAGTAAAATGGTTGGCAAAATATTATCCTCCTGCTCTCAAGAAAATAAAACGGTTATGGTTAAATGCAGACATACAATTAATTTAAAATTTAAAATATATATTTACAACTAACAAGGATTTTGTTATGATTTACGATTACAGTTTTGATCAAGAGTAAAGCTATGAAAAAATTGTTTTATAAATTAATTTTTCCAAAGTTTTTAAAATTGTTGACATGCCTTTATACAAAAATAGTTATGTGACTTCAAATATTTTATATTTGTTATGTATCAGAGAAACCTCTATAATGATTTACTGTGATAACGTGAAATAACATTTTATAATTTTACTAAATTTGGGGAAACTAACACTATATTTTCTGAGGCCAGGGTTCCAAATTAGCGATAGTAAAATTCCAGTTATTACTTTTTAGAAAGCTCATTAAGTGACATCCCTACTGATTAATAATCATTTATTTTCCAATACTTATATATGTATAAATTTGCTTTTATTTAATTTAGGCGTATTGCTCGTATATCAGCAACAGAACTCTTTAAGTGTGAATATAATATCATGCACCTTCAAACTTTCAAGGACATTATATAATTTTCTAAGGACATTATAAATCTTTTAAACTCTTTTTAAATAGAAAAATATAATTTTTTTTCGTTTTAAATTTGCCTAATATTCATGGAAAATACTTCGAAATCAATGAAATATAGAATCACCGCTAAATTCTCCCCGTAAACTAGGAAGAAAAATAATGTTTAGTAGAAAATAGTGTTACTATATCTCTAGTTGTCGGAAAAGAAAGGTATAGAGTCGACTTATACATAAAAGAATAAAAATAAATATAATAATGCATCATGATTATAGTAATAGAGGAAAAAGAAACATTGCAGCAAGATGACAGCCTCCGAGTGTCTGTAGGGCGCAGGGTCCTTAATTTTTACCCAATTCTTTATTTTATCTGTATATCAAATTGATCATTTTCAAGCCATTTTTGCATTCATTCACAATTAGCCATTCTCAATGTTAAAATTTAATATTTTTGCAAGAATATCCCATTTATATTAAATTAGCATTTTTTTCTTTTTCCACATGAACCAAGACGCGAGACAAAGCTTGTATCATGTTTTCATCTACAAAGGGACCATTTTCCTTCCATTGCCAAACAAGCAGATAAGCAAACTTTATCCTTTATGTCCCATAAATATCATTGTATTACTTAAAGTCATAAAAAATAGTATGCCAGTTCTTATCACTTTGTTTAAGTCCTATGGCTTAACAGGCCTTTGAGCGTAAGAGTTTTTTTTGTATCTCATATTTCTAGGTGACCACATTAATAGGTACATGAGGTTTCACTTCTGAGTTTAATGACCGATTAACGATAAAGTTGAATTGGATAGCCACTGGATCTTTGAAATAGACACCTTCATGTATCATATTATATCGGCATAATAAAGCTAAACGCGAATAAGTTAGAACAACACACACAACTTTACTTGAAACCTTATGACTATGAAACTATGAAAACTTACTTCTCGCTAAATTTAACGATTCTAGGTAAACGACAAGTACCCTGTACGTTTTAATTTATTTGTGAATGTGAAAATATGCTGTATAAATAGCCGTATTTTTAGAATTATTCTTGACTGCAGGAACTTGAAATTTAATTTTTTTACAGTTCTTAAGGCCCTTAGACCTAATTATTTGATACCATCACGCGTTCCTGGGAAAAAATATCTTGACAATCCGACAGACTGACAACGAAGTGATCTTAAAAGGATTCGTTTGTTCCTTTTGAGGTACGGAAACCTAAAAATGGATTTAAATTGATTTCAAGTATGGCTAATTATACTTTATAATTTCTGCCTTGGTCAAAATTATTGTTACTTTAAAACGTTAAAGTTGAAATAATTAGTAACTGCTGATGAAAAGTAGATTACACAAGTTAACCACGCATGCAAATGCCAATGTGAGTACAAGATAAACAGAGGTTTCAGTACCAAAACTTCATCCGAATATTATAAAGGTAATCATGACGTGCTACTGGATATCTTGGGGATATTAATTGAGATTTGCTTTTGGAGGGATTTAATTAATGAGAGCGAGTAGATTGCTTAACTATTTAAGAAAGTAACCTAAGCGACTGAATTTATTTTCTTGACGATAACGGTAGACCACATACCGCAAAATATACTTGTCTAAAATTTTGAGAATTTGGCTGTCCTGCTAGTTCACCCTACTTGTTCACCGGCAGGCCATCATTGCTCATTAATCAATTTATAACGTTTTGTGCTCAGTTCTTTATCTAAATATTTTTAATAAAAACGTTTATTTATATTAAAAATATTATTTCTTTAATATAACAAATTTACATACAATAAATAACAGATCGATGTAACTTTCCAAATAAGGGTTTCATAAATTACGTTTTTTTTATCTAATATTTTTTGCCAATGAGAAACCATTGAGCGTCAAGAAATAATTCAAAAAGAACTCACCTATAATCGCTATGCAATATTCGCGCCATTTTTGTTTCACAGACATTAATATTATTTAAAGAAACACTTAACTATTTTTGATATGTAAAAAAATGTAAAATAAATATTATATTGACGTAATGCGTCATTTATTCACACATTGTGGGCAACAAAGACGGATTTAGATACAGATAAACAATCGATGCGTTGCACCTGAGAAGTTTCATTGTTTGGACTGGTAGTTTGACGACCTTTGATTCCAATTAATTTAGTTTTTAACGATTACTAGTATGACCAGATTCAGTTTTGCATTATCTTTTCAGTATTTTCCACGTTTTAACTTTGGATACTATATAGGCATTGATGGCTATATAGGTAATACAATAGTAAGAGCAAACACGTTACATATAATTTTATGCGAATTTTTGTCTGTCTGTTTGTCTGTACTTCGACTACGTATAATGTTAAATTAATAAATTAATTTTGTCGTGTTTTTTGAGCCAAAGGAAATCCTTTCCAAGAAAAGGTATTTTAAAGGATTTTTTATTGTAAGGTATTTTTAAAATGTTTAGATGTCGGTCTGTTTGTTAGCATCTTTTTTATTTATACTCCATAATTTAAAACCTAAGAAATCAATTTAGATTAACTTTTGTTTTAAGTGTATAAAAACATGTTTGTATGTAAAATTAAGAATTAAAGGTAAACGTTTAGGCTTGGAAATAATAACAATATGGTTAGCCATTGATCAGTTGCTGTCACTGGCAACGGGATAAACTAAATAGTCCACGCGGAACAAGGACGCGGGAAAAAAACGTATCTATAAATCCATTTATATATACACACACACACACACACATATATATATATATATATATATATATATCCGCATGATTCACCTTGCAGCTAAAACTACCCACTGCAAATTACTGGCGTTTGATTTTCTACTGCCGACCGTCGACCACAAAATTCCCGTCATGGAATGTACTAATATAAATAAGAATTTATTAGAATATTCTCGAATATACTAGAGTTAACTATACCGGAAGGATTGAGATTGTTATGAAATGTTCGGGAAGCATTAGGTGCAAATTTATGAGAATAAATGAAAATGTACCAGAATGGTCTGGACTGGAAGGATCGAAAATATATTGGAATGTTCGAGAAATTTCTCAGCAAGTTAATAATAGCAACCCGCAAAATGAAATATGTTACAGTGTTACAGATAAATGGAAAAGAAGTCTGGTTAATTTATTTGTTTAAAATGTGATTACTGAACCCGGGTAATGACGAGATTGGTCAATGCTTGGACGAGAGACAATATCAAAAAAGGTTATTAAGTATATTAGTTTTAATCTGTATAATTTACATAAAAAGAAAATGCCAAATCAAGAACTTTCAAAGACAAATTATTTTAAAGTTAATTTTAAATAACGCGACTTAAAATTAGTACCAAAGCGCTTTCAGATTTCGCAAAGTACCAGTAGTTTTATGTAAAAAAGAGAAAAATCATCGGAACCGTGCCAATGTATTTTATTATTTCATTAAAAAAGTTTTCCTAGAAAGTTTATAATTAGTTAAGTTTTCGTCACTTCCTGGAACATCTATTGAAGACTTATTTCTGCCAGGCAAATAAGCTTGTGTATTTTAAAATTAGAAAATAACAAACCTGCCTTATAAATATGGGAAAAAACAGAACCAAATCGGTGCTCATTAAAAATTAGTTCAGCTCTCTATCAATATTTGAGAAATTTAAATATTTCAAATGTCATTAAAGTGATTAGATTGTTTAGCGATAGCTGCGAAGGGAAGAATAAAAAGAACCATGTACTGCACACTTTTATTCGATGGCTCTATTCTTAGTCACCAAAAATTATTCTTAGCATACGAATAACTTACCCTGTGAAACGACAAACTTCCTACCAGCGGACCGAATATTTGGTCGGATAGAAAAAGTACTCGGATACCAGTCATAACAACAAAAGAAGAGGATTTTCATGAAATCGAAGAAAATGGTGAACAAAATGTTAAGAAAAATTTAAAAATAAAGACTTATTTCCTATATTTATACAAATAAAACATATTTGCAATGTTGTTAAAAAAATATCAAAATGAAATATTTCAGAATTAAAAATATGTAAAGACCAATGACAAACTTTACTAAATGACTCTCATAGATTGTGCCATATTTTTTTCTAATTACTGAAATTTTACTTAATATTGAAATAAAGCCCTGAAAAATCACTACTCTAATGTCGTTACTTTCAACACTGATTTAGTTCATTGACTCACTCATCAAAAATTTCGAATATTTGCAGGTGATTTAGAAACTTCCAAATTGGCATGAAGTCAGACTATTGGATATACAACAAAAACGGTCAATTATGAGTGGCGATAAAAAATAAAATTATGCCATATTTAAATGATAAATTAAAAACGTATTAAAATGTTTTACATCTGTAATGGAAACAACTTGACGGCCTTTATCTGATTGGTTAACTAATGCAAGTTAATCATAAATTTCTATTATGACGGTTACTAAATACTGCATCGGTATTTTTCTTTTACATTTTGTACGTGCATACTTAAAAAGTTAGAGGGGTATCATTGTTTTATCTTCGGCGGCCCATATCTTAAGTAGAATAAATAATTGCTGTATAACATACATTTCAGGTATGCAGTATCTTTCACTCTTTATTACGGAAAAGTAAAATGCCGATATCATTTTCTCGAAGAAAAAACCTACTTGTCCTAATGCGAATGGTACAGTATAAATATATAATTTTAATTAAGTCTCTTTAAAATACTTGCAGAAGAGCGATAAATTTTATTTCGATAAAAGATTGACAAAGCACTATATCATTTATTATTCAATTTCATTAATTTATTTAAGAAGAAAAACAATAAAACTGGCAAAAACAACACGTTTTACATGAATTATTTTTTTGGACAGTGAAATGGAATCCCAAAGTTAACAGGACCTTATTAGAAATAGAATTGGAAAGATCAAATATAGTAACATGCATATATTACTTGATAAATTAAACTAATATAATTTTTCATGTAGAATGTCTACAGATGATCAGCTAATTTCCAAAAATCACTAAAACACAAAAATGGAAATTAAAACCAAATTTAAGAAAACATTTCCATAAAAGATCTAAGTGATATAAAACAATTTATTGGTACGCCGAATAAACTAGGCCGATACCGCAATAATCCAAGAAATCCATACTTGCTGGGAGTGAAAAGAGTTTTAAGATACTTAGGATCTTAATTAATACTCTATGAGATTCACATGACATTACCGTATACCATAATGAAGACTAGGCTAATAATTCAGAAGACAGGAAGTCTTGCAAGGGTTTCAATTTCCTATTTCAAAGGAAAAGTATTGCAAAAACTCTTGTGAACTACAAACTTGGCTCTTTCTACATCGGAGGCCGAATATATGGCCATAATATTGGCAACCCCAGAAAAAGCAATTAGACTAGCATCTAAACATTGTTATGAACCAAAAATAAAACACAGACATTCGCCTCCATTTGATTAGAAAAGGTACTGTTAAATCTAAGGTGTCATTTACATTCGTTAGAAGTCCTGATATCATTGCAATATTTGAATACAGGTACTATATATGAAAGATGTTTGTATTACTTAAGGAAAATGAATTTGCGTTCTATAGGGGATGTTGGGGTAAATTGAATGCAACCAATTGAATTAGATTGGCAACCTCGTATTTCCGATTAGAATATTGGCACTCTTTGGTTTTTTTACCGTTTTCTAGTGTATTGATAAATGTATGTTTGTCAATAAAACGTCGTTATCTTTCTCCTGTTTTTAATTTAATATTTTACTGACATTTTATACTATAGCGCAAATTAAGTCTGTAGTTTGGTTTATATTTTATATTATAACCCAAACTGAGGACTTCATTTGCGCTACTTGAATTTTTGCGTAGAACTTAATTTTGGTCAAAATTTATTCAAAAGTATAAGTCACGAAAATTGGTGTTCACAATTAAATGAAACTATGTGATGTAGTATTATTTCCACTATCTTTAATTTCTTTACGACGACCCAGGTTTCATTGTATTACAACAACTTCAAGTGGGCTATAAGCAAAGATTGGTCGTGGTAAAGAACTTAAAGAAAGTAGAAATAATACTACATCACGTAGTTTCATTTAATTGTGAGCTTCTCGTTTTTATTGGTCGGACTTCGATTATAGTAAATATGATATATTATCCAAATTGTAGATAATAAAATATTTATTAAAACGTTCCTGTACCTTGTTTTACAAATGCGCTACCATTCACTTCTTATACACTTGAAAAGATGTCAATTATATAAAGGAGTCCTATATTAACAATGAATTCCCTCATCCCTTCAGACGTGGAATTAAAGGCGTTTTTTTTACATGTCCCACCCACATTTTATAAAAATGTACGAGTATACGAAAATTAAAAGGTCTTCTTCTTCATTTTCTTATATTACCCATCCTCCCTCTTCATCAGTTTCTTCAATATTTCTTCAATCTTATTAATTTTCGAAACACGATTCAACCGCTGTCATGATGGCATAAATTATAGCCATATAGTTAGTTTTCAACCTATTCAAATTTTTAATCATTTATTCTACTAAAAATAAAAGAGGACTCCAAGTAATATATTCATTGATAATATCACTAAAGCCAGAAACAATAATTAAATACTTAGAAATTTATTATTTTTTTGTGAACAAATTGTAAAAAAAAATTGGGTGTGGCTGTGTCATGGACACGGCCGTGTTTTATACGTGAATACGTCTATGTAACGGGTTATATTTTTTAAATAAAATATTTATTTAGGATAAAAGCAAGGAAACAAATAATTATTGTGTTACAATAGCGTATAGGCCGACATTATATATTTTTGATAATATTTTTTTATTCTAACACCTTATTATATTCACCGTTACTACTTTAAAGTAATGTTTTACGACAGCTGACGATTAAAACTTAAACGAACATCGTAGCTTTTTCGAATAAAAAGTTATACTAATTGTAAATCTCGATACGCAGCAAAATAACCTCAAAATGGCGGAGCTTCCCCCTCCACCGCGCGCCACTATTTTCGTTTATTTTAATGAATCCTTTTATCCCTTAGCTATCCGGTGCTATAATTTAATTTTTGATTTAGAGGATAGATTCGAAACTGCAATGCCAAACTGTATCACTCGATTTTGTTGTCATTAGGTTTTTTGGAATGCCCCTGTATGGTAGCAAATTTAAAGACGTATTCACGTCAAAACAAATAAACTGCACGTAATATAGTATTAAAAGCGGTAGAGCTACTATCTTTTCTCCTTTATCCTAAAGAGAACCGTAATTCACAGTAAATATTATTAACGTTCGGTCAACAGAAAACGACACATTCGCAAAAAAAAACGATTTACCAATTTACATGTCCTTTGTTCTTAAATATTGTTAGAAGAATATTTTATATCGATGAAATATTTTCATTGTAATTATAAAGTTAAACTGAGGAGCCGTGCAAAAATTTATCTTAGTTATCGAATCCGAATTATTCGATAAGTATATCCTAATCGTCATGGGCTATACACATATACATGTAATGAAGCGTACGTGAAAGTGACGTGTATCAGGTACACTCACCGTTGGTATAAACCGTATTATATTCCTATGAAAAGCTTTAATTGGAAACGGTCCTCTATGTGTCGGATATGCGATGACGATTCAAGAGAACTGAACTTCATGAATTAATGTTGCTAACCGAAATGCTTGTGACAGTCCGACCTACCTATTGAATGGTGATCTCTATATGTTTCCATTATTTTGGTACTAAACACTTATAAATCATGCTAAAAATAGAAATATTTGTACACTTTTATGATTTAGTTTACCTATTTATGAAACATAAAAAACTCCTCCTTTTGACAATAAACTTTTGGTTGGTTTTCCTTTTTTTTATTCCTAAAAGTTATCGCTTACATCATAACATTCGTTTTTTTATACATATTAATTCTTTTTATACTTCAGTAAATTTTTAGAAAAATGAAATGTGTGAATAATAATATTTATCAAAAAAGTCTAATATGATGTTTAAGTTCGGAGATAAACATTTTTATGAAGATCACAAGTTCGATTTCTCGATTTGTCTTTGTGTGAAAAAAAAATCATAACATATTTTCGTGCCAAAATTTTACCACGTTTAAATCAAATTTCAAATTTTTCAATTTCAATTTCAAATACGTAATCTGGTTACATTGAACATTACGTCAAATTATGTCGGACATATGTACGTAGCGACTATCAAATATTATCCACAAAATAGATATGATAGTCGAGTATAAATTCAAATATCTTATCTTTAAGCTATTATTATAAAAACTTGCATTGTTTACTTCTGATCAGAGTTTAATATGTTCACACTTTATTTTCACGTTCTTGCTTTAGAGGTCATTACCCATTTGAGAAGAGTTAGAATATATACATTTGGCCGAAGGTGTTATAATATTATATACAAGGAAGCCTTAACACTGCGCATTCTGAATAATTGTAATATTTCAAGCGTGGGATACTTGAAAAATTTAAGAATACACCCGTAAAAATATCATCACAATTTATTTCAAAGATCAATGTTGAAGATTAATGTCTCAAGTAATAAGATATTTTTACGGCATCGGAAAAGGAAAAAATTGAACCATTAAAATAAGTATGAAAAAGAATGAATTATAAGGATTCCCAAAATATTTTTTTTAAATTTTATTGAAGATACTTCTAGGGAAATCCTTGAAAATATTCACAGAAACTTATCTCTCTCCTCCCGTCTTTAAAATTGCTGTGTCGAAATTATGAAATAAAACAACGTTACTAGAAATTTACCAAAAGTTTACCGGCAAACTACAGCTATGAAATTGGCGTCATATGTAGGTCCGTGAAAGATATATTAGACATGGCAAAAATAAATATTAATATTTATAAACGTGCCTGCGTCTAATTTTTTGATGTACCTGTGAGTACGGATCTCATAGTGTGAGTTTTACTCGTGCTTTATGGGCTGTCTTTTATTTTCGCGCTCAATTAAACAGTGACGTGTAATTTTGTTGAAAAAGCTGAAAACAAATTTTAGGATAGATAAGATAGGCATTTGATTGTTTTTATTTTATTTATATTGCTTCATTAAATCAAAGTACCAGCAAAGTAATTGGTTACACCTAAGTCATCACCGTACCCATGTAGAATTGAATTGAGTATATTATGTTTTTGAAAAGAAAATTCATTAGGCAGTTTTTTATAACGTAGATTTCCCTAAATTTAGAGAAAATTTCTGGCTATGACGATTATTAAGGAATATTTTCTTGTTTCGTGACTTGCAGATAAGTTTATCCGTAGTCGAGTCTTAGTTTTTACCTTTTATTTTCATTTACAACTTTTACTGTGATTTAAATCTATTGCGCAATCGTTCTAGTGCTTTCACGGAATTAGACCATAGAGCCTCGGTTTTATTTTAATTATAATTCTGGTAGGCAGGTTTTATTTTGGATTAGCTCGATTACACCATCAATATAGTTTTTACATAGAAATATTATATTGGGGATCATTTAATAGTTTGGGAGGTACCAACTCATTAGACCCTGCTTAATGTGACGTAACCTTTTTCCAAAAACTCTTTAAGGAAGATCTGTTACAATTTTTTCAAAAATACATCCATGAATTTTGTGTACATTAACGTCCTACTACAATATTAACGGAAGCATGGTTATTGTGATTTTGCCAGCCTTTCTTGGTTCATAATATTCTACGTTTGAAGTTTCAATTCTAATAAGTCTGGGGAAAGAACATTATTAATTTTTGGATCATCGTATTTAATATTGATGGCATTTGGTAATTATTTGATCTCAAGCTGGTCCCGTCTGAAAAATGACCATTCAGTACTCTTAGTACCACCCATTGCTCCACTAACCAGGCCCTTTTATACATCCAATTTTTTTTTGAGTATAACTTGCAACCCAATTCCAATTACCAGACTTGATACAATTCCAAAGGTTTGATTGGGATCTCGAGGACTGTTTTCAACTTTACGGGTTTGGCCATATGTTTTTGAGTAAACGGAGATATTAAATGCCTTTACATTGTAAATTCTTGATGTTTTGCCTAATAATTCAGTCATTTTATATTTGACTAAAATCGGATAAAACTCTGGGTCAATACGAATCTAAAGAACTGACATTTGTGATATCCCTTTATTACTTTAGTCTGTACCAGGGAACAGACTTATTCACATACAGACATACATATGTATATACATAAATACATACATACATACATGCTTACATTGCAATAAATTTCATGCAACGCTATATATCCTAGGACACTTTGACAAGTGAGGTGTCCTGAGGCGCATTTCAGGATACCTCACTTGTTGAAATTACTTTAGTAGATTAGTCTGCGGGTGGAAACAAACTTACGCACATACATACCTGGGCTGTGAAATTAATAACCCTTCCTTAATTTTATCCGACAACGGTAGAGCCGTTGTCGGATAAAATTTTAAACCTTACTACGATAAAAAAAATTTCAAAAAAACATTCAAATTATGTACTAAAAACGCCTAATGAACTAAAGAGATCAAAATAATTTATTTATTAAGTAGTACAGTCAGAACGTGTAGACAATAATTATTTTATTATAGTGATGGGATCAGTAAATTATTTGAATAAAACTTGGTACATATATTTTGTATTTATTTCCAAAAAATCAGTAGAATTAAGTCCTAACCTAATATAACCTAATGTAATTTAACCTAGTCTAATCTAATATATATATATATATATATATATATATATATATATATATATATATAACATAATAATATAACTAACATAATACCATAATCTAACTTAGTTTAACCTAAATGTTTTTACATTCCTAAGTATTTACAGAATGTTCGTAGCTCTACTCGTAATGAACAGGCTTTTATTCGATTTGGGATTAAAAAAGTTTTTTTTTATTAAATAGGGTTGGTTTAGTTTAACATAACCATACCAAATTGCACTTTCTTACTAATGGATATCAATTTCTGTCCTCCACCCTCATAAACATCTAGAATCTACATCTAGATTTATGTTATTTACTGTATTTTAGTAGATATATGAAAGTTATGCGTACCAAGCTTCGTTCAAAAAGATACAATTGTTCGCTAGAGCGTAGAGAAGTATTCTAAATTTTTAGTTTTTTTCTGTCTCAATTGTTGGCAAAAATGGGTATGAGATGGAGCATCACGTCAATTTTTTCATCAGTTTTAGAAATCCTGAAGCAGCCTCAAATATTTTAATATCCATATTCGCATATTTTGCAATATTTGAGTTTCGGGCCGATGGCGAGTCATTGATACCACGGTTATTATTCCTGGGTAAAAATAAGACAGGGCCTAAAGATTTTTAAGAAATTCGTATAAAGATTTTGAATCTTTATAGTTCCCTTTTCGAATTTTTAAGTATTTAAAAATTTTAATATTTGTTCAATTTTAATTTTAAAATTTTATTATTTGTGGTTTCTTCAGGGAGAGAAATACGTATCTTGATTTTTGATACTTCACAAGAGAACCAAGAAAGTATTTTTTTTGTTTTTATAACTTTCCTTGAGCTGTATTTTGAAAAAAAACATGTACTCCTTGATTCAGATATGTGAATGAATATGTTTAAGCACACGCAACTGAAATGGAAAAAATATCCTAGTGGTTACTGCTCACTCAACATTTTTTATATAATCATTATTGCTTGTTAAGTATTGAGATACTACACTGTGACGTATTGTTGTCTCGTTTCATTATACAATTTTGGATATTTTGAGAGTCATTTATTAATTAAAAAAATATTTGTCACTTGAAATAATGCCAAAATATTTTCCTAGTCTGGAAGTGAGACAAAAAGACACATATTACAAATATGTTTTTAATGTTACAATATGCGAACAAAGAGTGGGTAGTTTAAAAGTTCGTAACGGTTTTTGAAAGTCCAGCTTATCGATGAATATTGGGCCCATAATCAAAGTGATAAAATTCCGAACGTATGTACCATGCGTGAAATTATAATATTTAACGCAGTGTCTGTACTCGAACAACTGAATGTCAGTCTATCAAACTGAGTTTTTATTCTATAAGCCATATATAATGATATATTTAAATGTGAGTTTTGGTAAAATGCTACAAAAATTTACTTTACAAAGTATATTGCCGTCTCCCAGTATGTTAGAAATGTCAAAATGTGATAGTAAGATAAAAAAATTGACGGGAAAATAGGATGTAATAAAAAAAAGCTTAATTTATTAAATCTTTCCTTACTTTACATGTAGTATATCGGGAAAAACAACGTCTCCCGCTACCCCGACATCCGCGACCATTCTGCTCATGAGGGACTTGACGGTAAGCGCGAGTGGTGAGAATATCACCGCTCGCCTTGATAAAATGACGTTAAATAAAACGTCGCTAGCCGCCAGTGAAAAAAAACTCAAACAAACAAATTCGGTACAATGTCAGCGCTAACTAGATAATTGGCAGTGTATAATAGTTTGATAAGATAAATGTTTAGATAGATTTCAATATAGGAATACTTATGATCCTGGCGTAACGCTGATATCGTGCGAGCGTTGTTAAATTATTTTCTGATATGGTGTTGATAACCGAATTGGGCTTACGTTATCGGCGAGCTCAAATTATCACATGAGATTGGTATGTATTATAATTTCTATAAATTTTGCGGTCAAGATTGAGTCAAGGTAGTTTATAAATTCATTTAGGAGCAGTAAAAATGAAGTACTTCATCAACGTATGACATGGAACTCAAATATGATATAATCAAACGAGTTGATATTTTTTGGTAATATTAGAATATGTAAATTAATTAATTTTTAAAAGTGGCATTACTTTTTAATATGATCAATGTAATGTATAACTAGAATATAGAACTAAGTTAAATGTATTGATTTTTTTGCAATCAGTAAGCATTTAAAATACTAATGGCTTTTCAGTCAAGAAATAAGAAAATCCATGTCGATATTCACATTCATAATTAAACGAAATAACATGTCTAAAGACAAAACGAAATGTCTTTCATTAAAATATTCAGTCTAACGAATATTATCTCGCGTTAAAGGATTGTTAGCCAATAATAAATAAGGGAATTAAATGTGTAATTAAAATACATCTCTTCTAAATGAAGTGATATTAGTTTAGAATTCTAGAGCGTCGTATTTATCTTTTAAGATCAAACTTCCAACTGTCAACGATTGAATAGAACTAGAGAAGTTTTGCAAGGTAAATAAAATATGTAAGATAAAATTAATATTGTTTCCAAGTGAAAACAAAGAAGGCAGGTAAATTGATATAGCGAAAATAATAGCGAAAAATAATGTAGAAGAAAAAGAATTCGTAGATAATGTATTAGAAATTCTATTTACCATTAGACGTTTAAAGTTGTATATGAACCTAAAATATAAAACCTAAGATATAATATGTAGTTGGTAGATTCAAAGGCTGTATACAGAATCCTTGTGGTACGAGTTCCACTCGTACTTAATAAAACTATCACAAGAAATTTCTTTCTCTTTGTTGGGAAATCAAAATACCCAGATAAGTTGTATATTTGTTATTTTATTATTTATTAACTTGACGTAAGGCATTAAAATATAACTATGCTCAAAATTGAACCTGAAACCATAAGCTTGTAGATAAGGACAGTAACAACAATTCAATTAATTACCAGGGTTTCAATATATACAGGTTGCTGGTTAATTAATGTAGCAAAACTACCTTCCAGATTTTTTAAAAAAAACTAAGATAAATATAATTTAGAATTTTTTTTTGGTTTGTTTCTTTATTACGGAAAAATATTAGAGATATATTTTTTGCTTCCAACGTTTTCTCAATGATAATCCTACATTTTTAACTTCATTATAAACTACATGAAAAGACGTTAAGAAAAACATTTATTACCGATTATTCCCTCTTTGAAATAATATCCGCATTATTCAATGTTCAAATTTTAATTAAGGTTCGCCGAAATATGCTCTGATAGTGTTGCGTGCACCCGACGTGTGGGGGCATTGCACGATACTTAACCCTTTGTTTAACGTTTAAAATAGTGTAACTTGAGAATGAGAGGAGATACAAGAAATTTTCAATGAATTTAATTGTCTTATTTTGTATTAAGAAATGCATAGTCGGCATGCCATACCAATTTAACAATATCGTATGTTTTGTTTAAGGAATGATGTCGCCGTATTATGATGTTATTTAAAATATATCTGAGTTTCATACTTTTAAAATGTAGCGAATGAGAGATATCACAAATAATATCGAAGATTTCGAAGTATATATGGTTAAAAAGCAATAGAATTTTTTTTAAATCGGTCAAAATTTAGAAAATTTAAAGTTTTTAAATTTCAAACATCTCGTATTTCGTCGCTTTCGTTTTGTGGGCTAAATCGCCCTACTGGAACAACGGTATACTGAAACAACTGTTAATTTAGCTTTAAATTTTAAATAATTATTCCACGTTCTACGTTTTGTTTCAATGTGTCTCAAAAAGTAATTGTACATACTTCAAATTGGGACTTACTATGTCGTATCTCTCTTCATATACCATGTCATTTTGGTGAGGCAAAGGGACGCACTACTTGGCCCTGTACATTATGCCTTGCTCCACTTCAGGTGTTTCCATTACTCTTTAGTTACGTCAGCATAAACTGCTACCAAATCTGTTTTGGACGTGTTTTATCTTTCCTTGAAAATTCCAATACAAAGCGTTTTTGGGAGTACAGACCGGTTACCTTCCAGTTCCATTTGTGGTTTTGTATTTTGTACTCATTTGAAACTTTCTTGGATCTTTCTTGCATATCTTCATTAATAAGTCTTGCAATTAAATTAACCCACTCAGTTTATGTAAAAAACAACAAATAAATATCATATTGCTATCAGCAAATAAATTTTTAAAAAAGTTTAAAAATATTTTAAATAACATAAAACCCAGGCGTTGCGACTCCTGTTCAAATTATTTGTTTTATTGGTAATGCGGGTGACATCTTGCCAGAGGCAATACTTTCTAACATATTACTTAGCTCAAAAATGGCCGGGGATATTGGTCAATCTAAAAAAGTTTTTCTCAACTGAGAAAACTTTTTAGCGGTGAAAGTTACAATTTTACAATTAAAAATTTAAAACGTTATAGTACGGGAATCTTCTTAAAAAACAATAAGAAGATTACAAAGAACTAAAAATGTATAATGATTCTTTTTTGTTTTATTTTATATATAATTCATATATACTTGCATGCCTATTTTCTTTATAGTACTTATAATCTGTTTTCTAATTTAAGTATTTTACCGCAGCAAGTGTCAAGGGTTAAAAAAAAATGGTGTTTAGCTATGTGATATACTCTTGTACTTTGCATGAATATGTTTGAGTTAACGGATAATGTCTTCTTCGAGAATTACAAACGTTTTTCCTTATCGCCAAGAGCAGGATGGAAAGCAAAATAAGAAATAAATACTATGTTTTATGTTTCTTAAAAAGTGGAATATTAATGGCATACAGTAATCATGTGACTACTGTCGCCAGAAATATTTTTTAACTTAAACTCAATAAGAAATGTAGTCTTCAACTTCTTTTTGCAAATATTTTAGAAAATCTTCACTTTGATTTTCAAAAGGGTTGTTGATTGAGACTTAACAAGCGTCGTAATTCAACGAATCAAAATTTATATCGAGCCGAGAATAAGATGTGCACTAATATCAAACTAAAATAGCAGCGACCTCCTTTCCTCCGCCCACTCCGCGTAGCAAATCATTTGTCGTGTTTGGATTTTAGATGTAGGTGGTAGATTCAAAGGTTAAATGTCAAACTCCATCATCCACTTTTATTATCATCTGATTTTTGGGTAGCCATGGAGCACCATGGCTTTAAAAATATATCACAGTGAGTAATTGAATCACCTACACGATTTGAAAATAATATTTATAAACTCATATAAATATTATTAAAACCTAACTCATGGTAAACTCAGCACCATCTCTGGTATTTTTTCGTTGTGTAACTTCCTAAACTATGTTAATAATTTTTTGTTTTAAAATTATATGGTGCAATACCAATGTTTTGTTCTTGAAATGTGTCAGTTATTTGAGTTAAGTCAGATTCCATGACTCTCGTGCTTCTGTGAAGAGAACTTTGCGAGAATATTGAAATACTTCCATACAATTTTAATATTATTTGTTACACAACTAGAACAATACTGTTCGCGAGATGTTTTTAGTTTGACCAAGACACGATATAGTTTAGATTTTTGACCGTTTCACGGTTACATATTTTAATCTTAAAATTATTGTAAAATATTTGTGGGTGATTCCTGATACTTTCGACGATCAGAGTTCCGAAAAAATATCCACTTTAACCAGACAGAAAAAAGAAAGTGTAGTGACTGAGTCACGGATTTTATACCGTCTGCCATTGATAGTAAAAATCGCTTAAGAAGGGAAATCGTGTAGTTTTCCACAAAGTAGAAATTTATTTCATTTCATTTATTTTTAATTGTACCTATAAATATAATATTAAAGGCATTAATGTCGAAATAAATTAAGAAAATAAACGAAATGAATATTTACGGACGGCATGTGAACTGTCCATGTACGCATCAAAACCCTCCTGGAAGAAGAACAACTTTATGGTTTCCATAAGACGTTATAGAAATGAAACGTTCTTGTACTGTTTACAATTTTGTTGTGCTCGGCTTTTAGACTGCTATTTTGCCAAGGAAATTGTAAATTTGCATATTTTTTATACCTTTATGTTCAAGTTTATAATATTTTACGAGGGATTTAGACCATTTAATATAAAAAATATATCGATATAAGTACAGTAGTCGAAAGATCAAAATTCAATACAAATCGAAATAAAATTTACGGTTCTGTCAAAAATCGAATCTAGTTTAATACATTAACTTCCTCCGTATTTTACAATATGAGCAACATACAAGAAAAATTACTCTCTTCATGAAATATTTTTTGGAACATATATTCTAATTTTAAACAAAAATTAAAAATATTTTAATATGGAGTACAACAATAGAGGATTTCTTTCAACTTATTTAATACTGTTTTACGTGCCGTATAATTAATCTATCTATTCACCAAATGACATTGCAAATATAGACAGCTAACTATCGACAATACGACTGACTGTAGATCCCAATATTTTGTAACATGGAACTTCACCAATGAATTATATTCTGGGTTAAGGTAGCAAGGCTTTTTAAACTTAATTTGTGTGTATATTGTATGTTATCGTTGTGAGATAATCGTTGTGAGAGTTTGTAATCGTTGTGAGATAATGGAATAAACATCATTTATTTGTATGTTTGTAAAGATATTTTATCAACTTCACTGACTTACTTAACAATTATGTGAGCGTTAAGCTTTCTCTAAAGGACAGTATTATAAAGACAGGTAGTCAAGACTTACAATTGTTAAGATCCGCTCTGAAATAAATCCGCCTTTGTTTGGTGACAGCCTATCGTACTGCGGAGAGCGATCTTCACTGGTCTGTAAATTTTGGAAAAGGTACTAGACAGGAAAAAAAATTCAAATGCCTTGTTTTATACTCAGAATGCCATAAAAGCCAGCTTGGTCTCTTCGAAATATTACCTACAATTTAACAAAGCCGCTTTTAATTTTTATTCCATTACAAATTTTGTCCTCTATTTCATCCCGTTAAAGTTTAATTTGCAAAATTCTGTAAAAAATGGGATAGTTTTTTATTTCAGAGGAAACATTTAGCAAAATTTAAATTTTCTAAACCCAGCAGTTTGAGCTGTGCATTAATAGATCAATTAGTCAATTAGAAAATTGAGCTCAATATTTCTATGAAAATTTTAATGGAGATTTTGTAAATTTTTTGGGGCTAAAAATTAATGAAAATTTTCAGATTTCCATGGTATTATGACAAAGACATATGAACATGTAAATTAGACAAAAATTACATACATTTATATTTTGCTAAGGAAGAGAATCGACAAAGTATTCCGTCATTCCATTTAATGACTATTCGGTCATGATTTTCTCTATTGCTAGTCTTCTATGGCTTGTCTTGTGTCGACTTCTGGCTTAGAAAGTGCAGTTCTTTAATGTGTAGAAATGAACTTAAATTTTTCATACAAGAATTTTTTTTTAATAAAACGAGCTAAGTCACAAAATATAATGAAGATAATTTGCATTTTTATAATTAGAAAAATCACTCTTAGACGGAAAAAGAACTGTGATGAATTTATTCGGTTTTCAGTTCCCTGGGTTTATTCCATTTCAATTACAACAATTTTCTAAGTAAAAAAGGAGATGCTGACCTGGAAAGCTGTCAAGGTTCAAATGGGTCGTATAAATAGTATACATAGTGCGTACGGTCAGAGATATTGTCTCCATAATCTGAATTAATATACAATTTTTCCCGCTTTTCCCAGAAGAATGCGGTGCCAAGATTGGGATAGTTGGTCTCAAAGTGATCAGGATGATCATCGCAGTCAAATCCTAACACTCACGCTGTCCACATTCAAGGGCTATGCGCGTGTTACTGTTGTAAATCTAGTTATGGAACAGCCTAAAATAAGTATTATGTCAACAAGTACATAATATTCTGTGTCATCGCCAAGACGACGTAAGTATACTGCATGTTCCCATTTTACGTCACGAGTCATACGCCTTAAAGTTTTATATTTTTGTAAAGAATATTTTAAGTTTGAGTTAAACTAACATTACGACGTTTCCGTGCTTACTTAGACTCGTATAGACATATATATATATATATATATATATATATATATATATATATATATATATTTAAGTGTGCTTTGTATTTCTGTAATCATTTAAGAAAAAGTAATATTATTTTTCATTTAAATATATAAAAATCTAGTACATAATTATTATTAATATATGTACTCAATGATAAATGAAATGTTTGATTAAAGGCATGGTCTTAAAAAAAATATGGAAAATCACTATTATGTACTGTTAAAATTTGTCTCGAAAAAATTGAGAATTTCCCTTTTTTTATAATTTTGGTTGCATCAATCTTATAAGAATAAAAAAAGGATTTGAAGCTTGAAATCATTTCTAGATAAATTTAAAAACTCTTTTTTGACTCAAAATATTTTTGGCATGTTCCATAATTTATTAAAATAATGCAATCCAAAATTCTTTGATGTCATTACATAGCTTGAGGTTTAAGCTCTTTTTTCTAATTTTTCTCTGTACTTTTATTCTTGAGTTTCGACTGTCGATTAAAGCTAATCATTAAACAAACTATTTAAACTCTTAAATTGTTTAATTGAAGTTCTGTACGAAGAAAATAAAAGTTGTGACAAGGTTTTAAAAATGTATACCTAAATTAATTTTAGATTATCGTTTAAAAATAATAAAACAAAAACTAGTTTTAGCTTCTTTTCTTACTTTACTTGGTTACAAAAGAAAATATATCCACAAGTATGTCATTTCCAAAAATGAATTTGATATTATAGGTAAAACTAATGTGTTATTTTTTAAAGAATACACACACATATATATACACATACATATATATATATATATATATATATATATATATATATATATATATATATATATATATATAAAGAAATTTCTAGGCTGACATTTCATTCTACGGAATATGAAGCCTTTTAAATCCTGGCTGATTTTGTCTTAGTGTTAAGTCCTTCAATATTTTTCGATGCTAAGGATCTGATGATTTTAAATTAATAAAGCATCAAGATTCACTTAAAATTCTTTGAAATGCATTTTTCTTATGACACGTATAAAACCTAAGTGAACATATGCAACTACTACGAGATTTCGTAATTTACGTTTAAATTTCTTTTTACGATTATGTGATTTACTTAATAAATAAAACCGACAGTTAAATATTTATATCAACTCAATGAAATTACGATCATTTGGATATAACTCTATCGAACAAATATGTATGTTTATGTATGTCCTGTAAATTTATTACTGAAAAATAGCTGTGATCGCGACTTCGGACATGTGTAGACATATAGAAAATATTATTAAGTTAATTGTAAGATTAACAAATATAACATGGTTATCTTGCCGAGACGACCAGCAAACAGGCAATAAACCACTTGAACAATAAACTAGAATTATTTGGGCACCCTACCGAATCGCGATCAGCCGACGCATCAGCACTTGGGATCTAGGATGGTGGCAAGAAATGGACCACTGGCAAATAAAAACTACAACGATGTTCATTAATAAATCTGAAGATTCATATCCGGATGGAGGTTTGGAATATAATAACTGGCTATCATGCTGGTACAAAATAAATGATTGCCAAAGAACTATTGTTTTACAAGGTTTCAGGTCGAACCTTTATAAAAATTACGAATTGTGTAAATCGGATAAATGTAAATTCATTCCCCGATGAAATTAACATCACAAACAAAGTTATCGTCAGTAACTTTATATTATTCGGGTGACGAAAAGAAAGACTCCGATGTCGGTTTAATGGTCAATAATAAATCCATCAAAAGGGTCATTGCATTAAAGCAATTTCAAACCATTTTCAAATTTTAGTCATTGATTTCACTGTCAAAACACATGTCCTCTCAGTATATGTACCTACATAAATGAGCTCTAAAGATACCAAACGGTTTTAAAACTGATCGTCATTTGCGGAGACGTCAACGCTCATTTTGGAATGGATAGGAGCGGATGAAAAGAAGTTAGGGGCTACTTTAGACATGGCGAAATTGATAATAATGGACTTCGTCTACTTCCTTTAGACGTGACTAAGGATCGCATCGAGATTCAGCGATCATGAACCTACGTCCTGACTAATATTCTGTTTCTATAATCTCCCAACTCATGCGGTTGGTATGAGAATTGGATTCTAGAGATGACCATACCTAGAGACGAACATCAAACTGAAGGTTGAACCGATCCAGGTTTAAACAAGTAGCAAAACCAAATAGAATACGCCTAAAAATCAAAAGGTGAAACGCAATTTCCAGCTCATGTTATCAAACCGATTTAGTCCTTTCGAGTCTCCGGGTGAAGAATCAATCGCAGACGGGGATTAGAGATAAATGCCTGGAATTGGTGGACAAGCGGAAAAAAGGCAAGAATATTGACTTCTAACAATATCATCAACTGAACAGAAAAATGCATGCAAAAATGAAACCCAAACCGCGATGCATATCGAAACGACGTGGCAGCAAATACAGAAGAAGCTGCTAATTAAAAAAAATCGGATACTACATTAAACTATTCGGCGACTCAGCGGAAGAATAAAATACACCAACGATAATATCAAGAACGTATACGGAAGTTTCGTACGTTCATCCAACCAGCGCCTCAGTGAAAGGAATTTTTCCAAGCGCTATATAAACTTTACTCGCCATAAAGGCAACTACCGAAAACACTTTCAATTCCTATGCCAAAAATAATATTCTAGGAAAAGAAACTAAATCTGTGAGAAATTGGATGGGAGGCAAGATAACTCAAGAATGGGAAACTGTCTGGAATCGACTAAATTTCGGACGAGGCAACAAAAGTCAGTGACGGAGTCTTGCAGAAATTATTTAAATCGCTCAGCCCCAACAACTAGAAAACAAATAAATTTCTTCGGGTGGGAAAAGAATAATGGTCAACCCATTATTCAAGAAAGGCGACAACTGTAAATATAAGAACTACCACGGCATTAGTCTTCTCTTAGTTTTTGGGAAAATTTTCATAAAAATCGTCCATGCCTCCAAAAGTTTTGAGAATATCCTAGTTGCGAAGAACAATTATTGTTTCCGGCCGAACCGAGGATGTATAGGTCAAATTTGTGGGCTTCGCCAATTCCTTGAAGAAAGGATTAGATCTAAGAAACGGAATATTTTATCAACTTTTATTTGGTTGGTCGATTTTATGGATATACTTGAAAGTTGAACTCCTAATTTTACTTCTAGTTGACACATTTGTTATTATCCCAAATATTTCGCCTGGAATTACAATATTTTCGGTTTCCATGCTTAAGACAACCCGCAAAAGTGTAATTCAATTTGACGAGGAGGAGGAAGCGGCTGCGTCAAGAAGACACATTTTTAATTTGAGGAGAATTCACCAGCTCAGAAAAAAATACTCCAAGATGAACATGTCCTAATTGGGGCACCATAATGTCCTCTCAACATTTTTGTCTCTTTGTATCACCTCCAAGATCATTGACCTCTAAGGTTGACACCTTATCTCAAAAATTTTTTTTCCCTTCGTTTTAAATTAAGCTGACCCTGAGATTTTACTTTTAAATACCAACTGTGCTTTTGGTTTATTATTTTGATCGGGAATCAAAAGCACAAAATATTTCAGGCAATATTATGCGTCATAGGGGTAGTTTGTATTCCATTTTATAGTATTGTTTAAATCCAGTATTTTTTGAATTCCCAAATTCCTGAATTTTTATTTTGTGGTTTACGTTTTCTTCGGAAACTCTTAAGAACACATTAAATTGATTTTTTCGTATTTTTTATTTATTTTCAGTTTTTGGTCTTACAATTTTTGATCTCATTATTTTATACATTTTTCATTGGTATATAATTTAATGTTAATAAAAATTTTCCAACAAACCATTGGTTTATTTTTATGTTTAAGTTACGTTTTCCATTCATATATAAAATATTTAGTCCTGATTTATTCGTCAACTGATTTCAAATCGCTGTTAGTCTTTGTATGATATTATATGAAAAAATACATTTTTGAAGTTTTTCTAGCAGTAATATGGATAAGGAAATATTTTCAATTATCGCAAAAACGAGGAAAATGCCATACTTTTTTTCGTTATTTTGAATCATTCTCTTTTATTACCGCAATTTTCTTCAATTAAACAAATATTGAATTTATGAGCGCTTATGCTCTGTCTTCTAATGATTATCAATGATTTCAAAATATCGTTTTTTTGCAAATAATGTTTATTTTCCTGACTAATTAAGTATACACAATTTTGTTGTTGAAATAAAAAAAACATTATTTTGTAATTAAAAGTTAAATTACTCGTGCCCGTCACATCACGGTTCAATTGTATGCACCTACTATTGTCAAACGTCGCAACGATACATGATGGTAATCTGTATACACACTTTAATATATGGTTGATAAAATGATCGTGTTCTTTTATTATCACTCAGACAGCAAGCGTTTGAATGTTAATGAAAGATATATTAACTCCAGTTTTTTTAATTTTTTACTAATTTAAGGCTTCTAAATGTAGCCGATGACGTCTCTTCTTTTGAAAATAATGCGTCCGAATTTGGACAACTAATTAAAGAAGTTTATTCGTTTTCTAGGAATATAGAATATTTTACCAATATTTTTAATTGGTCAATAAGTTGAAGCATGGGTACATAATGAACTATAAACGATAGATTTTAACCGATAAATCTAATAATTCCATTTCAACGACTGACAGCAGTTGGACAGATTGGTACAGCATTGACTTATTAGATGTATGCAAATGTATACAACAGTATCAAATCAAATGCCGGTGTGAAATTATACCCACTGTGTTCATAATGTATTTTTTATCCTTCATTGGAATACAATCCAATTATAATTTATTGTGTCCCATTCCATTGTTAAAAACAAATATAAGTTTTAGCATATTGAAAATCACGGGATGCAATGTATAAAAATATATTAAGTTAATATTTGAATTCGATAAGAGCGATTGAAAAGCAACATAATAAATACAATAAAATATGAACGTAATTAATAAATGATTTCTGCATTTGCAGTACCTAACATCATTTCGTAATATGAAACAAACTCGCCCTAAAACATTTAAGTGTTAAATTTTTTCTACATATCTATGTGAATATTATATATATATATATATATATATATATATATATATATATATATATAATATATATATTCAAGAATTATCAATTAAAAATGGTTAAATATAGTGCCCATAATTGTGATAGCTATTAAAGCAGAAAATTGTCAGGTATTAAATTACAATGTTATGTCACATATTATGTTGATTGTTTCAGTTTCCAATTTTCTCGTGATTCATTGTGTAATATGTGTTGGGATTCTTTAGCATTTCAGTTTTAAATCTTTTTCTAATTGTTAATATATTCATAAGCCTCAAGTACATTTTGTACTTACTTTTTTATTCAAATAAGACGACAAATATCTGTAAGTCCTTCATCGTTTATACATACTTAGAAACGTGGAGTGAATTTTTCCATATTGATAAAATTATTTATTTTATATTTTGGTTTGTAATTTGAATTGACGTGGGAATATTAGAACTTTTACAAATTTGTAAACTATCTATTGTTACCAAAAAAATAATTCCAAAATTTCAACGAATATCCTATTATAAGAGAGCCATGCCGATTCCTATTATTTTTGTGTGTGTTTAAGGTTCTAAGGAAAATTTAGAGTGAATCAGTCAAAATTTATTTCGATTATTTAACATTTTAGGCTTCTCGTCTTTATAGATACCTACTTGTTTAAGAGCAGCTAAATTTTTATTATTTTATGACCAATTTCAGGTTACTTTATGGTACCCAAATTAAAGTTTTTTTTGTTCCCAGGCATATTCAGCAAAGTATTTAGGTATACAGGATATATATTTGTGATTAAAGGTTAATTATTAATATAGATTAAATAAAGCTTTACATTAATTTTGTATTATTATTACATGATTTATTTTAAATTAGAACTTAATTAAGATATAAGCACATATTAGGTTTTAATAATAAAACTTGATGAAAAAATGTTGTAACGATTAAATGAATAAAGATACAATGAAGTATGTAATAAAAATACTTTTAATTTTTATATCACATCCTGCTTCCACAAAGAATCTTCAGCTCTCCTGGGCAAAAAATGCTAATGAAATTATCGTTTATCGGGCAAAAAATGCTAATGAAATTAAGTTTTATAATAACATATTTGAATAATAATCCCATATGACTTTATTTACATGACACCAAAATTTATTTACATCACCTTTAAAAGTAGCCAATGGAAAACGATAGCTGTCAATACACTCGTCGGGACAATGTGGTTACGACGACAACTTTGTAGTCGCTTTAAGATCAAATGAAGGTTTCGGTAAGTGTAACCAATATTTAAGTTTAAACGTTTATACATTAATATTTACTCCCATATGTTTAACAACTGCATAAGACACGCCCCTAATTATGAGACTCCGTCATTTGATTACGATGGTCATGCAGTTTTGTATCATCTTCTTCTAGTATTCTAAATCTATGGAAAAGACACAATTTTATTATTTTACCCTTTTCTTATTTGTATAAATTTTCATAAAATTAATTTAATTGTCTCATTGAGAGTTATTAAACTGTGAACACAATATAATGGAAGCTCAAAAAAGAACTAAATTTGACCATTTATTAATTAAGTAATAATATATTAATTTTTACTCAGCCCCTAAGAAAATATTTGATAATTTTTGTTACGGATGTTAACCAAACATCGCCTAAAATATAAGGTAACTACAAAGCTTCGATAAAATCCATACAATGATTTTTCTGTAATAAGCAGATTTTCATTACTAGATCATTATATTCATAGTCACATTTATATTATTCATAATAGCACTTATATTTTTCAAAAATTAAACGAATAATATCCATTTATTCATATATAAGTTCTAATTTTTATGTTAATTTAGTTTTTTTCTTGCTGCTTGTTTTAGATTCACTTTTAATTATGATTGATAGTAATTGATTGACACCTTAGCATTGACTTCTCCATCCGAGTATTTTTGGGTTTAAAGTTTTTAAAAAATTGAGCGAGAGAGCGAGCGAGAGAGTGAGCAAGAGCAGTCTGTCGCGAGGAAGATTAAGCGGAAGTAATACGCAATAAAGGAGAATTAAACGAGCAACTTTTCCAGGAGGTTATTCTTAAAAAATTAAACCTTAAATGAAACCTTAACTCTTAAGTATTTTTTTGTGATTATTAAAAAAATTGTATTATGGAAGTAAAGCAATTTAAAGTTAGAAATTGTACCTAATCTGTTTAATGTTATATTAGTATTTAATAAAATGATTTGCTTGATAAAAGACAACAAGCTTTATATCTTTTATCCTATCAATCAAGGACAGAAACTGAATTTTACATAAACAATTTAAATTTTGAATTAAAATTTAAGAATGTCGAATCAGTGAAGATAGCTTGCAGAGTGGATAAAAAGATTTCGTGATGAGTTGATATAAATCCCAATCGTAGTTTGACAGCCTTTTTAAAAAAGGAATGTATTTTGTTTTAACTTAGTAACATAATTGTAGTAAACATGTAAATATGGGAAATCGAATTATCTACTTTTATTAACAACTTTTCACGGAGGGGTAACAAATAATTTTACGGGAGGTCAAAATAAGCAATTTTTGGAAAAAGCTTTCCAGGCGCTCTAATATTTTTATTTTCCATTTTATAAAGACATCAGTATATTTTGATAGAGAATTTTGAAATGGAATTAATTTAAAAAATGAATTAACTCATTTTTATGGGTTGTACAGAGCTTCAAAGAATAAGGAAAAAAGCTAAATAAAAAAATAAATCAAAAATAATAAAATAATAATAATAAAATAATCATCTCACTCTGAATTTCAATCTGATGACTTCCTATATAATTAAGTAGTTAAGTAGCAGAATGATAATGGCTAAGCGAGCACTGGATGTAGCCAGTCATGAAAGATGTCAGTTTTTCCAGCAAAGTAGGCTATGAAGGTTATTATACGTAGGTATATTAAAATACAATAAAATAAATAACACATTCTCAAACTATTTTCAAGCTAAATGTTATAATGCGAAGTAGTTTTCTTTTCATTATTCTATAAATTCACGTTATTAGAGTTAGGCCACTATATTATTAAATGTATTGCATGAAGGAAATCAAATAAGCTAACAATAAAAGAAATGTTGTCAAATTATATTCCATTTTTGGCTTCTCTTGAAATTAGCTTCCACCTTAACGTCAAACATAAGATTTCACTCAAATCAATGTAGTTGACATGCACGTAAAAATATACGCTTGGGAGAATTTACTTATTTGTAGTGAAAATAGAAATTGCATTCATTTAAATTGCATTATCATAGTGTATTTGGGTAAAATTTAATGTTTTCGGTTATCGTTAATATAACTAACTGTGAAAGTGCTCTATGTATAAATTTTCCATAGAAATTATTAAATTAATATAGAAATATCTAGTTATCTGACTAGACCTGAATTAAGATTCAACAGACAAAAATGGCTGCGTATTTGGATAAGTGTTACAATTATTATCGCGATTACTTTGCGATCAATTGGAAACAAACATATTTAGAAAAATTGCATATTAAACTAATAACACTACAATAATCGTCGCATCTAACGATTTGTGTTATATTTTTACATCGAAATCCAATCTAAAACTTATTTAAATTAGAAACAATCTTACCTTTTTCGTGCCAGGAACTAGCAGAAAAATAATTAAAAGTAATTTTTAGGAATTCGACATTAAAATTTATAATAAATAATTTTCCAACAATGATAAATTGAAAAAATGCAACACATATACACATATCTCTACGCCATTTTCCGCCTAATCAACAATATTACATACCAAACTATATATCATCCAACTTAACATACTAAATATATTAGGATATACCCGATATATTTAATGCGTTTCACTTCGACTCATATGGGTTTTTATACAGCATCACTTATTTTCATTATTTCTTGTACAAGTGTCACCTTTTTAACATGCTCCAATATAACTCTGAATTGTCCATCTTGCCTTTCCATTCACTTGTTCCATTTGTACTTTTTTGGCAATCGTCTTTACACGTTACTATCGCTAATTTTCAATCCCATGTTTAAAATAGCCGAATAGTCTCAACATGTCTTTCTTTATCGTTCACAATCATAGCTCATTTGACGTCGTGATCTCATTTCATATATTAATTCTTAATTCTCTAGCACATGGACGTTAACATAGAACTCCCTGCTTTTTATTCATATCTATTTTCATAACCATTAATATCTGTTTATTTAACTACGCTTATGAATACGCCATTGAAATTATGTTCAGTCACTGACATAATAAAACGTTCTTTGATTTATAATATCATTTTCAAATACGCTCGCTCTCTTTATCAAATATCATAGGCACTGTCCCGTGAAATATTGTTAATAAGTTGTGTATAATGGCATAAAATGGGGCTTAATTATCAAATGAAAGTAAATGATTCCTTTTTATTTTGGTAGTGTATATCAGTTACGAAACAGTTTTCAATATTGCAATGAAAATTATATGTATATCCAAGTAAAATCTCATTATCAATATACTGAAAATTCTAAATCTTATTGAGGGTGGAACGTGGATGAATCATAAATTTCATGGAAATTTATATAATGTCAAAAACATAGTAAATTTACTCAATTTTACTCTCTCGTATTTTCACAATTACATGACCCCAACTCATCTAGCTGCGGAAACGAAGTTTTCATATAGCCGGATGAAAATATCCAGTGATTTATAAATATTGTAATTTAAGGTTAATTTTAAGCCTTTTCTGTGGCTTATTTACGAGTATATTTTGGTTCCTCCGTATTACACATTCGATGGAATGTAATAAGGGTTACGATTTTATTTAAGTTGCACTTTTAAATAAATAACCTATTAAGTACACGCTAAATTAATATTATAACGTTTATAATACGCTTTATGCAATCAACCAAATAAGGTGTACACATGCGAGCGGTATGGAATTTCACATATACTGCCATCTAATGTGTTCACATAATAGACACAAACTTGCAACTTCGACTTGCACTCGGTCGTTTTTTTAATATTTAAATTGGCAATTATGTTTTTTATACACTTTCACGCGTCATCTTTTAATGATGCCTGCCAAAATGTACGTTTTTAAATCATACAAAATGTAAATTAAACATTTAGCAATCACAAGTTTCCATGCCAGTAAATTAATATTCGTATGAAAAGATCGAAAAAATAATTAACGGCAATTAAGTATAATATTATTCTCATTGGAACTTTTGCAAATATACTCAGATAAGCTGCTACAAATATTTATACTGGAAAACTCTAAATATATGTATATACACACACACATATATATATATATATATATATATATATATATATATATATATATATATCAAGACAATATACAAAAACATGGCTCCAATATTAAATTGTTTTCACATTTTTGTCATAAACACAGTATAAAATAATACGTCTATATTGTGATTCTTAATCATTAACCAGTAACTTATCACGTAAATAAAGACTCGTTGCGTTCACTTTTTACTTTTCTAAAACGTTATTAAACTGGAAAAACTGACTTGGAGTGACGAAATTGTGGATTTTTTTAATTCACAAATAGTCTTAAACAATTAATTAAATTCTTAAAAATCGAAGACCTAGGGTAGCAGTGGTATCTATTTCCACAAATTGTATATAAGGGTGAAATACTAACTCATCTAAAGTTTTGTAACTACGAAAGTAAACGACCACGTTATCTAACTTACAAAACTTTGTAGTCAAATAGATGATAAATATGAATTAGGAGGAGAATATAAGGAGAGAAATTAATAAAAAAATAATATTGAGTTAGGTCGCGAGCATCCTTAGTTCTAATGTTATTCTTATATGTTTATTAGTTGTTTCAAGAAAGTGATGCGTTTCTGAAATCTAAACATTACTTTATTCTATTCAATACGAATTAGTGAAATAAAAGTAAATAAATTTTATTCTATAATTTAAAAAAAAATTATGAAATTTCACATTATGTTTGCGCAAACCTGAGAAAAAAAAATGTTCTCATATATGAAATCCTTCCCTTCATATGGCTTTAAATTACACTCTATATTGGTGTATTTATAATTTTACAGTTGAATTTTATATCATTTGAACCATTCGCAAAGTTTGAAATATTATAATAATCAGTTTCCGAATTTTACTTTAGATATAAATTATATACAATAATAAACACTTTGACTGACAGCTTTAATATATTTTATTATAAAGGTATTATTTAGTTAGCGTTTCTAGAATTTTGTCAGAAAACATCGCTACTAAACTGATTACGATTCTGCCCGAATTAATTTACATAAATCCTTAAAATAAAAAAAGTTACCAAGTAAAATCTGAATTATTCAGATTTGAACCAACTACATAAATTAATTTGTTTTTTATAAAAATAATTTTTTGTATTACTTCTCTGTCTTTGTATTCTTTCATACTTATGAATTATTTTCATTTTATTACTTCAAAAAAATTACAAATTTTAACAACTTCACGTTCTGTGCTATTTATGATATTGAAAAAGATCATGTTCACGTTAAAATGTTATTACTCTAGTTAATAAATCTTTGTATCTTCCCCAAACGCATGTATTAAACAACGTTTCAAAAAAAGGTTACTTTTTAACACGCTTTTGTTAGGTCGACCTGTAACTAACTGTGTAATAGAATCTATAAAACTAAATTTCATGCATTTCTAATAGTTGTATCATCATCAAAAATTATTTGTTTATCATAAAACAAAAAAAAAACCTAAAAAAATATAAAAACCTATGATTTAAATTTTCACTGACTTCCAGACATACGTATCAAGAACCGATGGCAATATAATGATTTAAAAAATTCATATTTTTAAACAAAAATATTTACTTATAAAACTACTGTAATAAAAAACAAAAAAATAATTATCGAACTTGTTTCCCCCTAAATCTAATAGAAATTTTAAGCATTTTCATTCACTAAACAAACTTGAGAAGCAAAATCAAACAAAAATTGTTCGTGCTCTTGAACAAGTTTGAATTTTTAAATACTTTTTATAAATTCAGAATAATTCTTTTCGATATCGCTGATTTGATATGAAATAATATTGACTTATACATTCAGTTCTTCACTGGTTTTTATTTAAATTATCAATATTTGATGTTATATACAGTGCGTGGCTTATTTCCACAACAGCTGTTTTATTTAAAGAAAGGAAAGGTTTTTTTCTTTTAAGAAAAATGAAAATACAGATAAGGTAAACACAAATAATTATAGACATCAAAATTAAATTCTATTTTTTTCACAACAGGGTAAATAGAAATAAAAACGTATTTTTGTCATTATTCTCAAGATTTCTGGCCACAATTGTTCTCCTTGTGGATTGTATATCGATTAAAATACCAATAAAAAATAAATATGACGGAAGCACAAGACGTGAGAGCGGTCGATGTTTGCTCATAGGCAGTATAATGTAATGAATATTCAACTTAAGTTATTATATTATTCGTAATAGTTAGCGTAATTATTCGTAATAATTATTCGTAACTATTCGTAATAATAGTCGTTAGCGAAGCTGCGAAAGGTAATGTAAAAATTCTTGCGATGTAATGTAAACACCGTAATTCCGTGATATAATTTGGCCCTTAAAACTGAAATTTTAATTTAAAACGGGACTATAAAAAAACAAAACCTGTCAATTACGAGTAGAACTGGCACTATAAAGGTTCCACACACACATAGAAAAAAATATGTAATGGAATTATTCTATTATTAACATATCCTAAGACATCTCGATTATGATAATAAGTAATTTATAATTAGAAACTTACACACATAAATAATGAATGACGAAATCCTTTTATAGAATATATGTTACCAACTTAAGAGGAAGGTTACAGAATTGTTATGAATTTAGTTGTTAAGGTTTTTTTCCTTCACGAGAGGCACGAGTTGAAAAAACGAGGTTTTTGAAGACAATTTTATAAAATGTAAAAATGACACTCAATTGTTTAATTATTTCTACAAATATTGCACTTTTTGTGTATTGTTTTATTGTATTTAATTCTGAAAGTAAACCAGTTCGATACGAATTAATTAAAATAAAAAAAAAATTACTTTGGTATCCGAAAATAATCATCAGTATTTAAAAAGGAATTAATATTAGTTTTGTTGAATTTAATATTTGTATGAATTTAATTGCAATTGCAAAACAGAACCTTTTTGTCGTAAGAGAATTTATAGAAAACCGTTTTCTCGAATAATTTAAACAATGGATTGTTTGAAATCTATGAATGAAAACATGAGTTGGAATTTCATATTTACATCAAATTTATAGAAATAGATACAATTGCTACCCTAGGTCTTAGACTTTTAAGAATCTAATTAATTAACTTAGCCTATTTGTGAATTTTAGATATTCAAATTCGTCACTTCATGTCAATTTTACCAGTTATATGACGTTTTAAAAAAGTAAAAAGTGAACGCAACGATTCTTTATTTACGTGATAAGTTACTGGTTAATGATTAAGTATTACAATATGGACGTATTATTTTACATTGTATTTATGATAACAATGTGAAAGCAGTTTAATATCAGAGCCATATTTATATATATATATATATATATATATATATATATATATATATATATATATATATATATATATATATAAATACGAACGAACGAATCAGTAAACCGAATTATTCACAAAATTGTGTATAATTCGATACCAATTTCGCGATCTCATTCACGATTGATTGATTGGATCGATAGCTTCACTCCAATCACATGTTACACACTACCAAAATACCGACACGCATGGTTGAGATTGTTATTTTGGTTTTGATTCGGTTCACGGGTCAATTTATCTTAGGGAACATTTCGTTAGATGGCCATAACCCGTATTGTGTCAGCCGCGAAACGGCCGCATTTACTTCGATAAATTGGATACACAGTATTAAATAAATATTAAATTGATACTAGAAACTGTTAACCGTTAGCGGGCGCGACGATCTATAATACATTCATTGTACGCTGGTACAACAGACTAATAATTGAAATAACATAAACATAATATTTGTTAAAATAACTTACATGAATATTTATTCCACGAAACGTAAGAGCGCTGTACTGCAAACTGTGTATATATTATAAAGGTTCATCCGGCTGTATATAGAAACTGTTGTTCGGATTGCTCCGGATTGTAACAACTTATCACTTCCTTTCTCCTTGTTGCTAGAATACTGTTTTGGAATTAATGAAGTTGAAAGCGTGTTCTTGCCATGTTATAATTAAAATTCAAATGTTTCTATGGAGCAATACGTTTCTTCAGTAAATTAAACATTTGTTAACAGTAAATATAGATAAGTAACAAAAATACTAAGGAAAGTTTATAGGTGTCAAAGTATAAGTAACTAAAAAATGAAAGAAAACGAAAAAAAAAGATCATTACACAATTATAAAAATCGCCAGAAATATTTTGTCTTTAAACATTCTCTCTAATTAAAAAGCGGTCATAGTTCACAATTGACATTGATGCATATGCTATATATGCTACTATGCAAACTTGCTAATCACTAAGAAATAAATGACCAATATTGAAATTGAGTATTATGAATTTATATAAAGTATTTGTAAAATTCAAACTAATTCAAGAAAAGGAACAATTTTTTTTGAAGTTAAACAAATTGCTAATTTGCTTAATTTCTGTTTATTAGATTATAGACGGAGACTCTTTTAATCTAAGTGCTTTGAATAAATTAAGAAAAGTGTGATAGAAAGACTCTTATTTGTCACTTTTCATTAATAAATACAATACCCTTGGCCTTTTAATCCGATTTGCCCTGCACAACCATTATCCATACTGACACATATCTAAAGATAAATTGAAAGAAATATATAAGAGGCACAAAATAATTTGCTTTTTTTAATCAATCCACATCACATTAATTTTTTCTTAAATTATCTTAGAAATCGGTGAAAAATTATATTCAATTAAAAAATTGGTTAGCTTGTTTTGCTACGACGAAAATTAATAATTTACAAAAGTGAAAAACACGCTTCTGCAAATACTGCACTAAAAACAAAAAAATAATTATCGAACCTGTTTTTTCTGTCTACTCAGTAAGGACTTTAGTGTAAGCCATGTTTGTTATTAAATATTATAGTTGTGTATAAAAGCGTGGGGCGATTGTTCTAAAAAATAAATGGCTGTTTCTCAAATTAATATTTGGTGAATGAAAATGCTTAAAATTTCTATTAAATTTCAGTGGAAACATATCTGATAATTATTTTATGTTTTTTATTACAGTAGTTTTATTAGTAAATATTTTTGTTTAAAATATGAATTTCTTTTCATTTTATGAAATTATTGTATCGTCATTGGTTCTTGATACCCATGCAAAATGTTAAATAATTCAGATATCTGGAAGTTTTTAGGATCTTATTCGTTTTATGATATAAAAATAATTTTTAATTATTATTGTACTCCCATTAGAACTACATATAACTGCCAATTTTCATGATAATACAACAATTAGAAATGCATAAAATTTAGTGTCAAAATAGTAGCCTTTCTTAAAATATTGTTTAATATATACGTTCGGGGAAAATACACAGATTTATTAACTAGAGTAATTCAAATTAAAAGCCAACATGATCATAAATAGCACAGAAAGTGAAGTTGTTAACGCTTTGTACTTTTTTTTGAAGTAATGAAATGAAAATAATTGAGGAGTATGCAAGAATATAAATGCAGAAAGGTAATATAAGTAAATATTTTTATAAAAACAAATTAATTTACGTACTCGTATTGTTGAACAGAATTGGGAAAAATCCAAATTGAATTTTTTTTTAAAACACTATCCTTTATGAAGGACAGTATCCTTTATTATTTTTAGTAAAACATTGTCAAATATCAAATTTCAATCAAAAATATTGTCTGATTTCGACGTTAGAGTACCACATGTACATGTACTTACATCTACGCGTACATTTTTAAATATAATATTTTTAGATTCTGGTAATAATATTTAATTAACATTTGCTCAATTCAATTGCAGTTTGCCGCCTCGAATTTTTCTCCTTCGCTTTTCACGTCACTGTCTCTATAAATCTATATCAATCTACTATTCTATGCATACTCGATTTGTAAGGATTGATATGAACTTATTCATGAAGACGTATTAGTTTCAAAAGTGGTAGAAACTTAATATAGTGGTTATTTATCTGCAGAAGATAATTAAATTATATTTACCACGAGCCAGTGGAGTATTCTGATTCATACTGGTTTGAAGGCAATTACCTAAATTGTTTCTAAATGGAGTTACGACCAATGGTTTGTGTTTACCAGTTCTTATATATTTGAATCTACGAAATGTTTTTAACATATATCTAGATTCATGGAAATATTAAAAATATTTAATACTTCCAAGAATCTAGATAATACCAAATGAATATATCTCATTAAAATTTATAAGTTTTACAGTTAACAATTAAGACGGACGTTAGTTTCTCTATGTAAGCAATGTGATTATGAAAGTTAGTAGTGTGTTTGAATTTATATCAAATTACATGAATTTATATACAATTAATTCTCCATCTGAGGCGATGGTGCAATTAGTCCGTACCGATAAAATAGTGGTATCGGATTGAGGATTGGGCGAGCGACTGTAGCTCTCTACTTTTGTTCAAACTCATCGCTTTAATCCACTCAACAGTCATGATGACATTCGAAAGTCATGGAAGTACAACAATTTGACACAATACTTCAGTCAAGCGCCTCTTTAATAACGGGGTCCAGGTAATTTACGAAGTACAAACAAAATGTATAATGTTTGGAAAAAATGTTGTTTCGTAGGAAAACAATTATTTTGTAATGATACCAAAAAAATAACCAATGCCTATATATCTACCTATATATCTACATGCCCATGCCTATATATCTACATCAACATATTTGGATAAACATTTTTAAATTATATTTTTGTTTTGCATCTCTATCGAGGAATTTTGGAAACTTAATTTATGCAGTGGTATAAATGACTCTAAACTACATTTTCAGAATTAAATTTTTATTAGCAAGTCCGTTAGGGAAATTTAAAAATTTAATTTTTGCAATGATATGAATGACTGTAAATCATAACTAGATTCACTAGACTGTACTTTCGTCGCGGTTAGAGTCGATTTAAGGGAATTTTGGAGTAGTTGACATCTTCGAGACAATTTGCTTTGACGATATCAATTAGTGTTAGAAGATATAAAATTAGGATTTAAACATATGCGTAGAAATAAGTAACTAGTATGAATAGTAACTAGTATTATGCATAGAAATAGAAATAAGCAGTAAAATACCTTAGGTGACATGCTATTTTCAAATAAACTGCACTGATTTTATCTACCCGTTTCGGATTTAGTACTTATATAGTTTTGCAATTTTTTTTAGTTTTTCTTATTATTCAAAGTACAGACGTAAAGATAAAATAAACCGCTCCCCTCACCAGCAGTATGAAATAATTACACTAAAAAAATGTAAGAGGTGCAATCAATATAGCCCTATACATAAGCTGATCGCAACGAAACAATGTAACAATTAGAATCCGCGTATTACCATCTATTGACTTCATAACCATCTATTGACCTTATATCTATTGACTTATAATCTTTTGCCTTGCATTCTTTCTACAGCGTATTATGTATACAATACCCAGCTCTAAAAATTAAAAATGAGTACTGTTTTTCCTGATTAATTCGAAAAGAAATTTAAAAAAATATACATTAACTAAAAGAACTCTCAATAATTTAAATGCCCTGTAATTGGAAAGGAAAAATATCAGACTATTATAAGATTACTTACATGTCGACCTATTTGTTTGTCGCATAAGTGAAATTTGAGAAAGTGATAAAACATATTAACCCACATGCCTTACAATTCAAAATAGTTATATATATATATATATATATATATATATATATATATATATATATATATAATAAAAAGAATGAGATACCTTTAAGTATACTTTAGTAGAAACAACATTTAAATTAATATGTCTAAGTGTGTAACCATTGTAATTCAAGTTCAACCTGTACATAATAGAAGTATAACAATTTTGATCGCTGAGAGGAAGAATAAGAGTCGTGCGAATACGCTTTTCATATCGAAAGAGTGTTCAGACCGCTTATCGGGTAAATAATGTTGAAACAGTTACCAACTATTATAAATTAATAACATAGAATCCAAATGGCGGTTAAAAATGTTAATTTTACGAAAAATTCAAGACATTCGTTGCAGTAGAGCATATTGTCTTAAAAAGTGCATGCATATCTTTTATATTAACATATGAATTAATTAGCTACCTGTGGTCATAAAGTAAGAAGCGACGCGCTATAAGTGCTAAAGCCAGTCAACTTCACGTCTAATTAATGTAATTACACGGCTCGTTATGTAGATACATCTTTTGTTTCACTCGCTAAGGAATTATGCCCTAAATTGTACTTACGACCGTTTCCCGTTTGTAAATGTAAGCCTAATGTAAGTTCAGGGTATTATTATTAAATTTGGCTGGAAGAAAAATAATTACTATATTTTTGTGTACTTTTTACATTTAAATAAATAATGAAAATAATTAGACTTATGAAAAAGGTTCATACGACTGGAAGAATCAATCGGCCAAACCTGTAAATATATTTAATATTTTAAAATTTGTTGACGCAACTTATATTTTAGTTATTGCGATTATTCACGGCAATTTGTTTTTAATTGTACTCTTTGCTTTTGAAGACTGTCGTTTATTTTACTATTATTTTGTAAGCAAAATTGAAATTCGTTTTGTCAAAATAAAAACTTAATTATTAAGAAATTTTATTTAATAATAATTAACTTTTTATTCTGAATACATAAAGTATCTAATGCTTTAAAAATTTGTTTTTTAATTTCTATGATATTAATTTAAACAATATTTAACCTGGAAGGAAAAAAATTAATTCATATTTCTTTTATTTCAACGAAACACATCGATATAAATTATATTAATCTTTAAGTTACCATTGACCAAGAAATTCATCATTTGCATTCACTTCCCCAAATTTATATATATATATATATATATATATATATATATATATATATATATATATATATATATATATATATAATCACTCAGTACTTAAAAACATTTTTCAAAACTCTAATGAGGGCTTCCCAATTTGCTCCATTTATTTCGACGTATTTGAAAATACTGTTCTTGAAAAACTAACCGCTTGGAAGAAAGTATGTCTATTATTATCGATAGTTTAACTATCTAGCGAACCACCATTACCGCCATTATCTTAAAATAGATAAACGTACAAAGAGACAAACAAATAACAAAAATACAGTAAATATTAATTTCATAATAAAATATGAAACGTTTTTTGTATGAAACTCCAGAAAGTTAGTTTCGTGCGTAAAGTTATTTGATATCATAATTTTCGCACATTAAACCATATTGTAGCAAGTTACTTTAAACCTTTAAATAATTTTAACGATACTTGAATTTCAATTCCATTCCATTCAATTTCAAATCCAATTCCACACCATTCCAAACACTTTTTTAGAAGGAGACGACTCATAAATGAACTGACTTAAAGGTTATTGAAAGCTTGCAGAAAATTCTTATCGTCAGCTTTCTTTCCTTTACCGCAGCATCGTTAGGTGTTACACTAATGAATACGTCTTTGGCCGACGTGAGTGGTCTCTTTTGAAACTAATAATGACTTTCCAGTCAACCAGGCCACAAAGTTGACTACGATGAAAAACACATAAATCCAAAATTTTTTATAGGAATTTCTGTCGACACAGGATGTTCTGTCGTTATAAATACGCATGTTTTACGAAGTATTTGACTACTTTTTAGATATTATTAAATATGTGACTTGAGTAATTTACACATATAAGTTGATTGTAATTTATTCTTTATTAGGCTGTAATTAACTTGACAAAATTTCTATTAATACTGTTTAATATTTATATTGCTAATGAGATCAGTCCAATCTCATAACACGGAGTACATACTTTCAAGAATTGCGTTCTACTTTTGAATAATATTTTATTTTAGTATAATTTAATATAACACCCATATGTTATTTTTCCGACTAATTCCCCATTCTTACTCTTCCCGACTTAATTCGACCATTTTGTTTATATCGAGGTATTGCATTAAACTGTCTTAAAACTTTAAACGTTAAGAAATTTACATGAATGTAGTCGGGATCGTCCGAGATTTGAACCCAGTACCTCTCACACCTAGAGGGAAAATCATATCCTTAGACCAACGAGCAGTTGTAATGGTTTTTGACAATATTTATAGATAGATGGCACCATACTGAATTCACAGTTCAAATCTTTGCTTGCGCTACGGTTTTGATTAATATTTTAATATAATAGACGAATGTTATTGTATATAATCAATGTAATATCTCAAGTGTCACAGTTAGTGTTTGTAGTGTTGTCTTTTTTTATATAATAGGCATATGTTATTGTATTTTAAAATAATAATCATGCATTGCTCCCGATTCGCCGAAATAATATCCATCATATAACATCAATGTAATTATATATATATATATATATATATATATATATATACATATATATATATATATATATATATATATATATATATATATATACACACACATATATATATATATATATACATATATATATTTTAAAATTAGAAAGTTTCCCTTCTTAGGTACGGTCAAAAACACAAAAAAAAATTTTAATATCTAAAAATATTCAATATACTAATGCATTTAAGTGACAGTCGACTAACTGCCATTGGATTTCTTACAGCATTACCCTGTATACAAGATTCCTGCTATTTATATTTTGGATATTCGTTACATTTATTGATGAAATTTTACACAAATCTTAGATTAGGTGATATCGCTATTCGCCAATCACACTATAATATGACGTCCATAAAAATAAATTTCCCTTTATGTTACAGTGATAGCTCGCCTAAATTTATTTCACAAAATTAATTATTTTATGGTAACTAATTTTTTTTTAATTGAGAGAAATGAAATAACGCAAGCGAACTTAAAATTATCCGTGCATCACTAATCTGTAAGGTAAATATTTATTCCTAACCGTGCTTCAGATTTTAGACTCGTTTCTTGAACATTATAGAATCAAAAACTACTATCAAGTTTATGTTGATTTATTATTTTTGAATAAAAATTATATTAAATAATAAAAAAAAGTCTATTACTGTGTTGTTTAACATTTTCTGGATCCAACTCCCGATGTAATTCTATCATTTCTCTTATACTATCTGGTTTTCTTCTCCTGTCCATAGTTCAGCATATTATAGCTAACAGGTTAACAATGCTACATAATTCAATTTAAAAAGTTATGAATATGTAAAAATAAAATTAGCGTGCACCTGCCATTTGTGAAATTTTCTTCATACCATCACGGCAATTTCTTCAATAACTTGTTTATACAATTACATAGTGAGTTTTACATTACAGCATTTAGTAGTTCCATTCTCCCAAATTCAGATTTTATTTTAAAAGTAAACTTAATATAATTTCTGAACTAAATTTGTTGCTCACTCAATTTCCAACCGGAAAAATTAATTTTGTTTTCTTGGTACACCGTTCTACTAATCCGAATACAACCGAAAGTATAGTTTAAACATTGCGGTCTAAAATACAATTCAATACATCAAAATTGAAGACTATAATAAGACGTAACATGCCATGAAGCAGACCATATACTCTTAATATTCAAAAAAATATCTAACGAAACTTTTTTTTACCAATTTAAACTAAAGAACTTTCATATTTATCTGTGCATAGTATGGTGGAACGATTTTTTGTTAATTGCAATCTAATAGTGAAAATATGATGCCTTATAGGCTCAAACAAATCCATGCAAAATATAATTACATTTGGTTAATAGCAACTGCCTCCGAAAATTCATTATTTTATAAAAAAATTGGTTTTAGACTCAACTTTGACGCCATATAAATGTGTCACATTTTAATAAACTAACCTATTTTATTACTCAGATTAATATCAACTATAGTCTATTATCGACATATAACACAAAAACTGCGTTTTTGCGTTAGCAACATAAAATCAAGGGGAGGCACGGCGCGGGAGGAGATGGTTAGTGCGTGCGAAACTTGTTAGTGTGATATTGTCCTTCGCACACATCGATCGCTCGCATCGGTGTGTATATCTCAATTTCGTTTTGAGGCAATCATGCAAAGAACACGAAGTGTATTTAAATGTCCTCCTTTTGATGATATTTGTGAGATAAAAGAAAACGTACTGCCTACTTACTTATGAACATTTACGAATGGACGAAATATCAACTAAAATTACATTTTTCCGCAGATGCATTGAGCGAACTCATGCAAGCGCAAATAGATCGCTGAATGCATCTGTCCTAAAGATAATAAGGTTGTCAAACGAGAAAAAAAGGAAAAAGTCACGCGTCGATTTACTTACGTTATCAAAGACAAGTGACAGGTAAGGAGTCTCAGATAAGGCAGCAGCAGCGACTGCATCGTCTGTTTTATTCGACATAGGGTCTGATGTCGAAGTCATTGACATACATAAATTACGAAGAGAGAGAACTAAAACTAGAGAAAAGTTATTAAAGAAGAAGACTGTTCCAGATTTATATTCTCTAAAGTTAGATTGGAGGAAGGACAAAACTTTGAAAATTATTAATAAATGTGGTAAATGCTGCAGTACTCTGACTGTTGAGCAACACCTCTCACTGATTCAATACGTAGTACCTTATGTTAATTCAGCGAAAGGAGTAGAAACTGCCCTAACAGGTTTTCCATCACGTGAAGGAATTTCCCAACATCGTCTTATGGCAATCGGTTGTGACGGTATGAATGTAAATACTGGAAAGAATGGACGGTATGAATGTAAATACTGGAAAGACGGAATGAATGTAAATACGGCGGTATTATAAGACTACTGGAAAAAAAGTTCTAAAAACCAATTTAGTAGCTAATTTGCTTACTACATTTAAACGAACTGTCTTACACTGGTCCTTTGGGAAAGGCACTCAAAACCTGTGAACTAAGATTTAAGTGCAGATCAACAATACTTGCATAAGATTTTCTCAGCGGTAATATCAGGTGATTGCTTAAATGAGCTGGCAAGCAAATCTCCAGGCAAGTTATCTCATGTGCGTTAGCTTACACGTACCAAACGAATATTACGTTTTTATATAACAACGGAGATCTTCGGAGAATTTGACAACTTTGGGCACATTTGACATTAAAAATAAATCAACATGTGAACGTGGTACGCGACATCTTTTTAATTTAAATTAGGATTTCTAGGTACCTACCAGAAAATCTTAAAAAGGTAATCAATTCTGTCATTCAACGAAATAGTTATTTTACACATCCCGAAAGCTTTCTTCTTGCAATGATAACTGATGACAAAAAATACATTTGAGAATTAGCAACTCGACGCATATTGAAGGCACGCAGTATGCCTCAACCTTCAACACCTAGACTATTTGGAGCGTCGCAAATAAATTTCAATGCTTCAACATACATTTATTTCATAAATTGGCAGGAAAATTTAATTGAACCACCGATTATGCAAAACTTGTCTGACAAGGAAATTATTCATTATGGAATCTGTTGGTGAGGGTGGAGTGCTGTTTTCAAGGATTCCGTGTCACACCCAGGCTGTTGAACGGACTGTGGAGATAACGACTGAAGCTTCCATTTCTCAATGTACAAGAAAGTCTCGACTGTAATAACAGCTAAATTGGAATAACGGAAGTAATGCCAAAATTTTAAACAAAAAAGAATTTTCAAGCAAATTGACATACATTTTTTTCAGTATTGTTAGAATGTAATTTATTTTTAATTAAAACGCATTTGTAATTATCAACGAGTATATAATATATTGTGTATAATTTACTACCCCATAACTATTCAGTTATGTTCAATGTACTAGCCATAATTTAAAAAAAAATACATTTGTTTCTACTTTTATATAAGGCACAAATCCCGCCCTATTGAAACTCCAAATCTTATACATCCGTGCTCCATCCTTGTATGCACAAGTAAACTAAGTGTTTATATTAGACCACACAATTGCGTGACGAGATGATTTGTATTCTGTCACATCGTTAGAATAATAAGATTTAGTTTTTTGCTCATATTTTACTAGGAGTTTAATTTAAATGCATGTTATTTCGATAACTGAACACCTTTTACTACGTTAATTTAAATTGATGGAAATTTTACCTCAAGTTTTTAAGTTGAGTTGATAAGAGCTTCTACTTCTGGTATTATGTATACACGTGCGTTAGTAGGAAAACACTTTAGAAGTCATAATTTTTAAAGTTTTTCTGGACGATTTCTTTGCTTTATTATATTTTTTGTTATCTAGATGGAATCTTATGGCAATAATTCTACATAACTTACAATTAGAGCATTAGCACCACTGTACATGATCGTGTAGATTTCATTTATTAGAATTTAATATTCTTCCAAGAATTCTTTAACAAATTGAAGTATTCTATTAAACACAAATTATTTTCAAAACTAATTCCTATAAGTACATATATCAAATATCAGTTCTTTTTTCATGGTTATCGTTTTTTAACATGAAAAATACCTATAAATCTAAATACGATAATTTTTGTCTAGAAAGGTACTACAAACGAGCTAAATAGCGAATTGAGAAGCAATAGGCCACTTCATAATTTACAGAAACCCGAAAACACAAAATCTCTTGCGTTTTAAATGGCAAAAATTTTATTTCACGTAAGATTATTTACAAATTACAACATGAATACAGCCTCATTATTTCATCAATATTGATATTTTACTAACACCATACTCATTACAATTGTAGGGAAAAGAAGGACAATTTATTTCATGTGAGACAAAGAGAGATTGCACTTTCAGGTTTACTTAGCTTTTTTTGTTACCATTAGGCACTTTTATACTTATAAGACATATTTTTTACATTATGTCATTCCCATAAAAGCAACAAACTGCATAATATTATTCTTAATTGTGCTCGTCGTCAAAAAATTCCATTTACTTTGTGTCGAAATGGCCTTTCTATAGTCACATTTTTTATTTGCAAGATTTTCATAAAGCGAGCGAAGCGAAAGATTTATATCTAAACTAGCTTGATACACAAGCTGTAAGAATTATATAGGGTTATATAAATTAAAAAATTGAGATTATTTTTGGAACCGTTTGCATGCGTAAATACGGAAAGAGAACTTAAAACTTTGCTCTGGTCGAATTACCAACAACTTGAAACATCCTCTTGAAATTCGGAGACAATAACCCGTTTTAATTTATTATACCTAATTTATTATCAAGTAAAAGTGAAGTGTATATATACATATATATATATATATATATATAAATATATATATATATATATATATATATATATATATATATATATATATATAAATCGGGGAATGCAAGTTGATTGCACGCGGTTCATTATAATGTGCTCCAGTAAATGAACCTATTGTGTAATTTATCTTTACTGATTTTTATTTATTTTTAAAAAGGAATAAAAGTGTTATATAATTGAAATAGTCTGAAGCTTTGCCCCTTTAGGCCTCACCCCCACCCTCATAAAGTATAATGTTAGAGGTCACACGCAAAAAATTATTATGAAAGATTTTTTTTTAAAAATGCTTGCTTAATTTTTCAAAATAAAAATTATTTAATGCACAAACCTTTTAAATATTAATAAAAAAAATTCCTACTTTTTTTACAACACCTTATAAGTTAAAAAATATAGACGACACTTCCAAACGTAATTTTTAAACGTAACGAGACTTCCAAACGTAATTGGCATAGAGATAAACATCGGACAATTATTTTATTGCAGCGAGAACGAAGCATGAGGCGATCGTTTCAAATAATCAATTAATGGAAAACGATTTCGTTGTACCTATTACTATAGACGACACGTGTGTCTAATTACTGTTATATTGGATTCATTCTTAGGGTTAGTTCAGAACGAGGACTGTGATCTTATTCGTTTGCTCGGTGTTAATATTGCAATCCGTTTAATGTGAATTTTTTTTCAATAGGTGACATGCAAGTTTTGAATTTAAAAAATCTTGTTTTACATGTAATTAATATTTTCTAATCATTTAAGTTGTGCTGAATTTACACTTACATTTTAGAACTCCATTACTCGTGAAAACAATTCCTGGGGCAATAATGGAAATATAGATTAGGTATGGAATATTAGATTGGCAATTAATAAACTCGCCATTTCAATTCATCAGTAATATTTGCGCCACCGGATAACGTAAAATGGTTTCAACCTACGCTCAGAGCAATTTGCTAGTGCAATTGGATTTTCAGTACGAAGAGTCATTGTGAACTTTTTACACAGGTACAAATGAGATAGTGTTTCATTTGAAATTTTAATTTTTAGAGAAAATGTTCTTCATATATATTTTAACTAAAATTGATATTTCTTTACCTAATCTAAAAATGAATGCAATTTTTTAAATAGAATGTGAATACATATTTCCGATACGAAATTTATAAATGGGATGAGAGAAAAAGATTATACGTATAATTGAAAAAATTGTAAATTAGAGAGTTTCGTGTATTAAGTTGCTGTTTAGTGTTTATATGTCTAATATATATGATTTACGTTACATAGGATTCGTTAATCGCCGGCATGTAAGAATAAGATTCACAAGAAATTATCATTTATATAGAATTATAATTTATAAAGATATTAAATATTAACATGGTTTTTCCTCCATTATTTTTCGTCCATAAATCTTGAGTTCCTAACAAATAAGTCTTCAACGGACCAAATACCGACATATCGAGTGGCTGTAACTTATAAGAGCAATGGGGAGGAAAAGATGCGATGTAGTTACACCGCAAATTTTATTGATTTTTAGCAAAATTGAGTGTTTTAACACATAAACGTAAAGAATGGTTTTCTATTAGAAGAAGAATCGGAGTATCTTTTGATGGTCTTAGGTGGCGGATAAAATGTTGAATAAAGCATTAAAATTCTTCGTCTGTGATCCACCCACTTGGATTTGCGTTTCCAATACAGTCTGGTAAACCATCACGAACGAAATGATCCTGATAATTTTTTCTGGGAAATACATATAAACCTTGAAAGAATGTGAGAGTCTATAGCCGACATTGCCATTGCAAGAGTGACATTTTTTTGTGACATTGACACAAGAGTTTTGAACATATTATTTTTCTTTTTTTTGTGATTTTATGGTTAATTCTACGTTATAAATATGGTAATTTGACTACTTGTGGGTGTTAAAATGATTAGACACTTAAAATTAATATATATTTTTAGAATAACCATGGATGCTCGGCGCTAAACTCAGATTGAGGCGTGGCTAACTAAAGAAGATCAGAACGAAATTTACAAAAATCGTTTGAGTTCAAATGCCAAAGAAGATCACCTTGATGAGCAGGAACGACTCTCAGAATCTGGGCAAGACGAAGAACTTCTAGGTAAGGTAAACAATTCTGAATCCGAAAATGTTGAGCCACCTCAGCGTTGACTTTTACTCTAGTGTAGATAGTGGAAGAAAATTGGAAGAACTTGACAACATAATGTTGTCACTGTGGCCCACGGTACTAAAGGAAAAGCCAGGCAAAAAACTAGTCTGCAAGACTGCATTTCCCTATTTTTGGACGAAAATATAGTTGATCTCCTTACCAAATATACAAATAAAAAATTAGACTACATAAGGAATAAGTACACAAAAGAAAGAGATGCTAAACAAACAGACGCGATGGGAATGAGAGGCTACATAGAAATTTTACTGATGGCTGGGGTGATGAAAATAAGCCGATTGAGCGTTGTCCAAATATTTGAGCACGTAAAGCACACAGGAATTGATAATATTTGACTATATCTGAACAAAGATTTACATTTTTGACAAGGCCTTTGCGCTTTGAAGACATTGGGGTCCACTAAGTTCGTGCTTGTATCGGTAACTTGGCTGGATTTTTTTCTTGTGAACTTTTAGAAATATTTGGTCCAAGTGCTGAAATCACGATGGATGAATAGCTCTTGGTTTTTAGAGGACGCTGTTCTTTCAGGCAGTATATTCCAAGCAAGCCGGTAAAATATGGAGTGAAGATTTTTGCTCTCGTGGACGTTCATTACTCGTGTACGCTAAACTTAGAAATGTATGCGGGTCAACAACCTGAAGGCGCAGATTGCTTGAGCAATGAGAGACATGATGTGGTTATGAGAATGTCACGTCCAGTGCTAGGTAAAATGTAGATTACTATGGACAACTGGTTCTCTTCTCTTCGTGTAGCAAAAGAACTATTTGAAAATGGGATCACTATGGTTGCTACAGTATCAAAAGGATAAAAAAGAAGTGCCACGAGAATTTCGCATTGAAAGTGGAAATCCATTATTCTTTCAAAATTTTGCTTCCATCGATCATATACGCTAGTTTCTTATGTACCTAAGCCTAACAAAGTTGTGATTTTGATGTCGACAATGTACAATGTCTCTGCGATTCAGGCCAATACAGGAGACCGTCGCAATCCGGAAATAATAACCTATTGTAATCGAACAGAAAACGGCGTCGACCTAGTAGACAAGACGTGCTCTCTCTATGACGTGTCCAGGAATTCGAAAAGATAGCCTCTAACCATATTTTTGACTTGGTCTATCTCAGGGCACTAAACGCGTTATGCATTTATACCGCAAACAAAATTATAAAGTTGTTCGTCGATGCGACTTCCTCGATCGACCTGTCCCTGGCTTGGACGAAACCTATAGTACTTCAAATAAAAGACTTTCTTGGCATTATTAAAATAGAAATGGCATACATCTATACTCCATGCGACTAATCAGGACAGGTTTTAGTACGCGACCACTGTAGGGTTAAATGTAAATGTAATTTTTAAATATTGCTGATAAATGCGCTTTTGGAATATTAAATCTGATTGCTTTTACATCTATTTTAAAGTGAAATTACATACCTGATAATTTTTTCTGAATGAAATTGTAACTGTCACAGGGAGATAGGTTATAAGAAAGTTGAGTTACTACTCAATAATTACGAATACAATTTTAGACAATCCCATTAATAAAAAATAACGAAATTAATCTTAACTACGACCAATCTATACTACCAAGTTCTCTCTCTCTCTCTCTCTTTATATATATATATATATATATATATATATATATATATATGTATATATATACATATATATATATATATATATATATATATATTTATATATATATATATACATATATATATATATATGTATAAATATTTATATATATACATATCACTGCTTCTTTACTATAGAGCTGACAATATAAAGAAAACACAATATTTTTAGCAGGCTAATAATCTGTGTAGTAAAGCAGTTAGTTAAAAATCTTCAGGCATCAAATTACTTGACCTGCTTATTGATTAATAAAAACAGCTGATAGCAAGCCTACCATCCTAGCCTAGCTTCTTCTCAATAGCTACAAGACTAATAGCTAGCATTTCAAAGTGTCTCACACCATATAATGATGGTTAATTAATGTATTTAGTTTAATGTATTTTTTACCTGGATATTATATAGCCAACATGTAGCTTTGTTTAATAATTGAACCATTGTTAATTTTAGACAGAAATTATTACGTATAAAATATTAAATTGCACACTTACTTGATAACTCAACGAAAATGTCCAATTATAGCAGCCGTTAATAAGCAGACTGTGGCCGCAAAAATGCTTGAAGCGTCACCACTAGTGACAGACTTTTAATTACTCAAAGGGAGCGTTTAATCACCGTAGCTGCGAGAAAACAAACCGCGAGCGCCGAAGAGTTGTGAAGCGTCACCGCATCGCACGCCACACAGCGTCCCTTGTCCACTGCTAGCATCACAGTTATACGCCGCAACAGCACTGCGCCAGAGTACGCGTACATTGGCGTGTCCCTACCGAGCCACGCAAAGAGACAAAGCAAACATTCCATTCTAAAGAGGCATATTCTTATGTTTAATACGTCGTCCGTTTAATACGTCGTCCATTAAACTGTTTACTCAACATAATTATTTATGTAAAGGTCGTACAAAATTACGGATATATCGATTAAAAACAGAGAAGACAATTATTAATTCAGAATACGGAAGTATTTAACTTTCTCGGTATTATTAAAAAAATATTTGTCTTGTTAAGAACCGTGTTAATAAAAGTCAGAACATAAAACAGAGTTATTTATGTTCTTATTAACGAAAACAAATAATATTTATGAAATGAATAAAATACATTATAATGAATCAAATATTTTTTTAAAAATGTGACTTCAGAAATTTAGGTACTGGAAAGTAAAAAATAATTAATTCAAAATAGGTACCTACTTATTCACTGTAAATAACTAAGTTACTTATTTTTGAAGCACTACTGACCAACTTAAACAAATATATAATTTTACTTTATTTATAAATTAAATTTAAAACCTTAACTTCCAATGTACCCACAGTACGAAATAATTTTTTAAAAGGCGTATTTATAACATACAATTTTGCATTTGTTTCAGTTGATCGGTTTCATGCCATCCCGATTTTACATATCCACATACGTACTAAGTATCTTAGTGAAATGTCTAGGAGTTCCATTGTTTATCTCGAAAATTCATCAGCGGACCCTGACCTGATTGATGGATTGTTATTTAGCAATGTAAAACTACCAGTAGCCTATATCTTGAATCACAGTTGATTTACTGCCATCCGTTGAGGGGTTCCTTTGTTCTTCCCCCGAATTCATCATCAGGCGTATACCTGGTTGATGGCGTAGTTATTTTTAAAGTAAAAACTACTATTAGCAAACATCTTGAATCACTGTTGAATTACTACCATCCGATATGGAGTACATTGTTCATCTCCAGAACTCATCACCAGAAACATGACCTGGTCGATAGCGTAGTTGTTGTCGTAGCAAAGTAACAACTACCAGTAGCAAATATATTGAATCACAATTGATTTACTACCATCCGTTAAGGAGTTCCATTATTCATCTCCAGAACTCATCATCAGACACTCAACCATGTACGTAGGTATAATTATTTTGGAAAAAACTACAACTAATAGTAAATACTTTGAATCACGTTTGATTTACTATCATCCGTTAAGGAGTTCCATTTTTGCTATCCAGAACTCAACATGAGACTCTGATCTGGTGGGTGGTTTAGTTATTTTTCAAACTAACAACTACCAGTAGCAACTTTGTTGAATAACGGTTAATTCACCACCATTCATTAGGTAGTTCCATTGTTCATATCTTGACCTCATCCTCAGATCTTCACTCTATTTATATGGGACTATCTTGGTAGTTTACTCTTTCAAACAAAAAAGAATCATGTAAGTCAGTTCAAAAATCTCTGAGATAGCGGTGTACATACATACAAAAGAATACGCATCAAATATATAACGCAAAAAAGCGCAGCCCGCTTTTATTCAACTCTCTCTCTCTCCATGATTTGTACATTTTATGTTATTTTTTTTATATTTTTTTCAAAGCAAAAATGTAAAGTAAGGATTTAAATCAATAAATTTAATGTAATATCTTTAGGAAAAATAGTCATTTATGAAAAAAAATAAATATAAAATTCTAAATAAAAAAACAACGAAATACTAAAAATTAATAAATTACAATAAATTGCTAGCATATTCATTTATTTTCATTGTTAATTAAACATTATTTAGATTGTTTATACTTATTTATTTTTATTTCAAATATTTCAAAAATAAATTAAACTTAAGGTTAATTTTGACATTAAATTTTATTATTCTAAAAACTTAATGTTTTCTCATTTTATTATCTTAAAATTAATTAATTAAGTCAATCAAATCTTAAGTTTAAATTTAATTGTCTTAAAATTACAATTTCATTATTTATATTTCTTTAAAGTTTAATTATTCTAATTGGTTTTAATAATTAATTTTAGAATGAAATTTAGTTATATTAAAAATTTAAACTTATTTATTTTTATTTTAATTATTCTGTTTTAAATTTCAAAAATTTAAATCAATATAATGAATTGTTAAATTTACTGAAAATAAATGAATTTGCCGAAATTATTTTGTAATTAATAAATTCCTAATATTTAGTAATTGATAAAGCAATAATTTACAATGCAAATAAATGCATACCGAATCGGGAACTCTCCAGTAGATAATTGGCTTACAGTAGGAAGCCATTGGAATAAAAAAAAAGTTTAAATAATATTTACGTGTTTAGAATTGAGGTTATACAGCTGACCGCGTACAATGCTTGTTGCTCGAATGTCGATACTCCCATGAATACACACACATACAACTATTATATAATAGAAAGTGAAAGAGACAGCGAGAAAATCGCCTGGAGACTCTTTTTCCTTACGTGAGGATTTCTGCCAGTTTGCTCTACTATAAACTGCGTAAAAGAACTTCGTTCCAAAAATGTGATTGCGTAAAGATAAGGCGATATCATACACAGTTGTTATTATGGTGCTACTATAATAAATGCCGCCATCAACACTATAATTTATACGCATTTTGACTCGAATAATAGATTTCAGATTTGTGTTTTCTCTAGAATTTTGTTTCCTTTAGCAGCTTAGTATATCTCTTTTTGCAACTATTGTGCGATAATTAACCCCATGTCCCCATCACAATTGTATTTACAGATTCCATTTTGAGTTACTGAAAATTTGGTCGTGGACTCTCTTGTGTTTGCTCAAATTACAGCCTTTCTGCACACACACACATATATACATATATATATATATATATATATATATATATATATACACATATATATATATAAATATATATATATATATATATATATATATATATATATATAAATATATATATACATTACAATAAATGTACTGATTTTATCTGACGACGGCGTTTCGAATGTTTCTACGGGCCAAAAAACTAAATTTTATGCAAATATTATAAAACACCGATGCAGTAGTTCACCTTTCTTTTATTCTCTTTCTGAGAGACAAAGCAAGTTGCTTACTGAGGCTGTTCAATGAAAAATCTAATTTATTGACTATAATTATAAATTCGCTTATAATAAACAATTTTAATAAAATTGAATCACAGCGACAAACTGTTGGTTTTATCACATCTTAACTACGATGAACTTTATAAAGGTCTTTAATTGTTTATCTGCAAATTTCACATTGGATTTCAAATCTAAAAACTCTTTCATAACGCATATTTTAATTTGAGAAATCGACCAACCATACCTGTCAAACTACTTCATCTTTTTTGTAGTCTAATCCCGGTTTTTACCAGTCTTCTGAAGTATATTTTTTCTAATATTTTATTTTTGACGAACGATTTATGAAAATACTTAACTACTTCTCTTACTTTTTAATAATATTTTATGTAAAAAGTTTGGCTTTGGAAATCTAAGTTCATCTATAAAAATCCATCATCAATTTCTTCATTTTTTTTCTAGGATCAGTACCTTCGAGTTCAAGTTCAAACTGCAGACTTCAAGTTTTCTGGATTTTTTACAATACATCAATCCCTGCAAGTTGTATCCTGTGATCATAACACAGTTGATGGGGGACATCAAAATTCTTATTCATTTTAGATATTATACACTGGCTCCGTTTGCAGTGAAAGAAATTATGTTGTCGAGATTGAGTTCAAACGCGATCCATTGCCATGCTAAGAATTGAATAACTACATCAGCATTCATTGCACATTTCATCCTCAATAACCAAAAATATTTGTACTTGTTTTCTAACAGACTTGAACAGTAATCTGCAAGTTAATTTTCCTTGTTGTAGATTCAATCTCAGTGTTTTTGACTTGATCCTGAACATTTATGGCCGTGGTTGAAATACTGGCTTTCTTGCACTCTATTAATATTTTTTGCAAAGTTTTCATTAGACATTTTGTTTGTTAATATCTCTTAAGAAATGTCAAAATGATTGTATGCGGTTGTTTAAAAAGTCCTTTTGTACGATTCTATTTGTTAGTGATATGAAAAAATAATGAAACAAAAATTAAGGTCATTTAGAGCATTAAAAATATTACATTTATTATCTTGAAGGAACACAAATATTTATTGTCAAATCCAGTTTTATTTATTTATTTATTAATAAAACAACAGTCGGTTTTACCTAAATTAATAAGAGGATATTACAATATTTGTAACATCCTACAAATTCACTAAATTCAAAAGTATAAAAATGTTCTCTGTTTCATTGTATGTTATTGCTCTATTAACCTAAATATAACTTCGATAACTATAAATTTAATAGTTTGTTTGGTAAGTACAAATTTAATTAATTGGTCCTTAAAAATTATTGCATTAGGTGAACAAGTTAATTCGTAGGTAAATTTATGATCCAAACGAAGAGTTGAACACGTAGCCCATCGATTCATAATTTATTTAAATTTCGCGACAATGGCCAATAACTTCACAATCAAAAATACCACCAATATCCATAAATTTCCTGAAAGAAAATCACCCGCAATGTTTCATAAAATGATTTTGACATGAAGTTATTATTTCAGTTATGATCAATCTTGAACCAAAAAAAAATTGTTTTAAAAATACTTCAAGATACATTTAAAATATGTATAATTTGAAATCTTTTACGAGACGTATTAAACACATCATACGAAACACCGATGCGAAATATCTCTTGATTTCCAGTCGGTTTCATTAAAGTCGGCAAATGTAATGATCATATATCAAGGTATTTCATATATCACAAGGTTCGAAGTTGTATAAATCTTATACGTTTTCATTAAGGGTTTGTTAAAAGTTCGCCGTGAAAATTAAATCGGAATTCTGACCTGACTGTATAGTTTTGATAACTTATTACAGTTTACACCAAATATAATCTTCTAACGTGGCAAAACAAATAGTAATGGAAAATCGTTCCCATTTCTTAAGATGACTTAGAACAATAAAAGTTAATGTGATGGATTTGACGAATAAATAGTATTTTTTTACTGTAAATTCTTTCCGAATATGTTATATATAATTAGAAAATATAAATATTGAATCATTTTCACCCTGTTTGCGTAACATTATTTTTGATATTTTTTAAGTTTTTCCATTCACATTTTTCAACTACTTCATTCTATTTTAATTAAAGTTTATTCGTAAAACTTATTAAAAAAGTTAATATTGTTAAATTTTCACCATTTAATAAATCGAGTTGTCATTAGAAAAAGAACTTTATTTATAAAATACACATATTAAGCACTTTCGTATAATAAATTTTTTCATAGGTTATGCATAACTATTCAAGCAAAAATTCTTCAATTTCCCACCCGAGCAGTGAATTTCTTAAACCAAGTGTAATGTATAAATGGTAACTCGTCAACTGACAAAGGTCTTGGTTTGTCAATTAATCATATATGTTTGTGAAATAATTCAAATGTTCAGAATTGACTGAAATCATTTTTCTTTACGTTTAAGATTAGTAAATTCCAAAATTATTTGCAACACTTCTTTAGGTGGTTTCATATGTTTTAAAGAATTTAAGGATAATTGTTCTTATAATTGGTTACCAGAATTACAATGAAATTAAAACTAAATTAATCTACCTACCACGACGAATAATTTAAATTGATTTAGAGCGGGTGACAAAAATGTGTGGACGAAAAAGAAACGTGATCGGAGTACCGATAGCACGTCAAATATTACCGGTGAAACAGTTCGTATATTGGACTAAAACGAATTAAATCGATTGCAACATTAAAATCAACGTCTTCTCATAATGACTTTTGTGCTTACGTGGATTAGACACAAAATTACAATCTGTTTTATTTAATGACAATTTATGCGAACTTTTCTAGGAAAGTACAAGTAATGATTATGGAAAAACGTATTTAATGTGATGTTATTTAATGTGTCTTTTATAAAGTTAATTACTTAATAAATGTTTATTACATTATAATTTTTATTACTTTATTTAATATGTCTTTTATAATGCTTTTGTATAATTATTTTCTTGGAAATTCTTAAAGAAAACCTGTTGGAAACTCAGTATGGCGACAGCGGATTAAAACACGCAACATTAATAAATAAATGGTTTTATCAATAATTTAAAAAAAAATTTTAAAATTATTTCTTTACGAATAAGGTTTTAGAAAGGCTATATACTTATATTTCAGAAATGGTGGTTTAAAGAAATTCTTTTTCCTGTTACGTTTCGTCTAGAAATCCTTATTAAATTTAAATTAAAATACTTCTTTTATTTCAAAAGTAAGTTTTACAATTTTAAAAAAGTAAGAAAAATAAGCGAACAGTTTCCGTGGTAAAATTAAGACAAACATCTATGTATTTACAAGCAAAATTAAGTGGCTCAATTGTGAATAATTTAATCATTCCAAATTACCATTTGTAAAATGCACCGCTAGCATTCATAAGTTAGGTGCTTGCAATATCATCACCCTCATTTATTAATAAACTTCTTCCATATTACTTGTTTGTATAACAGTTAATTTATTATAATTATTATAGCATAATTATTTCACGAATCTCGTCTATGTAGAGTTTTGACACTTCGTTTAAACTAATGAAAGGTGAGGAAAATAATTTATAAAAATATCGAAAGCTTCTGAAACTAAGTAATTTATTTTACCAAAAAGTAATCAATAAAGATAGAAAAATGAACGGATGCTATAAATTTGTAAGAAATAATGAAACATTTGAAACAGATTATTAAAAATATTGCTCGCTCCATGGTCTACACGTTACGAGTAAAATTTCTAAAATAATGTTAATGATCCATAGATGGTGCTGGAATAATGTTACATGCCTGTGAAACGGTTTGAAATAACTGCTCGGCGTTTTATCCACCAATACAAAAAAGATTCACTTCATAAGTGATAAAAAATTAAAGTGTGTTTGTGGATACTTACCAGTGAGATCAGTTAAATTAGTTTCGTTACAGAAGAACTGAATAAATTTTCATTTCATATCTCCTTTCAAGATAAAACCGAATAGGAGAATGGAAATAAATAATTTATTTTCTCTTTTGTTTGCAATTTTCCATTTTAAAGATTTTTAAATGAGATTTTATTCAGTTTGTTCTAAAAACGATATGTATTCGTAAAAAGGTATGTATTCGTAATCTTAACTAGAATTAAAATCTAGAATTTTTAGTATAGAATGATTTCTGTGGTGCAATTGATAGCCAGGTGTAACCATAGAGGCTGGACCGTAGAGTCTGTAAGTTTGTGACTATTACAATAAAAGAAAATATAAACATTTTTTTCTTTCATATAATTTATTTCGTTAAAAATAATTTAAGAAAATTTAATGTACTGCAGCTATTTTCAAAGTTATTTCTCTGTATTATCTGGAAATAAATTACATCCATTAATGTGAATGAGATAGTTGCTCAGTAACACAAAAAGATTCTAAATTGCTACATATACAGCAGAATGTTTTAAGGTCAGGTGCTAATTGAGCAATCTATTTAGTTTATTGAAATCATGTTGTGATAATTTTAGCAATAGATCGGGGCCGTTTTAAAAAAAATTGGTTGAAGAAACATGTAAATGACACGAGATAATCTTAGGTGCGCCGTTGATCAAACCCATTGCCGATGAAATCAATCAACTAATTTCCTACATAAAATAATTGTGTATTGTTAAGTAAACGATCGACGGATGTTCGATACAAATATAGGCTACAAATTTCATACAGAGTATTTCTATTCCACATTATACAAATAATAATTTTTCATAGCGTAAAAAATTGCCTACTATACCTTTCACGAGCATAAAATATGGTTCATGTTTCAAATATTACAAATCTAGGATAATTGTTGTAGTATTCAGATATTCTTTTAAAAATTGCACCGATTATATCATGGAATTATAATTCGAAACTTAATCTAACTGATATACGAAATAGTGACCAAAAACTAATTAAGTTAGTGATTTAACGGTCATCAATTCATATTTATTAATTTTCTCCAAGAAAATATGAAAAGAACAAAAGATATTTGCACAAGTTTAATAGTTGAAAATTTTTAAAGAATTATTGTGTAGTGTAAAACGTGTACAATAAGCAAGAGTAAAGTAGTGCCATTACTATGTATTTTAAAAACACTGATATTACTATTGCTGCTTTGCTGTTTTGTTATTAATTAATGAAGACAGTATTTACTAAATGCATGTATGACTATCATTTATTGATGTTTTGTTATTAATTAATGAAGACAGTATTTACTAAATGCATGTATGACTATCATTTATTGATGTTTTGTTATTAATTAATGAAGACAGTATTTACTAAATGCATGTATGACTATCATTTATTGATGTTTTGTTATTAATTATTGAAGACAGTATTTACTAAATACATGTATGACTATCATTTATTCATATTTCGTTTACTGCTGTTTTGTTATTAATTAATGAAGACAGTATTTACTAAATGCATGTATGACTATCATTTATTCATATTTCGTTCAGTTACTCTTATTCATATTTCATTTACAGCTGTTTTACTGCTGTTACAAACCAGCAGTAAACAAAATATGAATAAATAATGACTATCATTTCGTTTACTGCTGTTACAAAACAGCAGTAAACGAAATATGAATAAATAATGACTATCATTTGTTCATATTTCGTTTACTGCTGTTTTGTTATTAATTAATGAAGACAGTATTTACTAAATGCATGTATGACTATCATTTATTCATATTTCGTTCAGTTACTCTTATTTAATATGTGATTATATATTTATAAGATATTTTTTTACATACTTTATAAAATAGTGTCTGCTCGTGTACAGTTGTACCATTGCAAAAATGGAAATGGAATATAGGAAATCTTGTTTCATAAAATTAATAACTTTACTCGTTATGTTAACATTTCCATATACAACCAGTTTTAATCTTAAGCTAAATGAAGAATAATTATATAGTTTAATGTACAAAATATTACAGTACTATTTCAATAAATAATAATTTTGGAAATAAATAAGTTACCTTGGGGTATTTGACTTCCACGAGTTGAATAATTGAACCAGGTTTGAATTGAACGCACATATCTTATAACCTGGCATTGCGCTGCAAAAATTCATACCATCTAATTACTTTTTTCTATATTTGCTAAACGACCATAAAGAATTAGGTCACAATAGAACATGAATTCCAAATTGATAATTGAATTAAGTCGATGTAGAATGGTTTCCTTGACATTATACTCCTACATGAAATTAGTAGATGTTTCCATATAATCTTAAAAGAGAGTAAGTTTGAGTTTACTTGCAATATTCTACTCGATAACAACATATACGAGTGTATTATGCAGCAGAACTATTTGGAAATATACTACATAATTTAAGACTTAGACATTTTTATGTCACCTGCGAATGAATTTCTCAAGGATCGTAATAACAAAGATTCAAAATTTGTTTCATGTTAACTATCGTTTGACATACACGGAAGTATTAAAAATGAATTACTCTTACATCTTGTTTGAGATTTCTAAAGTAGAAAGAGATGAAACTTAAAAATGGGAAAACTAGCCAGATTGGTAAAATGAGAAATTGCTCTTGAGACAATAGAAAACTTCCTGGTTGTCAAAAAATGTATTAACAACGTGACATACCTTATCGCGCATCATTTCAAAACCTTTGGTAAATAAAAATATAATTAAGTATAATTAGACTAAATAGAAGACATAAAAAAGCCAAAAATCGTGAAAATGTCGAGTGAAACATAATGTATTTCTGATATAACATGTACATGGGGGCGAATAATATATACAAAATAAACATAGTAAGAATAATATCTCTTTTTTCTAACTTACACAAGGAAGTTCCATTATAATTATGACATTTATATTTTTATATTGCCATCCGCTTTAGATAATTTTACACAATTTTTAATATAAGTAATTAAGAAACAATTGAGCGTCTACCATATTTAATAATCATATTTTAATCTATGTGACGGAAACAAAATTAATTATTTTCCATTTGAATACAAATTAATTCCATTGCAAAACTTCAACTCATCATTGCGAATACAGCGATCGCTGAATCACGCCTGAAACTATTATTTTTGATAAAAAAGGTAATGTTTCGCAAAGCAAAATTTATTCTATTCTCCTCTGTCTATGTGGCCAGTGATTTATTTTATTTACGTTAGGTTATTCGGTTATATTTAGATCTGGGATCTCTTCCTTCTTATTTTGTTGAGATTTTAAGATACTCGTATTACTAAATCACTGTGGATATTATAGGAAGAGTGAACGTAAAGAAAATATATTGAATAACGTAATGTTATTTTTGAGACAATGATTATAATTGACTGTGAAAGTTGTATTCCATATACGATAGAATATAACCTCTGACTCCAGTTAGAATTCTGAATAGTGGTGATATGCTCTCCAACTAAATAACATGGCTGGTTGGTTAACATTTTATGTTATATTCTTGAAATATCATTATAAAATTATCAACAGATTTTTATAATAAATATACAATATGGATTTATTATTCTTATATAGAAAATTATCTTTAATATCGACCATAAGCAAATGTTACGCGACAGATACGCGACAGGACACACAGATGTATCAATATAAACAAGGGTAACTATGAAGGGTTCTTTGATTTCTTGCACAGTTCAATCAAAAGTATTAAAGGATTGTAGTTATTCTTTACACTATCATTCGTGTTGTATATAAATTAGTGTTACTTTAGCAAGTCAATACATTTTAAATTCTTATTACGTCTATTTGCCTACAAAAATTAATACGAAACAAGAAACCATTAGTTTAATTTCTGATTTCTGGTTTTTAATTAAATTTAGATATTATTTTTGGTATCTTCATAAATATGGAGGAGTAACCTGTCGTGGTCTGGTAGACTGCACTGTCCAGACTTCACTGCCAAAATCAGCAAATATCTAAAACGTCATTATACAATTTTGGACGCGTTTAGACTGTGTTAATGACTGAAGATTATTTTTTATACCACAAAATTGAGCTATTCCTCGGGAAATAACCAAAGAATTTTTTTTTCTTCTCGTACTATAGGCTTAAATATTTTATTTTCGAAGTGAGTTACGTATTGCAATAAATAGCCAATTCACGGTCTACTTATTGAATAAAATGTGAGCCGCGATTTTTTCTTGTCAAACACCTTGTCTCTATTTGTGGGTAAATAAATTAGTGGGGCTGTTGTCGATACAATAGGTGATAGTAGATAGGTAGATAGGTGAAATATTTAAGTTCCAGTAATTCGCCTGTTTAATTACTGTTATACTGAGCTTGCTCTACAAAAACCCATACAAAATATGAGAAAATAAATCACTTTCAGAAAAATGTCTTTATACTTTTATGCTTTATACTTTATGCTTTATACTTTATGCTTTATACTTAAAATGTCTTTAAACTTTTATGCTTTGCGTTATGAAAAAAATTAGAAATATGTTTTGAAATTTAAAACGAGAGAGGGTTACAGGATCTAATAAGCAATATAATTTTCTCCAATTTTTATTTTAAGTACTTGCTAATTTTTGTACTAGGCTTTCTGTACTTCATAATAAATAAGAGATACTTGTAGTAAAATTCGAATTTGGAAAATAATTTCGGCAGGAGTCAATTTAAGTTTTCTAGCGCCTTTTTGCAATTGCGCTTTTAATTTGTTCTTGCATCTAGGAGATATTCGAGACAAGGAAATTATGTTACAAATTTGTCATCTATAAATTAAAATTATATATAAATAGTTAGAAGAGAGAAATTTTGTAAGTTTTTAAGTTTTAATAGAAATATAAAAATGTAAAAATGTATAGACAAATTTCTCACATAAGTTTTAAAATACTTTTGATAATATACACACACATACATGCACTCACACACACACACACACATGTGTGTGTGTGTGTGTGTGTATGTGTGTATGTGTGTGTATGCGTATGTGCGTATATATATACATGTATGAAAATAGTTTTAAAAAAATTGCAGATTATAACATTTGGCTACAAAAAGTTTATTTTAAACCTAGGAAAAACTTGAGAAACCCAAGGGATAAAATGGAGAATAAAAACTCAACACACCAATTTATAAAATGGCGTCCAAATGCTTGAGATCCCTAAAACTTGGTTTTACATTCCCAACCAACACCTCTACATATAAAAAAAATCGTTGCCCGCCCAAAATGTACAGCTTGCCCTTTTTTACGGGACTGCGACACGCGAAGTAGAATTTTGTGTAGTGAATCTATGTAAAATGTTACTTTCTAGAGATGAAATAATCTAATTTGAATTGACAGAATCGTCTTAACCTTTCGGATACTCTTATGTAGGTGATATCAGAATCCATTCAATATGTCAACTGACAGTCGCTGGTGTGTCTTGTTTGTCAAATTAGTGAGCTTGATAAGCAGATTGCAAAAATTTATGATCAATTGTATATATAAATATGATATTTAAGAAAATTTTTTTTTAAATGTCACTAACATTCCTTAGGGTATGACTGTGGGTTATTAATGTATAATATTAGAATTAAAAATCAGTTTTAAGCTTTAAACTTTTAGTTAGCGTCATGTTTTAAGACATAATAATTCATAATTCTAAATCATAATAATTCATGTTCATAATACTAAAATTTTCGAGAAAATAAATTATTGATTGTAACGTTCGAAGTCGTATTTTTCATATTTTTCCAATTATCTGGTTTAAACATTTGACTGTGAAGTCATTACCAAAAATTATACGATATATTTAAATGATACTTAATGTGATATATATCTTTTTAAAATAGGCGAAACATAATAACCCCACGTGTACATATCACGAGATTCTAATAAATTATGTTTGTTTGCCTTTGAATAAAATAATGGCTTCCTTGACTTGTTAAACAGAGTAATAGCACATTTATTTACTGATCAGTTTTCAAGTATGTACAAGTGATATTTGAATATTGTTTTATTTTATAAACGTTGATCTTGATTTAAATGGCAATCAAAAACTCAATTTAATGCAGTGTTATATATGATTATAAACGTTTTCTTCATTACGTTATCTAATATAAGAAATGTCAATTTCCTCCAATTAATTTGTTAATTTCCTCCAATTTTATAGCTTAACCGTTTAGCCTATCGTCATGTAATTTGTCACAATATGTACCATGGAGATAAATGTAAGACTTTGAAAAAAATGAACTAATTCCTGACAAGCAGAACCGTGAGTAGCAGCCGGTGTTTACATAAAATTAAATATTATTTTACGTAGAATGGTACATTGAAAAGAAACGATTAGGTCTCTCTTATAACTATTAATCTTAATGTTTTATTTCTTTTTCTCGACATCTAAAATATATTTTAAAAATTAAAATACCAAAGAGACACGAGAAACAGATGGATGGAGATCAATAAATTTATTTATTTACAAAATCATTACTATGAGTATTTAATTCATTCACTATTACAGTTATTAAAAAATTAAATTCATATAGTTAAGCTCGACAACTTTGATACATTTATTATATTTTGGCACTAATTGAGTTTGGATGGAAAGTAGACTATATGATATCTAATCGTTCGGACCTTCCATCTATTTATTTCATATTATATGGATATTTAATATTATAAACACGATATTTTTATAAAACAAGTATTATATACCCTAAAATGAAAGAAACACCCAAAATGGAAAAAATGAATTTTGATAATATTGAAGTAAATATTTCTTAGATGCAATAAGTAAGTAATGAAATAAAAACAGAGATATTGCGTTACGCCATAGTTCACTCCTAAAATAATTATTAAATATATTATAATTTTTGTGCTGGCATCACGCTCGTATTTTATCAGTGAACAAGCAAATTAAATTTACTTTCTTTTACAATAATACTTTAAAGCCTTATACAGAGCAATAGACAAAATATCTGATTATGGGACAGTACACTACCAAGTTTGGAGCAGCATCATCTGATACTACACCTTTTACCCGAAGTGCTATTTTGTCACCACCACAATTCAACTTCAAACAAATTATTAAAGAAAATATCGTATCTTAAAAGCTTTAATATCTCGAAGCGTATTTATGAAACAATTATAATTTTGAAATTTGATATATGTGTAGTGTTTAAGATGCCGCAGAAAGAAGAATTCCACATCGTCCAAATCTGATTCGTAATCTCTGCGCGTAGTAATCTAAGAGCTATAAAACGACTAGATTTTCTCTTCGCATAACTGAATATTAAAGCAACAAATATCTGAAAATTATCCAATGCGGTCAATTTTGATGTTATTATAGAAAGAATATTCAAGTCATTATCATCATCATTCCACTTTTCCGTCAATATTGTGTAGGAACTTTCCTCCTGATATCTCTATTGCTGATGTATTTCTCTATCTCTTTACCTTTACGACTTATCTCTTAAAAATAAACTTGGCCATATTTTTAAAATAATTTTACTACAGTAGCATCATTTTATTTTTAAAGAAATTATTACCATATATCATATTTAATTAGCGACTGAATATAGATCCCTCAAAAACATCGAAATTACGTCAATTAAACTAATCACGAAGAATGAAGAGATGTTAAAATCTGCAGAGTGTTTTATTTTAAGTAGAGCTTGAGTAAAGGAAAAGGATATCATCTCTGTTATTTGGGCTCGAAATACATAATGAAGTAAATAGGTTTTTATGTAAATTTCATGATTTTTCAAAAAAATAAACCTTGTAATAACAAGTTAGCGATATAATGATTATATATGTTCATAAAAGGTTTTATCAAGATTATTACCTGGAAACAAGGAACTTATATAGATTTGCATTAATGGTGAGCATTGACAGAAATGTCTATTAGTTTTTTCATAAAATTTTCTATTTTCTTGGTCTTTCTATCTGTCAGGTTGATAGCTTGGTTAACAAGAAACTCTTCTTTAGTTTCAAAAGACAAGAGTTTTCTGCATGCTATCAATACTCTTTACATTTTTGGTATGAATCCATTGTTGTCAAAAATTTCTCCTTTTAATTAAAGTACTCGTAAGAATATTCAAGGATTTCAATTATCATACTACCGTCGCTATAACATAGTTTAGTGTACTACAATTTTTTCATCAAATAACGTTTTGGTCGACGTAACCATGTTTTTAAAGTTACACACCCGTGTGATATTTTGTGTTTAAAGTAACTTTATGCTTGCCCTTCTACTACCAGCTTATCTGTTTATTTAATTATCTATTGTAGAAAAGGGTGAGAAAGGTTCTCTGTGTAATTATGATATTGATTGTCAAGTCAATATATCTATCTTTATTGGAAAAAGAAATTATTGAATATATTTGGCGTTAATTTTGTAGAAATTCATTATTCACAATTAAATGAAACTACGTGATGTAGTATTATTTCTAAAGATAGTAGAAATAATACTACATCACGTAGTTTCATTTAATTGTGGATCAAGATAATTGGTAAAAATAAGCTATAATGTACAAATAAATCAAAAATGTACGAATAAAGAACTTTACGGTAAGAATAAACACAGTAATTAAAATAAAATTCAAATCATGGAAAGAATTTGAGAATACATGGTAATTATTATATTTAAATATTAATAAACATTTAGCAAGATTTTCATTATTTCTGCAAATAAAAAACTTGCAAAATAGATTAATTTATTTTCTTCGAGTCAAGTCGAATAACAATGTACTGAACTTGCAAAATTCACAAACGAGAAAATTATTAGTGAGTTCAATTTAGGACATAACTTCACAGCGAGCCAAATAAAAGCGGAATCTACATAACGCGGCGTATAATTAACTAAATTAGACGTGAAGTTGACAAGCTTTTAGCGCGCATAGCATCGCTTCTCACTTTGGATTTTTTAACAAGTGGGTAATTTGGTATTTCATTTATTAACAAAGCAAGAGTGAAATTCTCTTTTTTTCATTATGTTGAAAAAACATTTTATTCCATTTTCTTTTAGACAAAATAATTAATTATTAACATATTCAAGACGACAATATATTTTATAATGACCTAATTTAAGACTCAGGTCTGATTATGAATTTTTATAATCACCAACACATTTTTTTAACTCTATACTAGAATCTGTAATTTGAGATTACAAATGTAAATGAAACTATTGAAATTAATACAGATGAAATAGGTAAATTTTAAAACAGTAAATAATGTTATTTGTAATGGTTTCATCTTTGCTTACATTAGTGATTTCTATTTACAGATTCTAGTATAATCTGATCAAGATTAATATCTAATCACCTATCTAATTGTGACGAAGAAATAATTAAGAGTAAACTTTGTGTAATTTAGTGACAAATCTCTTAAATTAGTTTTACTTTAAACAAACTTTACACTTAAAATTAATAAATAACGAGTTATTGACTCCTCAGATCAACAGTTAACCTTAATCACAAATAACATGCTTGACCAGAGAAGTATAATAAAAAGTTGAGAAAATTCTTAAAGAATATGTTTCTGGACAATCTTTAGTAAAAGTTCTAAAGACACATTGTCTTTTTACATCTAAAAAATCACAAATATGGCCTAGGTATTATAGACTTACATATTAAAAATGACTATTCATAATGACAATATTTTGTTAATTACAAATTTTATGTGTGACAAAAATATGACAAAACATATAGTAATTTCACTTGTGTTACAATGATTATTAGAAATACTATTAAAATAATTATCTTAGCACAAAACCTATTAAAGTATTTGATTTAGTTAAATGTCCCCCAGCATATTTCTTTAATAGGATTTAATGTAAAGTTTTGCTATAACACATTTATTTATAAATTCCTGGATGTCCTTTACTTTGCTTCAGTCAGCGGTATTTTCTGAGTGTATGATTCTGTGAAGCCTGTAAATATTGGAAACTCATTTTTGGTTCTTCTTTTTCGAACGAATGTTTTTTGGCAATTTTCATCTGCGAACGATGTTTTATAAAAAATGCTCCTAGATATTTCTTTTTCACTTGCAAAATTTTGATATTGCGCCATCTAACTTATACCTACTTTCGTCTAAATTAAAATTATTTCCCATTATTCTTGTAAGGTTTTAATGTTATAAAATTTCTCAAATAGAATTATTTAAGTTTGTAAGGGCATCCACTCTTTTTTGCAGTACGTAATTAAAGTGATATAACTGTTAATGTCTGTGCTTTTAAGTAGTGTCATTCATTACATGGAATAGCACCAATGAACTTCACAACACTGGATTCAATTTCGGGATCGATACTACGTTGCTTTCCATGTTTTCCTCTTAGATATGCAATAATTATACCCAAATTAACTTTCTTCGAGAGTTCTGTATTAATGGCTGTGTAACTTAAGCCAAGTTTATTGTATTTTGTTACTGTTTTAAAATTTCTAGTTTCTTCCCCACCCGTTTTTGCGAAAAAAACAAATACAACAATATAAAAAATTACATGGGTTATAAGGATTACAGGGATTACGTAAATTGGTATCATTCAGAAATTATTTTTTCATAGCTCTTATTGCAAATTATTTGGAATAATTTTCTTTCATATTTGAATTTAACAATTTTTATATTGTTTGAAAATGAATTTGAAAGTAAAAACATAAATAAATGTGCAACTTTGTCAGTTATAAATGTTTCGCTTTGTTCAAAATAGTTACGAATAACAAAATTTAAAATAGAAATGATTCCACTGTTTTGGTCACTTTGTCCGTTAATTAACTACAAGGTACGACTGAACAATTTGAAAATAATTTGTTACTCCACTGCGGCGCATCAAAGGTAGAACAAAAATAAGAAAAATACAAAGTTGTATGTGCACCCGGTTTCGGATTATGTCTTTGAAAATAAATTACCAAAAAGCGTAAAATAGAAACGAAATTATAAAAGCTAAATTCCATATGCGTCAAAAAAAACTGAAAAGTACAAAAACAAATTAGGTAATCACAATTCACTTTTGACACATGTTGTACTGGAAAACATTTTGACATTTCAAATCTGAACGCCGCCGTTGGAAGCAATCGGTTTTAGTTATTTTACAGTTTCGTTTTTATTAAAAATTAATAAGCCCATGAAAAAGAAAATGTTTAAGATTTCTTCTAGTTACTACGTCATAAGATACATATCATTTTTTAATATTCTAATTATGTCCTCTTTAATTTAATAAAAAGTTACGAAAGCTTAATACACAAAAAGCAAAATTAAAAATTTTGAAAAAAACCCACAACGGATGTAGTCGTTGTAATTAAAAAACGATTAAATATTTTTTTGAACACCCCCCCCCCCCTCCCTCGTTCATTGGAAATAAAATATTGAACCGCCTCCTGGCGAGCTAATATCATAACATATATATGAGAACCATCGCCGATTAATCCGAAATATTTTGCAGAAAACCGTGTCTAAATCGGTCAAACGATTTTGGAGATAAATAGGAACATTCTTTTGAAATAAAATGTTTATTACAGCGCCTCCTGGCGAGTAATCACCATAACACCTATTTAAGGACTATCGCCGGTTAGTCCCAAATATTTTGCAGAAAACGGTCAAATCGTTTGGGAGATAAATGGAAACATTCGTTTGCAACAAAATGTTTATTGCGGCGCCCCCTGGTGAGTAATCGCGTAACAAATCTAAGAACCATCGCCAATGAAACAGAAATATTTTACAGAAAACCGTATCCAAATCGGTCAAACCGCATTGGATTGCACATACAAAAAACCTCTCACCTCGCATACATACTCAACTACATATATCTCCTCCATTTCGTCGTGGTTAAAAATATGGTTTATTAAATTTACGTTTATATGTTAATAGATTTCTAGAAATGCATTATTTAATGAGTAAAAGAAATAAAAAACGAAGTGAATGAACATAAATTTGTGCTACATACATTTGAAAAATACATTTTTGTCATACATAATGAGATATCCGAACTCCCTTTCTGAAACTCGCTAGATATAAGGTTTCAGACGTGTTCGAGTGGAGGATAAATATTTTGAGTTAAATGTGAAAAACCTACTACCCGTATGTTCATAGATCATACTAAATCTGTGTATGAAATTTTAATACTATACCTCTGGAAAAATAATAAAATATTCTTACATATTGACGTAAATACGTGAGAAAATCTTCATATAAACTTGCATAGATGATTGTAAGTTAAAAAATAACTGCGATATCAATGCGAAAACATTATTTGCTCAAGAGAGTATTATTTTTGGTACCATAAGGTTGGTGGATTACAAACCTCATCGCCTGCGCTGTTTGCTGAATTTATTGTTTTAGCCAAACCAAAAGAGTCATAAATCATTCAAAATTAGATCTACTTACTTATGAAACGCCTTGCTGCGAATGGAACCCGGAGCTCCTTTGTCAGACGCAAGCGCTTTGCCCACTGCGCTACGAATCACACAAAATTATTCCAACTAATATAATAATAGTTAAACGTTGTCAGTTTATTTGATTTTCCGCCTTTTGCAATTAAACCAAATGAGTTCAATGAAATTTTGCATATAAAAAACATGTATCCTTAGTTAAATTATGGATTATTTTCAATTACTCCCAATAAAAATAATTTGTTTCGTTTTCCTCGCTTAATTTTCAAAACTGAACATGTTCCTTTTAACAAATTTTAACAGTGCCCCGCACTGCGTCACAGCAAATGTAAAATATTAAATGACGTAAATTATGTTCAAAATAACAACACTTCCCTCTAAGTCGCGGGCTAAATACATTTCTATAAAATTCCCAGTATATCCTATTACGCTAAGCTGAGCTATACTGTTAGAGAAACTTTTCGACTGAAATGTAAATATTTGATTATTTCACAAGATCTAATTGTTGAATTATTGTACGAGGCGAATACACAATTAACAATAAATGATTCAACATTACGCATGATGCATATGGTTTGTCATTGCCTTCCGGTATTTCGAGTCGATTTTGATGATGAGTGTTTGCTAGCCACTATTGGTGGCATTTCCTTTTAATTATATCACACCAAACACTTAATAGACCCTTTAATGATATATATATATATATATATATATATATACACACATATATATACATATATATATATATATATATATATATATATATATTCAATCGTTCACTTATGCCAAATACTACTGCACTTTGTTTTATTGTATGCAATATTACATGAAAGAGAAAAATTCCTTGTAATGCGGTTTAACTAAATTCGATTAATCATTTCTGTACATATATCACCATGGATATTAATAATTGAGAAAGTCTTATCAGAAAAAAATATTAATTTAGCGTTAAAAATATTTTCAATTTAAGCCTATTTGAGCACAACATTCGATTTTTTACGACTATTACAAATTTACAATACGTTTTTGAGTTTTATGCTTTCGAAATATTTAGTATGAGACATAAGTCCTTCTCACTTATTTATATTTCACATTATTAAATACCTATTTCGATAGAAACGTCATTTTTATTATATCTAATAATAAGTTAAGTGATTACATTTTAAACCTGTTTTTGGTTTAAATCTTTTCTCTGATTGAAAGCCAACATCTAACTTGGTTTGTTTTTTCATTTAACATTCATAACAACTCTTTAGTTTCACGTTACTTACCATCATTATTCCAACATCGATCAATTTTTTTTGACAGATCCAAAGACCGGACACGTACTTGACACCTCAACATTGTCCATGCAATCAGACTAAATACCAATTAAATTCAAGTATACGTAATACGCAAAGAGCGTTTGCGTTTAAAATTAAAACGTGTTCAAATTATATTATCCTTTCTAGCGTGGTGTATCAGGTTTCCTCTATGTATTTTTCCTTATCAATTTCCTAATTTTAATGTTACTTGGTAGTTCACGTTTGATAATTAATACATTTTGTGTCTTATTTAATCTAATGTGCTTTTTCTATTTCAATATTTTTTATTTGTGTTATTATGAGTAGTGTAAACTATGGTACTTTTAGTGTTAGCATATGTTTCTTTAATACATAAATAAATAAATGAAATAAAAATGGGTAAAATATTTTGTTTGAATACTAAACCTATGCTATGATTTGGATTACAAACATTTCTTGGTTTTTATACTAAACCCGTAATCCTGATGCAATATTATAAAAGCTGATAAGTTTTTATTTTTTTATGATGTATCCTATAAAGGGCATGTGGTGAAAGACGAAAAATAGTTTTTGTAGTTTGTTCAGACAAATGGTAATCTGTGCCCAAAATGAATATGCAGCAATTTTTTTAAGTGAATATTTCTTAAAATTTGCTTCCACATTGGGGTGTAATTCAGAAAACGTGATGATAACAAAATCGGGACATACAGTTTGGTATTATTGCTACGTAAGTGTCATCTACATCCAAAATTTAATTACATTACTCGATAGTAAGAGAATTAAGAAATTCAAAAAGTTAAATGGAGACTGTGATACGTCGTGCGCGGCGAAGAAGAATGTGTCGCCACACTGAAGTCGTTTCGCCGCAGCACATAAATTCCATTTTGTATCAATTTTGACTCGGGGAAGCTGCGATGTACATTTAAGTTTCAATAGAGAGCTTTCATCAAGATTTATTGACTCTGTGTTTAAAATATTTATGTTGGAATGTTTATGGTAAATATGTATAGTGTTAAATTTAAAAATTAAGAAACATTCAGCCTATACTCGAAAAAGCCAAATCAAAATAAAAAAAAACCGTATACGCTTGAAATGAACTTTTCAAGACCGACCCAGTGATATCCATAAAACACCATTTGATGTAGTAAAGCGGAGCCGGGAATGAAAAAAAAATATTACCCGTTAACGTGCACGTATTTATGTAAAACACACTGTTGTGTCCCCGGCACACAGCCGTGTTTTTTTCATATTTTGTGATATTTTTTATCAGAATTTTCAGGAAAGGAGCGCATTTGTTTGTTTGTCATATAGCTAAATAATTGTTTATCCTTTCTTCAAAAAGATTCTCACTAAATTAACATTTTGTAATTAATTCTTTCGCAGGTTATTTTATTATCCTCAAATTCGATCGAATTAATTAAATAATATATCAAAAGACGCTAAAATCAAAGTGTATAACTAAAGTACATTTGTCAGAGAAAAGTGTTTATAGTCTTAATTTCAATCTTTAATAATTGGTTTTAATATATTAAATTACTTATTATAACATGACCGTAATTTCAAAATACTCAGGAAAATAATATTTTATGACAAATGTATGTATTTATACAATATTTTACGACAAATGTTTCTACTTAGTTTTGAATCAGACTTCTTTGAAGCACAAAATTAATGAAAATCGATATAATTTCATATAAATCTAATTCAAAAATTTAATTTCCAATTATTACAAAAAGTAATAATATATCATTGCAAAATTTGAAGAAAAAAAAATTTTATGGCCTTAAAATTATTTACCTGATATTTTTTGTTTTATCCGACGTATAAAATTTTACTTAATATAAAATTATACACAAAAATGTTTAATTATTCTATCTCCTTCATAACAATTGTTTTCTGTCTGCTATCACTTAAACATAAGAAAAAAATAAAATGCGTCTCTTTTGTAGGATTTAACAGCAGCGTATTCTGGGCTCTAACTCACTAATGAATATTCGTTTACGTTAAGGACGTATTTACGGTTTTCATGACAAAACAATTTTACTTTAATTTGAAATGCGAAAAAAAGCAGCTCATTTTCTCTTCTTTATTTTGTCGAAAGAACAATTTAGATTAACGCAATAGTAAAATAGAAGAAAAAAAATTTTTAGTCAACCAAAATATAGTTTCACTCGTCCATATAAATAGTATGTTAAATACAGCAGCTTTTCATAACGCGCCGAGATGCGCTCGTGTTCTGTTGTGTGTATTGGCCGCTCTGAACAAAAATATTTGCGTAATCGGCTACACTATTAATGGAATTATGGTTGAGTTGACCATTCGTAATAAACGTAAATAAATTTTTCTATTTGAAACATTTTATTTCTAAACGTTTAATAATTTAAATTTCATAATTAACGGTTAAAGGATTCTTATGTAAAATATATATGTGTGTATATATATATATATATATATATATATATATATATATATATAAAAATATATATATATATATATATATATATATATATATATATATAGACATTATCAGTTTAAAGTTTGTCAGTTACAACCAATTTTTTCTATTTATTTTAGAGAAGAAAGGAGTTGTGTGTAGGCGGAAAAAAATATACAATTGACTATATTGTAAGTTATTTATTCTTTATTAGTTTTTTAGGGTTCCGTAATTCAGAAGGAAATACAGAACCCTTATGAGATCATTTACGCGTCTGCTCGTCTTTCCGTTACAGCTGTTATTCTCAGAAACCACTCGACGTAGAAACTAGAAATTCGACATAGTAGTAAAACATTATATCTTACTCTCAAAAATATTGACGCGAAAATTTCTGTGGAAAAGATTAAATCACTCGAAACTTTTTTAAATTACGTGTTTTGTGTAAAATATCGTTTGAAAGGATTAGTTACAAGGATTTTTTTCATAATTTTAGGTATTTTATTTTCGGAAACATACTAAAAATACATAAAATGGGTCGCCCTCCTCCTCTCTTATTCCAGGACTAATTTTGAAAATAGGGCTTTTAGAAGCCCACGTAAATATTTTATAAAACTTACAGCTATTATTCTAGTTGTCATAATTTTCTAAATTTACAACACGTTTTTACGCCTATAAAAGATATAGTACGTTATTTAGGTTTTTCTGTATTTATAGCCGATTCTCTCAGAAGTCATGTGACGTATAAACTTGAAATTGGCATAGTAATACATATAAACCCCAATATCGTTTGCAAGCTAACATTTTTTAAAATTTTATATATCATACGGGTATCATTTCATTATGAGGAATATATTAATTTTTTGTTATGATTTTAAATTTTATATTTAACGATATATTTCAAAAAATATGCGGAAACCAGCATTCCCCTTTTCATTTCCCATACGACTGAACCAAACATATTGGGTAAAACAGCATTGGTAAAATCTGATTAGGAAATTATATTAAAACTATGGCCATTATCTTTTACCTATACCTATATACAATGTTTTTTAACAATTGCTAATATATTTACGTCATGAAAAATGAATATGCGTAAAGTAGTGTCGTTAAACGAAACACTATGTACTGTTAAGCGTATATGTACGGAAACTCTGTGGACAAAACCCCAAGTGCAAGTTTTACTTATACTTGGCAGGTTTTTCTTGTAAATGTTTTTTTTGTACGTCTTTTAAAGTATATTTTCCGTAGTTATTCTAGAATTATATTGATACTCAAACTAATAACTTCTCAATCTTATTATAACTAATTCATGAATTTCGAATATATGCTAACGAATGAAACGTTACGATGAGTCCTGTTTTTTTTTTAAAAGAGGAATCTACTTTATTTGGAAATAAATAATTTTCCCCTTTGTTTCGTTTTCAGGTTTAAAAAAGCGCGGCTATTGTTATTGCACGCATGGGCAATGAATATATATATATATATATATATATATATATATATATATATATGTATATATATATATATATATATATATATATATATGTATGTATGTATGTATATATTAGGAATTTTTTTAATATTTGAGGCTAATTAATACAGTCTATGATACTTTCTAATATTCGATATGTGATGCCTTATTATTCGAAATATAGGTGAGAAATGGTTCTAAGGTAGTATCTATAAATGAAAGCAACAAGTGTTGTATTTGTCCCCTCTACAATGTCGGCTTATTGATATACATTGTCACAGTATATTGGATGGACATATTTATTATTCTAGAATATATTTATATTTTAGGGCATATTAGTTTACAACAGTCTGGCATCTCAACAATTTTTATACTTATAATTGATATTCGATTCAATAATTACTGAAAAGATAAATATGATCTGATGGCTTACCTGGTTACGTATTAAAAGCATCACTTATGTTTTCATTGATTTTTTGAAAGATGTGTTCAATACGGCATTGTCAGCTGTTGTCTATCCCTCTCGATGGAAAATGACAGGGGTGACGCACTTACTTAAGGGTGGTAACGCTATCGTATTTCGGCCGATTGCGATTCTCGTTGTGTCGGTTAAATTATTCGATTTTACGTTACATTACTACATATTTGGGAGCTATGGTAATCATATTTGTGATATGCAAGACGATTTTCTTACTGGACCTTTGTCTTTCGTCGACTATGTGTCCTGTCAGGTCGATGGTTGATTTCAAGCTGATGTTGCTTATTTTGACTACCAGTAAGCTTTTGATTGTCTAGATGATGACATCCTCTTAAACCGCCTTAGTGAAACCGGATTCTCTCTTCAACTCTTATATTTCTTCCCTTTTTACCTTGTGGACAGCGAGCAATATGTAAGAGTAGGTAATTCCATATCTGATTTTTATTTTCCGCGAGCAACAATCAACTTTTACTAGGATAATAAACAATCATCGTTCGAATCTCCAACATTCACTGTTTATTATCGTAGTAAATAATATCGGTGAACTAATTAAAACTGCATATTGACTTCTATTTGTTGATGACTTGATGATTTTCTCAAGTCATCAACAAATATACTATTATAAATATGGCAGATTACAAGTTGCTGAAGCGTGATATCAATGCCATTATTGAGTGACGAGCTGTGACTTATTTGTAACTCAATTCAATCAAATGCTCTATGATGAGCTACAGTTGACGCTCTTATATCGACGTATTGAAGCAGTTGATCTAGAATTTCAATTTAATTCACTCATCAGACGGTATGTCATGCAACAAAATTATACAAAATAAATTCATTTTGCCTGACTGCTCATAAACTACAAGGAATGTATTGTTATTCGCCTATATTTCTACATAAGTACCAAGAACGTGAAATTTTACCAATTTAAGTAGAACTATTAGCTATACTTTAAAAAAAATAACTTGTATTTCTGTACACATATATAACTTGAGTATATTAAATGGAGCGCAGAGAGCGCATTACGGCTTAAAGTCGATTTGTATTTACAAAATCCCGCTGCTCGAGAACGAACATTTACTAGTCGTACAATCACCAACACATACGTAGGGACGCCGCTTTTTGGTGTGCAACAAATTTATACTTGCACACCAACAAGCCGGGTCGCGGCATAAATTTATAGCCTTTGCGCATTTTCAAGATATTGCGAATATCTTGAAAATGCACATAGGCTATAAATTTGTTAAAATTATAACTAAAATGAAATGTGGAAAAAACTAAAATAATATTATAATTATTTAAGCTTTATTTCGGATTTCATCATAGCTTTATTCATCTACTTTATCCAGCTTTAATTCGGATTCTTTTATAGCTAAAGAATTTGTTACGAGAGAAGCAATTTTGGATTTCTAACTTGAACTGTGGCCAAGTTAATTAATATTGCACTTTCACTCTACTTTGCTGAATCCCCTCGCTGATTACACAGTCACTATCTTAAGTCGTATTTTCGCAATCACCATATGGTAGTTGTCATCTCTATCGGTTCTCACGACTACGAACATCATAACGCTTCATCTGGCGAAGTTTATGTACACTTATGCTGGTCTCCGTTACAAATAAAATGTCTCCAAAGGAGAGGTAAATTAAAGTCAGCATTGTTCTGACAAAATCTAACCAACCTTCCATACTCATTTTCTGCAATGGGCCTAAATTAATGCTCTTCATTTTAGCTTCAACGTATTTTATAACGATGACTATACCCTGATTATGACTTTTATAGTATCATAAAATTGAGCTTTTGGTTCACGGGCCATATTCGTAAGTAAAAAATATGGGAATTTTGCTTTTGGGATCCGCTTATAATTAAAATAATCAATTTTTTCAGCGTGCAAAAAAAAGAAACCTCGTACTATTTTTAAGGATACCATATACATTTTTCTCTCCGGAGCATAAGTCAAGTATCAAGTCAAGTCTTTTGGCATCAAGTCAAGTCTTTGGATGCTCTTAGTCTCCCAAATCATTTACCCAATATTTTGTTCAGATCGCATATTTTGTATTTGTGCGTTTCTGCTTCTGTTTGGGCTAATTGAATATCATCGTATATCTTTTGTACCTTTGAAAAAGTGACTAAAGTTTCAGTTTTAAAGCCAAAGTTCATCGATTTTTTATAAACTTGGATCACTATTTGAGTTTCTTTAAGTACATTTTTTTGCAGTAAGCAGGTTATTAGTCAATTATGTTATTGGCGAGGTTGCCATTTTAGAGTTCATGAATTAGGTCAGTTTTATTTATAAGGTCTGCCACGTCAAACTGATTTTGTTTTTGAGCACAGAATATTCGTCCTTCATCTTGCATACTTTAGAAAATACAACAATAGTCGGCGCTTGCCCAGTGACGCCATTGTGGTATGTTTCAGGGTGGACTGCGATTGGCTAAGGTTCTGCTTTTGAAAGTCACTAACACAGAGAAGATGGGCATTTAGATTTTATATATAACATTAAATTTAGTAACTTTAGTGTTATCTACGAGAGCAAAACTTCAACTTTTCACTCCAAATTCTACCAATACCTTTCAAATTATTTTATTGATTTTATTACTTAGCGCCTATCTGTATTGTTCTCAATTTAATTGTATTTCTGTAAGTTAATTTGTACTTACGAAATATAAAATTAAATACAAATGATCGAATCAAAATAGTAGCTTATTTTACCTACTGGCTAACAAAATGCACATTTTTGCAAAGACGCAAACCTTTATGCTCTCTGTCCAAAACCTAATAATAAAAACCACAAATTATAACAAAATTAAAACCGAATATTAGTGTGCAAAACGCCAGACGCGGATTGCGTAAACAAGTAACTGAAATAACAGACAATATTACAAAAGAATGTACAGTATTAACTAGTAAACATATAGATATATACGTAATGTTAAAACTTAATTTTACAACTGATAAAGCCATATACAAAAAAAGGCTTGACCTAATCGTAATATTAGAGAATTTCCAAAACCACTTACTTAATAGATATTTCAATACTCATTATTGAAAAATTAAAGAAAGATTACAGTGAAAAAATTAGAAACTTAAATAATAGACCATATAACAAACTAATTTATAGTATTAATTATAAAATATATAGATATATACGTAATATTAAAACTTAATATTAAACTTTATAAAGTCATATCTAAAAATTAACTTTACCTAATCCTAATACAATAAATTTCCATAACCACTCACTTCATAGACATTTCAAGACTCATTATCGATAAATTAAAGAAAAATTACAATGAAAAAATTAAAAACAAATGCGCCTTTGCGATGAAATAAAAATACGTGGCGTAAAATCTCCGTAAAAATTATGCTACCATCTATCGGAATTATTTAAAAACTTTTCTAACCTCGGTTATGAATTTACATTGAAAACATGCTCCAAAGTATCTGTCCCCTTAACTCTTTCTCAGAATATATCCAATGGTAACAAATCAAAGACGAAATGCTCGTTGTTGATTTCATATTGTACACTATCACAACAACACTTCTGGCAACAATTTAATCAGTAACCGCTAATAAAATTCTGAGTCCGCCAGAATCTGTTATCTAACAAAAATATCAACATATTTGCAATTTCAATCATTAAAATTCCTTCCGCATTAACGGCGGTTTGAAACATTTGACATAAAATAAACCTTGTGCAGTTACATAATTTAATAATAATTTAACTTTATATAAGACAATTAGTAGTAAGTCCTACATTTACCCTAGAATAATAGTTAGTTTATCAATTAACAATCCTTGGTATATGCTGATAAATATACATTCTCCACTTGCTCTTTATTCAATTTATTCCTTATTTTTTATAAACAAATCTAGCACTACTTGGGTAACTTATTTACTCAAATAATTTATCAGCTTTCCGGAATCATTTGTTGACTTTTAATCTGTGTGGACAACAATGAATTAAATATGTCGGCAACGATCGTGTTATTATTTCTCAATATCTATAATATTGTTCATTTTCAACTGAATGACTTACAATATACTTAGCGACGGAAAAATTCCTCGAAATGTTTTTAAACCAGTCAAAGATTTGGAATAAAATAACATTGACGTATGTTGAAAACAACTAATAAGAAATACAATCTGCATTACAAATAAGTGTAAATATGCAAGTGTTCGCATCATGATTCATGTTTAATCAGCACGTATTAGCGGGACAGAGCGTTCCTATTCCGGTTTATATTGGAATATATTAAAATACTTTTTGCAATAAGAGAAATGGTGGTACGAGAAACCGCGGAATTATCTTATCTGTACATGTGAGATATTATAAAAATTGATATATACGTGGAGAGTTAAGACACTCAAGAATAGTTGGACGTCTTGAGTGTTCTGAGACCTTTATGCAAGTTGTAACGCCGTTTATGCTCCCTTTTGCACCATCTATATATATTGTTTTGTAATCAGCTCACCGTTCGTGCGCCGATATCTTGGAAACCATTCGTCGTTATGAGCTGAGATTAAAGGGAATAAATTCTGCATTCAAAGATCCTGAATTTAAGGATTGTTTCGCAAACATGAGAAAAAAGGGCAAAATTGTGATCTTTGCAAGTTTGTAGTACAAAATCTGATACTTAACCTTTGTACGATTTTACCCATTTCAAGTAGTGTCACTTACGACTATTTTTCGTCTAAGTGTGAAAATGATTCGTTTGCTGTTGTCATTAATATCTAATATACATAAACATTTTTGTATAACTTCGGTATATGCATACCAAAGCAGGTGGAGACACAGTAAATTTTTTTAAAATTTCCGACTTGATAGTGATTTTAACAGCGTTATTTCTTTAATGGAAATTCTCTGCAAACCTATTATTTTTATTAATTAATGCCTTGTAATTTTAATTATCAATATATTTATAAATAATATACCTTACCACGGGCAAGACAGGTTACTTTTGAAGAAAAAAAGAAGTAAATAATAAAAGAGTTAAAGAGGACAATTTGCCTTTAATTATTGAATATTTGGGGGAATGGGTCTTATACAATTTTAAGTTCACACAATATTTCAGGCTCTCATTAGTTTAATTGTGTTGTATTTAGTATCACAGGAATAATTATAATGGATTTGGCAAAAGTAGGAGGGAAAATAGAGGTGGAATTAAAAAGGCAGTGGTAGAATAATATTATTTAATATTATGTGGTTGGTTATGTCAATATCGTGATCTAGTCGGTCAGGTGTTAACATATTTATTATGAGTCATTGATTTTTGGTAAAGCAAGTCATTTTGTCAATTATACGCTTCTAATGCAAATTATATACGATTTTAATGTAACCAGGTGTTATAGAGCGTGATTGGTTTTCATTTTGTCACTCTACTTGGAAGGTTAAAGGAAGATGGAATGGACGAGGTCACGATACAGGAAGAGTATTTTCTAGAACTCAAAAATATTCTAAAAATTAACTTAATTACGTGATTCGTTGTTTCAATATCGTAAACAGCTGTTTAAAATATCTGTTTCGTTTATTATGTATTTATGTTTGCTTCCTTATAAAAGCTACCTTTACACCTTCACTGCCTTTTAAATATATTGTGGGCGTCTATTTTTACATAAAACTGTGTAAGAGCGTGTCGGAAGACATACAAAGTAGGTTTCGGTAACAGTCTACATCTCCTGAAATTATTGATGCAAGCTAATCGAATAGATTTCAATTCAAAGTTGTACTAGAATGCCAGTATCAACTTTTTCTCCAAATTTTTTAAACCATCACTTGAAGTCACTTTTGAAGTTTCAATATTTCACATAACGGGTTGAAAATGAGAAATAGTTCAAATAGTCAAAAATCTCAATTTAACTTCGAAAAACCATACCAATGGTTTTCCAAACGACTAAAAATGTTTCTTCTTTTAATTATTTTGGCACAGATTAAATCAGATATGTATGTGAAGCATTTATTTTCATAATTTTAAATTATAAAGCTGCAGAAACTGTGTGGTTAAATATATATATATATATATATATATATATATATATATATATATATATAGATAAAGAGGTCGAAATTATAAGAGTTTCTTGTTTTATTACGGAAGCCATAAATAGAAGCAGTCTTTATAGTGTAATGGCAGCAGTTTTCATAACATGAATATAAGATACATAGGCATAAAACTGTCAAACCTATAAGGCTACGTCCGTATATCGACAAACATGACGAAATTTTAATGGTTTCTTGTTTTGCTATGGAAGTTCATAGATTGAACCATTCCTTATAGTGTAATAGAAATAGTCCTCATAAAATGCTGGTCGATCGTATTGAAGTGCAACTATTTTTTCGTACAGTATCGTCATTGATAACACCAAATACATATATGTAAATTTTTGCATACATTCAAATTATTGCTTTACTCTTAGTTAGTTTTTTACGATGTTTATATTTGTTGGAACTTTTGATTGCTTTTTAAAGCATTCAATTATTGATTTTCTTGCTAATATTTGAATGTTACGTGGAATTAAATACTTTTGAATCAGATCGCTATTTTATATTCTGTTGCCTTTATTCCATATACCTTTTGCGTAATAAACAACATGATAGAATATACATTAAAAATAGTATATTAAGAAAAAAAAATTGGTTTAAGTAATCGAACCGATTTTTTTTATGAAATGAAAAATCAATTTGAAAACAAAATTACGAGAAATATTTTCAAATTTGTTTATGCCTAAATATTTTTCCCTAATTTTGCTATGAATCAATCATAATATATTAAATATTTTATATACGCGAAAGTTTTAACGAGAATTAAGGTAATTAAATAAGGTAAAAATTTAAAAAATACAATGTATTGAAAATGTAAGAAATTATATTTTAATTCAATCAACAACAAAAAATTAACTACACTAACTTAAAAATATTTTACTATTTTTTAATCTTCAATTTATGATATTTTTGAAAGTAAATTTATAATTATCACCTGTATATTTTATTACAAGCTTTCAAGTAATACTAAAAATGTTGTTTTTATAATATGAATTCACAGTTTAAGTATAATTAAATGAAAGAATGTACGTTAAAAACGATGTATTTAATAAAAATAATTTACAGCCACTTATTACACATGATTTATTATAAAAAAAATGTATTTCAAAAATAATTCCTGTGCAAACGGTTTTATGAAGGAAATATGTGTAATAATTTTTTCCACTTAATTTATATTTTCAGTAGCATTAAAAACGAAATATTAAAATACAAACAGAAATTTATATGAAAAAGAAAGACAAACTCAAAAAAACAAACAATTTTATAGGCGAAAAGAATCGCGTAAAGAGTGATTATAAATACGAACACGAATTGATACAGAAAACAGAAAACGATTCGAAAATTTAATGAGCAAAAAGGATTGCATAAAAAAGGTTATAGATACAAACATTGACACAGAAATAGACGAACCCAAAACATCCAAAATAATCAACAAGAATTTCGTAGAGAGAGGTAACAAATAAAAATAAGAATTTATAAGGGCTTAGAGATAAAAGCAAACAACATGAGCCAGATATAAAATTGTTAAAATTAATTTTTTATAATAAAATAATATATTATTTTTAATGTCATAAAAAAGTATAATATATTATTTTTATTTTTAATGTCATAAAAAAGTCAATATTTTATTACTGCTAAACTGCAGATACACTGTATACTTTTGTTAACACTAAGTAATTCCTTAATACCATATAAATTTTTTTTTTCTAACATTTAATTTTATCGCAAATATTTTTATGTATATATTTGATAAGTGTGTCTAAGTCTACCTCATTACGAATTTAAAGTGAATATAGTCAAAAAAGCCTTTGGCAATAAAACAAATAGAGGTATTTATTGAAGGTACATCTTTTCAAATATTTTTTACAGAAAAATAATCACGACCAAACGTTATTTTTTTTAAATTGGTCGTTTTTGTGTACATTCATTTATTAAAGAAAAAGTGAAGTTCGCATTTCCGCTAATATGAACTTGTTTTAAGCCATGAAAAACTCGTAAAGATCCAAAATAATCCATTTTGACAGCAACAGAACGGATGTCGGTATCAGTAAACAGTATATTTATGTATTTTGGTCAATAACTACAAATTAATGAAATAATCGCCTTTGATTGTTTTTATAATATTTTGTAACCCGGTCGAACTTTCTTATGTTACAAAATACCGTCAGATTTCAATTGTTAATAACTACGAGACTAAATACGTTATCAACCGTTGAGCCTACAATAAAAAAGAATATCTGCACGTGTTTGTTGTTTTGCCTGTGAAATTATTGGACTAGAAAAGGTGCATTTGCGTAATTATTACGAATTAGCGTTATGTAAAATTCAATTAGCGTAGCGTGATAACACGTTCAGCTAAGATTTTGATTCGTATGTCATTGTGTAGTCTAAGGAGCACTGCTAGAAGCTAAAGTAAGACAATAAAAATATTTGCCGAAACATAAAAAAAAGTCTTAGTAAAAAATTAAAGATGTCGTCTCATATGAATCGTAAATATGTTCGGAATTACAGAAAACGTAAATCAGAGGAAAACTCGCATGGAAAAAAATGCAAGAAAACTAAAAATCAAGGACAGAGCAAATGCGAGAGTTCCAATAGCGTTGAAAGGAAAATGAAAAAACGAGACAAAGAAATCAAATAGCTGGCCCCTCGAGCATACAGCGTCTAGTGAGAGTCCAAACATCCACGGATCATGAGCAGGAATCGTTAGAAAATAATACAGAAAAGAGTGATAATAGAGATCGATGGCAACGTGACAGCGCCAGACGAGGATGTATTGCGATCACCAAAGATCATCTTGTAGTCATCGTCGGGCGTCAATGGAGGATGCTACGGTATATCGTAATGTTATTGAGTACGAAAACGTACGTGTAATCGAGGCTCGATGTGCTACAAATGTGCTGAACTCTCATTAAAAGACGCACTGTAAACATATCTATTGAGCGCGGCAAAACTAAGTGTGACATAATATACGAATGCAATTTCCAGAGATTGGTGATTAAATTACATGTTAATACGAAATACTTTTTTATTCCGACATTTTCAGGAAAAATCTACGGCACGGACCCGAACTGCGCTTTTCGGTATTTCTTTATTTTGTGTTATCATTACAAATTGTCTTTTATTTATTGTTCTTTCCTGATTGTCATCAATACCATTTTTTTTTAATTATATTCTATTTCTGTTGCCAGGCCTATTTTCATCGGTAACCTTTTTTCTACCCTCCATATTCTCCCAATTTCATTTTTTATACAGTAGAAAATATTAAAAAAATCTACGTGTCCGTCATAATTGTGCCCAAAAATTTAAACAAATGATATTTTGAATTTTGTTTAAATCTGCCTTTACATTTTAATACTTTATAATATGCGACTTAACAAAATTAGAAGATCATGGAAAATGTTTAATTATTTTTACTATTAGAATATTTTGAACAATTCACATCGACTTTTCATTTTACTGAAAGATTCAGAGACCCGCCCACTTATTGTGTAAGTCTACGTTAAAAATTGCGTATGTTCCTAATTCCTAAACATTCTTAATAATGTTATTAACATTCGTATTCTGTTTACTCCGCCAAGTAATGGAATTCTTTGATTCCGGCGATGGAAATGTACGGAATATGCCTACATATTTCCAATTGTTCAAACAATCATTTTATACACTGATATAGGTTGCGTCATCACATAAATAATTCAATTGGATATTTCGAGTTATTGATCGCAAAATATCTCCATAGTTCATTATCGTTTTTCCACAATACAAAAACATGTGCTATTTTTTAGTGATAAAAATGTTATTAAATCACGATACCTTTTGACTTTGGCAGCAATTTAAAAGTTGTATGTAGGCGACCAAATCAATTTAAATCTAGAACATTTTTACTCAGTGATTTTTATGAGTTAGTTCTGGTCTCTTTCAGCAAAAAAGTTTTGCTACTGAAAGTCAAGCTAAATATTGAATATTGAAAACATACAATTCAATTGAAGTTTTACTATTTGATATAGTGTAGTGTAGCCTAAAAACTTGTAGCATTTACATTAATTTCTCTAATTACTATAAAACTCTTAAAATATTGAACAACTCACATTCGGTATATTAATTTTAATCTACAAAATTAAAACAAACACATGTAATACCATAATATAATTTAATAATATTTCATTTAAAATTTAATTAAACATTAACAAATAAATCACGCTATATCATTGCATCGGTTATATTTTTGGCAATTTATTTTATAGAAATTTATATTATAATATTACTTTTATAGACTACAGGTCGGATCGAGTTCACACAAAAACAACTACACTTTTTAATAATACCATTAAAAAATATTGTACAATTTAAAAGCACAATTTGAAAGCAATAATGTAATTACCGTCAAAACAATATCTGAATAAAATAAAAGACATACGATTGCCATATTGTTGTGAACACCTGCAACTTAATATTTTTGGCGCCTTTCTTTTGGGAAATAAAATTCCTCCATGAAATTTCATCGATATTATAGGGTATTTATTTCATGGACCCAAAGTTATAAACAACGGATAATAACTTAGGGACCATTCGACAAACCATTCGAAAAAGGGAAGTGGACATGATACTTTTTTCCTGCAATTAGATTCTCACAACAATATTTGTATTTTGGCGTAGAAGCTTAAAACAACTTAATAATCATATTAAGAATCAATAGAATTTTCGACATTTGTTGAAGCACCATTAAGAGATAGTTGGTCTAGAAAGGAAAATGCTCTACTAGTGAGCATTTTCCTTTCTAGACCAGAATATTAATGATGATCAAAATCATTTAATTTTTAAGGTGGAACTGCATAAAAAATACATGCATTTTCATTTAATTATCTAATCTATATCGTGTAATAAAAACTAAACCTGCTATGTACGAATGGAACTTGTACTACGAAGGTAGTCGTATTACAAGTGTACTTGTACTCAAGCATATAAAAACATTTAAAGAAATGTAGTATTTCTATTAAACTGTTTATAAATACTAATGTAATTTTTCACCATATAAATATATTACCTGGTACATATTTAAGAGACATAAAAATTTCCTTCATAGATTGAATTACGATATGACGAATAAAAATCAACCATACATTTTTTCGGTAAACTTTAGATAAACTTCTAGTAATACTATATTTTGCATAAATTTAAGTTTGGGAGACGGAAAGGTGATCTTATATAGATATTTTCAATAATATTTCTAGAATATCTTATATAAAAATCCAAATTTTTGGGTCTTATAAGTCGGTTCTTCCGTCGATATTCTTTACGATACAAAAAATAAAAAGAAATCGTTATTTGAGTACTTCGTTTGCCCTGTGTATTAAATATTAAGATACCTGTGGGTTAACATGCTTCATTACTATGACACATTTCAAGTTTTTACTTCAAAGAAGATTGCTTGAAAAATGGACAGGCGGATCAACACCTGAGGGCTTTTATAAAGTTTCCATTTATTCCTTTTGAAGTACGTAACCGTGTAAATGAAGATGATGTTAAATACTTTTTTCTTTAGACGAGCCGGTAATTTGGACTTAAATTGTTTAATGACCAATACCTTGCCCATGACATTTTAATTGTTCTGTCTACCCCGGTAAGTGTTTGATTAATAAATTAGATTTGTTGTCCTAAGTACATCTAGTTTTGAACATAGTAAAAAATATTTGATCCAATTATTGTCGGACATCTATTTCTATATTCGTCATTATACATGTTTCGCTCGTGTTCATTTCTAAACCATCTTTTCTACTGTCCGTGTCAAGTGATTGTAACATATATCCCAGATGCTTCCGTTTTCATATAGTAGTACTACGTCATCCCCAAAGCGTAAGTGATTCGTTTATTTTTATTCTCATAGAATTTAATCCCAAATTGCCAAAAATAAAATTATGAAAAATTACGTGGTAATTGATCGCCATATCTAAACTGCTTTCAGTTTTTTATTATCTTTAAGCGTATCATTACTTTATTTATCAGTTTAATTTATTTACAATTACTTTATTTATTAGTTAGTTTTCACACATTTTTGACAAACGTTATATGTAATGATTGGGCATACCCTAAATTATTTGCCATAAATTTGAGCTTGAATAAAGCATTTTGAGTGAAGCAGCATAGCTTTACATAAACTTCGACAACTAGTAAGTATGTGCAAAACATGTAGCTATATATACTTACCAACTACTAGTTATATACTTCTCAACAGAACACAAGAAAATTTCCATTAAGAATAAAATCAGTATGCAATTTACAATGGCTACTTCGAGTAGCGATTTGAACTGTACACCACAGTCAGTGCAGGCGACGCAGGCATGGAGCTCCATATTATCTAATTCCCTCGGCGATCGGCGGCAGAAAAGAAAAGGTGTGCCTGGTGCGGATATATTTATAGAATCACTTCGCAGGCGCACCTGGCGATCACGCTATATTCAGTCTCACTTATCGGCTGCCACTATATTGTATGCCAATTTTTGCGTATGGCCATCTCTATCTTTGATGCCACATTTTCTTGTACAAAGCGTAAAAAAAGGTAGAAGCGGCATGTTCGCGAAACTGAATGAAAATACATGTTGCCAATTAGAAACATATGAATTTTAAACGATCCAGTTTGTGACGCACTCCCCACCTTTGCTAAAAATTGTCATAAAAGTGTCTAGTATGTTATTATTTGTGCACGCTTGCGTCACATATACTTATTCCGCTCTCAACAAATCTTCCATAACTTTACCGTTGTTCACAAATTTAACGACTATTCTCCGCAACTGAAGCGCCAGTTAAATCGGTAAAAAAAGAAAAAAATTATTAATTGTAACATTTACCGATACAAAAATCTTGTTTATGTATATTTACCACAAGAAAGGGATAATATGTACATATGATATAGTATAGTTAATACATTCATGCGGATAATATGTGCATATATAGTATAAGTCTTAAAATAAAAATAAATAATAGAAGACGGAGGAGATAAGTTTATATAAAACAGGATTTTCAGAACAAGAGATTATGAGTTTCTAAGGTGGACCAGATTTTCAAACAAGTCGTTTTCGTTACTAACAATGAGATTGACAAAATATTTCAGAAGATATTTAATTTATTTCTCGAATAATCTTATATATTCATTAAATAGTTTACATTTTGTATATTTAGTGTTATGGTGTTTTGTTAAATGAAATGAATGACTGTTTTCATTAAATCAGTTATAAGACAGCCTGAACAAAAATTTCTATACTGATAGAAAGCTATGCAATCAAATACATTTGTGGATATAAAATGACTTATGACCTTGATTATATTTTTTCCTTATCAAACTTGAACCTTGATTTCTAATTTGAGTTAATGAACGTAACTAAAAATATACGAGCTTCTTTAATTTCACCCAGAGTCACCTAGCTAATAAAAACTATTTATCATTCTACTGGACGTTAAGACATATTGCCATTTCATTGATGATGTAATTTGGCTGGCTAAAATTTGGTAATACTTTTGGATACGAATTGGAACTGCTTATTAATACAAATTTCTTTCACTGGACTTGTTGACATCAAAATAATTTTTCAAAAAGTGTACTGAGTAAACTGTGCCTCTATGTGTAGGAAATCATTCCTTCCATCCAGCGGTTTCAATGGATGTTTTGTTTACATAGGGGCCTTTAGGGCGTATATTTAATGAGATATGAGTATATTTAATGACGTATATTTAATGAAACAACCTATTCAGTCCAAAAATAAAATTGATGTAAAGTCCAAAAATATTACTATCATCAATACCTTCAGAAAAAGTAAAAAAATACGGAAGCGTATGCTTTTTTAAAGAACTGCGTCATTTTAATTTACGAAGAAAGCGAGGAAAGATAATTTAAATAAAATAAATAATATTTTATACGGGTTTGAACGACTAGAGGTCCAGCCAACTTCTGCGCAAAATGAGGGACATCGCTAGAGGTAAAGTTCCTGACAAGGCTATGCTCCCTATGGCTGAATCGATTAACAGCGCATGACCGCAGCGTGATCATCGTCAGAGACAATATCGCAGGGTATGCCATTGAATGACCTTGCACTATTTGTCGAGAAGATACTCGAGCAATATATGAGAGAAGTATCTTCAGTTGCTTAGCGGCCATTTACTTCTAAAACAGTCGCTACAGACAACGAGCCCCTGCTGAACGAGATTAATAAGCTCTCCTCGCCAGCGCAGAACGCAAGCCCAAGTTGCAAAACAATTCTCGCAATTCTTTAAAACCCAGCTACTCCCATCAATCACTTTCAAAGCCACGAACTCCACCAAATCTACCGCCATTTTCGCTCTACTATGAAGATGGGGGACGTGAATGCAGGCACTATGTTTCTAGCTCCACGTTGTCAACAACAATTCGATTCATGCCTATATTTAAAAAAAACATTGGAGCTCGATTTAAATCTTCGTCGATCATAAATGGAGATTAATTGTCGTTGCAGTTAACAAGTCGATTGTATTGATCAATTTCCTTAATTACCACCATCTTGTGGTCAATCTGAGGAACCTACGCCTAATTACGATTGTACGAGCCTCACCATCAACACATCGTTACGCGTAACTAACAAGCCAACAAGTAGAAGCCTCAACGCGTAGCAGTCATACCACAACATACCAGCAAAATATTCCGGTAACACACGTCTCATATTGAAGACAATGACACTAAAGTATCGAGTCGAATATGCTCCCTTACACTGCAGAACAATATTACTACCATCACATCGCTACGAGCTGATTAAAAAAGAGTTCGAGGATAATATGCAACAAGGCCTAGGTACTCTAAGCAAATATCACTGGTCATGATAACTTTGTCGTACTCAATGAGAATAGCAACGTCCAAGGAGGTGACTACCTAAGGCTCAACTTAATCATCAGATCCGACCGTGAATGGATCCAGACCTGACAAATATGTTGCTTTATTCACCGACACTTCTATCAACCGGTACCGTTCTGTAGCAATTGCCGAGAAGCTGTAATCGCTCGGCTACTTCTCCAAAAACTCTTCGTTCGCTCAGCAGAAATACAGTACCTGTAATCAGGAAGTGTTGGTAACATAAACGGCGTTTCAACATTTTAAGAAGTCGTTCAAAGGGCGCAAACTTATCGTTTTCACCGACCACAAGCCGTTCTCAAAAAAACGCTACGAAGAACAAAACAGCTGCTTTTCGTTTCTGAATTCACTACCGACATATGCAATATCAGCGGGTAACGTAACATCACGGACAAGCGGACCTCGCATATTGGATCAAGGCATATATACTATGCCAAAAAAGTATGGTTCATTGCTATATAACAAGCGACATTGCATGGTTTTCCGCCAACCCATCGATGGCAACAAATCGATATGTACGTCGTCGAGTCACTACCCCGTACGTTGAGCGTCCATGAATTTCTTTTCACGATAATCGATCGAGCTACTAGATAGTCTGAGGTGGTACCTACGGATAATATTATCACCGGTTCGGTAGCGAGTACCCTGTGAGACAACTGGTTATTGAAATTTGGATACTCCACGACTATAACCTGTGACCATGGATACCAATTCGAGAGCTAACTTCTCGTTACCTCATTAATTGCTTGGGTATCGAACAACGCGAACCATGCTGCATTATCTTCAGTGTAATGGAATCATCAAACGTTGGCACCTTTCCCTCAAAATCATAAACGCATGAATTGCTCACCGTATTCTTCGATTTATGAGTTGCATTACGCACGCATAATGCAACGAACGACGCAAACATAATTTACGACTATAACCTAAGATTAGCGACATATACGCTGACTTAGATTTATAACTACGTGCAAAAATTACGAAAGGCAATCAATGTACTCGAGCCGTTTTCAAACCTACGTAACCGAATCTAGGACATGGATCTATTTTCGTTCACCAAGAACTCTTAACATGTGAACATATCGTATACAATGACGCGGTATAGAGGCCCTTAAAATCACCATACGATGGCCCCTATAAAGTGATAAGGTGAGATATTTACCATTCGATTACCAGATAGACAAGTAATCATTATAATCGACTGCCTGAAACCTACGTAGACACTTAGCGAGGACAACTATCTGTCATCACCGAATACTCACCAGGACCCACCGTATAGTAAGTAAATCGAACCACGAATGGGTTACTTGCTGCCTCCCTCACCACACAAGAGGACACGCTCTGAGTTTATAATTTTGGCACCACATTTTTCACAATTTCAGGGCCACATTTTTTTTTATAAAAGGGCATGTTATGAAGGCAAAATAATTCAATTCCCTGAACTTTTAAATCTTACACAGTGTTTAATTTGTCTAATTCTAGTCAAGTACTTTCCTTTAGTACCCACCTCACCAGCTTATTCCCTTAATTGCTTAAATGTTAATGTAGTTGTTATTTTTCTTGTGTTTATATTTTGTGTGTCGTTTGAAGAATACTAATAGACCTAATTATCAATATTTCCTGGATCACATTTCTTATATTATTATGGACAGACGGATTATTTTTTGTATAACAAAATTTTTTTTACATATGTGTATGAGTGTAAGAGTAATAAGTTCTAATAAAGCTTTTAACATATAATTTGAGATTCTGTCTTAACTTGAACTATTCATTAAGTTAAGATAGTTTACGTTTTATTTCACTTACAATGAATAAGGCATCTCTTTTTTGTTTTGATGGCTTTGGATGATATAAATTTCTCTTTAGTTGTCCGAATTAGGTACTGTATAATCGCTCGTAAAACAATATTCACAAGCTCGTCCTACGGGTAGGCCCGTAGTAAATTCAAGTAAGGGTATCCATGTTATAGCGGTTTTTAAGCGTCTCTATTCTCTTTTTTTCGAGATGTAATTTTTCGGTTCTCGTTAGACATTGCCTAAGTTTCGTTGTTAAAATCACCTTTTTATTTTTCTCGAGGTTTTCTTATTTTATTTTTCTATTGTAATCTGTTCTAATCTTTCTGGTGTAATATTTTATATTTGTTTTGGTTTTGTATATTTTATCGGTAGAGATGCATGCAAGGAAATAGTCCTTGATAATTTAAATTTCGGGGGGTGCTTCCTCAACTTGTTCAGTTTTACTATAATGATGAAGTTTCATCATGATAGGATTTTTTTAATATTTCTTTTTCCTGTCTCGTAAAATTAGATACTCTATGTTTAAAGTGTTTCTTTTTTTATTATTTTACTAGCATTTTAATAGAAAATTTAGTACGAACGAGTCTACGATCTGTAGGATAAGATTATTTTTTACATTAAAATCCTGTATTATATTGTTATATTGAAATAATTGATTTCATTAAAAGTCTTGTGTAGGTATTTCTGTAACTACCAACTAACAACTGCAGCTTTGAAATTAATTGCAACTTAATTGAAAATAATGTTATGGCTAATTATGTTTACACTGATTATCACATAGTATTAAGTTTCATTGTTATTCGCCCTTCAGATGTTTTTGATAACAATGGCGATATTATTAACTATTTTACTTATTAAAGTACTGTCCGTATAAAAAGATTAGTCAACGGGCGAATTTTTTTTAAATATTTTTTTTTAATTATGTACATATTGGTCGTTTGGATTGGATTTGGATCATTTCTACATCATATGATATGTGTAAGCCCTTTTTTGCTGACTCCATACCAACAAATAATATCTTAATTTACATTAAAGGTTATTTGAGTCTTTTGCGGCAGCAACGTGGTAATTAGTTATTATCAACAACTTATTAAACGTTAAAGAGGAATATGTAAATTTGATGCTGTACTTGTCATAGGACTTGACCGCAAGTCTTACGTTTGAAACTTTTGTCGATGCAGCTTATCGTGGTAGATCCTCAGTAGTTTAGTAATATTCTCTTCGAAGCTCGTTTATAGCTTATTTATATTTCTGTAGATACAAATTTTTTTTTAGAAGATCTATAAAAAGTAAATAAAATCACAATTAATTCATCTGTTTAATATAATTTTAGGAAAGTACATAAAGAGGATTGGTGTCCTTTTATGCTTTTTTTAAATATGTTTCATTAATTCCCTGAATCTAGACTATTTTTTCTTTCATGGATTATAGCAATTTATTTTCTTATTCGGTTACTTAGTAATTTAATTTATTGTCAAATTTTCACAATAAATTAAATTAATAAGTATCCGAATTCTTAATTTTTCTTCTTAAAGAGAGTGATTTAACCTCCTACTCATTTATTTCTTTGAAAGTGAATGTGTGAGTTAACATTTACCTTACCTTCACACCTTACGTCCACAGTGGTTTATAATATATATCTTATATTATTATCATATCATTATCTTTTGATGCTAGATAATATTAATTTCACTTTGGAAATACTTAAAACAAAACATTCAATTTGCATCGAGTGCTCATATCAAATGTCAATAATGTAAATTAAAAAAAATAATAATTATAAAAATATTACACTTTATATAAAATAGCAAAATAAACGGTAGCGGAAATAAAATAATATATAATATTAAAATATTTTAAAGCATTATATTTATACCATATAAAATATCGTTTCCTGTACTTTTTGAAATGTTTTTTTATGGGTTGTGAAAAAATTAACTTCCATGTTATAATTCATTCACTGATCATATGATTTTTACATTAAGTGTAAATTGACAATAGTTTATTTTTTACCCGAATAAAGAAGTTAGGTTCTCCTAAAATTTGGCAATGCTAGTACTTAATAAATTTATCAAGTGTGAGAAATAACTGAATTCGAATTGAATATAATAATCACCCTTGGTGGGCTCCGAGAAAAATCCGGCTTTAGCCGTGGGCCAGGTCTTACATTTGCCCTCTTGTAAATGCTCGTATGAATCACACTTTTGGGCTATGAATTTATCAGGATGTAGAGCGCTTTCCACCCAGAAGTTTAGACTGTTGTACACATGGCTACATTTTTGAGCTAAATAGGGTATACCTGGGCACGAGGGTTGAAGAGGGCCACCGCCGTTAATGAAGAAGTTGGCGGTACCGAGAGAATGCGTCGTCCCCGAAACTCCCATGTTGCTGTGGTAGATGTCGACATAGTCTGCGTCATCAGAGCTGAGTTGATCTGCGATTTCCATCCCATTGAAGCAAGGAAAAGAAGGATCGATACCAGAAATGCGCTTCATTCTCTTACGAACGATGTCATACACTCGTTGCGTCGCATATCCGGCTAAATGAGCTCCCAGACTATGAGCGATGAGGTGAATCTTCTATAGAGGTACACCATCCTTTATAAATTTTGCCAATACCTCTCTCAAGACTTCGCCAACTCCGTGTACATTAGAAACAGCCTTCAAATAATTTTCTGCTAGTGTTCCGTCCTCTTGTTCGAGATAAAATGAGTGGTCAAGTAAAATAAAATTGACATTTTTCAATTTGGTTAAACCATCTTTAACAATAGCAACGTTAGGAGATTGGGGACCAGCATTGAATCCTGGTATGTAAAGGTGAATTGGATCTTTGATTTGAGTGTTGTATATATTTTTAAAAACCTTCGCAGCATCTTCGAGATTTACAGTGGTCGTCTTGTTCACGCGCGTATCATACAAGTAGAATTGAAGTTTTTTGGGATCTATTTTCATGTGGTGTCGATCGTGTTTAATTGAATCTTTAAAAACAAAAATCTGTATAAATCTGTATAAACATTAGTAATTTTTTGGTCGTCATTGGAATCAGGTTGTTGCAAAAAAAAACGTTTGTACGGTGAGCATTTTTTTTATCACACCAGAATATCTGTCAGCATCTGATATCTACATCGATAACGTTTTTTTAAAATTTTATTTATTTAATAAAAAGTTTAATACAATGTATACTCTTATAAAATTCAATAACTTTATTTACAGAGAGTCAAAAGAAGATAAATTAAGAAAAAGAAAACTATGTCACAATTTGTTTTCAAAATTGATTAAATGGAATTCGAAATCAATGCCCTCCCATTGTCCACTAATAAACAAGTAATGAAAATCACTAATATTGGTAAACTGGTTGTAATGATAATAACTTATAGTAGATACTTTAAATGAAAACGAAATTACCGATGTTTGTTGAAGAAAATAGCGATATACTTTATTTAATTATTTTTAATTTTATGCGGCATTTGTGTACAGAATTTACACACATTGTTAACGTATATATATTTAAATCTGTTTCTTAATTATTTATAACATTTGTAATTTTGTTAAGGCTTACCGCAGTCTACAAGCAACTTAATAATACTACTGTCGATAGGCGAAGCAATATCGATCCGAGCGGAGAACTGACAAAAGAAAGCCCCTAGGGCTAGAAAAGCTAAAACGTTCTTCATTTCTGAGAGTTCAAACACAAAATGTTCTTCTTCCTCGTGTATCATATAGAAATATTCCAAATATAAGCCTCATTAGGTGATTAATAACATAAAGACCAATATTGGCCGGCTGTATTTTTGACGTACGAGAGAATCCAGCTGTTAACACAAGTGATGCAAATGAGTAAAACCATGGTAATACCGAATACATTTAGTGCTAGTACGTCGTGAGTATGCGATGATAAAAAAGTACCAAAATTTTCGACTGGATAAATAAGCCTATTTGTAGAGACTCGATAAACCACTCGAGTCTATTTCTATTAGAAGTGGAGGAAATGGAGGCTAAATCTTGGCAAGAAAACCTTCAGAGCTGAAGAGACCTTCATTTGGAATCTGCCTAAATATTGGCTATTCTTGATGTCCTAATGATTGCATGCCTTATATGGTCTGCAAGAATGGCGATATCGATTTAAAATGTGACTTGTTTTATATTAGCAATGTATTAAATCTGTTGATTTTACAAACAGGCATTTAAACTTAAATATTGTGTAACTATACGTAAATAAGAAAGAGTGAAGAAAATTCTTGCTACGACGAATCAAATCTCATTAAATACAATGTGATTCTTTCTTTACCTATTCATGATATCAGGCGAGTCGAATCCCGAATGGTATACGATCGTGTATGTAGGTAATTTGTTTTTCTAAATGATATGAGTTAACGTTTCAGCCATGGTTAGAGTTTTGAAGTATAGATTGATTAAGGCAACTTATAACAACGTTAAAATCTAAATATTCGGAAATTTAAAAGATGCATTATATTTTAAAGTTTTAATTTTCCTTCAGCATATGGAACCTAAGTAGATTTTAATGTATTTTGCTTTAACATAATTAAAAAAACATTATATTTAGAAGTTTTCATCACCTCATCGGTTTTGTTCATATTGCCATGAAATATATGGAGTTAAATGTTAATTCCATTTATTTAAAATCAAATAACTCAACTAATAAAAATATGGGGTACACTTTTATTTTAAAATAACACGTTTATATTGCAAGTCTCTTGCATTCATTGGAGAAAGGAAGACTGGTAAATATGGGTATGTCGTTACGAATATAGTTTTTACAAAAATTTTGTAATTTTAGTACATAAATAACAAACAACCTATCCATTTAAATCAACAAAGAAAAAAATATTTTTAAATTAATTTGTACCTATAATATGAAACAAAAATTTATCTTCATAAATGCGCTTATATTATAATTTTGATATGTGAAGAATTTGTAATGAGAAGCAAAAATATCATACGAATGTAATAATTTTAGAGGTGAATAAAAATTACCCATTAACATTGTTAACGAAATAAAAATTAATATTGTTATTTGTTGACATTAAATATTCACCAAATAACAAGCATTGATAAGTACAAAACAGTAAAAATGAATCATCGTTTCCAAATGTAAAAAAATTGCAAAATACAGTCATTGAATGGTAAATTCAATAATATTTCATTTATTGAAACTAAAACAGACATTTGCGATATTTAACGAACCTAGATATATTCATAAATAAATGCTTGTATTCACGCACACACATACACACACACACACACACATACGCGCGCGCACAAACGCACACACACAAAAATACGGACATACGGAGATATAAGCACATACTTTCTTTTGGCTTTATCGTAACCAGTGCTTCATGCTTGTATTTTCCTCTGCATACTACTTACCTGCCTTCTAATATTTCATTTGCTTTACATCTTTATATTTACGTGTATATAATTACTTACCCTTCCAACCTACTAATGTTTTAGCTACTTCATGTGTCTTTACCTTTGTATCTACCTTTATATATTTATTTACCTATCTGCTTTGTTAAGTTTTTGTTCACGCCAAGACGAGTCAAACAAGTTCAAATTCGTTTAGTTTATTCCTCATCACTTAAGACTTCTTGTCACCACCTTCCGGCTCCATCATCGTACATTTTGATTTGTGTTGCCCTTGGTCATGTCAAAACTTTAGAGCCTTTCTTATTAAGTCGATCATCAGACTTATATAATATAAACTCGATCGCTGCACCTGTGCTGTTCATTGTTGAGAAATTCTGTGGTGGTCCTGTTACCGCCTTATGGCTCCATCATCGCATGTTTTGATTTGTGTCGTCCTTAGTCATGTCAAAACTTTAGAACTTTTCTTATTAAGATTATCATCAGACCTATATCACCTAAACTCGATCAGGGCACCTGTGCTGTTCAATGTTGACAAATTCTATGGTGTTACGACATCATTTCAATTCCGTGGTTAAATTCTTACCAAATTTTCATGAGATCATCCCTTCAAACAAAAAAAATCGAACCTCCAAATTGGTTGATAGCTCTCGAAGGTAACATATACAAAAAAAAACAGAATCGAACTGAGCTATCCTTTTCGAATCTATCCTTTATTGAAGCCGGTTAAAAACATTCAATATATGTCGCTTTTTTTTAATGTACAGCTGTCGCCAAATTAATTAATAATAAATTGTTAATTGACATTAACACCCATTCTATGTTGATGAAATGAACGTTATTGTTCTTTTCAAGTCTCACGTATTTGTACGATGAATTTGTCGGGTCAGATAGTTTCATGGATTAGTTTGTTACGAGCATATATTGACTCTACGAGGCGTACAATGGGATACAAACTGTACTTTGTTTGATCTTACTGGTTCTAGGAGTTCCGTAAAAATAGCATTTACTAACTATTATGGCAAATAATCGAACTTTTCATAAATTATGTAACATTTCTCATTAGTTTGACTGAAGATTTAAATAAAAGTTTTAAGTAGGGTAATTTTTCACTATTTCTACATAAGTGCACTATTTTTATTTTTGTCACACTTAGGTATTGCACTACGAATTTTTGTAGTTTTTATTTAATTTTTTGGATCGTATACTCCGATATCTTTTAAATAAAGTAGGCCTATTGCTTATTTTTAAAATTAATCTTAAAGTGTACATTTGTAGGGATTTGCATGTACTCTGTGAAGGAGAAAAAGAACGAAAATATGTAGCTTTACTGTTTGCAGCGACATATATTTTATCTTCCTATTAATAGTATCAAATTTATGGCTTATACACTTTTAATAATTTTTATGCATTTTAAGGAACTGCAAAATATTTGCAAAACATGCCCCCTACTATCGTATAAATGTTTTAAATATTTTGAAAAGTTTCAGAAAACGATGGAGTCTTTATGAAATGTTAACATACTGTTATTAGATACATATAATTACAAGAAAATTAGCAGCTTTGAAATTTTTTGAATATTCATTGGCCCAAATATCTTTAGGGATTCAAATTAAAATAGTGTTTTGAGTGGTCTAAGGAATAGGTGTGAATCTAATAATGATGAATGAATGAATAAAATATAATGCAAGGATGAACCTGTTTATTTATTTGACCATTTTAATAAAATTGTAGCGTATCATTTTCATTTAATTTTGATTTATAGCTGTAATGCGAGATAGAGGCGAATCTGTTTTTGTCATTTTTTTTGGGTTAGAAAATTGCAAAAAAGTAAGCCATGCATTTTTGTTTAATAATAATATCAGTCTTCTTAATTTTCTGATAAGCTACTACGTTTTCGACCATTTTGTATGACTTTCTACTTTAGGGGAGAGTTTTGTATGTGCTACACATCTCTTACCTAGTCTAGTTCCTTTCACTTCATTTCCTTGGCGAGTATTCCAAATAATGAAAACAATTTCAGATTACTTGGAACGTTTTCTGCGCGATATTTCGTTTCAGCATTCTACAGTAAAAACAAAAATGTTAAGTTTTTCCATATAAATGGTCAAAGACTGCTTTCATATTATTCTGATTTTGTTGACACATTTAATAATATGCATGCATGTTTCATGAGTGAGATTTAGTTTTATCCCTTATTCCCTACTTAAAGAATGAAACTAAAGTTTTCGAACTACCAGGTTTCAGTTTATTATGCAACTGTCCCACAGACAGGTGGATGTGTAACTATCTACCTTCGTGATAATTTTTCTCGTAAAATAAATAATAAGATAAGATTGTGTAAATCACCTGCCAATTGGTCGTCGGTCTAAGAATATGTACGAACTATTAATTGGAGTTCTATACTGTCCACCGGGATTAAATTATTTTCCTGAATGTGGGTAAATTCTAATTTTGGCATACCCGGATTATATATTATTAGAAGATTTGAATATTTGCTTGTATGGAGATGGGGTAAGAACTAATCAACGTCATGGCGTGTTGAGATCTAAAAACCTTGTTATACTTTCTTCGTTTTCCACATTTCAAAGCAAATCCTGTCATTCTCTTTTCGACTTATCATTCTCTTCTCGACTTATCATATCGAATTCTAAATTTTGCTTCACCTATTGTAAACTTACTGCTCTAGAATCCAAACGACAATTATTATATTGACATTCTCTTTATAACCCTTCTATATACTGTAATGACTTTCCCTGATCGTAGTGCTTGCCCCATTCAATGAAAATGATTCGTTATTTCGGAAACTTCAGTATCTGAAGTAAACAAGAATATTCTTGAAATTAAATCAAAACCCGTTGGCGGTGATAGTTTAAGTGTTAACATTCCTGCTTCCATTATTGGATATTGTAGCACTCACTGCCATCACTGCCATATTTAAGACTTCTAGATTAATCTGTACATTCGCTTGTGAATTAAAGAAGACCGCATGATATTATTTATTCAAATCATCTTCCCCAAACGAGTCCAAGATTTTGGACTTATATTTATGTTATAACGTTTATCAAAAATCTGAGCAGACCTTTTTATTCTCAACTCGTTATTTTTTTAAATACTTAAAATTTATTAGATACCCTGCAATTTGGTTATAAATCAGGGCATATAGTTCACAGGGCTTCAACCAAATAATAATATTTGATATTTGTTATCTCGTCTGTACAATGATATGCATATGTCTTCCGTCTATATTAATGGTATGAAGTTGCAATAGTGACTTTACTTCTAGAGGCGGTGTTATATCAGTTTCTATATCCACTGCCAGACACTTGATCGACATGGACAATGTCAAAATTTATTAAGTTTGATGGGGCATCATCAAGTCTAGTTGTAATAAAACTCAAACGTACTTTCTTCTTTATTTATAGGTAAAGAAACCTGTGAAAAATCATTAAACCAAGCGGGTTGAAAAATGACATTAGGATGCACGGTTGAAGTCACTTACGTTTTAACACAATTGGTGCTTTTGATATATGACTCAGAAGATATAACAAAAGTTCTTTTCGATTATTTCGTTCTCTTTTTTTATGCGACGCCTAACAATTCTTAGGCGATATTTAAAGTAACTGACAAACTAAGATCTATATTTACTTTAAAACTTTTAAATTTATTGCAGTCATGTTTAATTTTGGAATAGTTACCTTTTTAGTACATTGCGTAGTTCATACTCAAAACATCTTAGAAACAGGTAAATAGTACATTTTTTAATGAACAAACCTAATTCATGCCGGATCGTCGTAATAAAAGGTTCCTAGTGCTATGCAAGAAGATTTCCCAACCGTAAGGTTAAATGTCCTTTGGAAATATTGTACTAATTACAATTTAAGAAAAAGTTATTCCGTGAAGTTCTAATTTTTTGAATTCATATCATATTTATTTGTATGAGGCAGTAAAATTAGAAAAAGTATTCATCTCAATTATTTTCGTTAATTTGCGGTCTGAATTTAAATCCGTCTGGGAAAAAGTTTCATGAAGGTAGAAAATCCACATATCGTTTGTTTAATTAGTGCAATTCATTTTATTAAAAATTCGTCTTGTATGTGATCCAGGTGTAAGTAATTTAGTGTATCTCTCAATTTTAACCAACCAAAAAAAAATCATTTCAACGGTCTGCATGTTTGTGCTTATACAGCTGCAACTCCAAAACGAGTTAACCGATTTTTAATTTTTTTTTTGTTTCAACAAACGGAAATTGTGAAAATCAGTCATCTCATTATTTATGTGGAATAAATTAATTAAGTTCGGGCTTCTTTGATTTATCTTAACGAGTTTTTTGATTACATATAGTGGCCAGGGTCTGATTATACAACGGAAGGCGGTGGTAGAAACTCCTCAAGGGTGAAAACAAGTTTCATGTCCAGTGTTCTTGATGCGAGTTGTTAGTTCCATTCATTTATTAATTTCATTCACAAGAATTTGAAATTATAAGTCTATCAGCTATTCTAGAATTTACATTTTAATTATTCTCAGATGTTATTTTAGTGACGTTAAATTAATTATTTCATATAAGGATTTAATTAGTAACTCGAAAATAAGACCGATATCGGTAAAGCGGATTTTAGGGAGGTGCAACTCACTAACATATCAATTTATCCTTCCTCCTTTTAGCTACTCACTATACTTTCAAAACGCTGCGTACTTTTATAGAGGGAGCTAGTTAACGGGATGTTATGTCCTTAATATCCACGGCATTTCGTTAGCGTAAACGTCGATGGCTGCGGTCGACTGATACATTTTACACAATTAAATGTTAGTTCTCAGTTAAATCGCACACAATTACATTTTACTGCTGAGTTAAATCGTTTGATTGTGTTATTCTACCCTTTTCTTTTGTATAACTTTCTTTTTTTTTGACAATACCTAGCACTTCAAGTCAGAAGGTGCGTAAGTATAGGCCCAAAATTCACGCAAGAAGTAATTTTGATAGAAAACACAGGTTTATAATTAAAAATTGTAAAAATATATTGCTCAACAGTAAAAATGCGTTGTTCTTTTGTGTAGCGCTCCATTTTTAATAACCCTGAACTGTCAGCTGTCACGCTGTATTTTTTTTTTGGTTGGTTTTTTTTGTGTAAAGTGACAAATGACGCAAAATTCAAATCTTGCGTGAATTTTGGGACAGAAATATAACACAGAAATATACAACTATACACAAAACTATGAAACAGCTAAATTTTAGAGATAATTAAGCTGACAAGTTAATATTCAATATTCAAAGGCGTAACGCAAATAAGATATTAGTAGGTAAGTAAATCGACGTATATATATATATATATATATATATATATATATATATATATACATATATATATATATATATATGTACATATATATATATATATATATATATATATATATATATATATATATATATATATACAGTTATAAACAAGGACGTTGAGTAACTAGGACGTTGAGCACGCTTCCATGTATGTATTTGAACCGATTTAAACTTGTAATAAGTCGAATATATTGTTCATGTGTGCGTGTGCGTAATAATATAAGAGAGTATATAAGAGAGAAAGAGAGAGAGGGGCGTTGATGTAATGCTGATTCGTAAACTTTCATAACATTATTTCGAAAATGTATTAACGTTCGAAAATGAAATGGTACCGCAAATGATTTAACTTAGCACTTGTATCTTTAGTACGCTATTAAATGGTTATTTGAAGTCTGTTTGATTTCTTAGTAAAAAGTTTTATTTTGAGTTCTAAACTCAAAGGATCCAACCGGAACCCTATTTTTCTGATGACACCCTCTGTCCGTTTATCAGAAACTTCCAACTCAAAGACGGAACACGCTATAAACTTAAACATAATATGTAATAATTCAGAGCAAAACCAAATATTACAATTATGATCATATACTGTACATATTCAATATATAACCGTGCAAATTAAATCTGCAATAGCACGTTATGAGTGGATTACAATAAATGTATTTTATTAAATAAATAACAAACTTTTTTAAATTTGAAAATTGTGATAAGTCATTCAAATAGAAATGTATTAATCTATAACTTTTATATTGATAAACATAAAAAATGTGGCAACTTGATAAACATATGAAATGTGGCAACGTTTCTAACTATCCCTTTATTTTACATAATTACGCAAAGGAAAGTTATGCAAAAGAAAAGGATAGAATGGCACGATTTCATGATTTAACTGGGAATTGAAACGTTTAAGTTAACCGGCACCGTAGACGTCTACAGTAACGACATGTCGTGGATGTTGACGGCAATACTCTGTGGTTAACGATATAATATCCTTTAACTAGTTCCTTTTGTAAAACCGTGCGGCAATTTTAAGAGTATAGTAGCTACAAGGAAAAATGAATGTGTTAGTAAGCCGGCTGGTCCGCATTAATATCATGATTTTCAGTAATAATTCACCTTACCAATATCGATCTCCTGTTCGCATTACTAATTAAATCCTTATAAAAAATTTCATATTAGTTTAATGAAACTTACATGATGAAAAGTATTTTCATAAACAAAATATGTCTGAACATAAATATATCTAAACACAAGTCAATACGAATTTAATCACATAAATGGGTATATTCGTAAAAAACACCTTGGTAAATATGATTTTTTTTTTCACTCTATATTGTCACCTAATAAGCAGATTTGAAAATCAAAATTAATAAATTTGACGTCTTTAAAATAACTATACTTAAAAAAAGAAATAATTACAAATTTAAAGAACCGAACATCTGATATAATTAAGGCGTAGTAAAATAGCTAATTAACTTATAATTTCAAATACATATGAATAAAAGTAATAAGTGAATGAAATTAACAACTTGCAATAAGCACATTTGGCCCAGATTAGAGTCTTTAGTCATTCATTAATAGCACCGGTTTTATCAGTTTTCTATTTTATCGACGCTTTTCGTCAATTTTTCAAATCACGCGTCACATAAATTTAATGATTTTTTTGGAACTTTCACAGTCAAAATAATGTTTTCTCCTCTTTAAAATAAAATATTTTTGACTTGCTTCTTTGTGGTATTTCAATGCAGACCAAAAATTATTTTGCAATATTGGCACAGCCCTTTCTTATTTCTAAATTATAATAAAAAAAAGCCCGCCATTGTCCGCCATTACAAGTGCGCGTTTTTTGATGCTCAATAAAACAAAAGTGCCTCTCAACGTGGAATGCGAATATCGATAAAATTATCACTATGATTACTTCATTGTTTCGAAAAACAGATGATCATCGTAACCTTAGCGGACGAGCTACATTTGTATGTTACATTTTTCTCATCTATCATCGTTATATTTAACAGGATAGTATACGTCGCCAAACTGATAAATGACCTTATTTACATAAGCATGATATCATACAAAATTTAAACTTAAACAATTTTCAGGCTGTTTACGTGAAAAACAGTTTAACGGATTACACATGATTAATTACACAAGTGGTTGTAATAGTACCGTTTATGGATCATTCATTCAGCTTGCTTGCTTTAAATAAAACCAATGACTAAACAGACTAGTCATCAGTAAGTGATTAATTTAAAAAGAAAATTACTAATTAGTTCTTGACTAGTAATTGTAATATTTACTGTTTTGGTTAAGTTTGGTTACGTGTTTTGACTAAAATCCCTACTTTGATCTTTTTTCTTTGATAATGTTTTGTACTTGGTAGGATTTTCTATATAGCGGTAAATTAATGCTATGACTTTATAACGTACTATCGTTGATTAAACATTGTTATCGTAAAAGTCAGAAAGGTGTTCTTGCCAACAAGTTATCCATGTAATTATTTTGGAGTTATCTACGACTAACAAGTGCAAAAAGTTTCAAAATAAACATTTTGCAAGAATTAATATTATTTTTAACTATTCTAAAATTTGGAAGGTACAAAATTAGAATTATGTAAAATTAATTTATTTAAATATTGGTGTCTTAAATGTAAGCATCATGCAGGTTCAGGAAAAACTTCGATTTATGCAGGCTTTTTGGAGTGAAATTTCTTACAGAGAGCCTCAGCACGAAAATATATAGGAATAAAATAGCGATAGTAACACGGCCAATTGTCACAACATATTGTTAGTGGTTGAGCATTTCCCTGTTTCTTAGGATGTTTTCGCCTGATTTTTCTTAAGTTCAGACATAACCTCTTAATCATTCCCAATGTTTTATTCTCAGGTATTTTTGACGCTATATGAGTTATATGTCACTCGTGCAATTTGATCGCAACATTTTTATGCAGTATTAAGCCTTATAAATACATCGGGGTTTGAGGTTATAAGAGACTTCTAGACTTCATAAGCAGGCTTTTTTGATATGGTCTATAATATTTGGCGTTAATATTATCAGTGTTCTTCTTCTATTCGTCATTAGGTATGTTTAGCTAGTTTTAATACCAAACCAAATTTCTGCTCTCCATATCAAATGATTGTAACATCCATTCTAGGTGCTCAAGGTTTTCGTACATATTTTTCATAGTACTTTGTTATCAGAAAAGAATAAGTAGATCAAGCACTCTTCATTTGTTTTTATTAAAAAAAAAGCCGCAATCAAAATGCGGAAAATATTCTCTGTTAAGGCTGTATAGAAATGAAAAGATATTAGGTCGCTTTGTCTTAGAACACGTCAAATTTTGAAGTACATTTCTTGTCTCCCAGTTTGCCTTATTTGTTTTATATATTTCTCATAGAATCATAATATGTTTTTTTGTTGAATATATTTGGCGTTAATTTTGTAGAAATTCATTATTCACAATTAAATGAAACTACGTGATGTAGTATTATTTCTACTATCTTTAATTTCTTTACCACGACCTAGGTTTCGTTGTATTACAACATCTTCAGGTGGGATATTAGCAAAGATCTTTGCTAATATCCCTAGGTCGTGGTAAAGAAATTAAAGATAGTAGAAATAATACTACATCACGTAGTTTCATTTAATTGTGAATAATGTTTTTTTGTATTCCCAGATCATTGCGGGTTTTCCATTAAGCTAAATGTATAATGTAAGCAAATCCATGGAGTAATAGATCATTGTACTATATAATGATTTATCATAGTCTAAATATTTTTCCAAAATTTGAGTTAAAATAAATACATGGCCGGTCCCGGAGTATATTGAGCCAGAGCCAGCTTGTTACTTTTGTCGATTAAATTGAAATGTTGCTATGTATCTTAAAACTATCTATGTAAATATTTTGCGTGTTGTTTGTAGTCAGCTAATGGATCCACAATTGCCATTATGTTATGAATCCCTTAAGGTATCATTTGTAATTCTGTTTTCATTTTTCATCAATTTGAGAGAGTCTACTACCTTATTTATTTCACTTAAAGTGAACAAAGGTTTTGTTTTTTGTCTTTCATAGTTTTGTTATATGAGACATGATATGAGATATAGCTCTTGTGATACATCTCCTTATTCGTATTGCTTCTACTTATTCGTATTGCTGTATAATTGAAGCAGCATTCACAGGCTTAGATACTTATCGGGCTAGAAGTTGGGTCCGTAGTGTTTTTTCGTGAAAGGATCATGTTACAGGTATTTCAATCGTCTTCGTCCTCTTTTTATTGAGTTGTAATTTTTAATTCTATTGCGATAATACCTATTTTTTAATTATTTTTTTCTTTTTGATTTTCTTACCAAAATGAGTAATATACTTTAAAGTGTTTTCTGGTTTCGACTTTTGTTTTAAATGAAAATTTAGCTCGAATTAATTTATGATCTGTCAGTTAACAAATATTTATTATATTAATATCCTTTTCTGAATAGAATAAATAAAAAAACTATTAAAAGCCTTATTAATTAAATCATTATCATTTTACTTCAAATGTGTATTAAGCCTTATATTAGTTCTTTAAAAAGCTTATAGTCTGGTGAGTAGTACGTCCATTTTGCTTCTGGTATTTCTTGAAGCGAGAGGTAATAATATATAGTCTGTTGTCTAAGCAGTATTCTACAAGTAATAGCTTTCTTTTGCTTCTTCTCCAGTAATAATCTCACGGACATATATGATACATTGACATCAAATACCCGCGTAACAGCTTTTAGTCTTGTTTTGTATTGTATTATCATGCCCAACCTGGTAACTCTAATTGAAGTTGGTTACAACTTCATAAGATACAATTTTATTTGGCAGTTCACCGCGGAATTGCCCATTATATCCACATTTATTATCAGAATAAACAAAAACAATTTCACGTTCTTCTGTTATTCCTGTATATGGTAGTATTATATATTCAGATATATTCGGAAAAACCTAACACTTATCATTTGATATTTTTTCCAGCATGTTACAATTTAGCCTCTCTTATGTTGGCTACTAAGAATACAGTGTTAATTGTGCATATACTTCGATAATCTTAGATTCTCCTGTATTCTGTGGAGGGATTTGGTCGACTTCTCTCGCGTGGACTCGCCTGTTGTTTTCTGATTCCAAATCATTTTTCAACAACTAAAAATAATTTATTTGTTTCTTGTAGTCAGTAGTTTAATTCTGTCGATATATTCATAGGTGCGTATATACGAAAGTTTTTGCATAATCATTTAATAATTCAGTTTAATAACAACACATTTCCATTGTTTTATTTTTATTGTTGCGAATATCTTTTGTGAATGCATATGTCAGTATCATTACATTTCTCACTTTAAGCTGCATCATGATATATATATATATATATATATATATATATATATATATATATATATATAAATATAATTATTTAGATGAATATAGAAGATAAAAATTTGATGAGCAGTTTGATAGGAAGTCTACTACGCGGAACTGTCATCGAAATTACATTTTTCAATACGCGAATTATACGAGTAAAGAAGCCCTTGCGAGGAGCTTTAATATAAAACAAGGGGAAATAGAAAGTGTCTTATAATCTAATCAAATAAATCATTGGTTTTTTAAATGGTTATGTAACCACCTAACCATAGTAACGAATACAACACGACGGCCACTTTATTGCTTCACGTGCTTTTATAGTCTTTTAGCGTCAAATTTACGCTAAACCAAAAAATTTCGTCTTTAACCAGATTCCTGAAGCCGATTTATTGATTCTAATAAAAACCAATAGGTACCGTCTATGTATCGAACAAAAAATGTGAAATTTATTCGGTTTGAATCCAGATTTATTTTCATTACTTTAGCTACCTGCTACAGTAACTAAAATGAGCCTATATTCGATGTCTAAAATAATTAAAATACTAATTTTAATATAATACTTATTTACCTGCTTAAGTACTAATTTTAATCATTTCATTCTCTTTTTTATACATGTGCCTATATTTATCTACCGATCTACTAGTATCTTAATTGCTTTATGTCTTTGTACTTAACTGTTATATTTACTTTGTTATCTTCTTGCTTACATCAACATAAGTGAAACGAGTCCAAACTCGATGAGTTTACTCCTCATCGGTGACAAGTTCCTGTTGTTTTCCCCCGGCTCCAGTGTTAAATCCTGATTTTGCTAAAGGGCGTATTTACATCGAGTTTAGTTGTGTGAAAGCTATAGAGATTCGATTATTAGATTTACATTAAACCTAAATCATCCAAATTCGACCACAGTAACTGTTTGGAACCTGGAGGTTAACGGCAGTACTCTCCTTGAGACCCACAATACTAATTTAAAAATAGCGGATCCTCAAGTCTTATTGATTAGGCAGGTATTACCCTTGCAGCATCAGAACTGTTAAGTTGGAAGTCGATGTTCAATGACAGAGTTTCTGATACTCACAATACCAATATAAAAACAATAGAATTTCACATCTCACGGTTTAAGCAGGCAATTGCAGCATCAAGATTTATGGATCAAAGGTTAGAATTATATTATATGTACATGTATATACTTATCTACCCATTGACTTTGTTATTTTTTGCTACGTCAAGACAAATTGAACAAATTCAGACTCTGTGTTTATTGAAGAGTTCTTGTTATCACCACGTGAAAGGTTTCATTATTTCACTCTGATTTTACTAAGAATCAAATTTACATCGCACTTATTTGTGTCTTATTTGATTATCATTGGTCCTATATCAAGCGAATTCGATTACGATACCTATGCTGTTCTCTGTTGAAGAGTTCTATGGAATACCTGCAATTTCCATGGTCACATTGTAAACAACTTTTCCTTGAAATATACTGAGAGTACATCCTTCCAAAGAAAACAAAAAATCCTCCTTGTTAATAAATGCTGGAAATTTGAGGCAACATGCAAGAAAACTTCCTCCTTTTATAAAGTCATTTAAAAATATAAGAAATTGCTTGTATATAATTTTGTCACATTACCGTCACATAAAGTGTACGTAATATGTTTAGTTTCAATGATTTCCACATGTGATCAAGTTTGAGTTAAAGCTTTTTACAGATAGAAAAAAAAAATTCGCGACCGAAGTTAACTTCAAACAATTTTGAAAAATTATAACTTTTAAACCTTTACAATTCATGGCGCAAAATGTTGCAAGAGAATTCTTGTTAAAAGCAAATACTCGTTGAACTAAGAGATTTTTAAAATATTTAAATTGCTTTAGTAAGAGTTCTTTTCTATAAAAATTAGTGGTATAATCATACTTGGGTATACGTGAAAATTTTGTAAAGCAGGACACAAAATATCACCAAGTGATTCAGTCAACTTTGCAAAATTTATATTATTTATAACAAAGGCTTTGATTCTATTGTGCTTTTACATATTTCTAAGGTTGGTAATTAATGTATATAATGTAATATCCAAGTTAAAAATAAATGTAATATCTAAGTATTACAACAAAAATGTCGGTCGGCTTTACACATAACCGTCTTATTATTTTCGGATTTTTTCAATGGATCAATTGATCGAGTATCACCTTCTTCATTGTCATTAAAAGGTTTGTGGAAATATTTTTAAAGTCAGAGATGAATAATATTGATCTTTATTTCTAACATAAGCTTTTTATTATGCAAAACTAATGTCGTACTTTTGTTACATCAATATTCTCATAAGAACAAATGAAGGCTTCTTTAAATTTAATACATCTTAGAGCCTTAAAATAATTATTGGGCCTTTTTAATTCAGTCCAAACAATGTGCAAGTAACATTAGTTTGATCGCGATTGTATTTAAAAATTGTCGGTATAAATTCTGTAATTTTATAAAATGTCTCATGAACTGACGGGCTCAAATTACATAAAAAATTAAATCCATTAATTATATCAATGTTTATTCAGGTTGAAGTCAAATGCTCGTTAGCAGGGCGTAATATATTTGTCAGTGCACACTTTTTTATTGTAGGTATGCATGTCATTAGTACATTTGTGCAAAGCAAGTGTTGTTGGGATGAGGGACATTAAAAACAATTCGCCATATAAATTTTGTTTTTCAAGGTGACCAGTAATCGGTCAAAAATATTAAACTCTATTTTAATTAACACTTTTTATTGCGGTCAAATTTCTTTGTTATTATTTAAATTCCGATGCCAAATTCTCAACAACATTCTTCTTTACCGTGACTTTAAATATATTGCTATTATTATTGCTATTACAAAATTAATTTTCTTTACTGCATCTAATTTAAATTCATCCAATAAAAGCAATTCGATCGGTGGCAATGTTAAATAAATCATTAAAATCTATTATTATTTCAAATTGATATTTTTTATTTAAAGTGTCCGTTACGTTTCTTAACTTTTTTACTTTTATCTATTCTAATTAGATCTAATTCTTTAACGTTATCATTGGCTTAATTTATTTTAAAATATTGTAAGTCCTCGTAATGTATCAATCTCTCTCTAAATGTATCTATCTATACATTGACATACGTTTGTAAACATGCAAATGGTTATACTGTAGTAAAAATATCGATCAAAATCTTCCACTTTTAAACTGTAGCGAAAGTGTCGGTCGAAATCTTACACTTTTCTCGGGCTAATACTCATTCGCCAAGAGTGTGGCGTGCGATAAGGAACTTCGTTTCAAAAATGCACAGATACTATCCTCGTTTGTTTGCTTCATATTTTGTTGGACGTAATTCACTTCGACTCTCTTTTGATTACGCATTTTTAAAAAATGATTAAACAATTAAGTTGATAAGCTCTCGGCCTTAGGTTCGGTAACGCTTTATGTTTTGACTGTTACGTGAGAGAACGAAGTCATAGTTTATTCATCTATTCAGAGTGCGTATGGATAACTTTCAGTGTTCTCCATTTTTCACGCATTTACATTAATCAACGAGGTATTGCAAGAGGTGACAAATCTCTATATTTTTCTGCTCCATTGATCGGTTTGAAAATGCGATTATGGAGTTGCTTGGCAATTCATATTTAATAATTAGTTAGTTTTATGTTCAATTTAAATTAATGTATATTTTTCTATCATATTAAATATTATTTAAGTTATTAAGTATAATGTATATTTTGTGTTTTTAATACTTACACGTGTCTAGCGCTTTGATGGAATCTGTAAGATGGATATAAGTTTCTTGATAAATAATTAATAAAACGTGAATTATCTCTAAAGATGACTCCATGGAACTTCAGTTTGGGACTCCGTTTTCATCGGTCTGTGATTTTAGTTTACCTAAACAACTTTCATTTTATTTGTAAAATAGAAATGATCACTAAAAATGTGAACGTCGGAGAAAATATATGTCAGCTTTTGAACCAGTTTACATCCATATTAGCCTAAAACAGTGTTACTGAACCGTATATTAATTTAATTTTATTATCCATTGATTATATTTATGTAACAAGAACTTAGAATAGTATAGACGGGTAGATATGGGAACTAGTTGTGATAATATTTCTTTAGAAGAAATGAATGAATGGTTGGTGATATTATCTACTTGCATGAATAAATGATGGAAATATCTTCTTAACTAAGGGCAGTTAAGGGGGATAAGCACCTTAAGGAGAGTACGGAAATATAATCTGGTCCAATTAAAATGACAAAAGAGGTGGGCATCAAAATTGTTTCCCTAACATGCGACCGACCTGTGGCTAATTTTAACATAATTGATTCACTGGGTTGCAACTTAATGAAAAATTTAAATTTATTATTGAACTTATTTCATTCCAATATAATCACACAACAGTTAATGTTATATTGATCCTTGGCACGTTATCAAATCAATACGAAATATTCTCAGTGAGACCAGAATATTTAATTTGGCCGAAAAATAGATTACAGTTTATTGAACTTGAACATTGAACTAATTTTAACAAAAAGGAAATTTCACACGTAGCTTGAAAATTAACCAAGGTCCAGGTCTATTTTTTAAAATAAAAAATGAAAATATACCTTGCCAAAAAATTATTGTGTAACTGTATAGTTGATGCTTTAAACTTTTGCAACGAAAGATTAAAATTAAATGAGCTTGAAGGATGCAACGCACTATCAATTTTCATTCGCACAGTAAATGACGAGTTCGACGTCTTCAACAGCTATTCAATATGACCAACCAGTTAGAAAAAGACAGACTCTTGAGAATAAAGGATTAATCATAACAAAATTTGAAGTAGTTGTTGATAACATATGTACTCTCATATATCCAATAGCACACTTACTAATAAATTTCAGTCGAAAAATTGGCTTAATTCCACTAATAGTAGATACGAGTAGTGCATGAGACGTTCATAAGAAACTACTAATAAAAATTAGTTTTTTAAAATATTTGCCGTTATATAAAATTAGTCTGGTAAAAACTAACTACCTAGAATTAGTTTTTTCATCGATTCGGGCTGGTCACAGTAAAAATCCAAACGCCATACAGTTTAGAGTGGTCTATAAAAGACTTTGATTAGGGCGGAAATCTGTGAGCAAGGAATTAATAATAGCATACTATTGACGCGAGTTAATATTTTAACATGCTGCGACGAAATGGATACAGTTACAACAATACAATTACTACAATAATATTAAAATAAACTAATACACATATACAGAAATGTACAAATATACATGGCAAATGTATTCATGGTTTTATTAAAAGGACATATTGTCAGTCGTTGAAATGTGACTGATATATGTCCTTAGTCTACGGGGACAAGAAATATTACAGATAAAGTTCAATCAATTTAAAATTGAAAGGATCCTTGCATTGTCCATCAAAAGAAGTTTTAGATATAATTAATAAAATGGAAAAATTAATAAAACCTGAATTAAATAAAAACATTTTAAGCGAAAATGATTATTTTTAAATTACTGATCGATTGTTTCGAAACTAAGCTTATTTCTAATGCCACATAACATTGACCAAAATTATTATTGATTGAAAGGTAATAAGAATATACATTAATTTAAAGTTCAAATGTTATGCGGAAAATAATTAAAAAAGTGTTATTTAGAAATTATTTTAATAAAATTGTTTCACTCAGGAATGAAAAAAATAAAAAAACATATGTTTTATTTTGACCCATAGCATTTATATCTAATTTTTAATGGTGAATGATATTATACATTGAATTGATGATATTAACGATATTATGGTAAAAATATCAATGATATTAATGATGCTATAGTAATAAGTATCGACAAACAATAAACTTTTTCGGGTGACATCTAATACTTATCACCGGATATGATATGTTCTATTAGTATTTTAGCCAATTTAAACTTATTCACGCATATTTAGCAGCAGTGATTGAAATCTGTGAAAACTGAATTTCAACATGTGTGCACATTTTATTATTTAATTAATTTTCTATAATTTTGTGTTTATATAATGATCTATGATATGAATGATGTTTTTTTCTATGGGCGGAGTCACGGCCATTTTACAACCTTTTATAGTACGTTGACCACCCGCAACAATAATAACTGTATCTTTATTTACATTTATTAAAATTGTGTGCTTCCTGCTATTGGCGAAACATTGGTAGCTGTTTTTTGTTTTTGGTCCAAAAATATAATCCAATATAATAATAATGTTAAATAGAAAAATGTTATTAAGATAAGGTAATAAATAATTGAGATATTTTTTAGGTCTGTCACAACTACTTTTGTCAAAAATTCTCAGTCATAAGAATTTGGTATAGTTCTGAAACTTTTTTAGAACCTAAATAAATATTTATTTGAGAACTTTTAGGGGAAAACTAGATATAAAATATTTTTTTTTAATTATTAGAGTAAATCACTCTACAGGTGTTTAGTACCTGTGGTTATATTCATTTAATATATTGTCATGTATATATTTCAAAGACGCGAGAAAAATATCTTGATAACCTATACCTCTTTAATTTATTAATACAAGTATAACAAAATAAAAACAATTTAAATTTTTCTTTATAATAGTTACTAAATGCCGCTATCATAATTTTTTTATTTTTCATATGCATTGTTGAAGAGTTAGAGGAGACAAATTCTATTAACTCTATATATTAAAGTCTTAAAAATTATATAGAGGTTCCAAAATAACATTTTTATTTAAGTTAATATTTGGTGAGATATGCGCTTCTAAAGTCTTAAAAAGTGGGTCTACTCTTCTAACTTTTCAATTGATGTGTGTAAAATTCTGAGAAAAATGAGATAGCAAAACTTAAAATATACTCTTGTCGAAAATTGATTTGAATAAAATATGTTGTATAGTTTTTGAGATATTTTTAGAACCGACCACTACAATAAATTTGTTTTTCAGTGTCTCTGAGAAATACAAAGTTACAAATTTAATATTGTTTGGCGCTACGGAAACCTTCGTACGCGAGTCCGACTCGCAATTGGCCGCTTTTTACATATATGTTGTATTATGGTTTTCCATGATCTAATACTGTTGATTATCAATAGAGATAGGTAGCAGCTGATATTAAAGAAACTTCTGTTTCTTTTTAAGAATATTAAGTTCATGTTATACATTTGTTATAAAAATCGATTTTTTTTAATAAAAAATAAAGAAATGATCAAACAGCCGTCTTCATTTATCTGATAGCATATCATTATTTTCTAGCACTTCAAATCCAGTCAGCAAACGTATTTGAAGTGCTCGAAAAGTGCAAAAATATACTATCTCGAAAATATTGTTTTCTAGTTATCAATATCTAAGAAATTGGATCAAGTTATTAATTACATTTTATTCATTTTAAGTGTGATCTATTATATCTAAAGGTTTTACCAAATTATTTGTATAATTAAGATGAAGTCTAGGTGTAAATACCATCGATTATCCGTAAACAAACTTAACGACGTGGGATGAAGGTAGTTACTAATTCCTTTTAGTACAATATAAATATAAGTAAATATAAAACAACTAAGCTCGGGTGCTATAAAATTACAGATAGTATACTTACATTACATACAGATTAATGAATATTTAGTAATAATCTTTCTGTGCTTACTAATTTATTTGGAAACTCTTTTAATAGACCTTCAGCTTTCCAAATGTTTCAAAAGAAATTTTCGTTTTATCATTGAATTATTCTTTCGTCTAAAAATTACGTTATTTCGGGAGAAACATAGTGCAGCATTGCAATTAGTAATATTAGTTATAAAATCGGTTAGTGCAATACTAGAATAAATGGCTTTCGCTAATCTAGGGAAAATATGAAGATGGTTATTCTATATTTATTCTTTTGCATACATAATTCTCTTCTTCAATTTGACTGAACTTATAATTAAAACAAAAACCACATTAATTTATAACAGCTTATTAGTAATAATTATGTGTCAGAGATTTTAATAGTATTATATAGATTATATTTATTTAAAACTGTATGCGACCCAATTGTTCGATTTTTCTTCAGTAAAAGGATTTGATAAGCAATGTCTTTAAAGCTACCTCGTATCATTAATGTTTATAAAAAAATATCTAGTTACATTTTAAGTTTTAAAAAAACATTGTGCGTGTCAACTCCGACGCACAACTAGAGTTTAATCCTTAATTACTATTATCTTGGAATGTGTAAAATAAGTAACACCATATATAAATATAATTATCAATATCACATATCAATATATCTCTTACCGTTAAGGCAACGTTCATAATAAAAGCATTCGCTCGACTGTTCTTTGTTGATTTATATTGCAAAACTGGTCTCCGTGAAATTTTGTTCCTTAGCGGGATAATATACAACCTATGTCCATTCTGAAGGTCCTTTCTAAATATTCGTTTTTTAAAATCGGATGAGTAGTTTCGGAGATTATCTCCTACATCTAAATTTACAAAATATAACTTTTTTTAATATGTGAAACCTTTTTTTAACGAGATAATACATAAGCTATATCCATCCTTAAGGTCCTTTCTAAATATTGGTGAAAGAATTTTTGAAGTCAGATGAGTAGTTTCGGAGATTAACTCCTTCATCCACACTTACAAAATTTAACTTTTTTATAATATATGAATTTTTTTTCTTAACGGGAAAAGATACAATCTGTATCCATCCTGAAGCTTCTTTCTAAATATTGGTGGATGAATTTTTGAAATCGGATGAGTAGTTTCGAAGGTTACGCCCTACATCCAAACTTACAAAATTTAACTTTTTTATAATTTGTGATTTTTTTAACTGGTTAATATATAACCTATATCCATTCTGAAGTTCTTTTCTAGATATTGGTGAAAGAATTTTTGAAATCGGATGAGTAGTTTTGGAAAGATTAACTCCTTCGTCCGAACTTACAAAATTTAAATTTTTATAATATGATTTTTTTTAACTGGATAATATTCAACCTATGTCCGTAATGAACGTCCTTTCGAAATATTGGAGAAAGAATTTTTGAAATCTGATTAGGAACTAGTTCTACACTTTCTTTCATCACATTTTTTATTTTGGCGCATATCTTATTATTTAACTAATCATCAGCAAAAAAAGGAAACATTGAATTTATTATGAATTTAAGATCAAAATAAAAATCAAAATGAAAATATTCAGACCTTTGTAATCAACTTAAAAAGCCATTAAACCAATTCACGTATTGGTACGAAATTAATATCAGCGCGTTATATATAAAAAAAATATAACAGTGATTGTAAGTGTTACAATTTTCTTTTTCATAAATATTGAGACCTGTTACTAATAAGCTAAAAATACATAATAATGCAACTAAATAAAATTAAATGGTTTATATAGTTTACGTTTTATAAAGAGAAACGTGATATTTTTAAAAATATAGAAATTATAGAAGTAATATTAACAGGAGAATAATGAAATAGTAATCCGTCAGCAAATTGTGACATAATTTAATTACGAGGACTCTATTGCGCATTTGGCATTTTGCATTTCAAAGGAAAAATCTCTCACCATAAGATTATTAAATTCATCTCAACAGATCTGAATATTATATTTGAATATTACATTTCCGATTACTATTTATCGTGCCGTTGTAGAAGACTGTATTTGGTAAAGATAGTAATAAAATAATATAATACAATTATACTCTCTTATGATTTTACTACGTGCAACATATTTTTAATATGCACAAAAGGCTATTTAAATTTGAAAAACTTCAGAGAATTTTAATTAAGATTTTTATGTTGAATAATAGTTCTCGATTAATATTCTTCATCATTTTGCCAAATATAATCTTAAATTTTTTTCTTAGAAAAACGGATGTGATAGAGACAGACAGTAACTTCTGGAACAAAGTGTTCTAGTAAAATTAATTTAACTCAATTTTTTTTACTCTAATTTTCATATATATTTGAGGATTGGTAGCAAAGTACTTGCGAAATGCTGGATGCATTTCTTCTGTTAATATTTAGACAGGTTTTAATTATTTATAAACTTTTTTTTTTTAAATATTTGTACATATTCTAATTATCTCTTCTTTTTCCTACTATTGATTAATTTATCTATAATAAATAATATTATTTATTACAATATATCTCTTGGTTAGAGGACTTACCGTATGGGCATGGACTGCATCGAAGCGTGGACGCAGTGTTGTCTTCCCACGGAGAACGAAGATTATATCCGACAGACAGACAGTGGGTGCAAGGCAGATGATGAAATTTCTTTGCCACGATGCAATCTTTAGGCAAGGTCTAGTCTTTAGGCAAGGTCTTAGTCGTTCATCAAATTAAATAATTATTTTGCCATAAAACGAAATAAGCGATCTACTAAATAATAAAATAAACAACTGAATCAAATGTAGGAATTTCTGAAAATAAGACACACATTATAAACACGAAACTTCAAATATAATTTTAATTTCCAAGATGCCCATTAAATTCAAAAACTTGTAGTGTTTATTTCTACTTAAACTTTTGATTAACATGTCTACTGGCATTGCATAAGTTGGTACATATTAAATTTTAACCTTCTTATCTGCTACATACTCTCTAACAAAATGATGCCTTATATTAATATGTTTGGTACGCTTATTATGAAATGATGGATTAGATGCTAACTTGAGAAAACTTTCGATATCACTATACAAACTTGCTGGTATACTTTCATTTGAAAAAATTAACTCACCTAATATATTCTTTAAATAAATGGCTTCCTTACAGGATTCGGATAAGGCCATGTATTCCGTTTCCTCGCTGGATAATGCTACTCTTTTCTGTTTTTTTTATTGATAAGAAATTATTGATCCTGACATGATTAAATAAAATTCAGTATATGACTTTCTATCCAAAGAACAAGATGCCAAATCAGCATCAACAAAATCATACATTCTTCCTATAAAATAAACCATAACTTTTAGTTTTCTTTAAGTATCTTGACAAACGATTGAAATGTTTCCAATGAGTTTTATTAAAACAATTATAATATTGACTTAAAAAACTTTCACTGTGAGAAATATCTGGCCTATAGTACTGATATATACATCAAAATTCTGGGTATAGTAGTAATAAATACATCAAAATTTCAATTAACTGCTGATAAGGATATTTCTTATTACATTTATTGTTTATATCTTTTTTTAATTTAAAATTAACTTCCATAGGGGAATTTTAACGTGAACAGTGTGAACGTGAACAGTATGAAATTGAATTTGTTTAGAATAATATCTACAAATTGCTTCTGATCAACAGTCATACAATCTTTATAAAAATTCACACGCGTACCCAGACACTGTTTCATCTGACCTAAGTCAGTAAGTTTTTCATATGTATTCTGACAGTTATAAAAAAACAAAGAAGTCATCTACAAATCAAGCTATATGAATTTTTTCATTTTTATTAAATTTACCAAAAGACAAGGTTCATAGTTTGATTTTTCAAAGTTTAACTGTAACAAACATTCCTCTGCTCTAGTGTACCGAGCTCTAGATCTTTGCTTGAGTCCATAAATTGTCCTGTTTAGGTTTAGAATTGAGTTATTGCAATTATCAAACGCTGGACATTCTGGTATTACCATATACACTGTTTTATCAAGAAAACCAATCAGAAATGCAGTAGGAACATAAAGATGATTAATTTTAAGGTTCCTAGTTCAACACTTACAGCTGTCAATAGTCTCTAAGTTGAATATTTTAAACTGTTGAGAATGTTTCATTAAACTATATCCCTTACATCTGGGTGAAGCCCTTAGTGCTTGTCGTTAAGGGCTAAGGGCTTCTTTGCTCTATGGCACATCACTTTCACTATTATATTTTTTTAAATACCCGTATATTTTTCACTACACTAACATCTTTCGGTCTGCTCACTAGCTCTCTCGTGTTATTTCTTTCGTGTTATATTACTTCCATTAACATTGACAGATGACTGATGCATTCCATTTCCGTTCCTGCCACCATGTTGGAAATGTGCTTTATTTCTGCCAGTGCTACCCTGCTTACGAAAATTTGAAGCGACAAATACATTTTCATACAACAAACTTCAAACAACTTTCTGAACTGCAGTAGCTGTTGGTGGTAATGGTTGCTTAACGGCGTCCAATCCAACCAACCATATCCAACCCGAGCACATTTTCCGCCGCAAAACATCAGTCGTCGTAATTCTCACGATCTTTCAATTTTGAGATGTCAGTTAGTAATTTGTTAGTAATTTGTCGACATATTAAACCCAAATACACTGTTTTCTAACTGAACTAATAATTAAAAGCGGGACTGGACCCACAATCTTATAAACCAGTGTGGTTTGCAATCAACTATATTTATGTCATTTTGGCGTAATCAGTGTTGCCAGATAGAATAATACAAATTCTACAAAGGCCACGAATTTTCATACTGTCTATTATTTTGCTACATCTATATAACGACTTCAAGGTAAATATATCATATACGTTGCTTGAGGGTATGAACAAGTATTATACCAAATTGCCTAGGTGCAGTATATTTTGTCTGATTGAAGAACAATTATCACACAGATAGACAAACATAGAAACAGAAATTATAAAAATAGATTTTATGTCTTCTACTGTTATTATATACGCTAAATAAATCATACCTTTTAAAATATTTTTCATGAACATAATTCGCTCGCTTAGAAATTTAATATGTGTATATAGATTTATATTAAATAATAGAAGAATAAGTAAGCCTAATTCAACAAATAATCTAATTGCTACTCTTTTTCCATGTAACTGTTGTATAAACTTGAAAATAGTTATTAAAATGTAGGAAATAGACTAACAGCAGATGCTTAATTACCGGCTATGTGTAGTAGAAACACTGTCAGCATGTATATAAATGTATAAAACCCTTATGGATTGTATTGACAGTTCAGTAACATCAAATAATGAACTGAAACTGAGGCAAATACTGCATTTATTAAAGAATAAATATTACTAAATATATTATAGATAATGACACAATGTAAATTATAATTATGTAAAAATTGTAACATTAAAAAAGGAAACGTAATCGCCTACGACTCCTAATTGGCTTGAAAACCATACAGTACAATTCATAATATGACATTCTAATATAGTTAATGAGATATGAGCAAATAATAAAACGTAATGAATATAATTATGATATGCCGGGCGTTTACACTCATAGAATAATCATCAAATATGAAGCATTCAATTCTCGCTTATTCTTAAAACTTTTTGTTAGTTCCAACTGTGTAACAATTGTAAAAAATATAACTTTAGTCGAATTGTCCATCAATATACATGAGGTTGACTGTCACAACGCATTGTAGCAAACGACTTTAATAAATGATTTCGGTAAATTTTCAATGTTTTCCCGCTGTCGCGTCAAAAATGCTACGCAAGAAATCGGTGTCAACATAATAAACGTGACTCAGGACATAAGCAAAACTTAATTTACCACTAAGCCTATATTCATACTAAGCTGTAATCTGCCTGTTTCTGTTCACTTCTCTGTTTACACTTATGGATTTAATATTGTATACACCAGCAATTGATAACGCGTGATATATTAACGAAAATAATGAGTTATGTGGAGTATATTTGGCGCTACATCCTTTTGCCAAAATTATAATCCAATATATGAATTTACGTTCTCTGTCTAATATAAGACGAATAGATTAAACTAATATTAGTTAAATGTTATAGATTAGAATAGTTCCACTAATTCGAAAAACAAAAATATTTTCTGAATCACAATTTTGATTGTAATTCTATATTTAAAATATCAAAAATTGTAAATTATATTACCGTAGCACTCCACTTATTCTGTGTATCTTCTCCAGCGTATCTGGCGACTGGCAGCGTTGCATAACACAGCTGACCGCATCCACTCGCGCAGTCGCTGAACGTAGCCGCAGCATTCTCTACGTCGATCCCAGGAACGATATGTGCTGGTATTACTCTTTATATATTCGTCTTCTATAATGATCTAGGGTAGTATTTAGAAATATAAAGACCAAAATATGTAGTAATAAATTTCAAGTTACAAATTAAATTCAAGTAGAAATAACGAAATTTCAAAATAAAAATAAATGAAGAAAGCGCACAAAAATTACAATATCACAATAAATCTAAAAAATGTGTGTTAATGTATATTTGTTGCTAACAACCAGTTGCGCAATAATAGCTCACTTATATCCAGATTCACACTCAATAGTATCTTTACAAGAAATTTTAACAAACCGTGAAACAAAAAATATTCTCTCGTACTATTTTATACTCCAGTTGCTGGCAATAAGCGAAAATAAAAGATGAATACCAAACCAAAAAAAAATTTATAAAAATATTTTCCATATGAGAAGTAAAATTTTGGCTTTGATTTCCCGCTGAGTGAAACCCTTTATTAAATATATTTTAATATATCTGTTCTGCCGGCAGTGCCCGCGAAGAATTCCAAGAATGCGTGGCGCGGTCTGGGCGCGCCAAATGTACGCGCTTAGGTGCCGTACTGTTGCGACGCATAGCTGAAACGCTGGCAGCGGACGCTGTATCGCGTGCAGCGCGATGACGTTTTGCTGCTCTGCCGCGCTCGTGATTTCTTTATTGGCAGTTACGGCGACTAGACGCACCCATTGAGTGATTAAGTGCAATCACCAGTGAGTTGTGGCGACGCTTTATGCGTTTTGACGCTCGAAGTCTGCTCGGTAACGACTGCCGTTATTGAACATATTTGTTGACTTACAAGTGTAAAATTTATAGTTTGTTAAATTTTATGTTGAAATTCATATTTTTATTGTAATTTATTTTTCATTAAAAAGTACATCTCCTTGATGCCTTTGGTTACATAAGTTTCCGGTAAAACATCCATTAAATATTCAGTATACGATTTAGAAGGTTTGACAACGCTGTAATTTAGTATGGCAGATATATTTATTAAAACTAGGTAAGATAACCTAAATTTTTTTAATAAAATATCTCGATGCTATGCTTCGATTCAGCCCTCGCACTAAACTTCGAAGCTAATGACGTTATAATCAATATGCAAGTTACACCCACGTAAAATGAAGAAAAAATATGACCTCGATCAGCTCCACATGCGAACTATGGTAAAAGAGTTCGCGTTCAAAATCGCACAATAATTGTATTGAAGATGCGACTATATATATATATATATATATATATATATATATATATATATATATATATTAATTTTCTGAGATCTCTTATAGAGCGCTAATGACATTTCTGTGTAAAATTACATAACCATTACTTGTAAAGTATTTTTATCTAATTTTCTTACCGCAAAAATTATTTGTCGTTAAAAAATTTTGTGTTAACTCGATATCAGTAGTGTAGTTTACTAGTAGTGACATATTATAACGAACACGGTACCGTAGACTCTTTGCAGCTTAGGTTGATTTCCTTGATTGAATTCTATGATAAAAAATTGAAGGGTTATTATATACCTAGTCATTTTTATTTTGAAGTAAATGCAAAAAAATCGGTCTTACTATTCCAAATGCAAAAAATTAAACAAACTATATTATTAAAATTATTTTCAATACTGAATGGGTCATTACATATGTGTTATTTATACAAATATTTGATAACATATATGCAACACAATTTCAATTATGTCAAAAATGTTTGTCGTGTCGTATTCCCGTTGGGATAATTTAGATACTAATAAAATGTATGCATCATTTCATTCATTCTAATGCCCTAATTTGCAATAATAAACAGCAGCTGAGCTCTCTTATTTTCAAGCAAGAGTAGGAGCTAAAAAACAATAGTAATCATCAAATAATCGACGTCGAAATTCTAATGGAAAATAAAAGGTTATAAAACACCGATACCACATAAAAACACTAAAACACAAAATGTCTCCCATGTGTGTGTGTATGTCTCTTTTATAGAATCTAGTGCCCAAACCACCTAGATAGATGTGATAAAATAGTGAGGTTCTCCTTTCTCATAATATACTCTTTTTAATTCAAAATTTTGCACTCGTTGCCATAGCGAGGGAGGAGCATAGCGCTTGGTGTGCGGTACTATAAATTAGTTGTTTATTAGGTCAGTAGTACAATTGCTTTACAAGGCCAACAACAATATAAGGGATTGAATGGAATCGTTTCAGAAGAAAGAGTATAGTTTATCGCCTATTATTTATACGTAGCTTTTTGCTTTGTTTACTTAATTGTTAATGACTCATATGGGCAATAATCAACCATGCTGTTTTCAGTAGGCTGAATTGTTTTATCTATATACCACGTGACTTCACATAAAAATTAAACGTACTTAAATAATAAAAAGGGTTATAAAAATGTTCCCTAGTAATTTTTAAGGAAATTTATCGTTAATGAAAATAACCTATTGAGTACAAGTGGAAATTGTACAAAGAAGAAATTGTACATTTTTAGATATGTATGAAAATTTAAGCATTTCAGGATCTGTGGTATTTATATTAAAATATTTGCAGGTATTCAATATTTTTCATCACGTAAACACATTGTCTAGTATATATTTCATAGGCGTGAAGATATCAAGAATTTATGAAAACTTATAAGATTTGGTTTTGACGCTATAGTTGCACGATATACGCGGAACATAAACTGCGATTTTCGTGTCTCGTTTTGTTACACAGAAATTAAACAATTTTCGCGTTTCACATTTTTTTAAAATATAAAGGGGCAGATATTTTACAACTTTCGAGTTTGATCGGGGATATTTTTTATTTCCGATTCAGTTCTTGTCCCAGAATTACCCAATTTGGGTATTTGACTAAATTTTTTTTATTTCATTAATCATAATTTCAAGGTACAAGCTGATGAAGAGTGAACATTTTTTTAAATAATCTTAAAAATTGACCGAGTTTTAAAAGTTTAAATTGAAATTTTAGACAAGGACGGCAATACTGTGTTGTGAGGTCATTTTAAATATTGTATATTATATTTTACAAGAGGAAAAGAGACAGGGATATACCCAACCCTATCCGTATTTTCAAATTTAGAAGCGTATAACTGGTTTATTTTTCAATCAATTTTTGAATTTTTTTCAAGACTGGTTTTTAATTAACTTATATTTCACAATATTGTACGAAAAATACCAAAATTTATAATGAGTCAACTACCGTATTGTAATAAGAAATACTATATTCTATAATTACTGTATTATCATTTATTTTTTCTTTAATAAAGTACTATAGTGTCATATGAAGGAGAATGCCCGTCAGTAGTATCAGTTATTTTTCAATTGTTTTGATGAATATCAAAAATTATTTTTTAATTCGTTATGTCTTAGTCCACATTATGAATGCTTTAAAAATCTCTAATAACAGAAAAAATATCTTATTAAATTTCATGTTTTGAAGTTTTAATTTAATGCCAATATTGTTACATCATCTGCAATATTTTATCTTTCGAAATTACTGTCTTTTATTTACAATTCACGTTTCCTTCGAACAATTCTAAAAATCATAATTTTTATTAATACAGTTTTTGGGAGATCAACTCCCGCGAGTGAAATTAAATACAGGAAAGAAGTCACCAATTGGCAGGAAGTCACGAAATAAATAAGTCGCGCAGCATAGAATGGCTGGCAGTACTGTTTTAAACATGTTATGACATTTCGTTTTTGTCTCTTTGTTGCTCTACATTCGTGTTTTAATTTTGTTCAATAAATTATTTTTAAAAGTGTAATCGTTTTTGTACAAATCCGATTTGATCTGCTAATGAAATATGTTTTAAAATGCCGACTTCGATAAAAGTACTTACAAAAACTTTTAAAAAAAGTAGGTAGTAAAGAATAATTAACTCCAAATAGGTGCCTAGTTATACACAATAAATATGTTACTGCCGATCAACTGAAACAAATGGAAAATTTCATAGTATAAATACACCACCTATGAATTTATTTCGTATTGTAAGTACATTAGAAGTTAAAGCTTTAAAATTGCATTATAAATTAAATTAAATTATAAATTTGTTTAAGTTGGCCGACAGTACTGACACCGACTGCCTTCCTTCAAGGGTTTCGTCGTTTATTTCCGGACTTCATAATCATATCATAATCAAATTTATATGGGACTACCCCTAAAGTATCCTCTTTCAAATGTAAAAAGAATCATTGAAATCGATCAACTAGGTATAGAATTATCGCTGAACAACCATAAAAAAGTGATTTCGACGAATTTAGAATCTCCTCTTTTTTCGATTCGGTTAAAAAACAACCTAAAGAATAAGTGCAGTCACAAATGTTATCAAAATCGAACATTCAAAGACTTAATAATCAAGGTTATACTATAATTAAGATTAGTGTTGATTACAGTGTGTCTACCAATAATTTTTTATTTAATTTACCTAAATAAAATATCGTTATAGTACATATTTTCTTTAGTTATTTTAATTTCCAATGTTAGCATTGCTTACATCTTTCATAATGATAACAACTTACCCGATTGAGTAAACGGGTTATATTAGTCGTTCGACACACAGCCTTGTAGTTTTTAGACACTGAGGTTGGCGCGTTCCGTTATATTGACAGAGTCTATAAGATATGCAATATCGTGTATCAAATATAATACTAATGAAACAACAGTGATCGAGTATCATTGCTTAATTTCATTCGTTTATATTTATCTTTTAGCTACTTCTCACATTGTAGACGTTTTCTTTTTATTTCCGTATATTGATTGGATACAAGGAAATAAAGTAAGTTTATTGTTGGCACAGCTGTTTTTGATATGATGCTATGTTCCATAGTGACGTGGACTATCTTTGTGGGAAAATGTAATCTCATTTACACATTTAGGTAATCAAAATATAACACATAATGATTTTGGTCTTGTAATTAAAATAAGTTATTCAACACTACGTTTTTTTTATGAAAAATAGGATTCGCTATAATTCAGTTCTAGAAGGAAGGGTATGTCTCCATTCAAGCAAGAAATCATCAATTTAGGAAGAAGGTTCCAATATTACAGATCCTGTAATATTTTTCTTTGTCAATCAATTAATAGTTTCAGTAAAAACGATCTCTAACTAGATTTACAAAAAGGGGAAAGATAATTAACCGATTTAATGAATGAAATATGTGTTGAAAAAATAAATAGTAAGTACCAAATTACAGTTCAGGAGTGTATGAGAACGCCATATATTCATCATATATTTTGTAAAAAATAGTATTGATAAAATAGGCAAAATTTATTGGAAATCCTTTGCATTAAAGAACACGAAATAAATTTCTCTACATTATTTTTTTGGAACGAATTGAAATTAAGTTCCTTATACCATGTTACACGCTTGGCGAATGAAAAAGTAACTCGAAAAAAGTGCAAGATTTCGACCGCACATTTGCTATAGTATAAAAGTGTAAGATTTTGACTGAACTCTTTTGCCACAGTATAAGCGTGTGTATGTTTACAAGCGAATGTCAAATTATTTTTCTGTTGGTTTTCTATTGTACGCCTATCATCTGCTGGACCGTTTTCAATTTGGTATGTATTTATTTATGTGCTTTGTAAATTATAGACTATTACTTTAACATTTATTAAATACTTTAAATTGATAAATTGTTTTTTTTTAAATTTATTTTCATTATTAATTAAACTATATTTAGATTATTTTAGCAAATTTAAAGGTTCGTTTATATTTATTTAAAATTAATTTTGAATTCAATTTAAGTAATTTAATATATATATAGCGAATGGAAGTTCGTTCCAGCCACTCTAATGAGAGGTGTTCCATGACACTTCTCGTTAATTATTTGTCATTGTCACCCTATAAAATCAAAATTTAGAATTTGTGAATCAAACCTAACCCTACGTCACCGAACTTATCAAGAATTTTAACATGGAAAATCTGAGACTCGGACACATTCAATTTCTCAAAATCTATGCATAAGGGTAATTAATATATGCATAAGTGTAATTACAGAAATATTATTCAAGGGCACATAATAAAGGTAACAGGATTTTTCTCTATTAGAACACGTATCACGTAAAAATAACTTACTCAATTAAGATGGAGTGGATGGAAGAAAGAAAGCAGGAACTGTTTTACAAAAATTCATTCACAATGAAATAATATAATTTTTTTTATTTCATCGAAATCGGTTTACTCAGTAAGAAGACGTGAGAATGTAATCTGCGAAAATTACTTTACATTACATTAGTATTACAACAAAGAGTATTAGCTACTCGGTGCGTAGTAAATACATAATTGTATAGTATTAGTATTAGCTACTCGGTGCGTAGTAAATACATATTTATGTACTACATAAGCAAAATCAACGAAACACAACCCAACTAAATTCAAACAAACCCAATAAATACAACCCAATCGAAACAAACCCAAATTAAACCAACCGAACCCATCCTAACCCAACTAAATGAAATCCGATCCTATACAACCCAACACAACCAAATCAAAAGCAATCCGGCCCAAAGGAACCCAACCCAGGCCAACCCAATCCAAACTAATACAATACAACCCAACCCATCCCAAACTAAACCAACCACATCTAACCCAACCATATCCAACATAATCAAAACCAACCCAACACAAACCAACTCAAATCAATTCAACTGAATCAACATAACTCAAATCAGTCCGAAACAAGCCTATCTTAACTCAACTCAACATAAACCAACTCAACCCACCCAATCAAACCGAAACCAATCCAATCCAACCCAACCCAATACAAACTACTACATCCAAGCCCAACCCAACCAGAAGCAAACTCGACTCAACCCAAGACAAGGCAAACACAATCCAACACAGCACAACTAAAAGCAAAACAAATTCAATCTAAACTCAGTGCAAACCCAACCCAAGGTAACTTAATGTAAACTTAACTCGACTCAAAAAAAAACCTAGTTGAGCTCAACCCAACCCAATTTGATCCAAAACAAATCCAACACAATCGAAGTCACACCAAGCTAAAACTAAACCAACTCAACTCAACCCAAACTATTGCAAACCCAGCTAAAAGTAAATGTTACCAAACACAACCCATTACAAAGCAAACTTAACCCAATTTAAACCTACCCATCCCAAACCCAAACAAACTCAACCCAACCCAGCGCAAACCAATTTAATTCAAAGCAAAATGAATGCAACACAAAGCCAATTCATAAGACACAATCGAGCCTACCACAGCCCCACTAAATCTAACCCAATCTAACTCAATGCAAAATGGACTCAACCCAACTCAATCCAAAATAAACCAAAACTAATCAAACCCAACACACCTTACAGCAAACCCAATTCAGCCCAGTCCAACCCAATTAAAAACCAACCCAACTTAGTTCAACCCAACCCAAAACAAATCCAATCCAATATAACCCAAAAAAACTAACCCAATCTAACCCAAACTAACTCAAACCAAATCCAACCCAACCCAATCAATCTAAACCAAAACAACGCAAAACCAATTCAACCAAATCCAACTAATACTACCTGAACTAAATACTACTCAAACCAAATTGAAACAAATCTAGCCCCACCCAACATTAGTCAAAGTAAACCCAGCCCAATCCAATCCTATCCAACCCAAGCCAATTAAAACGCGTCCAAACCCAAACCAATCCAAAGCTAATTTAAGCAAATTTAATCTAACCCCTTCACAAAAGCAAACTCAACCCAACCCAACCTAACTCAAAAGCAAACCCAAATCAATACAGTCCAACCCAATCTAATCCAAAGTAAACCCAAGTCAACGCAAGTCAATCCAAACCAATGCAAATCCAACCCGACACATAGCGATGTACACATACTTATTTTGCGTCATCAAATCACGGATATGATCTCATACAGGTGGACTGAATGTAACCAAGTACTGGCTACAATCGAGCGCTCTCTGTACAGTTTGACATGATATGAAGATTATGCAAATAATTTTCATCATGCGCAAACAGTGATATTAAAAATGGCAACAAAATTGAAAGCACGTTTTAAAATTCGAATTGGATATATCAATTAATCTTTTTAATTTGAGGAAACCGATTTAATCTTTAAAGCGATTTGAAGATTAAATCGGTAAACCGGTGATTCGGTGATTTAATCGGTTGTATTTATTGAGTTTCTTTGAAGTGAGATGTGAACTTTGATGTCATCGTAAATTATACAAAGTATTATTGTTAATCAGAATATAATTTTTCAATAATAATGTATGATTCAATTCTTCAAAGGAGAAATAAAAATGAACAGTTAATATAAAAAATGGTGTCAACATCTATGACAGATTTAAAATAGATTTATACTTACATAAGATTAATTCCATGTTGTTTAACATCACCCAATAAAAATTTTGTTAGGCGTTGCTAAACATTACACTAGAAGTAATTCAGCCAAAATAATTTGACCATATTTCCGTCTTAGAATAGTCTAAACACTAGCAAATATGCCATTTATTTAAAATGTATAAATTAGATGTTTGAATTTATCTGCACGATAGTTCCCGATGTAAGTAAATACATCTTTGGCAAAATCGATGAATTATTTAGTAATTTATCTGAATGTAATGTACGAATAATTTTAACACAATTTTAATTATTAATTATATCATTTATAAGATTTAACAATTACTTGCCCGTGCAAGTACATATTATGTAATATTTATTTAATTTTATTTATCATTTTAAGAGTTATTAGATATGTGCTATATCCATTTTAAGGCCTTCAAAATTATAACGCAGTTCCACATTAAAGAAATGCTGATGCTCAACATCCGACTACTATTCCTAAAGAAATGGCTTCAGCTACCGGGTTTTCGGCACAAATTACTACAATATTCAGAAGAGATCACATATCACTCTGAGTTAGGTTAATAACTTACAAACCTACCATTTTTGAAAGATTTCGGAAAAGTTAGAAATTCATTTAAAATCTCTGTTAGGTTAAGAGGACGACGTTTGATTTGCTGTTAAGATAATAACTGAGTTTTGTAAAATTATAAAAAAAAACAAAATAGACTAAGTATGAATTGAGTTGAAAGTACAATTGTGCCATGAATTCCGTTAAGGGTGAAGACGATCTCTCCAATTATTGTCATCCAGCGCGACTTCCAACATTAAATTTAGAAAAATTAATACACCTCATTGAGAGAGTTTAAATTTCTGTTATATTTAAGAACCATAGACCATTTTCCATATTCTCGTATCGCAATAGAGAAAAAACTTCATGTTCATGAACTGAGTTGACGGGTTTATCAATTCGTGTCAACCATTTATTATTTTATTTCAAACTGACATGTATTGTAATCTCTAGGTATTACTGTTTCAGCGAATGGAATTTTGAAATTCAAGTACGATATAAATATTAGAAATCTGAAAAATTTAAACTTTCTTGAAAATTCATTCCCATTAAATAGATATGAATATTAATACGAACTAAACGAATAACTACACAGCCTTTTTAAACGTGAAGAATAATCATATGTACGTGTTGAGTGCATTAAAACCAATTTGAAGAAATCGTTTTTAATTAATCGATTAGCTTAAATCATAACCGCCTCCTATATTCACCCTGAAATAAAGGAAAGTCCCTGATGTTTTTTCGTATATCCATTTTCGTTCAGTAATATGATGTCTAATTTTTAATTTAAAAGAAAAAAAATCACAGTCTTCCCGTGACCACAGGCTGTGCAACCAGTCAGAAACGTCGGGACATAGTGAGTACTTAGTATATATAATATCTAGGTTCACTCATTAAATATATAATTACCGCGAAAAAACCCGAGTCAAATCAAATAAAATATGTGTTCGAATCGCGAAAGTTTGAAAAAGTCAAAATCATTACTTTTTTGAAACGTGTAACCATCTAATATATTTTTTGTTGTTTAAGAACGATAAAAAATTGCATTCCAAATATCCCTTCTATATTATATTTTTGTTTGATTCGTATATGGAATTGAAAAAAAACAATAATTAGCATGTTCTAAAAATATTTTAATGGTATTTTGCACTATTGAATATTTTTTTATTGGCTCGAGAAATGATTGGTGGCACGAATATTTAAAGTAATTTTGAAGTTTTATTCAAATCGCGGACTGTACTTTGTAGTTTTGCTTGAATTATTTCTGATATATCTCTCACAAAACATACTCTAAGTATGTTTTGTGAGAGATATATCATCAAAAAAAAGATACATAAAAAAAGAAGTCAAAACTTGGTATATGACATTTAAATTTAATATAGATTTTTTTTTATTTCAAGTTATATTATTTTCCTATTAAATAGCAGGTAACATTTTATTGTCTTCATATATTATCACATGAATTGACAAAATTTTGTGATATTATCTAACGGTAGAGTAGATAGCGAAAACTTTAAATTTTCTCTTTTCCTACTTACGTATGTGAACCGTTCCAAAAAATCCTCCAATTATTTGTCTGTACGACACCATCGCCTTAAAATGATCATAGATATAAATAAAATGTACATTATGCGAGCTAAGATAAAGGATTTAGAATAATTAGACCCTTTTGGTTTAGAAATATGTGAATATAGAATTTGAATAATTTAAAATTATGGAATTTTGAATAAAAAAGGGCTGAATACAGCCGAAAGATCGAAAGTTTTGATAAAATTAAATATAAATTAACGAATATTTGCAATTAGGGCAAGAAATCACCTTTCTATGCGTTTCTTTTACTATAAAAATACATTCATTTTTATGAAAATATCAGTATCTAACGGTAGTAAAGAAAATCTAAGGAAAACTATCAACGAAATTTTGTTATGTCTTCACACAATCGCGATCGCATGTTCGAATTAATATAATCATGCTCACGTGAAACACCTTTGGTTCAACTCAATTATGGTAATAAATTTAATATGGTAACTTTAATTTGAAATAACTCCACAATATATTCTGAAGAACATTAAGAAGTAAGTTTTATACAAAGCTCTTTTGCGGAGACACCAAGATACATTGAGGTACTAAAATTAGATTTTTCTTGGATTTTTCCCTAAATCACGCTTAGTATAATACATAAAATCCCTTATAGATTTTAAACATTGCCTATGAATGATAGACATACATATAAATATTCATTTATTATTTTAATAAATAAACGTTTTTTATGCATGCAAATGTTTTTCGTTTTATTAAGTCAATATCTGCTTGATTTGAATTGTTTAAAAAGAATGTATAAACTGTATGAATGAAATTAAAAAAAAAACACAATATTTTTCTATTCGGAGTGGTATTTATAATGAAAAAACTTACATTTTCTCAATATAAAATAAAATAGAAAATATTGGTGCCTGGAACTGATTGCGAATATACGTCGCCAATTTCGAACTCTGATCTTTCAAAATGCTAATAATACTCTGGTGTACAAATCTACCTTCACTCAAAACCATTATGAAGGTGTTCTGTAGTCTACACATTTATAAAACATTCACTACCATATCTAGTTAAAGCTACATAATAGATTAGCGGACATTTTTATCTTTTATTAAGAACATTAAACTCCATGAAATGGTTGTGGTACAAGAATATTTATTATTTGCATTTATCCCAAAAAATAACTATGTGTACAAATGATTTTAATTTTGAAAATTTAAAAGAGTTATAGAAGATTAAGGAGTAAAATTGGAATAAGAAACAGAATTTAATGAAATATTATACTCCTGAAACATAATAGTTACAAGTTTACAAGGCGAAATGGATTCAGATAACAAGTTTTGGTTCGTATTGATAAAAATAATTTTAGTTTTAGTTGCTAAGATTTTGTTCTACGGATTTAAGCCTTCAGGAATTCTAGGGCAGTGAATTTACCCAAGACTTTATAAGTTTAATAAATAACTGGTTTACTGCTTTAAATTTAAGATATACAGGTGATTTTGTTTATAGAGTGCTGTTAACATATGTATAATGCGGACCAAATTATTTTAAATTGTTCCAAAAGAGATGGTCACATTTAATATTTCTAAAGTTACTTAAATGCACTCTACTCATCAATGGGCAAGAATATTAGGATTCGTCTGTTTGTTGCCCGGAAAATCATAGAAATTTATTAAATAATTGACGTTTTGTAAATTTAATACTAAGGTATTTCGTTACATAATATAAATAAATATTAATGTAGTTCTCAAGTAGGGGTTTCGTTAAATCGATTACAAGATCGCTTGAAAGAATAACTTCATACTGATAGAAGGTAATGTATTGAAATATCTTCGTGGATATAACATGATTTAAATCCTTGAATATGTGCTTCCTTTTTTATTATTGGCATATGTCGTCCAAACAATGAATGTTTTAAACATTTACCTTTGACAATTTCATTTATTTTTTTAATTTATCTTATAACATAAATAAAAAACACGAGCCGTTTATTTTGATGTCGTGTTACACTGTACAATTATTATATAAATTAAAATGCTTTAAAGTGTGAAACTTTTATCTCATTAAGATCACAGTCTCCAAACATATTTAAGTTACCGATATTTATACGATAATGACATTAATTATCCTGCATCTGTGTTACGTATCGGTGTAATTATGTTGCCAATAATGTTTTTATTTTGTTTTTATATGTTTACGCAATTGGTACCTTCTTTTACTGGTTTACATTGTTGCATGTAATTACTGCATAAAAGTACACATTTGGATCCTAATGAACAATGAGCAATGGTTTTGGTTTATGACGAAAATATAAATCACTTTGTAGAGAGAAATATGTGATACAAAGACCATATAAGAAGCGCGCGTGCCGCGCCTACTTATCATCTCTAGTTATATTATATATTCTGTGACGACAACGCAGTCAGGCAGTTCATCTGACCAAATATTTAGCTACGTCAAGTGTAGAAATTATTAAGCATTCACCATATAGGCACGATCTCCCACCGTGCGGTTTCCATTTATTTCCTAATTAAAGAGGAACCGCAAGGAATATGATTCGGTGATTACCTTATGAAAGGTCGTGGAAGAAACATCCTAGGACGAGTGATCCTGCTGTTTCTCTCAATAGTTTCATCGAATAAAACGGCGCTAAGTGTTCCATGAAGATTACTTTGAATAACAATAAACAAATTTTAAAGTCGCTAGTTTGTTCCATTATTGCTTTCCCAAAAACTTTCAGTTATTTGTGTCGTATAGGGAAAGATAACACAAACGAAGAAAGTTGGTATCGTTAGTTAGGAAATGTAAGAAATAAAGTCAGTCATATGAAATATTCCAAATATAACACTATAGTTTATTTTATAGTATATTATTCTATTTAACGCCGTAATCAATGTAAATATCATTAGAATTAGTCAAGTAGTTTAAAAGAGGAATAAATTAGAACAAACATAATTTTTTTTTGTAAGTTTTGCATTATGACCGTCATCTTAATTGCTAGAAGCAGAGTTTTTTTTACGTTCAATAAAATATTTGATATTTGTTTAGAAGGAATCAGCCTGTGTAGGAATGTTTTAAGGAAAACGAATTCTTTATAAAACATAGAAATATTAAAAGTGTGTTTAATATTGGATTTAAATTTGATTGCAAAATTATGATATGTACAAGAGTTTTGAAATAACTTCATAATCAGTGATCAAATACAAAACTATTTATTACATAATTAAAAAATAACTCTTGGAAGTATTAACATATGGTTTAAAGAGAATATCATCAAATTATATGGAAATTTGTTAGGTAAGCTCTCGACTTCATTATTTTGAAATTACAGCTCACTAATTGTAATTTATAACTTATTAAATTTGCACTAAATTAATTATGTACCAAAGTTTAAATTATTTTTCAATAATGTTTATGTTCTTAATAATAACTTTTAAGGTAATGTGTTTTGTTTCGAGGCATTACGATTATTTTAGTTTTTTATTACCAGTTTATTATACCTATACTACCAATTATATTTTATAAAAATATCAAAATTTTTGCTGCATATGGTAAAATATACTGTAAATACACGCGTAAAATTCTCGACTACAACGTTACGCCGCCAGGTTAATAAGAAGAATGTTTCTTCCCCGCGTATAATATATGCTGTATATTCATTATTTATGTAAATTGTTATACAGAAATAATTTGCCTAATATCCTGACTGATTACTCTAACTCTGCGAATACACCCTTTTCAATTTAAGTAAAAACAGAATGCGAGAAAAATAACCATTACCGATATTGCAACATAGAAAAATTCTGTTAAACAGTATACATTTTAATATATTTATACATATATTAATTATAATGTTATTTTTATTAAATTCCATTCACGTCATAATATGTGATAATTGTAACAATATTTCAAATTTTTTATTTCGTCACTGTGTGTAGCCTTCTATAGCCCAGCTGAAAGAGTAGTAGACTTTAGCACTTTCTTACATTATAGGTCACATATCCGTAGACCGTTGATTTAAATGCCAATCAAAGGATAATATTTGGTACAATTACTAATACTTTATTCCGATAAAATTTGTTAATCCATTTCTACGCTGTTAATGTCATCAATATTTTCGATAAAAAACCAAGACACCCTGCTACCGTCAAACTAATAATAGAAAAAAAAATTGTTAATATCGCTTCGTATCCATAATTGTTAGAACATGTTTAAGTCATAAAAAATACTATACCCTCTATATTAGTTCTTGACAGTCTTTACTTTGTCTTTTACTTGTCCTTTACGTTAGAATATTGCGCATGTGTTAAATTCTTAATTACAAAGCATCGCGTACTGTTGTGTGCTCGTAATAAAGGTAATGGCAGTAATTAAACTAATGACTTATATAACGTATAGTTATAAAAGTATGGTTAAATAAAAAAATCTATTGCCTTATAAATGGCTTATTATACAACTTAAAATAATAAAATTTACACAACACCTTTAACAAGAAGTGAAATATTTATGAATTATTGTAAAAGTTAATAAAAATGGCAAAACCATTATAATAATTTTTAACTCCATGTTAATATTCCATCTAATTATTGGGAGAAGTATCCTTGAAAACGTAGTAGAGAAAACTGATACTTGAGTCTCTTGCAAATTATTTTGCAAACAATTTACTTAAACAGGGCCGCATAATTTATATAAATCATTCGAATAATAGTCTAAGATTGGCTATGTTGACAAATAAAAAGAGTATAATATAATTATTAAAACAAATTAAAAAGATTGTTTTTTACATATATTTATAAATTAGAATAAAATACTTCTCTTATTGTTTCGATAATAAGTAATGTAAACAAGTTAAAACGGGTTAATACTGAAGATTGTATATATACTCCGTCATTATAATATTGTAAATTAATAACTTACTCAGGCATATTATGTAACAGACATATTATAAGAATGTATAAAATACACCCATATTTAAGATTTGGTATGAGTTCTTTCTAAGTAAATATCTGATAATAAATATTAAAAGCCGACATGTTCCTAGATGGATTTAACTATTTCTATATAGGAATAAGATGTAGTATAATAAATTAAGCAATTAAACACATGGAAGATAGATAATGATCCACCCTATTATTAATTAAACTGAATTGTACTCATGAATCTCTTCATTATTGACTGAATGGGCTTTTGGGATTAAATATAGTACGTATGCGTCTTTCGTACTTACTACCCAGTAGCTTTCAGGAATTATCAAGAACGAAAGTCGGGAGTAGTATGTTTGCTTAGGACTTTAACATGTAACATTTCATTTATGGAAGCAGAGAAACATTAGCTCCGTCATTTTGTAATTAGTTTAACAAATATATACACGGTCGATAAATTCAAATAAAGCAGATAATTTGGGTACTGTGTTGGTTTATCATTTCTGTACTAATACTATGTCAAGTAAATTTATATTATGATGCTGATAAGAGTAAGGTAAAGCACTACATATTAGCAGATATAAATTATTATTTCGAGTAGAACACCGACGAACTGGGTTTGTTGAAAAATGCTTTGTAATAAATAGTAATAGTGATTATTGATAGTAATAGATGGAAAATATACTCATACAATAAAAGGAAAATGCGGATATATTAAGGTTAAATAAAAAAATATGAAAGTGATAATTTCGTATATAACTGAGCTATCGCGATTAAAAAGATTTCATGGTCACGTGCTGTTATTGCATGTATCTTCATTCATGCTCCGCTCAGGGAAAAAAGACTGATGATCACAGTATGCAAAGACATTCAGTATGACGATGCCATATTAGTAGTGCCTATGTAAGTGACATATGAAAGTTGAATGTGACATATGAAAAGTTGCCAGCAACTGTGCCATTATCGTGATATGTTATTTTTCATAAAATATATTTAACATGCCAGTGTCAAGATTTATAATTTCGAAGTTTTGTTTTTCAACACAGAAATAAATAGTATATTTTGGACAATATAAACACACGTTTTAAAAATTAATTTTGTTTAGCGTATTTTTTTAATGTTTCGGAAATCTGGAGAAACCCCATGATATTTATTTTTCGATCTCTTTTATAGCGCTGTATCTTTTGGACTATTATATATAGAGCGGGTTCAGTTCTAATAATGTTTTTACGTATCGCTTAAAATCCTCTTTTAGCTTACACATCCTCATATGTTGCCAAAGCACAGAAAGATTTAAACGAGGCAACGAAGTACTAAAATCCACTATGAAGACGTGTGACTGGAGCGCTAAGAAATACTTTGATATTATTTGCATAAATAAGAAAAAATGTTTCCACTTTAAAGACCCTTAACGTTGCAATTATTAAGTACTTAAGAACTAAATTCGTTTATTTGAAAGTATTAAATTTAAAAATTGTTTAACTTACGATGGTACCATGTATTATTTCATACGACAAAATATTTTATTTTCATGTGTAATTTTCATGTCAAATACTTTTAAAGCCTTTTCCTTTCTTGACTTTTCTTTTATATTGATCGTTTCAACCTGTATCTTGGCGGTTTAAAGAAAATTATTTCGTTATAACATACGTGTAAAAAAATTCCCTACAATAATCAACGATGAGTTTAAATAATGTTACGAGTAAAATTTGCTTCGTGAGTGTTTTTGCCCATCCCCTATATTCTTGTCGTGGAATTTATTGTCACTTTGCATGAAAAAATCAATAAAATTAAGTGTAATGGAGTTAAAATTTAGCATTATGTTTAACATAATCCTGCCTCAATCTGTAAAGTAACTAAGTGCCTAAATATCATCGAAACAATGTCGCTTTACCTTTTAACCAATATTTAAGTCATCAATTAGACAAATGAAAAGGTACAAATATATATATATATATATATATATATATATACATATGTATATATATATATATATATATATACATACATATATATATATATATATATATATATATATATATATTAAATATATATTAATATTTTTCCTTCTTAGGGCTTTTTAGTGTCATATTGATTATGATGACCTAGTTTGTTTGGAATTGTCTTAAGTAGATAAATGCTAGTCTGTCTGTACCAAGTTTAGTCTGTGTTTTCAATATAAAATGACCTTGTTTTTTCTGTGTTTTTTGAAGTCAGCTTTTTCTTTATTAATTTTTTTTTATTTTATACTTTCAGTACGATTACATGGCTATTTGCAGTCGGTTCATTTATTTTTGCCAAAAACTTTTATTTTTTCAAATTTCTAATTTACGATAATATAAGATATGTTATCGTAAACATAGAATATATGTCGGTAACATAGGATATGTTACCGAAAGTATTGAGAACTTACGATGAATTAAAAAAATATATATTGAAAACAAAACAGGAATTTGTGACGCTAAATGAACGTGAATATGTCCATGTATACTTACATAAATTCGTGACTACAAGTATATATACTGGAATATATATGAACATGTCAGTAACATTAATCTATTTTGATTTCACTGTAGTTGGTATTTTACACCTTTGCCTGTATTAACCTGTATTTATTAACTAATTTGTTTTTTCTCGCGTATGTTGAGGTAAGTCAAACGGATTCAAACTCGGTAGATTTACTCCTCTTTATTGAGGAGATTCTGTCACGAACTTCCGCCGCCAACATCAGACTCTGATCGCCATTTGTAATCAAAGGACTTCCCAAACGAGTTCCTACTCGAGAATCTATTCCTTGCGATTGAGGGGTTTCATCACTATTATCAAACCCTGGCCATGATTATGATCAATGTCAATGGTGTAATATAATAAATTAAGCAATTAAACACATGAAAGATAGATAATGATCAACCCTATTATTAACTAAACTGAATTGTACTCATGAATCTCTTTGTTAATGACATAATGACCTTTTGGGATAAATATAGTACATATGCGTTGAGTTTAAACGCAATCTCGAATTTTCCAATTAGGGCTTGATCTCTCATCCTCAGGATATATTCGTAGTTCACATACGAAATGACCTAAAAAGTACGTCCCAATAAAAAAATTATGGGTGAACATACACAAATATTAAATGAACATAGAAAAATTATAAATAAATATAAGGATCGAATAGAAAACATTCCACTTTCCTTGAAATAATGTAAATTGTTTTTATGAAAACCGGATTAATTTTCAAGATAGTATGCAAATACTATTTCTAAGGAACTCCTTTAACCAGCATGATGAAACAAAGTGCAGATTAGGTCTTCTTATATCCTCTATACAAAGATTTAACATGTGAATCCATAAAAAAACGCAGGTTCGAGAAGATCGTCAATATAAACATATTAAATACGAATTAACTCGCACTATGTAAATTCCATATACACTTAGCTGCATATAAACATTTAAGAATATATAATATTTCTATTAAATTATTTACTAGAATTAATAACATTTTTCAACTAATAAATATATAAATATATTGCCTAGAATAATAAATATATTTTTTAAAATTCAAATTTATTTTTGTAATTGATTAAAATCACTTGTATGGAATTTTCATCAACGTTTTACGAAGCCAACTACATGTGCTTATTTGGTCTACTATTATTCGTAAACGAGTTGAACCTACAAAGTTGTGACAATTTTGCTTTTTATTTTATTATATATACTAATGTTGTGAATACTTTGCAGATATTCAAAAACAGCAGTTTAGTTGGCAGCGGGTGGGTATACGTAACTCTAATAAAATTACCACTTTAAAACCTAATATGACGTAAACTTAATATTGTCTTTACCGTCGTATTTTGGGTTGATCGCAATGCGTAGTCTCTGAATTTGATTTCCGGTCGCTCATCGAGAGGAGCTAGACTGGTGCTCTGGTTGTGTTTGAGAGATTGTTTTGGTAGCAATAAATGCGCTATATGTATTAATTGTGTACATGAAAATACGTAAATAAATAAATAAATGGAACCCTGAATCGGAAAAGTGTCCGTGATATACCCCAATGTTTGAAATTCCCATTCATCCCACACAAATGAAGTAAGCCAATAAAAAATCACTTCCTCTTAATATATAGGGAAGGGAACCCACAAAATTTTACTTACAATTTCATAATTTATATGCGTTATTACAATGGCTGTGATTTATAAACGGACAGACAGACGGATGTGGCAAAACTATAAAAATTCCCAGTTTAGCTGCGGAACCTTAAAAAGCAACGATAAATTCGTAAAGGGCGAAAAACATTCATTTTCACAACAAAAGAATAATTGTCAAAGCCAGTTAAACATTTATGTTCACTTCCTTTAGGCAATGGCTACGCATTCAAAAAGTGATAAATTTTGATTATTTTTCGTAATCGTTTCCACAAAGTTATCATGTTTAAGATTATGTTAAAAATTCTTTAAATTTTAAAAATATGATATTTGCGTTTAAATTTAGTTTTTTGCCATTTTTCGATTATCTATCGCTGAATTGTGCGGTTTTTAATATTACTAACATTTCAGCTGTTTTGAAAATGAGCTGTTTTGATGAGTTACATCTATAAAGCCGGGTCCATTTCCGCCGAGTGTCTTTGGTTTTTCCCTATAGATATCCTTAAAATTTTAGACTTTTATAAGTTTATTTGAGTCATAAAATGGACTGAAAGGCGCTAACGAAGTAGGATTACTTAAGAGCAAATGAATAAGGTAGAATCCAAAACGTTATCTAATAATAATCCAAATGAAACTATTTATTAGATAATTTTAGACAAGTAAAATTATTTATTTTCTACAAAATCAAAATGAGAAATACGTGAACGTAATTTGTAATAAATACTGTGGGTACTGTGTGTGGCCTTGGCCAAATATACCGGTAATAACATGTATGCCTCGCCCATACATTAGGACGTAAAACGATTTTATTTTATTTTGGGTGCATGCATATATTTCAGCTTAATTTGCCGAGCGCATACAAAAGTACAGGCATAATTATTTTTTCCTGTTTGGAACATGAAAAACAATACGATATGTCACGAACGTAAAAGAAACGAATGTCTCAGATGACATAGATCTAAAGTAGAGACATTAGGTGTGACCTGGTTTTGTAGTAAGCGAGAAAATACTGCATCAAATTGCGTGGAATAAAAAAATCAAAGTTATCATCATCTATTAATTCTTTGTTATGATATGTAAGGTAGTTAAAGTGATTAGGCGGATACAAAAATATTTTGTATCCTCTGGAGTCTAATCATCTTTAATTATTGAAAAGATTTCTTAAAAATGAACCGAATAGCTTTGATACCCAATATGGTTTCAATTATTTTGGAACGAAAATGATATGTAGTTAAATAACGTTATTGCGTGTCAAAGCAAAAATTTACTCAATTCAATTGTAAGTTCTTTACCTTCACAAATTTTCAAATATTGCGGCCAAACTATAATGCAATACTTACACTGACTCTCCCAAGGTAATTAAAAAACTACTGTTTCATGAATTTATTACTTTGAAAAATAAGGCAGGTTTTAAATTTTCCTTTATCAAATGTTTATAATTTGTATTTGAATACAGAGCCTCTTATTAGGTCACACATGAGAATGTAAATGAATCAATATTTCACTATCGAAAGTGATTTGAAAATAATGGAAATCCGTATTTCGCAATAACGTGTAACCAATAATATTTTTCACATATTAGATATCCATACCCGTGAAAGTACAGCCACATTTAAAGTGAGTACTTGTTATGAAAGGGGTGACAGATTATAATTACATTGATGTACGATTTCACTAACAAAAATTAACCACAGAAGGGCAAACAATTAAAAAACTCACAATATTTGGTGGAAAATAATCGTTACTTTTAAAATTATACATTTATTGGGACACAATAATTTCCAATATAAATATTTATAATGGACTATACCAGATTTGTGTATTTTAGTTACGGACTGAGTGATTAATTTATAATTTCATCAATTAATTGCTTTAAATAAATATAGAACACACAGAGAGTAGCAATGTCGCATCTACTTGCTACAGGAATAAGTGACGATTCCTAAAAGTTTTTAAATACGTACATACGTTTTAGTGCAAGTTATAACGGACACATCTATATTATTAATAAAATTGTAACAGAGTGAATTCTGTACATTGAAAATATTTAAAAAAAAGTTATTGATTTAGCCTATAGAATGATAACAGAAACCAGAAAAACGTTTTTTTTTAATTTTAGTCTGTTAATTTAAGTTTATCAAATACAATAATTATATAACCATAAAATCAAATATAATTAATCTTCGCAAAATGTACAATGCGGTTTTTTATTAAATTTGGTATGGTGAGAGTATATATGCGTATATATATATATATATATATATATATATATATATATGAGAGTATATATGCGAGTATATCCGAATCATTTCGAAAAACTGAAAACAATAATTATACACTATGTAAAGTTAGGAAATTTGGGACTTAAATCTGTAATAGTAGTACATGGGTAGATTGCAATACACCTATTTTTTTATTTATACCACTTTTTTATATTTAAAAATTGTTATAAGTAATTAACATGCAAATGCATCAACCTATATCTTATATTTCGATAAACGTAAGAAATGTGGGAATATTGCATAATTACCTTTCTTAGCGATCGATGATGAATTTGAATTTCTTAACTATCCCTTTCTTTTGCATAATTTTACAAAAAAATTAGAAGAAAGAAAAGAATTACAAAATTGAATTGATTGTTTCCATATCGTAAATCAAAATTATTTCCATTTGAAAACTTTAACATCAATCCATAATTCGCTCAAACATTTAAGATTACAAAAAATACTTTCGTCAATTTTTAAAATAAACTTACCGGAATAACTATTAATACGATATTATTTCATTCGCCATTTAGATAAATTATTATTATTTTTTTATTAATAATATTAATTTAAATTACGTTTTCAGATGAAATTGTTATGAATTTATTGTTTAATATGGCAACCCGCACACATTTTTTCGACCAATAAGAACGTTAGACGTTTTTGACAGTTTAGTTTTGACATATCAGTTAACTTGTGTAACGGGCGTCGCTGGCTTTTTATTAATTAATTTTTATTAATTGTGATATCGAGTGAGTATTGCTATATGTCGTTTTTTAGTGCTGGTGAATATATGAACATGGTACTAATATATGCCGAATGCCAATACAATACCGGAGATGCCGTAAGAAATTCGCTTAACTTTATCGCAACCGGCGACAACCCAGTGAAGGCCAAGTTATTATTAACGAAATTATGAGATTAGGTGAGAATAGGCCCATCATTCTGTTGAAATCAGATGCCACTCCACGAATGTCGGTAAATATGGAAGAAAATGTGTTAAGTTACTTCAGAAGGAAGCCACATTCAAGTACCAGGTGCTGTGGTAGATTATTTGACATAAGCCACACGTCAGTATATAAAATTTAAAAAAACGACAACTAATATCCGTACGCCATTCAAAGAATATTAGCGTTGGAGACAGCAGATTATGCACGTAGAATAAATTACGCTGAACGGGCCGTACAAATGTGTAGTGAAAATCCTCGTTGGATCGAAAATGTTATTTGGTTTAATGAAAGTTTATTTACAAAAAACTCATTGTGAAATCGACGAATTTGTCGATTCCACTAATTGTCGTCGGCTGTGAAAGAGCCGTGAAGAACGAGGAAGACACTTTGAACATAAAATTCAGGTAAGTGTAAATAAATTATAAAACAAAATAATTTGTATTTTAATTACTATATACGCGTGTTTCTTAGTTTTTTGGAACCGATAAGTGACAATTCATTATGACACTAGACAGTTTGCAAAATGTACAACGTTGCCAAACTGACATTTAATGTAAAGTTTGTAGGGTGTTAATTTAAATATAATTATGATTTCACACAAAATTTAATATAAATCTTTCTAAATCGCATGTCAATTAATGTTCATTCTGTTTTTTCTATGTATAGTATATATTAGTAAACTATTTGGTATACTTAACTTAATAAACCTGTAAATATACATAAATTATTATTTGTGATGGGAAGGAAAGTACAAAATTGTAAACGTACTTACAAATAAAGCGAGTTCGTTTACTTCTATAATATAATTAAACTTTAAAATTAATACACATGCAATGTAATTCATTATCCTAATTAAACATGTAAATTTTTAAGTAAATACACTTTGTATCGAAATTCTAATTTGCCCTATCTTTTTTTATTTTGTTGATTGAGATAAAACGTAGTCTAGTTTTGATATCTAAAATATATTCAACATTTATGAAAGAAGACCATTGAAGTATTTCTCTAGTGTTGGAAAAACTGAAGTATGAAGATCGTGTCTGGGATATTTGTTTAGGTTTGAAAATGGTTACTTTTCTTTTAAGGCCACAAACAGGTTACACTAAATCTCCGTGTTTCATATGTTGGTGGGACAGTCGTGGCAAAAAGAACCATTGGACTCAGAGAGTGTGTCCATCGAGGAAATCACTAGTTGTTGATAAGCAAAAAGTAATAAAACTATTTTTGGTGGATTGTGACCGAATTATATTGCCACCGCTTCAAATTAAACTCAACATAAATTAATATTTTTTTAAGGCCCTTTACAAAGATAGTGAATCTTTGCTTACCTATCGAAATTGTTTTCTAGGCTAAGCACAAAAAGTTGAAACTGGTATTTTCGATGGACCACAGATTAGACAGCTGATTAATAATCAAAATTTTGTCAAATCTATGTAAGAGCTCAAAAAGAAAATCAAGTTCTCTTCATTCAAATTCTTTTATTTTGGTAATCTAAAATTTTCTCGGGAATCATAAATCTAAAAAACAATTTAGAATTAGTACAGCACCTTGAGATGTCTAGTGTCTAATGTGAGCAATAAAGTTGATTATTTACATTCTCATTTGGAACAATTTTCTAAAAGTCTTGTACATTATAGGGAAGAGCAAAGCAAAAGGTTTCACCAAGATAATCCCACAATGGAAGAACGATACCAAGGAAGATGGGTCATCCACATATTTACAGATTGCTGCTGGAATCTTCGTCCGGATCTAAAACAGGCTCCTCATTAAAAAAAGTAATGTAAAAGGCAATTTGGTCCTGATTCACAGTAACTGTTTAAAATGAGGTGTGTAAAAATCTTATTTTTGTATGAGTTTATACATATGTTTGTGTAAGTTAAAAATCAGAGTTGCGGGAAAAAAACTAGAGTTGTTTTCGTAATGAGTACAATTAATTTAACCGAAAACGATTAAAAAAACTGTGAAAATTTTTTCGCTATTGACCAGTAAAATAAGCTCTGTGAACTAATTGTCATAATGTGTGTTTAATTATGGAAAGAAATAAAGATTTAAAAAATATATATACGAAAGTCTTACATAAGGTTTCATAATATACAATACCAGTAAATTATAAACAAGTTCTAAATCAAAAACTACGAAATGTATTGAAACACATATGACAAAGTAAATATAATTTTGGAATCATTTATGTCTAGATGTTTCGAACTTGGAAACATAAGCTCCAGTTAAGAAAAATGTGAACACTCTATTTATGCCTCTTATTATACCTATTATGCGTCCAGATAAAGTTATTAAAATCTTTTACGCATTTAGTAGGTAACACATGAAACGAAGTGATGTCTTATAGATCCTTATTTGATCGATAGGTGAGGGGTAGAAGGGTCGACAAAATGAAGAACAGGCAGCTTTTTAATAGCACTCAGAACAACTATATGACAAAAAATGGATTGAGGGAGTTATCAAGCGAAACTTACGATGATGACCGATTACCTCTAGGTTAAAGTGAAATGTTCCGCTTCTTAGCGAGTGTCAAAATTCATACTTTCACAATAACACTCGTTTCAATGTCTCTTTAGGCTTGAATATTCCAATTTTATAAAATATCATGTAAACTATTTCTTTTGAAACACTATATTGATTCGATATTTACAATTTATCTTATTTTTCTCATTATTTCTCTAAGATAAATTTTCAAGCATAAGAGCGCGAATTTACGATTAGATTTACGTTCACTCGTTTTTTTTTAAATTCATTTAGTTATGCCCAATTAAACTATAGATTACTTAAAATATGAAGATGTCATCAAATCACTTAATCTGACAATGTTCTTGACAAAAAAACACTTCATGCCTTAATATTTTTCGAACACCGTTTCTAAACAAAAGTACGTAAATTTTTCATATTAAATATCCATCTACAGTATAATGGTCACTTATAAATTTATAATTCTCTCCTAGTTATTATAGTTGGTCTTCGGAGTCAAAAATGATGTATTATCAAATTTAAACAAAAAAATTTAGTTTCACAGGCTTTTCAAAAAACTTCAAACTTTAAACTTAACTGAAATTAGAATATAATTTATTTCAATTAATTCAGAGTAGACAAACTATGCAACTTGTTTAAATAATAGCGATTGAGGTATTTCAAGGTATATGATCTAATTCATTGTTATGTATTGCAAGAATTAATCTAATATAATACATGCAAAAATTAATTAGCTTGTTTTTCGTTTGCTTATTTTACTTTCACAATGATCTGATACTGATCAATCAGGTTATATGAAATTAGTCTTGTGACATGGAAATAAATATAAGGAATGCAAACACTATTTCGAAGTGAATAAAATCATCACAACTAGTGCAATAGTAATACATTAAGCTTATGCTTTGTAATTATGTACACAATATAAGCTTAAATGTCGCAAGTAGTGAGCCAATTTGGAGTGGGAATGATAGTATATAAGTCTGCCTAACACTGAAGAATTCTAGTAATTTTATATCAATAAGATTTGATTTTGTTTTTCCGAAAATATGTAAAAAAAATTTTTAAAAATTAAAAAAAAATGGAAGAATTCACTCGACCCTTTTGAATATTTAGTTTGGTGGCTAGTGAAAGTAAGAACCGTTAGACTATCTCCGCATTTACCAAGATACAGCTCCCGAATCAAAAACAGATGCCAATGAATTACACCCCTTTATAATATACTAGATTTCGGCATTAATTTGTTTGATCTGCGTTGTGCCATGGGCATTTTGCGTGTGTGATTAACGCATGTAGTCTACTATTTATTACCAGTTACTAATTGATCAGGCAATCTAAGTTAAGTTTCAATGTCAATATTTGTTGACGCATCTGCTCATAACGTAGAAGAACTACACTCAAAGTCAATTTAATCCATTTTCTATAATGTAATGTACTTGAAGACTCTGTGGTAACTGTTATTAATTGAGTGCATATTTCTCTATTTATATGTTTTTTTGATACATCATTTCGAAAGTTGCAAAAACCTTTCTGGAAAAATCCCGGATTTATGGATAAAAACTTATTAGCCAACCAAAATAGAAGTAAAGTCAAAAATCTTAATTCGAAAATCACAATTTTAGATGCCAAAATTTCAGATTAGTTATAAATTAATTGTTTTTATTTTCAACTCTATCGAATAGAGCATCACAGAAAGCTAAGAAATATTGTAAAATGGTAAGAAAAATGTTCTAAAACAGGAAAATCAAAAAAATAATATTTATTACAGTTTTTGGTAAAACTTGGCCCAAAATTAAATAAAAGCATTATAAATTGCTACACCTATATCCCACAATGTCATATAGCAAGAAACAAACAATATATTAAAACAAAAAAATCTGAGAAGTATGTTCATGAAACAGTTAGCTTTGAGAGATAATTATCAGAAACACTTGCATGAAATAAAATGAGTTTATTTTGCAATCGATCTGTTTAATTTAAATTACGATACCAATTTTTTGTTGTGAGAGTTCAACTAATACTTGGACACGTTTCTTTCTACTCTTCTTTTATTTTAAAAAGTATTTTTGTTTTAACTTTCATTTGTCAATAATATATTATATCAACGAATCTGCTATATTTGTTTTATCCGTCTCATATTTTTTCTGATTAACTTTCATTGAAGTTTTAGCGCGATTTTTACTTCAACCGTGTTGCACGAATTTCATTCCTACGTATAAATAAAATAAACTTATTAAATTAACGATGTAAGTTCCGCATAAAAAATTTAAGAAAACAAAATATTTCCGGTTAACTCTTTATAAATGTTAATATAATTTTTCACCCCGTATTGCCATTTATAGCATCTTTCACAGGTATAAAAATATGCGAATTTCTCCAAAACTAGAGACTTAGAATTATTGCTATAGATTTACCGTATTCTTGACATATCTTCTATAAAACCGTTTTTTATATATTTTATTGTAACAGTTCCGAAAATTTTAGGGGTAATCTTTTATAAAACGGTTTTAGAATCGTTATATTTTCTCTTTCACTTAGTACTCCACACGCCACAAGAAATCTCGAAGAGTTTCAAGAGTTCCTCTAATTACTTTTTTACAATTTTTTTAATGTTTTCTTAGATAAAATATAAGATGTACTTTGTAGATCTCCCAATTTTAATTTTCTACGTCAAATTTTTGATGTAAACCAGGTAGACATTTTTAACAAAATTCCCAGAATTATTTCATTTAAATTTTTGGTTTCAGAATCCTTATGGCTTTATTTTTTAACTTATATGACTTACAAAATTGAAAGGAAATCGTATACTGTTTTACTTTCTTAATTTTAACATTCCTTAATAAATATTTTCATATGTTGACTATTGACCTCCGGGTGACTATAATCTATGACGAGGTAAAAATTCTAATTTTTACGTCAAATTATTTCTCACAAAAAGAGGTTACGGACAGACGAATGAGCACGTGATTGACATTGAAAGGGTTCTTTTTTTGCTTTGAAAAACTGAATCTTAATTAGAGACACTTCGGCTTACTCTTACAAGAATTCTTTATAATTTCTGTCTTTTTGACAACGTATACTTAATTAATCCATATTCTATTCAATTTTACTTAATCGTTGATAGTTAACTAACTTATACTGTAATCCAATAACTATTATGAATAATAAAATTGTCGTAAACGAACTTATTGACAAAAAACGAAACATAATCTTTATACAATTCGTCAACGTTTTGAAAAATTGACTCATCATATAACATACTGATTCCGTAAAGATTTCATAATTGCATAAAATTAATACAATTTGTGAATATAATGGGACCCATCAAGGCATTTCATATTTAATTAATATTGAGTATATATAATTAAAATGCAATATTTAATAGTTTGTATTTAAGTAACAAAGCACAAAGTTCAAATAAATATTACAGATTTTTCATATCATGGAAGCGATCGTCACCACGACGTTTAATTACGTAACGTTTTCTTGGTGATAACATGCGTATGTAAGATAATTGTCATATGATCGAGAAGAAAACCACACTTACATATGCACGATACACACAAATTTACTTGTGGTGATCGCCATCTTGTGATTAAAATCTACCCATACTTAATAGTAAAAATCATAATAAATGGTATGACATACTTCATGGATTATAACACTCCATGATAAATTAAGAATATTCTTTGATTATGAGTTATTGAATCAAGTTTTTTATAATATCATCAGCAAGGGTATTATCATCTCGGAGACATTAAAATTTAAAATCAAATGATGAAAGTCGACAAATGATAGAGGTCAATAATACGGATTTTTTTACAAAGAGTTTTAGGTTTTTATTTGTGATTAAATTGGATCGAAAAGTTAAATATAGGTATAATTTAATATATTATTCAATCACCTTATATTAAAGTATGGAAAAAAGCAACATTATATCAATTTGATCGTTTATTTTTTGGTTTACCTTTGTTACATATACCATGTGCACACCAAAGATACTCATATAAAAATCAAATATAGTATTTTTTGGTTAACGATATACTTTTTAATACTCTAGAATAAATAAGAGAATAACAACTGCCTTGTCATTTTCTGTTGTTTTTTTTTACTTTTAACGCGAACATGAAACATTTTGTTTTCAATATATACAACGTTATATATTATATAATAGTTAATAAAATAAGTAGTTAATAAAAAAATTGAATCATTTTTTTCAATGATTTAACAATTTTAACGACTTCATATTGCTTAAGAGCTTGGATTCCAGTTTATAAAGTGTAGTAGGTGTAACGGGAGTGAAACAGCGGAGTAAAAGCTATTTGACATGTTAACACTTTGTTCAGTAACGATATTAAAAGGGTTTGGAAGCTAAGGTTACAATTTAATAACTGAGATGAATGTTATATTTTCTAACAACATATCTCCGAAGAAAATAACGGAATTGTAATAAAGTATACATTTTTAGAAATTAACAAATATATTACGCCAAAGAAACGAGTTTTAATGTGACCAAATTATTCACGTATTTAATATATTTGGCGTTAATTTTGTATAAATTCATTATTACTTAATTCTTTTTCACAACTAAATAAAGCCACGTGGTGTAGTATTATTTCTATTTTATTTCAATTTCTAACTCGACCTAGGTTTCATCGTATGACATTTGCAGATGGGCAATTTGTAAAGATCTTTCTCTCTTATCAATCTTGGAAAATCGCCCACCTGAAGATATTGTCATACAACAAAACTTAGGTCCTGTTTAAGAATTTGTACAAGGTAGAAATAATACAAAATCACATAGTTTAATTTAGTTATGAATAAAAATTAAGTGCAAATTTTAATTAATTTTACTGATCATCGACGCAGAGTATCAATACCTATTCTATGTCACGATATTTTTTCGTCACTCTCCAGTCTACATAGAGGGCCACAGTAAATGCACCACTTACGTTCTTACATTCAATGATTTATATAATGTAATACTGTTGGTGGTGAGCTTATATGGTCTGCGCTTTTTATAAGAAAAACTTCCTATGCGAAGGAGTTTTTAAATAAGTGACTTAAAAATTTACAAAATTATATAAGGGCTAAATTAAAAGTTGACAAAATAGTTGATAAACTTAGTAAAATATGAAAATTATTAAATTATAAACTTTTAATAGCTGTTTCGTGGGCTTTTAATTTTGTGTTTGAATGTTACTGGGTGAATGTTTTCACTGCGGTCTTTTGTTGAGTTGTTATCTTCTTGTTTGAAATCCGTTGGGAAAATGACAATAACTCCTAAAATTTTACTTTAAGAAGAATCTGAACTACGCCTGAAATTACATTCTATTCATGAACTGTACGAATGTATGGGTTTATATTTTATCATTTCTTTAGTACCCCGTAACCAAATTAGGAACTATGATAATTTCGTCATATCCGTCAATTTGTGCATCTATTATTATTAATGCCATAAAGCTGAAATATTTGTTTGGTGGAAAATGTTTGTATGGTTTCACATATTTATAACATTTACAAAATTATAAAATAATTATTTTAAAATGTTTAAGATATGTCGTCTACGTGTAAAAATTGGGAAGATTTCTTTTTATTCGCATATCCATTGCATATAGTTACGGTTCATCAAAGTTATAAATAAATAAGTTAATAAATAAATATCAGTCTAGCCCCGCTAGACGTGCGACCGGGAATCGACCATGAGTCCCTGCCGTATACCTTGTGCTCAACCCAAAACACCACGGCGTAACAAGGCCGTATACCTTGTGACCAACCCAATACACCACGGCGACGACATTTACACATTGTCATATCAATAACCTATGGCATCTAATGTTTCCAAACATGACAGAATTGATTTGTTATGTTAGTTACACATACAAATACACTTCCTATTTTTTTCATAATATGGTTATATTTTTGCCGATTAAAACATTTTAGTATTCTTGTTGTAAATCGTCTTATAATTGCAAAATATTCGCTAACAAATGTACAATATAAATATTTAATAATAAATGTAAAATATTCACTAGTAAAACTATATGTCATTTTCATATTATAAGTTAATTATGAAAGATTTTTCGTGAATTCTGATATGCCCTTATCTCTTTTGCGCTTAACTCCATTTTAATTGTAATTTGTTACTGAATATTATTATTTTAAAAATACTTTAATATGTTTAAAAATATTATATTTAAAAAAATATGACGAAATTATTTTAACTCTTGTATCCTTTCTATGGAGTTTAAAAACTGAATATGCTCAAAGTCAAGAACACCTGTCGTCTCTGGAAATTTTGTTCATTTGCCTACGTACTTCATTCTTCACTTTTACGACACGGCGTATCAGATTATTGGCACCACGTTTATGCGTCTTTGTAAGGCACGTATTTATATACGTGGTATCTATGTCACAACACACATAATTTAAAATAACGGTTTAATATTACAGCGAGGTTAAATATTTACTTCTAGTTCATATTGTGTTGTAAATATATCTCATCAAGTTGTCATTGAAATTAAAGTATTTTTGTTTATTAATTGGCCACATCACATTAATTGTAAACACACACACACACACACGCACACACACATATATATATATATATATATATATATATATATATATATATATATATGTACAGTGGTTATTAATTGGCAGTATCATTAATGCTAATTGACACATTTGCCGTTTTATTTTTTACTGTTGTCTTTATAACGCCTCTCTTTTATTTTATTGATGTTGACACAATTGATATTGTGCATGTGCCAACATTAACATGGTCGATTTCCATTGAAATACCGTCGTCAAGTTAGGCTACGTAACTTATATATCGATACGTTCATGATCTTGATAATAATTAGAATTATGGTCAGAGTATTATTTTCAGAAGGGTGAAGATCAGGTTTTTATGAATAGAATTGAGAACACTAATGTATATAAATACCCTTTCATAGAATTTTGTAAAACATATTCTTATTATTTTGTCATGGTTGATTTTCCAGCATTATTCCGTATGTTTTCTGTTATCATAACTTCATTACATAGGTAACAGAAAAATATGAAATTCCATACTGAACGTACAAATAAATATATATATATATATATATATATATAAATTCTTCACAACTTACTAACATGTTTAAAGTGTAGTAAAAGTAAAAAAAATTTCTAACTGAACAGACTTAACAGCGCCTTCCTCTTTTATTATTGTAATACAAAAAGAGAGATTGACATAAATCATCTTCAACATTAAAAAATATTGATGGTGTTTTATTCATATTAAATATGAGCTTCGTCGGAAACCCGTCTGCATTATTATATTTGCTCGTAACGAACCCGCCCGACCAACCGCAGTTTGTTTATAAATCTACCCTCATTACATCCCATCGCCCCGTCGCGTTTATACTAGCACTATATTAATGTTTAGGGGCTCATATTCCATTCATAACAAGAGTCAGTATTTGCAATATATTTTCTTACTTTTACCTGTATTTTCTGAAAATTTTATATATTGGAAAATAATTCTAAACTGGTAACGGACGAATAGGTACATTACTGTAATATTCATTAAAGTATTGATAAAATTGTTAATTTAAAACGAAACCGATGGAAATGGATGAATTCTAAAAATAATGGGTTACAGCTAATAGTGACATAAATGATATGAACCATTTAAATATATGCTGTTATTTTGAAAGGCTACAATTTGATTTATATTCGAACCTGTATATATAGGCTGTGTATATTTTTGTATTCTCTAGAGTAATATTTAACATATGTTATTGTAAAGAAAAGTTCGGTAGGTTACATTATTCGATAATTTCTTTGGGGAGAAAAAAAGTTCTGTGTATAATTCGTTTGTGACACACAAAAATCTATGTTTTAATTTTACATTTCAGGCGATTTGCAAAGTAAAAACCCAATGAGGGTGATTGAAGTCAGAACGTATCTTTCGGTTTCGGGGGATTGGGGTGAAAGCAGCGTATGCTTTTAGCACGCAAACTAGCAAGAATCGTGTTTGGAATCTACACGAGACTGCTTTAGCATTAAAACGAAACTTCGACTTCAATTTCAGAGACAAAACGTATAGATACATACCAGGAGTGGTTGAAGGTATCGATTATGCAGATTTTAATTCGTTAAAGTCGCACTTCCTTCAAATAAAAAACATTAATTTGTTTTGTATTGATTGCACACTGTATACAATAAATAAGCTCTAAACCCATTAGAAAGAATTCTTGAAATCAGTCGAAATGTTTAGATTCGGAGTTCATATTGGTAAATTTTTAAATAAACTTGGTAGCGATCCCAGATACCAATTTAATAGAAATCACCTCTCCTGCCACAGTGTAGGATTCGTTACTTCTACAAGGATAGGAAAAAAATTTAAGTCGCTTTCTGGCAAAAAACTGGCGAGAATAACGGCGTTAGATCTGGCGTGTCTTTACTTCAATGAGACCGACGTGGAAAATCAACTAACAGAAAATGATGCAACTTACGTAGATATGTATCATCCGAATGCAGGATATTGGGGAACGAATAAATTCTATTGACACACACACATTCTATTAAGCGGCAGTGGCCCTGTTCTGGAAGATTTTCCAAAAAAGTTACTTGCTTCCACGCTCTGCGCTCGTAAGAACATTTTTCTGACTTTTAAAGTCAGAGTGCTTTAGAAACCGACAAATATTTCACAGTAAATTTTTAAACTTTGAAAGACGCACGTGTAGGAATCTCTTCTGGTAAAAATACACTTGTAGGTCCTGAGGCTGCACCGGAAGCCGATTTTTTTGAACTCCGTCTTAAATTTCGAGCCTCAATCCATTCCAACTATAACGGAATTTATCGTAAAAACTATCAAAGGAATTTATATGGTGCTTTTTCCCACAGCAAATAGTTTTCTGTTTATAGGCCACTAACTGTTCATTTTGTCTTTAAGTAAAATTAACAATTAATGCCTTCCTTGATAGCAGATTTTTGCTTCTTAAAATAAAAAAATCATACAGCGTACCAATGAATCATTTTCAGTACTTTATTTTTTTCAAACATATTACAGTGCATTAAAATATAAAGTTAGCATGGTAGGACATTTCTATACTTTTCAAAAACATTTTAACATTTTAATTTTTTCAAAATACTATTGCATTTGATCTAATATTTCCCATCAAGAATATTCTTCAGTCAATAGTTTAGAAACGAGACCAAACTCCTGATCATTATATATTTAATAATAAAAAACATTTTATTCAGCCATATGATTGATATAATTCATTAATTTATTCATTTAATATTACGAAAGTCAGAGAATAAAGTATTTCATTTGAGGGTGATTTTATTATGTAATCAAATATATTAAGTAAAAGAAAGAGAAAGAAAATGTATGTGAACACTAATATGTACTTATTAAAAAATAGGGAATATTTTTCAGACAAATTTATAAAGCTACTTTAATTACTAATACTTATTGGGATGAATTATAAAATAAGCATATCATATGAATAAATTAGAGACACGATCATTAATATTCTACTTTAGATCAATATGTTGTTCCACTTACAACGTGATTAAATAAATTGTTAACAGAAAAGATAACAAACTAATAAAGCAGAGAGAATTCTTTAAAATACTAGTGGAACACGGTCTATTTTCTCTTACATTAAACTTTTTATCGTATTTTATCTCTTTAATTACAGATTTTTTAAACAGTCTTTTTGTTTTATTTAGACTTACACTGATAAGCTTTCATATAATTCAAATATTTTATTTGTCCTAAATTTCATTTCTAAAATATATTTAATCAGTATAAATTGTTTGATACTTCATTAGCGAAAATCAAATTTACATGTATGCATATGTAGAAACGTAAGAAAATTACACCAAACTTTTAAAGGAAAAATTTTTAAGTTATAAACATGATATGATTTGTTTTTTCAAAATGTTTTAATTGGATTTCCATATTTGCCTAAATAGTTAATATAATTAGCAATTGATCCTTTTTTGTAATTCAAAATGCATTAGTAGGACAAACGTTTTTATTCATTATCAGATCTTTATAATTAAAGAGTTATTTACATTAAGTACACAGGAAAATTCAGTAATATTTAAAAACTTACTTTTCTATGAAAAACTTGCTGATGAGGGCTTTTGCTATAACTATGAAAATTTCGGGGTCTCTTACTAAAATGAAATAAATTATAATTACAGAAGATATCTGGTAAATTCTGGACAAGTACAATATATTAAGACAAGATTAGTTACATTTCAACAAGTGCTCGTTAAATTTCAACAAACACTCATTTTATTAATTTTCAGTAAACAATAAGCATGTATTGCATGGAAAGTTTTGTTTTAGTTTTATTAAAGTACATAAATACAAATCTATTTAATCGATGCATCTGTACATTTTATGGCAGTTTAGTAATAAAAAACTTGCTCTAAATAAATTTTCATCAAATAAATTAATTACCCAAATTCGGAAAAACGTAAATGTACGTAAGATTCAAGGAGCATGTTAGATGTAGAAATAGCAGTTTCAGTGGAGAAGAGCAATAAACCTATATATATATATATATATATATATATATATATATATGTACAGTGGTTATTAATTGGCAGTATCATTAATGCTAATTGATCAACAGAAATTAAAGTAACTGAATAGATTGTGAAATGTTAGTCAATTTGACAAAATAAGGCAATATATGATTGTTAGACATTTATTTCAAAAAACACTTCAGTATGTACAAAAATCTGAAGCATAATAATTAAGGAAAGATCTTCAAATTAATCCCAATTAATCAATATGTATGATGAGGAGGTTAGACTATCAGGTAGATGGTACAGATTAGTAAACTAGTAACAGATAAAGAAACAGAAATAAATGATAAAGGGATGTGTAGTTAAGAAAAAAAAAACAATTTACACAGAAGATATAAGAATTAGGTATTTACTTTTTCGTGTTTTGTACTCGTTGTGCCAGAGGATATAATTTGCTAAGATAACACGATTCAAGATTAAATTTAAAATTACAGTATATTTTGCTTTCCAATCAATTAATGTTACAGCTTAATATAAGTCATATCGCCATTTTGTTTCTTTTATTACTCTTTTATATGGTATTTTCGTTCTATTTGTCCTCACAGAAAAGAGAGAAATTAGAGTCTTGTTAAAAAAAAATGTCACTAACTGACTCATCGCGAAATCTCCAGAACTATAAAACTGTTAAAACTGAAACGTATGAGTTTCCTATTGTTTTTTAGACGTTGACTAAAAGAAAGGATTTTCCGATATTCTAACCTTAAATAGGAATGACCTTACAATTTCGAAGAAAATTTGTAAAAATTACAGTTAGAGATATGGAAATGCATATTCAAACTGAACTTAACCCTCAACAGACACATACATAAAAAAAACCTATTTCCGGGTTTTTAAAATTCGCTAACTTTAAACATTTATCATATAAAAAAGTTAATAAACAATATATGACTTAAATTCCAACAACGAAAAACGGAACGGATCGATACTGCTATAACCGCATTCATTTCACAAAATTCTATTCGTAAGGACGTCTCCACTTGGCACCAGGAGACTAAAGGTAATAGTGATTTAAAAGTCATAGAGAGAACAGACCTCTCCATATCTACGATTAAGTTGTCCACAGAATTTGAGGTCAACGACATAAATTTGAAAAGTGGAGTTCGAGAAATGAATACTTCATGAACTGAAGAAATACTTTGAAAGGTATAAGCCGAAGGTCGTGTATGTCCGAAATGATGTTAAAAACAAATCATTTATGATATCTTTGAAAATGTTTCACTTTCATTTAAACCATGTGTTCAAACAAAACTTTATTTGAAGAAGTTCAACTAGAACAAGTTCCTGAAGATGGTCTCCTCTCCGGCTTCAATTATTCTGGCGCAAAGTGCAAAAGAAGATGGAAAAACAAAGAAACGAATAAACAATACTGGTTTATTGCTCTTCTCCACTGAAACTATTTCTACATCTAACATGCTCCTTGAATCTTACGTACATTTACGTTTTTCCGAATTTGGGTAATTAATTTATTTGATGAAAATTTATTTAGAGCAAGTTTTTTATTACTAAACTGCCATAAAATGTACAGATGCATCGATTAAATAGATTTGTATTTATGTACTTTAATAAAACTAAAACAAAACTTTCCATGCAATACATGCTTATTGTTTACTGAAAATTAATAAAATGAGTGTTTGTTGAAATTTAACGAGCACTTGTTGAAATGTAACTAATCTTGTCTTAATATATTGTACTTGTCCAGAATTTACCAGATATCTTCTGTAATTATAATTTATTTCATTTTAGTAAGAGACCCCGAAATTTTCATAGTTATAGCAAAAGCCCTCATCAGCAAGTTTTTCATAGAAAAGTAAGTTTTTAAATATTACTGAATTTTCCTGTGTACTTAATGTAAATAACTCTTTAATTATAAAGATCTGATAATGAATAAAAACGTTTGTCCTACTAATGCATTTTGAATTACAAAAAAGGATCAATTGCTAATTATATTAACTATTTAGGCAAATATGGAAATCCAATTAAAACATTTTGAAAAAACAAATCATATCATGTTTATAACTTAAAAATTTTTCCTTTAAAAGTTTGGTGTAATTTTCTTACGTTTCTACATATGCATACATGTAAATTTGATTTTCGCTAATGAAGTATCAAACAATTTATACTGATTAAATATATTTTAGAAATGAAATTTAGGACAAATAAAATATTTGAATTATATGAAAGCTTATCAGTGTAAGTCTAAATAAAACAAAAAGACTGTTTAAAAAATCTGTAATTAAAGAGATAAAATACGATAAAAAGTTTAATGTAAGAGAAAATAGACCGTGTTCCACTAGTATTTTAAAGAATTCTCTCTGCTTTATTAGTTTGTTATCTTTTCTGTTAACAATTTATTTAATCACGTTGTAAGTGGAACAACATATTGATCTAAAGTAGAATATTAATGATCGTGTCTCTAATTTATTCATATGATATGCTTATTTTATAATTCATCCCAATAAGTATTAGTAATTAAAGTAGCTTTATAAATTTGTCTGAAAAATATTCCCTATTTTTTAATAAGTACATATTAGTGTTCACATACATTTTCTTTCTCTTTCTTTTACTTAATATATTTGATTACATAATAAAATCACCCTCAAATGAAATACTTTATTCTCTGACTTTCGTAATATTAAATGAATAAATTAATGAATTATATCAATCATATGGCTGAATAAAATGTTTTTTATTATTAAATATATAATGATCAGGAGTTTGGTCTCGTTTCTAAACTATTGACTGAAGAATATTCTTGATGGGAAATATTAGATCAAATGCAATAGTATTTTGAAAAAATTAAAATGTTAAAATGTTTTTGAAAAGTATAGAAATGTCCTACCATGCTAACTTTATATTTTAATGCACTGTAATATGTTTGAAAAAAATAAAGTACTGAAAATGATTCATTGGTACGCTGTATGATTTTTTTATTTTAAGAAGCAAAAATCTGCTATCAAGGAAGGCATTAATTGTTAATTTTACTTAAAGACAAAATGAACAGTTAGTGGCCTATAAACAGAAAACTATTTGCTGTGGGAAAAAGCACCATATAAATTCCTTTGATAGTTTTTACGATAAATTCCGTTATAGTTGGAATGGATTGAGGCTCGAAATTTAAGACGGAGTTCAAAAAAATCGGCTTCCGGTGCAGCCTCAGGACCTACAAGTGTATTTTTACCAGAAGAGATTCCTACACGTGCGTCTTTCAAAGTTTAAAAATTTACTGTGAAATATTTGTCGGTTTCTAAAGCACTCTGACTTTAAAAGTCAGAAAAATGTTCTTACGAGCGCAGAGCGTGGAAGCAAGTAACTTTTTTGGAAAATCTTCCAGAACAGGGCCACTGCCGCTTAATAGAATGTGTGTGTGTCAATAGAATTTATTCGTTCCCCAATATCCTGCATTCGGATGATACATATCTACGTAAGTTGCATCATTTTCTGTTAGTTGATTTTCCACGTCGGTCTCATTGAAGTAAAGACACGCCAGATCTAACGCCGTTATTCTCGCCAGTTTTTTGCCAGAAAGCGACTTAAATTTTTTTCCTATCCTTGTAGAAGTAACGAATCCTACACTGTGGCAGGAGAGGTGATTTCTATTAAATTGGTATCTGGGATCGCTACCAAGTTTATTTAAAAATTTACCAATATGAACTCCGAATCTAAACATTTCGACTGATTTCAAGAATTCTTTCTAATGGGTTTAGAGCTTATTTATTGTATACAGTGTGCAATCAATACAAAACAAATTAATGTTTTTTATTTGAAGGAAGTGCGACTTTAACGAATTAAAATCTGCATAATCGATACCTTCAACCACTCCTGGTATGTATCTATACGTTTTGTCTCTGAAATTGAAGTCGAAGTTTCGTTTTAATGCTAAAGCAGTCTCGTGTAGATTCCAAACACGATTCTTGCTAGTTTGCGTGCTAAAAGCATACGCTGCTTTCACCCCAATCCCCCGAAACCGAAAGATACGTTCTGACTTCAATCACCCTCATTGGGTTTTTACTTTGCAAATCGCCTGAAATGTAAAATTAAAACATAGATTTTTGTGTGTCACAAACGAATTATACACAGAACTTTTTTTCTCCCCAAAGAAATTATCGAATAATGTAACCTACCGAACTTTTCTTTACAATAACATATGTTAAATATTACTCTAGAGAATACAAAAATATACACAGCCTATATATACAGGTTCGAATATAAATCAAATTGTAGCCTTTCAAAATAACAGCATATATTTAAATGGTTCATATCATTTATGTCACTATTAGCTGTAACCCATTATTTTTAGAATTCATCCATTTCCATCGGTTTCGTTTTAAATTAACAATTTTATCAATACTTTAATGAATATTACAGTAATGTACCTATTCGTCCGTTACCAGTTTAGAATTATTTTCCAATATATAAAATTTTCAGAAAATACAGGTAAAAGTAAGAAAATATATTGCAAATACTGACTCTTGTTATGAATGGAATATGAGCCCCTAAACATTAATATAGTGCTAGTATAAACGCGACGGGGCGATGGGATGTAATGAGGGTAGATTTATAAACAAACTGCGGTTGGTCGGGCGGGTTCGTTACGAGCAAATATAATAATGCAGACGGGTTTCCGACGAAGCTCATATTTAATATGAATAAAACACCATCAATATTTTTTAATGTTGAAGATGATTTATGTCAATCTCTCTTTTTGTATTACAATAATAAAAGAGGAAGGCGCTGTTAAGTCTGTTCAGTTAGAAATTTTTTTTACTTTTACTACACTTTAAACATGTTAGTAAGTTGTGAAGAATTTATATATATATATATATATATATATATTTATTTGTACGTTCAGTATGGAATTTCATATTTTTCTGTTACCTATGTAATGAAGTTATGATAACAGAAAACATACGGAATAATGCTGGAAAATCAACCATGACAAAATAATAAGAATATGTTTTACAAAATTCTATGAAAGGGTATTTATATACATTAGTGTTCTCAATTCTATTCATAAAAACCTGATCTTCACCCTTCTGAAAATAATACTCTGACCATAATTCTAATTATTATCAAGATCATGAACGTATCGATATATAAGTTACGTAGCCTAACTTGACGACGGTATTTCAATGGAAATCGACCATGTTAATGTTGGCACATGCACAATATCAATTGTGTCAACATCAATAAAATAAAAGAGAGGCGTTATAAAGACAACAGTAAAAAATAAAACGGCAAATGTTGTCATTAAAATTATTGTCAAAAAATTTTCGGTGAAATATTTTTTTGAGTCTAAAGACATTTAGCTCATAGTTTTATTTATATTTGTGTATCTTCAGAATCAAAGAAAGAACGGATGTTCAGACATCGTTTGGAAACCTAAATTGGCAAGAACTGTTAATGTTCACATAAAATTAGTATCATTATTTTTTCACCGTATATATTAGAGGACTAATCATAAAAGGATTTTATACAATTTTATAAATAAAGAGATTGACGATAATTTTAAAAACGTGGATTTTAGATAGTGAGTTTGATTCACGGTTAATAATTTATTTTTAATAAAAAAAGCGTAATGAAACTTGTATAAATTAAAGTTTGGAGTAATTCTCTCTCCTTATAAATAAATTTAAAATTTCTCATTTTACCACAGCGTGCTATAAAATAAAGCTTAGCTTCCCAGTGTGACTCCGTATATGTTATAATTACAGACCTTTTTTCCATGACACAACACAAGACAAATATTTACATTTTTATATAATGTTCAAAACACTCTTTATTTTTCACCAAATCTTTGTAATATAAAGAATCGGCATAATTCATCACTAAAGCAAGTAAGACAATCTAAAACCTATTCAGCGTATAATCAGTTTTATTAATAAAGTCAATAAACACCTTATTCTTGATATGAAAATTTATCGGATGATAAGTCCTCGAAAGAGGTAGATATAAATATTAAAAAAGGTCTTCAAGTACTTCTTCACATTAGCGCATCATTGTGAAAAACTGAATGAATAGACTGCTTATAATTAAAGTGAAACTAAATTAACATATGAGGTATATCTTTGTTCATGTAAGTACGAGTAAAACTCCTGCAACGACTGTTCCACGCACATAACGATACGTATGAACATTTAAATATTTAAGAGTATGTAATAATTCTGTTAAACTGTTTATACATGTGATTTTGATTATAAGGACACCATTTTTTAAATTTGGCTGTAGAACTTTTAAAAGAATAAATTTTTCACGTACCGAAATTAAATAAAGTGTTTACTTAGGTATTTCCAAGATATTTTCTTGCAAGAATTTTGTGGACGAATGTCAAAAATGGTCTCAGAACTCGATAACGGACAAATTTATTTGATTACATCTTTTATTGATATCTAACTGATACTTTCGGGAATATTACCGACTATCTGTTACTATTATATATTGCTTATTATTATGCTGCAACTTTATTACCGCAAAGGATACAAACGCTACATACTCTAATCGACTCGTACATTATAAGGATAAAATATATATTTAACAGAAAACCATAATTTTTCATTTGAGAGTAACCTTGGATATCTACGTGCAGTGGGACTTTGAAATGTTTTTTAAATATATTTCTTGTTTAAGTGAATAAATAAATAGTTTATTTGTACATGGTATTTCGAAGGATTGGTACCAAAACTCTAATTGATTGTGAGCTTGTCATCAATCTGTCATATGTTGCAGGTCGTGTTCATTATTCTACTGATATTTCCCTCAAAATCTCCAATGCCTCTGTTCTTACTTGTCTCATATTTAGGAGGCCTATTAAAATGTAGCTATAAATATGCCCAACACTAAAATTTTATCTTTATTTCTGAAATAAATATAGGTGTTAAACAGTTTTCAGAGTACTCAAACCATCCCTATGCTATAGTATTCCACCCGTGATTATTAAAGATTTTTTTGAAGTTTTAGAGAAAAAGAAAACTTTTTTGAAAATCTTGAAAGTTTAAATTTAATAAAAAAAATGCATTGCGCCGAAAATTAAAAATTGCAATTTAAATAGCGAAAATTCAAAGAGACAAAATGAAAAAGGTAATACGAAAGTTAAAAAAACAATCAACATAATGTATGAGAAATAATAAAAATCGTAAAACAATTTGTATATTAACTCTTAACTCTAATAATAAATTAAAAATATTTTAAATGACACGTTTCATTCAATTTTGGTCATTTGCTTTTTATCCCTCTATTGTTTATTTATCTCTAGTTACTCTATTATACAGCCACCATACTTAATGCAAAACTTCGATTTTTAAAGTCATCCATGCCGATTTACTTGATAATGAAGTTAGAAGGTGACTTTCATCGGGGCAAAGTTTTGTTTTACTATCGGAGCTTTTGATATTGGAGCGATGCTGTAAAAATAAGGTGCACATGATTTTTTTCTTCCATTAAAGGTACAGGATATAATGAAGGAAGTATTTTCGGACACGTTTTATCGATTTGATATTATAAGCACTATGAGCAGCGATTTGTGTTACATCGCCTATTAATGTGGCAAATATTTATGTTATATTGGCGAATTGAAAAACGAAACCCTTATAAAATAATTTACGTGTCTGTCTGTCCGTGTGTCATAGCTGATTTATGGGCAAATTATTCGACATACAAACTCGAAATTTCACATAGTAATACACATCATTAAGCCAAATATTTTACACGGGCTAACTTTTTTAACAAAGTATTCAAATAAATATTTAACAGGGGGTAAATAAAGTGTTCAAACAAATTATTTTTAGTTTTATATGTTATATGGGGTGGCATATGAAAGGATTTATTGTGAAGAACATGAAAATATCAAAATGCATATTTTAAAATATATTTATAATCAAAATTTTGAATTTAAAAAAATATGCGAAAATAGAACAATCACCACCTATTTCCGAAACAATTGAACCATAAATCATGCAAAAAGAGAATTGGTAGAAGTTGAGTGGAAAATTAGGGGACAATTATGGTTATTATATAAGGACTTATAATTTTCAAATATGCACCATATTTTAAAAAATATAGTACCGTGTTGATAATTAATATTAGTATATAGATTAATAGATCCTTACAAAAAAACAAAGTCGCTTCTCGTGTCTCTCTGTTCTTCTGTAGGCTTGGATCTTTTAAACTACGCAACGGATTTTGATAAGGTTTTCACTATCATTCAGATAATTTCTTCCGGATATTTTATAGGTATAACAAATGGATGTTATATTTACAGAAAATGTAAAAAAGTCAATGTTTCATAAAAAAATATAATTTCGAGCGCTTTCATTGCTAACGCGGATTAAACTTTATGAGGTATATCAAAATGTTGTACTATGGAATTGTGTATTTTAAAAATATCTACAAAAAACTCCGGGATGGCATATATCTATATCCTACGGATAACCCACAGTGACAATTTTTGTGCGTTTGATATATTTTTTTTGCGGGTTATACTTAATTAAGTTGAGCATTTAATGTGGATAAAATTTGCTCTTCACAGCAAATCATTATCATTAATGTTTTAGAAGATTTTACAAATTCAAATTACCAAAAATCAGTATTCGCGATGCCGATGCCATGCACGGATTTCGGCGACGGCGCGAGCTTATAAATAGCGTGTCGCAGAACGTGCGTTATCCTATGGCATTGTATGATTTGTAGAGATCGCACGCGTTTATTGAAGCTCTCATATACGTAAAATAAAAAAATAAAACCGTACTTTTCAGGGCGACACTATAAACCGCAAAAGCAGCTATAAATATTGTATATAAAACATCCTGTAGTATATGCTAATAATGATAGTAATATTATTAATTGCTCCACAATTACACCACATTGCACCTGTGCGAAACCGGGGTGGGTATGCTTTAAATCCTTAAATGTATATAAATACTTAAATGGGTATGCAACCCACGTGGTGAAAATTCTACTTGTACTTGATAGGTGTTATTTTATAAGTAGTTAAAAGTAAAAAGTAGTAAATAAATATCTGTATTCTAACAAGAACTTTCATAAATCAATGTTACACATAATGTTAAACTTTCATAACATTTACGAAAACCTTTATGTTAAAAAACCAATAAACCGATATTAATTTTTCAAATTGAAAGATATAAATTTTATTATAAAAGGTATTAATGTGGCACTATTACTTGCCAGTGTATTTTCAACTGATTCATAAGTTCAGCGTTGTAGGAAAATTGTTGACTATGAACATTATTCGTGTTCCCCCTCTTTTCCTTTTATTTCCTATTACATTAACTTGAAGTGCTACCCACTTAAGGAACCTAGGACGGACTGACGGGCCAACAATCAATTGTGAATTAAATGGGGTAGAGTATGAACCTAGTTTACAGTAAAGGGTGTCTTCTTGTGAAAATCTTTAGATTTGTATGTACTCTCAAGTATAAATTTAACAAATTGTGTTTTATGGATGGCTCTTAACTATTGACTTTAGTTTCAACGCAATCAGCCGGGCATGAAAACCATTTACTAACACTTAAATAACTAAAGGACTGCTGGCGACAACTGTGTATAAGTCCTGTTTACTTAATGAAAAGCGTGTACTTCAACTATCAGTAGGAATATCACTTTTGTAATTTATAACATTACATTATTTACATAAGATGTAGATATTGAAGATGGTATTTATAATTACCGATTTGCGGGAACAAGTTCAGGGCGTGAATAATCATTGTTAGTTTGCTTGTTCACAATTCTATTCAAGGAAAATCTAATCCCACCTATCTCAACTAAACACAAAATAAAGAAAATGCAATCCAACCCAAAGCCAAACCCAACCAAACCAAATTCAAATCAATCAAATCAAATCCAAATGACCAAAAACTCAGCCCAACTCAACCCGATCCAAAGTAAGTCCGATACAATACAATTCAACCCAGTCCAACCCAGAGTAACTCAACCCGATACAATCCAAAGTAAACCCAACTCGATCAAAACCAACCCACCGCATCAAAACCCAGTCCAACTTAACTCAAAGCCAACTCAACTCGAACCAACTCTCTACAACCCGACCCAATTCAACAAAGTAGCCTCAACACAACCCAACTCATCCCAAAGCCAACTCAACCAAATCCACTTCAATCCAATGTAAACCCGATCTAACAGAATTCAATGCAACCAAACTTAACCCAAAGCAAAGTCAATCCGACCCAACCCAATCCAATGCAAACTCAACCCAATCCAAAGCAGACCAAAATAACATAACGTAATCCAACTAAATCCAACGCAAACGAAACCCGACCCAAAGTGAAATAAACCCATACCAATACCGAGCCGAGCTAGGCCAAAATAAACTAAAAATAATCTAATAAAAGTTGTTTACTTTTGCACACACAATTCACAAATCAATTTGAATAAAAAGGTTTTTACAAAATCCAATTTTAAGGAAACAAAACACAACCCAACTCACAGCCAACCCGACCTTAGTCAACCCAGGATAAACCCAGTTCAACCCAGCATAACTCCAGAGAAACGCCATCCAAATTCCCCATCCAACCCAATTATCAATAACGTAACACAACCCAACTCACCCTAACCCAAAGTAAATCCAACTCAACACGACCTAACCCAGCATAAAGAAAACCTAATCCAATCCTACCTAAACTAAATCAAATCCAAACCAACGCAACTCGATACTAGAAAGTCTTAATGCAATCCAACCCAACACAAAGCAAACCAATCTCAATAAAACTATGCTTAACCAAATCCAACCCAATCTAACACAATCCAAGTCTAACCTAAAATCAATAAAATCCTAACTCAACACAATTGAAAACAAATACGACCCCACGAACCCAATTCAAACTAGCTCAACCTAACCTAACTAAACCTAACTCAACCCGAAGCAAACCCAACTAAAAGAAAATTATTTTCAATACAATACAAAATTTCGTTATTGAAAAAAAAATTATAGAGAAAAATAAACAACTGAGAATATCACACAAAGATAAGGAGCAGGTGATACCGCTATTCTATCCATCGTGAATAATACTCATAAGGGTGAAGCTGCCACTAGTCTAAAGGATTCAATATAACGATCTCACCCTCACGCATGTAGTGTATTTACAAATGTCTTAATAACTGTCGTGAATGTAACTGTCGCATGTTTAGTGAGCAACTTCATCCTGTCTATTTTTTTCGCATCGCATCGCGCATCTTAAAATTTCACTATCATTATTTCTTCATAACACGCCTAGACAAGTATAAATTCCATTATCTTTTTTTGGCTTTTTCATAACGGTTATTGAAATTTATCCACAGAAGGATACTCAAAAAAATGTGCAGTTGTTTTTTTTTCTTTTTTTGGTCCATTGGGAAACGCTTTAAATAAAAAGAAGTTACATTATTTCTGTCACATTTGGAATAATTGGTATAGCGCGTTATAATCACTATTTAAATATCAAAAATATCATTGTGTATTTGAAACAAATATAAGTAAAGGAATGGAATAACATTGTTACGTTTATAAATACAGTTACGCCTTTGATGTGTATGTCATCAGACTCATGGATTACATCACTGCCACTTAAAAGTTCCTCCGAGTTTTCTTTTGAACGTAGGAATTATTTTCTCTTTTTAAGATAAACGATTGCCAATGTAATTACTTAGAGACTTATGTCTGCGACATTAAACCCAAGTGTAACTGTTGACATGTAGAAAATACGACCTAACGTGTTTTGAAATTTGCTGTATATTAAGATTTATAATTATAACGTTCCTAATGAAAGAATAGTTAGTTAAAATAATATAATAATGTGACTCTGAAGGTAAATATTATTCGTTTATTGATCATAAACTTATACTTTTTACCATGGTGTCTCCTTAACGAAGATAAAGAATTTTCGTTCTTACCACGTAAAAATTAGTTCAGACGGTACACATCTATTATTATTACAAGAAGAAGCCATTAATTTTAACAAATTCCAATTTAACTAATTAACAACAATTGAGATTGATTAAACATTAAATTCTCTTAGCGAATTTGTCCTCATATTTTATTGAATTATATATGACAATTTTTCCATCTGAGTACGTTTTAATGTTAATTAACAATACGTACATCGTACTGTAAATAAACGAATTACGAAATTACTTATAATACACTATTTTGATCGCATGGGTGAATAATTTATCTATTTTCTTTAACATCTACAGAATTTTATGAAAAATGTTTTTGAAAGAAAAGAGCTGAAATTTTGTACTTTCTAGAAAGTTGCATAGTCGCCCATATTAACCAGGTATATTGTAGTGAAACGTTGTTACGTAAGAGTCATTACGACTCACAATCTGATATTTAAATGTATTTTTTAATTGTTGGAGTGATTTAGTAAGTTAGGAATTTAAAATTTACAGATATTTGTTTTCTAAAAATTAAGTAATGTAAAACTTGAGGAGGAACTTTTGCATTCAAACATGAAGTTGACTTACAGAAAGTTGACTTACAAATTGAATTTTGTTGCAGTTTAGCAGTAAACTGCAACAAAATTCAATTTGTCTTTTACCATTTACTGAAACATGAACAATATATTTTTTAACTTAAATATATTTTTAACAAATACTTTTAACTACAATAAAACGAATCTGTTTATCATTGTTTCACGGCATAATTAATCAAACTGGTCATGTTATACTGGTTTGGGATCTGTCGATTCGAGAGTCGATGCTGTAATTTGTGATAAATGCAGCACTATTCGATGACCCAGTTGAAAAATGATCGTAGTTCAAATTGTACCACCGGGTCATTATAGCCCTATCCTAATGGCAGGTTAAAGGTATTTCAATGCAGCAAGGCGAAATTTTAAAACAATTTTTTTGCAAATAAAAGTTATTATTTAAATTTTACTCATTAAAGTTAGTAACAGTTTCCGCAAAGGGTACAGAACAAAAATTTCGAGTAGTTTTTACTGAAAATGTTTTTAAAAACGCCACGTTCGAGTTTTATTTGAGCGCTGATGTTTCACCATACCCTGCAAATATTCAAAGTTTATAACAAAGTTGTATTTGTATTGATACAAAAAATGAAAATCGAATATTTCAGAGGTTTCTGAAAATTATGTCCATTTAGAATGTGAAGACTATTGAATGGTAGCTGTTCGTAGGTATAATGCATATTTAAAAAGAAAATGCCACAAATATAGATACCTGGGTGGTAACCTACCCGTTATTTATCTGCTACAAGCGGATTTTTTTTCAATTACTGGATTTATACAGATTACATACAAAGAGTTGGATCTCCATTTTGGGACTGTTTTAAAGGGTGAGAAAAAATTCGAAAAATAGCTTTCGCTTCAATGTTCTTGAAACAATCTTGGGAAAAATTGGTGATGAAATCTGTTTAAAGTAGTTTTTTGCAAAAGAAATGAATTAGTTATCTGGAATTTCCATTAATGATTAAATTGTTATTGATGAAATTAAATTTATTTAAGTAAGTACAACATTAACATTACTCCAAAAATCTAAAGGTTAATATTTACGCGCGCAAGCAATGCAAGTACCATTTACACTTGGATAGTTTTTTGAAGCATTGCTATTTTAATTTTTTAAGAGAAATATAATTAATGTAACTACTCACCATGAAACATTTACATATAAAATTTTGTCGATAAACAACATTAAATATCATGAAAATTGAATGAATGCATATTTTGTTAAATCTTCAGCAGTTGTATTATTTAAATATGAAGTAGCTCAGTATGAAAAGAAAGCAACTGGCTGATTCACACGTGTTTATGTGTACTTTTCAATCATTTGCTAGGGTAGACAGGAGACTTTATACGGGAAATTTGAAATAATTTAAAAATTATAGTGCCGAGTGTAGAACTATATATTATGAGAGATTTGATAAGTACTTGATAGGAACTTGAAATAAAAATTCAGTTTTTAGAATTACATTAAGAACTAATTTAAAATTAGGATAATTCTGTGAGTGGCACTATTCAATGAAAGGTAGAAATCAATTGACAAGAAAGTCATTACAATAATTAAAAAAAGTAAAAACTTCTTGAAGTCAGTGTGAAGTTTTCAGAATGAAAATGTGCATTCAAACTGGATTAAGTCGATGATTTAAACAGTGTATGTATTAAAATCTGTACAGTTTTTGAAATTAGAAGAAATTTATGGATGGAAACACAAACGGACATACAGATAGTTTGTAAAAATTACTACGTCGTAAATTGTTAATATAACGCTATTATTATTTGCCGTATATACATCTCACCAGGTATTTGTATATTTAGTCTTATGAAAATAAGAAAGTATCGAGTAAATTTTATTTCGATTACAAAATGAAAAATGACGATTATATTGTCGTTATAACAAGGATTAGGCCGACGATACACCGACAAATATTTCCTTTAGTCGAACGTTAATCTATATACATAATATTTCCTTTAGTCGAACGTTAATCTATATACATAATATTTTCTTTAGTCGAACGTTAATCTATATGTACAATTTCAGTTTAACATTTTAAATATAAACTTTCCTTATTTTTATTAAGTAATTCTCTAAAGTACAATAATTTAGGTGTAAATCATTCTCTATGTCATTTAGGATTATTTTATGTCAATCGCAGCCATAATTCATGTGGACCATGATCTTGTAAAATAAATTGAGTAAAATATAAAAATATTTAATAAATTAACATTAAAGAAAAAAATTCAGAAAAATCAATTCCAAGAATTATGATTTCGCTTGTGTGTGTATAAAATATTTTGAAATGTAATTAAAGAAAAATAGAACTTATGTATAGAAATTCTATTAATGTCCGTGGTAATAATAATAATAACTGATCGACGCTTTTCAAAGATAAATAGCTATTTTTTTAGTGCTAAAAATTTTAAACACTTTCCAGCACGAAGTTTACATAACAACCAACATTTTCTTATGTAAATACAAAGATATTTTTTGTTTGAGCTACATTTCAAGGATTTTGGATTAAGTTCAGACTTTTTTTTATTTTTTACATATTTTGTAAAATTTCGTATCGATACGAATAATGAGGCAAAAAATAAAAGACTATTTTCGGATTGTTTCCTTTACCTTCCCGTTTCCTTTTCCGTTTCCTTCTTACCTTGATTCTTGCCAAATTTCAAGATTCGAGATCAAAGGGAAGTATCCTATAAATTTTATTTGCAAATTTATTTTGAAGGTTCTTTTTTTTCTTTGAGACATGAAACTCTAAAAACAAAATGATGAAGTTCATCACACTAGAAGAGAGTGCTTACAACCTGTATTTCAGTATTGCTGCTTTAAACGTTTTTTTCGCGCAGATTTTAATTATTACGTTTAGTCTTACGTCACTCAATTTAAATAAAGTCTTATTTCCTTTATACGAAATTGACCGCTCCTAAAAATACCCGCAATTGTGAGAACATTTCTCGTATAAAATTCGCCTGAAAATTAATTTAAACTTTATGGAATATACTAACTCGCTAATTTAAATGGACATAAGCTGCTTTGTTTGATAAGTATGAGCTGTTCGTTTTACTGAATTATTTTTCCATTAACTAACTCATGCTAATTATGATGAAAGTTCCTGAGTGCTTTGTGAATATTCAAATTTCATTATCTCCCGCCTTAGTAAATATTTAATAAAATCAGTATATCAAAATAATAATTTTTTATTTAATCGGCCTTCGAGTGTTCGTATATTTATGTCCATTAAAGCCAAATGTAATTAAATTATTTTGCTCTAGGCTGGTTTGAACGAATATAGATATCAGTAGATCTACTCGAGCATCCACTATGAATAACTAATACAAAGAGTAAATACATACAAATTGATATTGAATTAATACAAATAACCAGTCTCCATCCATTGCTGGACATACACCTCCTCCAGTGCCGATATCATTAAAGTTAGTGCCCAGAATCGCCACGCTGGACAGGTGGCTTGACGATTGCAGTACGTAACTGTTCGCATCAGCGGTACTACTGTTCACCACTGGTCTGTGGCATTTAATTAGGCTATTGCCAACATAACTCCAGCCATGCTCGACAAGCGGCCAAAAATTGAACCCGATACCTCGCAGTACACCACGTCGTTAAATACCATAAACTTGTGGTCAACCCAAAAATATCACGGTGGTGACATAAAATTCTTAGCCGTTATACGGAGGAAGATTTATGAATTATGAGGCATTTTATAGAACAGATGGAAGGTCATGCGGCAATGTTGATTTAATAGTGTATTCTTGAAGCAATAAACAATTGGTAAACTTTTTGCACTTAACAGCTAATGCATATCATAAGTATACGTATCATATGATTACTTCAAATATTTTGTTTTTTCTTTAGTAGATAAGATGATTGCGAGAAAAAATTATCAATTATTTCTTTTGTAAATTGGTCTTCATCCAAAGATGCTCGGTGCCTTGGCACAAATATGTATAAATATCAGTATACGTAGCTTATTTAAAGCATAGCTATAGTAGACAGAGCTTACAAATATTTGTGCAAGCTTTGTATATTCTAACATATTTTTTCTTGAAAATGACATTGGACACAAAAAACATATTTCGTCGTTGCAAAATACTTATTTGATGCATTGCGTTTACACGTTGCTAAATTTTAAAATTCAGTAAACGTATAATAAATAAATTAATTAATAAATGAACGAAAATTCAAACGCAAAAATATGGTCATTTATTTTTTTACCAGATTTAATGGTAAGTACTGGGTACCTTATAAACAAAATGCTACGAACCTAACACGCAAACATCGCCCTAACACCGAAACTCTTAAATCATCCATAAATACTACCTAGACGGCAAGAAGCTTAGCATATTTGTTTTACGTGTTCAACTTTTCAACTATTTAAAATGTTAGAACGGTTCTGCATGACGGTAGAATCGCATTGTATATTTCAACGTTATATTAATGCCAGAAATATCATAATACAAAATATTTGTCTAGTTTATGTGGGGCTTGAATGAATTTATCATCAATCACGGCGCCAGTATTCTTTACTACAGGAGTTACGTATTCGCTTTGTCAATTGAACTATACATAACTAATATTGCTTGTCAAAAATAGTATATATATTGATATAGTCTGATTAAGCTCAAGCATATTTGATTTGTAGAACATTCGACAAACGTAGCGGTGAAATTATTATGAACGTAATTGTGAGTAAATTTACTTAGAGCTCTTGTATTCAAAGTTGATTAACGGGCGGTTCCAGCCTGCGGCTTCAAAAGACAAACTACTAATGGAAAACGTAAGCTACGCTCGGTAATTAAGGCTGTAGGTTAAATTTCGTATGTTGTTGTTTAATTTTGTGAAGAGCAAAGTAAAGGCCATGAATTTATACATAAGTCTGATTAAATATAAATAACATTTTGTTCAAAATCATTTGGCTTCGCAGGAAAACAGCACAATTACATACTTTTAAATCGCTATGTTCCAATACGAGACATTTAAAATACAAAGATATTAAGAAAGAAAACACGGTATTATGAATCGAATGTTAGCATCTATTTCAAAAGTAACCTCTCGGTTTCTTATATCCCGTTGGTCCCTATATTAAAACCAGTGTTTATATACCATCTATATTCAATAATCTTCCATGCTTCTTAAAAAGCAGTGTGTCGATTAAATAGAAAAAACGAATAATAAAAATGTGTGCACCTTGAGAACACGAACGTAGGTGAAGTTGCCATCGTAATTGGGGACAATGAAAATACAAGCCGTGACATAATTGTACAAAGAAGAAGAGAAGGACTGTTATGCATAGGAGTGACACACCCTTCATATGATGCCCTCCAATTTTCATTAATATTTCTATACGGAGAGGATGGATATCATTTTAATGTGAAAAAAATGTAACCTGAAACAGGCGTAAGAACAAACAACAAAGTCTTCTCAACAATCGCCGTTTAGTCCAACAATTCCTGAAAGATATGTATGCAAAAACAGAAGTGAAACGGATGCTTTACATAAGACTGAATCAAAACTACGCACGGAATAATATATGTAGCTTTGAGACGCGATCATTGATGCAAAAACATTGACGACATTGGAACAATGGTAATCTTATCCTCATCTGACATAGGAAGTCCATCACACATGCACGAATACACTCAAGATGCCATGACCTATGTAATAAAATATGGACGAACGGACCTCTTCATAACATTCACATGCAACTCATCGTGGCAAGAAAGCACAGGACAACTAAGATACGGGCAAGCCCTATGGATCGACACGACATAATAGCCTGAGTTTTTCGGCAAAAACATATGAGATTTATTGAATTCATAACAAAATACCACATTTCTGGGACCTTTAGATGCTGGATGTATACAATCGAATAGCAAAAATGAGGACTGCCTCACTCATACAATCTTATACGAGAGAATTCATCCCATGGATATCGGCAAAATCATCCAAGTTGAATTGTCCAATCCACAAGAAGATCCAGAGCTGTACGGCATAGTTGTTAAAAATATGATTCACGGACCATGCGGACCATTAAATCCCCATTCGCATGAGTGATGAAAAATGTACAAATAAATACCCAAAACCATATTTGGACCATAAACAAATTAGAGATAATGGCTGCCCCAAATACAGAAGATGATCACTCAAAAAAGGTGGCTTCATAGCAAAAATACAAATACATCGCAGAGACGAATTAATGGAATCGGAAATAGATAATCAAGGGATAGTACCACATATCCCACTACTGTCCAAAATGTTCCAAGCACACATAACTACAATTCAGTGAAATTCATTAAATATGTCTGTAAATATGTGAGCAAAGCAGTTACACGGCAGTATTTCAAATAGCCAAAGACAGCAAACAACAGAACAGAAACGACAAGATCATGATGTACCAAACGGGAAGATACATCAACAATGACGAAGCAGCGTGGCGGATGTTCGGTTTTCCCATACAAAAACACGAACCAACTGTGCAACATATAGCATTACATTTGCAGAATGAACACAGAGTTTGCTTCACAAAAGACACCGCCAGAAAAATTACAAGCCAACCACCTAAGAACACAACATTAACAGTTTTTTTACCGAATGGGCTCATTCGCGAAAACATTACTACATGTCGACGTACCTACCTATTATACGTGGAACACAACAAGAAAAATCTTTCAATGACGAAAACAATGAATTCCAGTAGAGGGAATTGATGTGTGATGGTGAATGGTGATTTCTGTAACATGCAACTGAGAACAAGCTCATCGACCAAATTTATCCAAACATTGTTCCTAACTTTATCAATCCCGAGTGATTATTTTAGAGGGCAATTTTGGTAACTAAAAATAATATTGTCGACGATACCAACTTTAATTTTCAAAAGAAAATTCACGATGAAGAGAGAACATACAAATCGATCGATACAATGGCAAACGTTGAAGGAAGTGTCAACTTCTCTACATAATTTTAAGCTTTTTAGAAGTACTGGGAATGGAATGAAAATTGGATCTTTGGTCATGGACAATTAGTATTTATCCCCAGAATTTATATTCGAATTTAAAACACTGCAATTTCCAGTCAAATTAGCCTATAGTTTTACAATCAACAAAGCGCAAGGACAAACTAAAACATTGCAGCATAAACCTCAAAGAATCCTGCTTTTCTCATGGTTAATTATATGTAGCTTGGTCTCGAGTAGGAAATTCGAAAAATTTTTAAATATATACCCCGGATAACAAAATTAAAAATGTTGTTTATAAACAAGTATGATAAATAGTAAGAATATGGTTTCAATAAAAAATTTTTACCACTTATATTTTAAAGTTTTTCCTTTTATTCCAACTACCACACTATCTCATATCAACTCACTGATCGAAGCCGTGTACCCCAAGCCGTAAATAATAGATAAACAACTAATGGTTTGTTTTGGTTTCTTCATAATACATTAAAATTATGTTGCATTTAAAATTAGTCACAAAGAACATCATCATTAATGAAAGAATGATGTTAATAAAGAATTGAACGTACTTAAAAATAAAGTAGTGGATTATGTAGAATTAGTGATAAGAAAGAGAGATTTGAATTTTATTGAATAAAAATAACGTCAGCAGCTAGAAATTATTTCTTAAATGAGAAATTAGGGAACATTCCACAGATAAAAGTAGCTGTATTATTTTTATGAAATTTGAAGTGATTAATACGAATTATCATGGCTTTTACGTTAGTACAGAATATTTTAATTTAATAACCTTAAATTATTTTATATTTTCAAAGGGCAACGATACAGGAATGGAATAGCGTTATTATATAAACAAATACCGTTACGCCTTTCTTATGTACATCATTAAATTTATGGGCTGCCTCATCGCTGATTCCATGTTTCGCTGAGTTGCTCTCGGTCGCGGTCTTTATCCTCTCCCCTCTCCAAAACAGGATGTTAGTATAATTTAAGTACTTGTAGGCTTGTTGGCCTGCAGAAAATGTGATCTAATGTCTTTTACGAATTGCTGTAAAGGTAGTGTCTAATGGAGAATGAATTGATATATTTCATAATTATAAATTTCTAGAAAAATAGTAATTAGTTAAGAGAAGATAATAAATATAATGATAATACACTGAAGAAGCGAAAAATAAAATAACTATGTACCAGAGAGCCAAAAAGGAAGTGTTTTCAGGTTAAAATGTATATATAAGATTAGACACATGAAAATAAGGAAGAAGACAAAATTAATTAATGCATTGGAACACTAGATGAAAGACAAATAGCAATAGGTAAGTCGTATTGCTAGGATATACGAAGCCAAATGGATAAAAAAGTAACGATTTAAAAGATACCAATAGACAAAAGAAGACCAAGTAGACTAAGATGTCTGAACGTGACAGAAAATTGAGGAGAAACAAAAAAACTGGATGATCCTCTCAACAGACCGCGAGAGCTGAAAGAATTTGGAGGAGTTCTTTAACTGAATGGGGTTCTGAATACATTCAAAAATGTTAAATGTTACCCGATACTATAGTTTAATTTAAATTCTAGTTATGGTATAAACAGGATATTTCCTTATTTTTTTATTTCATCTATGGTTTTCATTATTTTTTAAAGTTTGTGGTTTTATAAATTCAGATAACGAGTTTATTCTTATATTTGATCGTCAGTGCACACACACACACACATATATATATATATATATATATATATATATATATATACATATATAGTCAGTATTTATTTTATAAATTATTTGTAGTAGTTTCATGAAGGGTATAAAAAGAAACTTCACGCATTTTATACTTATGAATTATTTATATTAATAAAGATAAACTACACACTTTATTTACATGCTAAATTACACTTTATGATCAACTGTAAGCTGACAAAAATGTTAAAAATATAGTTTTATTTTTGTAGATATTAAAAATATTAAAAAGAAAATAAACACATTTCAGGTGTTTTTAAATTCTGGAAGACATGCAATGAACAAGGTATATTACGTTTTACTTGCACTTACAATGGTATACCATTTACATAAATTTCGTGACCTGAACACTGTGTTCGTTTATTATGTAACGTAATACAACACGACTTTATGTTTGGGCATTATTAAAATAGGGGCGAACTGTTAATCAAACATTCAGCTTCTTTAATATTAGCTTGTCGTTTTGTTTTTTTTGCGGCTTTATAAGCTAATTATTTTTTAGACCCTTGCCATATTGTCGAACATCAATTATGTCACTTTTCTTCATCAGATTTCGTAATTTATTTAAATGTGTCGTGTTGGGAATGATACATAAATATTTTGTTAGCGTAGTTCATTAAACGATGTTATATCATGTTGGTTGAAGTGAGCAGCATAAGAGATAAAAATAATTATAATAACCAAAATGGACCATTTTATAGAAAACAGAAAAAGGAAAAAGGGTTGAATTTGAATCGAAGAGGTATTTATAATTTTTAGTAGTATTTTTTTCTCTATTTAGTTTAAATTATTGTATTGAAATTTTTCTTATACTAGATTATTTACCCGTTTTTGGGTATGCAAACATTATATATGTTTCATATGGTTAATTTTTATTTACTTAAATAATTTTTGTTAAATGACAGCAGCGAAATGAAAGAAAAACTGAAATGATATTTACGCAGTCGTATTTCCTCATATTATCCAATTTGGAATCGTGAGGTATTTTGAAATTTACTGTAATTTGTCTGTTGTCGGAGTCCTTATAACCAAAATCAGCAGAAAGGGAGCGCTGCTCTCTACCTCTCTCACCTTAATGACAGGGTGGATTCTAATTCTGACGGCGCGCCACATAGCGATGATTTATGTAGCGCGAATCTTGTGGGGACTTGCCAGTTCGCTCATTTACATGACCATACCCCTGTATTTTGGGGAGGTTGTGTCGGTAAGGTTTATTGTTCATTTTATGCTTAAACTCTATCACATACACTGCTCACAAGATCACATACTAAATAAATACATAGTCTACAAATCAATATATTAGCAAAAAATTAAACAATCCTGCTGCTCAATTGCTAGGAAATTTCATATGCACATAAATTACTATTTCCAAAAGGATCAAATCGTTCGCGAGTAGGTTAGACTGTGTGACAGATATGAACTTTTCCCATTTGAAATTAGTTCCAAATTAATCGCAATATCATCTATTGGCAGTTATGTTATTCAAAACTTATTTATTTACGGGACGAGAATGGGTAATAAACGTAAAGACAACATTTTGATTTAAAACCAACGTACATAAATGTAATTCACCCAGACCATTCATATTTAAATCTCATTTAATTTATAAATTGTCCGTTGCTCATCTTAAAGAAACCGATTAAAAATTTTCTTATTTTTTTCCAATCATATTTTCCACTGAAAAAATTCGATATATGCAGGACATACTAGTGAAAGTTTCCGTTAAGTTGAATTTGTGCTGTTGATTTTTTCATGCCAACCACTTTATTTTTGGTGGAAAATAACTTTGCTAGCTTTCTCAGGGATATCTAAATTGCTTTGTTATTTTTTACACTTATTTCAAGTTTTTATTTCCTCAGTAGTTAACACGACTGACAAAAATTGGAACTCTTCTTGGAAGGGATTTGAAGTCAGTTAATATCAAAAAGGACTTCTTGCTATTTCACGTCATGTGAACTAGGTACAATCAAATATTTACAGGTTGTTTTTACTAAATAATTTACTTTTGATAATATTGCATAGTTTTGCTGTAATATTAGTAATTTTACAAGGATGTTTAATACTACTTCGGAAATATTTTTACGCGTAATTAAATTTTTTTTTCTTAAGTGGCCAGCACAAATGCAAGAAATTGGATATCAAGAATAAAGATATGTGTGAATTAGTTGATTACTGTCAGAAAATCTTTTTTCAATAGTGTAGACAATTTAAAGACCAGAAAGCTGCACTAATATATTTACATAGTATGTGTTTTCCAATAATAACGTTAGTTTGTTTTTTATTATGTCGTATAGTTTTGGTATAGAATTATTGGAAAATGTTTTTAATAATGGTGAAAATATTAAGGTCGTGATGACGAAAAAACCTTCATTATTATTAACTAAAATAGATTCAAAGTATTTTGTTCCATCAATTCTGTGACGGTCAAAATTCGCAAAGAGTAAATTGCTGCAAATACGTGCTTTCATTCAATGTGATTGTAAAAATCCTTTATGCTTTTAAGTATTTCATCATAACAAAAAAAAACATTTGACATCTGTCAAGTTTGTTTTCTTTGTAAAAAAGACCCACACAAGTTTATCCTTTCTGTTCTCCCTCGAACAATTGTAAAATCATAGTTATACCCATTTTCTAAATCAAAATGATACCCAAGATACTTATAATTTATAAGAAACCAAAACTTTCCAAAACAAAAATAACTCGCTTGACTTTTGAAAACTAATAATACTCTGAGTGATGTACAAAAATGGAAGAAATTAATCGTTTATAGTTTTCATTATTTCTATGCTTTCTTCAGCTAAAATGATAATTGTACACTAATGACTACTCCGCAAATAATGTGAATTTTTTACTTAACTTGAACTTTTTTAATGAACGTAATTAAAAATAATTTATTAAGTAAATGTTTTGTTTAGCAAAATTTCAATTGGATGTAAATTTTTCGAATTGCTCATCATTAAAATGCAATAATAATAAGTAAAATTGGCCAATTTTATTTCATTAACTCTAATCATCTAACCATTGATTGCTGGTACCCCAATTCACATTTAAGTTTTTTTTTACATTCGTAACTTTAATTCCATTAAATTCACGCAATATAAAATGAGAACAGATATATTGCATGATTTAACTGAATTTAATTATAATATATGGATAATGTAAATTGTGAGTATTTGATTTTTAAGTGCTTATAATACGTAGATTAATAAACAGAAAAGCAAGATAAATACAAACATGTAAAACTGATAAAAAATATGATACCACTTTTTTGAAAAGCTTCTTAAATTAAATAGATTATATAGATTATACTATTTGCCCCAAAATTATTGACGCTTGTTAATCGTAATAAGTTCTTCTGAAATGTTTAATTCACACTCGAAAAATTAGAAATATATTGCACAATAATTCAAAGCTTAACATTTTGCGAATTTGGCTCAAAAGATATAAATAATAATTAGGACCTCATTTTCACTTCCGATAATATACAATTTTTCCAACGTAATGCTTGATAAAAATTGTATGACTTTCAAATTGTCTACATAACCCTAATAATGCGGCAGTTAACTATCTTCATTGTATCTTTACTGTTAAAATTATGTTCGTTTTAGACTGTGATATTTTGGCAATTCTTTCAAAATAACAACAGTCCATATTTTGTTTAAACTGTAGATGAAATTTCCTCACGCTTAGCTTTATGATTATATTATTGGATAATTAAAACTTTCCTTTACTCAAATATTTTATGAGAAAAACATGTATTGAAAATTAATAACTTTTACTTCTATTTTACGTTTTAGATATTGTGAAGTCTTTACACATATATTGCATACTATATTTCTCGTAGGCGTAAAAATATCACCAATTTCTCAAAATATATGAGATTTATAGTTATAAATCTCCATAAGTTTCCAATAAGATTTTAGTAAATTTGCAAAAACGAAATCACAATTTTTTTATAATTTTCACTTTAAAAGTTTCGGAAATGGCGGAGAAGAAGGTATATGTTATTTATGAATATTTTTAATAATATCTCAGTATAGCACTATCTTGGAAACTACCTCGCATACAATTTTGGGAAACCTAGTCTGGGAATCCTTGTAATTGGATTGGTAATTTATAACCCTTATAACAATTGATATACAAAAAATAATAGACTTACCGCTTCAAAATTTACGCAAAATATTTTTGAGTATAATCTACTGAAATATATGCAGATTTATCCCGGTGGCTTCAAGTTTTGAAGTCAAACAATTTCTGAGCCAAATGGCTTTGATAAGAATAAATATCAGGTACTAAATTTGTTGTATTGTATAGAAGAAAAATTTAATCGAATCAGAAAATTGGATGAAACGTCGAGCAGTTTAGAAAAAAATTGATACAAATGTTTTAAAAGATTTTCCTGGATGAACTATGACAAAGCTACGTAATAAGACTATTGGTGTTTATCACTTAAAACAGGCCAAGAACAAAAGACCATTTCAATGATTTAGAGCTGTATGAATTTAGAAGAAAAGATAGGATATAATTCGAGTTTAATTGCAGTCACGACATTCACTGTGAAAAATATATAACGCATTGAATCAATATAATATGTGCATTTCTCCGCCAATTTGTGAACGGTACTGCCTGTTTAAAGTAGGTGTTCGAGTAGTAGGCTGTTACGTACATGTAGCAGCAGTTCTCTACTATTCAGGATACAACAGGTACTTGGAGGAAAAAAATCTCAAACGATCAATTACAGTAACTTCATCCTAGACGGCGCCACATCACAGTGGTCTGATAGTAATAGCGAAATGATTTATTTCCTGAATAATTTTGATTATTTTTTGTCACATATATATTAAAGTACTTGAATTAATTTGAATTTTATGTTAAATACAATTATCCTAAGTTAACACATACATGAATAAAAATCCAAAATTCTTCGCGGGAAAATACAAGTATCTTATTTATAGGCATCCTATACTATAATTATAACGTGATATATATACCAGGCACTATATTCTATATTAGTATAGGCTTTCAGTGTTCCGCCATATTGAAATTTCAGTTATCTCGTGTATCCTGTGTTATTCCTGAAACTATCACAAATGCAATTGCACCTAACACGTAAAAGTCCAGGCAGCTAAGTAGGTTAGCCATAGGCCGATATAAAATGTTCCACATATGTATATATTTGGGACATACTGAAATATATTATAGTTTTTTGCTTACCTAGGTGGGGAAACAGTACTTGGACGCCGCACAACGGCAGTTTTATTTAAATAATTTTATCGACATATTATTTTCACTATAATTCGAGGATAATTCACGGAGTGCATTGAACTCTCTCCTGACTATGTTCGTACTGACCGGCTTCCTCATCATGTATGCCATAGACCCCTTCATGTCATACTCTGGATCCGCTATCGTCTCGCTTGGCTTCACGATTTTATTCACTGTCACCTTCGCCTTTGTACCTGAATCTCCATATTATTACATACTTAAAGGTATGTGTTTAACCTGCATAAATACACATTTCACAAATAAACTAATAACTGAATAGTTTATTTTGAATTTTACACTTGGATACAGTGAGCGTTATATTCAATAGTATTTCTATACAAATCAATTAGTGGCTTATATTTAGCAGTATTTCCGATAATGTATAAGCAGAAGTGAAAACTATTGTGTGGTGTCTGCCACAACTTGTCTACATGTGTGTTTTTATGTCTTGGCTACGGTAATTCACTGAGCGATTAAAAATCTGTCGAACGCGAGTAGAATCCTCACTGCGAGGGAAAGAAAATATAAGATCTAAGATAATAGCTATAGTTTTGCTACAATCTTTGCGTAAGTTTCTAAAAGCCCTATTTTTTCATAATTTTAAGTTAAGTAGTTTTTGAAATAAGGAGTAATCAGTAATATGTTTGCATTTTGTTTCTATGTTTTTTTTGTATATTTCTGAAGATAAATTCCCAAAAATTAGATGAAAAACATTTCAATTCTGTCAATATTAGGTCTATCAAACGGAATATTTAGAGAAAAGAAATTCGAAATACTTTATATATCAACGCCATAACTTTCATGTGAATAACTTTGAGTCATATCGAGTATGTGTTAATTAATATGTTTTATTATTGCTTCAAATTTTAAGTTTTTAAGTCAAACAGTTTTTTTGAGAAAAACGATTCTAGCAGACAGACATACGCTTGAGTGATCTTATAAAGGTTCCATTTATCAAGTTGAAGAGACATTACTATTTTAAATATATATTAACTCGATATGTATGTATTAGAATAGATTATAAGTTAGGGATCATGCAAAGTACAGCAAATTTTATTTCTAAATAAGTAAACTTTGTTTGTAAAAAGTGATTGTACATATACTTAAATCGGGTCTACTTTTTCTACTGTTTCATGAAGATGAAAGTAACTAAGACACATTTATTAATAAAATTAACAAAGATGATAATATTGAGAAATTGAAAGTTAAATACTTTCTGACATATATCTTTTGGTAATTTTCGAAATATACGTAGTTATGAGTAAATGCCCTAAAATTGGGAGCCGATAAAAGTAAGGGAAGAAGAGTGTTTCCATTTTTCATGTGTTAATGAATAAACAGGAAAAAGTATTAAAATCTAAAGATATGTGCACTTTTCGAAGAGCTATAGAATCCAAAGGGAGAATCCGATTTATTGTGAAATTATTTAGGACTGCTCATCGTAGAGATCAGACCAAAAAAACGGATTTTCCCCACACTCCTAAGTAACTGGTAGGTGCGCAGTAGAGAAATATAACTGTCGCTTTAGTGCCGTTGCTGTGGACATATAGTTTGAGAGCTCAGGTCATGGGTTTATTATTCAATATTTTAACTCGGATATAAAATCGTTCAAAAACCTTTGTTATGCCATATAAGGTAAGTTGATTTAGTATTAAACTAGCTGTGCCCGCAACTTCGCTCACGTGGACCTTTAAAAATATTATAAAGTTATTTACTATATATGTTGAAATGTTAAGACTATGGTATTGTTGCTTTTTCTGTGTAAACTTAATAGTCTATGTATAAACCTAATAGTAATACATAAAAGCCGTGCTTTGATTACTGTTCTTCCTGTTATTTTTCACTGTTATTTTTCTCTTCTTCTGCTCAGGGGCCTCAAGAATTGGGATTTGTCCGGAAACGTCATCAAGGAATACCTTAAGTATTATCCACCAAATTGATATTAATGCAATGATATAATAATTATGGTATCTATTTTAATAATTAAAATATAGACTTTCTTATGTTTTGTATTTAAATGTGAAATTATCATGTTTTCATTTTAATTAATCGATGGCGATAGATTCGCAGAGGAACATTTTAAAAATATTAATTAGGCAATTGCAAAAACGATAAAGTTCATGAACAAATACATTTAAATAATATAATACTAAATCTACCAGAAGAATGAAGAAACGAAGTAAGTTGAATGGAATATGCACAACATCGACAATTTTTGGGCGCAGGAAAACGGACAACGAGATCTGCCGTCACGAGTGTACTTGCATTCGTGTTATATAACCATTTACCCCTCTCACACTACTCCTAACTTCACTCCTGTCAAAGTCCAATATACGTCAGCATGGAAACTTAATTGGCGCGATTTAAAACTAACGTAGCGCCATTTATCGATGTACATAGGTACACTACACTAGATTTAGGGTGCACTAGATTTAGCAATTAATATGATTCACATATGGCTTTATTTAGATGAAAGCCTCATTCGGTGGAATTTCTTCCAGACCGCTTGTTTGATTTTTTATTAATATTACTTCTTTATTAATATCACATTTGCTTTTAAGAATTCTTTCTATTCGTTTCTTATAATTAATCAGTTTAATTTCATTTTTTCTTAGGTGTTTTCTAAATTTCTTCAGTTCCATTATTATTTAATAACTTACAATTATTCTACTTTATTCATTTAGTTATTTCATTTGATATAAATAGAATTACGGTTAAGACTGCGATGGTGATGAATACATTTTCTTTTTGGGGATAATAGTATAAAGCAATATTCATTGAGAAAAATAGTATAGCTAATTTAATTATTGAATTTTTCATTGATAATTAAATATAAGCACGGATAAATCCTACGTCAATTCTTTAATTTTAAAAATCCTAGAAAAAAATATCTTACAGAATAGTAACTCGAAATTCCAAAAATTTTAATATTTTGATTTGAAATAATTTTAAACTGAATAACGTTGTTTTTTCTTGAATATTTTTCAGAGTCCCGTATTTAAACCTAGAGCTCTTATAATTTCGTCATATCCATTTATGCATTTATGTGTCCGTCCCTCGCTCATAATCTTTCAATGTCTGTAGTTTCGAATTCACTTAATTATCATAGTTCGTATCTTTAAAAATGTATGCTTTAGTTAAAAATCTAATTAATATATAGATTTTTTTCCTAGCTTTTAAGGATTTGAAGTTTTCTAAGGTTATTTCTACGTATTAAAAAACAGGAACGAAAACATATTTTAGCATACTCCTTTGTATAGGGTATTTTTAACTTCATTTACAAAATAAGCTTCAACATCTTTGCTTTCTAAACAAAATTCGTTCATCGCAATTCTATTTCCAAACAAGATTATGGAAAAATCGGGAAAGATATCCAAAAGAAATTTTAATAAGTATTTTCAAAGTCGTTCCTTATAATCCAACCCTTTTAGTTTTGGAATTGTAAAAATATCCTTGTTATGCGGAAGTAACATAGATGGCAAGTACTGAACGACTGTAATTAATATAAATTTAAATAAAAGTGTTTTGCAAAACTTAATTTAAAAACTGATCGAAGGCAAATCTCAGTAATATGTCTAACTGTCGGGGTATTAGAACCCGTATTCAGTTATCGTATTCATATTGAGTTATAATATATATATATATATATATATATATATATATATATATATATATATATATAAATATATTTAAACATATATTGCTTTTTGTGATAAGACCACGGAACCCCTATTTATCTGCAGTTTTCTAGTTCTTATCCTGGTCTACTGGATGAGAAAATAGTAATATAACCATGAACTACTTATTTTATAAAAACTGACTTAAGGTCAACTTTTGAAGTCATTGTAATAAAATGTGTAACGTATTGACATGTAAAGGTGCAAAGAAATTACAATGATCATTCTATGATTAAACAATTTTCTTTTCAGGTAACTACGTGAAAGCGAGTATAAATCTTGGAAACGCTAGAGGCAAGGATGCAGATAACATAAAAGACGAACTGAAATCCACGCAAGAAGATATTGAATTCATGCAGAGATCCAAAGCTAAGATCTCCGACCTGTGGGCCAACATAGGGAATATCCGCGGTGTTTACATATCCACTGTGTTGGTAATATTCGAACAGTTGAGCGGTATAACCATAGTGCTGTTCTACATGGTGCAGATCTTTGAAGCATCGGGTTCTTCACTCGACTATAATATTTCATCGATAGTTATCGGGTCGGTGCAAGTGTTGGCAGGAATCATCGCACCGTTGGCTGTCGACCGCGCGGGTCGAAAATTGCTTCTTTACGTTTCTACGATTGGGATGGCCTTGGGATCGGTGAGTCTTGAAACTTTGCCTAATCTGCTATTCAGCAGAACAAACCTGTACTTTTCATGCTGAAGTGCCAAATAGGTAAACATCTCATTTTATTCAAATCAGATCCGCCTGAGATTATATTTTTGGTACTATTTAATTTCGACTTGCCGCCAGATTGACATATAATGTAAATTCATTTTAGGATGTTCCTCGCACACAATTACAAATGCGCTATAAAATTTAATTAGAGTATCTTACCTTAAAGAAGGCTGTCCCGAACGGAAAGCTGCATTTTGTAGTTTTTAATTTTGTAATTAATGGAGCAAAGGCATATGCCTTTGCTACAATGCAAACTAATAATGTCAAGCAATGTACGTGGAAGAACTACTTGGCATTTAAATTATCCAAATTTTAATGGATACCTTCGATTTGTAAAAAAATCGACATTTGAACAAATATCTTGGGTTAGTGCGTTATAGATAGATATTTCGTTAACCAGTCGAATACAGGTTTAAAAAAATGTTAACATTTATTACATATAATATTAAATAAAATATAACAGTTTGCAAACGAAAATTATACTTGAATTAGTCTGGATTAAAAATAAAAATAATATTTTATTACCTCAACACGTTGGCTACCAGGAACTCAGAGAAAAATTGATCAACACAGCCCAGATGTTTTATTGTTCTGAAATTAAACATGTTGTTACTCATTTTTGTGGGATGTGTTCAGAGTATTTTAAATGAGTGAAATAAGCATTTTTACAAACTATATGTAAGCGACATTATGTTATAGATGAAAAAATTATTTTGTTAGCAAATTTCACATAAATATATTTCACTTAATTAAAAAGAAAAGAAAGAGTTCAGAAAGGCACAGTCTCTCTTCTAAAATTATTGAATGATATTAACATAAATTAAACCTTCCGGTATATATATATATATATATATATATATATTAATATATTTATATACACATATATTTTGACTATATACAAAGATTTTGCGCCTCTTTAACCCATATCAATTATGATATTGATATGGATTAAAGAAGTGCAAACTTTTCTTGGTTCATGGTTATGACAAAAAAGTATTTGGCTGTCCAATCTGTCAAAATAATATAAATAGATTTTGTAGGATACAGCACCTGTGAGTAGTGATAAAAGTACGCGATTTCACCATAACTCTTAAACACGCTCAATTGTTTACAAGAGAGAATGAAATCATGTACCGTTTATCACATTTCTTTTCAACACTTTTCTATGACATTCTAGTAAAGATTCTATGTCCAGGCGTCCCATTTAGGATATTATTTTACTTGCAAGCCTTATACTTATTACCTCGAACATTTACTGATATTGTGGAGGATCCATTTTAGGTCACAAATAAAAAAATACCATTCTTTGGGGTCTCGTATTTCAAAATGACGCATATATTTAAATAAATTACGTTTAAAAATATTTATGTAGAAATTTTAGAGGAGTCAAATGAATTAAAGTCCATTCTCCATAAAACCCTCTATTCCTGCAACTTTAGTTCAAAATTCGAAAAAATGCGTGCGTGCGTGCGTGCGTGCTTGCGTGTGAGCGAGCGTGCATGCGTGCGTTTGTGCGTGCGTGGGTGCGTGCGTGCGTGCGCAAAACAGCAACGACTAAGTATGTAGAATGATTATTGATAGCCCAGGTGGCTATCAATAATCATTCTCAGTATAAATTGGGTTGTCAATCTTTATTTCGTGTGTTTGTTGTGGCTATGGTAGGATAAATTTTGATTTGATATTCAATTATTTACTACCTTTAAGCCAGGTAGTGACGCTAATTCAAATCGGAAATCCATTTCAATACAGCGCTTTTTACGAATACTTCATTTTATGTAGGTAATATTTGATATAGGCAGCCGATAACTATAACAATATTTTTACTTCACAGGATTTTCGTTTTAACTTCCAGGGTATGCTCGGCCTGTATTTCTTCCTGGATTCCATTGATAGCCCAGTGATTACAGATGGAACAATCGATTTTCTACCTATGCTTAGTCTAATGACTTACATTATAATGTTTTATGTAGGTGAGTATATAAAACCACTGACATTCTAAATCTGGCTAGTTCCTAACCATTCAATTATTACCAAAGTTTGAAAATTAAATTATGATAGGATCAACTAGATATTCAACCACAGCTTTTTACCTGAAAAATCACACTACTTAAATATAAATATCCGTTTTATTATAATATATACTTAGATTAAATATATATACCTATATGATAATTGTATGCCCAAAGGGGGAGTTTTTATAAATTTATACTTAATAATAACCCAATACATATATAACACAAATATCTTAGCTCGCCATTTTAAGCCATACCACCTTTGAGGCACCAAATATTAAAAATTTTTTTTTTATCTTAATTGGACATTAAATGAAAAACAATAAAGTAAGAACTTTGATGATATACATTCATTTCTACATCGAAAACTTCTTTGCTACAAAATTTTCGAACAGGTAGATTTTTAAAAATATATAAATTTTCCTATAATTTTAAATTTTCGTATTAGTTATCTTTTTTTAAATATTATCCAGTTATACACACACATGCATAAGTATAAAACGAAAAAAAAATATGGTCACAAATAGCATCACGTGCGAACTCCGAAAGAGATAGAGAATCTACAAAATCGCGCATATTTAAGAGACAATCGTATTGGAATTAAAATAATTTACTTAATTTTGAGGGTAACTTTTAGAGAGCTCATAGTATAATATAACCTCATTGAATAGGATAATGACCGCAAATACGTTTGACTTTGCAGGCGTCACTCAGTTTGATCGCATTAATTGTGCATAGATACAACTACTCCATGATGAAAAATTGCATCTGCTGAACAACTGGCAGTGTGAAAGTGTACATATATGTACCAGTGTAACTTCTGTGTACTACTAAAAATCGGTAGCTCGTTAGCGACAAGTCTTAATTTCATCTTCTAAACTTTGACAAAATGGTGAACGTAAGTTATCTACAGTAATTGTCCCTTTTCGATTTTTTATTTAAATCCCTTTAAAAGTAGAGGAGTTTTACATCAAAAACACATAAAATTCACAAACTTTTGTGCATAATCAAAACTTGTCCATTTTTAAGCTAATTATGATCAAATTTTACCGAAACATGTTTATGAATTACCCGAATATGTCTTTCTTATTTCTATGCAAGAAATAAAGAAATCACAGTTCTTTGAGGTACGTCTTTATACATTAAACTTGGCATAATTTTTTTCTCACGGATCATATGGTGCGAAGTTTATAATTTTTTTTTAAACAAAGTATTTTTGAACCATAATTATATTTAAATATTTTATCATCATTCATTAAAGAGAATCTTTCGCAACACCGTTAATCTCACTTTACGAAAAGGTTGAAATAAATTATATCGAAGACGAGATTAGATACGAAAAAAGTTTATTACAATAGTCTTGTTTTGTGGTTATAAGCCCATAGAAATTGGCTTCTTACACAAATTTAATAACACTTCATTTAAATATTTTATTGAATCAGAACAAAAAGAAGCTAGTTGAATGCTATAAACTCATTTAATAATTATAAGCAGTCAAACACTGTCATATTCTGTTATATATATATATATATATATATATATATATATATATATATATATATATATATATATATAAGCTGAATGTATCCATTGAATATTTTTAAATACCTAGAACTAAGTGCTAACTAGTAAAGACACGCGACTAACCTTAAAACAACAGTTTTTAGAATAGTTGCTTGTTTGTCTGCGCCCACTTTTGTTGTGTACGCTAATCTCGGCAACGGCTGAACCGATTTGGATGCGGTTTTGGCTTGGGTTTCAGTGATGTATTTAGATTAGACGAATTAGGTTTTCAGTGATGTATTTAGATTATAATTTCAATCGGTTCACAAAAAAAGAGATCCATAAATCTTTATTTTGCGTTCACCGTGCACGCTAATATTATAAAGAGGGCCAACACCATTTCTTAGCGTGTTTCGTAAACTTTAGGTTGATAGAGTTCTGAGAGAAAAAAATAAAAAAGCACAAAAAAATTCCTAATAACTTTTCTTGCTCCGAATTCCACGCGAATGCGATAGTGTATATATATATATATATATATATATATATATAATTATTGGCTTATTCCAGGCATCGGCCCTATCCCGTGGACGCTAATGGGCGAGATATTCTCAGCAAGTATGAAACCATACATTGCTCCCCTCGCCACAACAGTAAACTGGACCATGGCCTTTTTCCTTACTTTCTTTTTCGAGTACGTCTCCGACTCTCTGGGCATACACACCGTCTTCTGGTTTTTTACAGCATGCTGCCTCATCTGCTGTGTATTCTCATTTTTCTTTGTACCAGAAACAAAAGGAAAGTCGTTAATGGAGATTGAGATGCTACTTAATGAAAGGTAAAGTCGTACACATACTAGTTCCAGTATGTCGATCGCAAATGTTCGCGTGTCAAGGTGAAGTGTAGTTTTCAAAATATCTTTCGAGTGCGTCATTGAAAAAAAAAGTGTAACGAACGAAATAATATTCCATCTTTTGTTACTAACAAAGTTTAATTTAATATTAAAAGCAAAATTTAATCGTCTAATCATACTATTACCATTCTGTTTCAATTTGAATTCATCCATATAGAGGTGATATAAAACAGCATTATTATAAATGGTTACTGAAAATTAACTAATAGAGCCCAGTGTTAAAAGAGTTTCCATTAACAGCTACTAGCCGATTAAATTTTAAAAAAAATACAACCTATATATTAAGTACAGACAATCAAGTTCCGAATAATAAGTGAGTATTCATTAAACAAAATGTCTTACTCGAAATAAAACAACAAGTAATAATGACCAAAGTATTTTAAAATATAATAAGTACGATGAAACGTACAACAGTCACAGTGATAGTAAAGGTAAAAAATCATTACATACACCAGGCGATCGTTTAAAACAGGTATAAAATAAGCAGGTGATAAGATTTCTACGACAATTAAAACATATAAATGTGCGTATAATGTTTGAATGAAATATCCAAAATGATTATATTTAAACTTTAAGACTGCAGCCTACCTGAACTCCGCCATTTATTTAACGTGAATATACCTTTACGAATACACATAAAATCACATGTACGCACATGTAAGACTATTTTTCCAAATTCTACTTCCTGAATCTAAAATATAAAAGCGTTAAACCCATTCCAAAATTTAAAATCAATTTTTAGAGTTCCGTACCTTCAAATGAAAAAACGGTAGCCTTGTGACATTACTCGTCTGTCTTATATAGCCGTTTTTATTAAAACCGTGAGGCGAGAAACTTGAAATGTAGCAAGTGTGTTAAAAATATTGCAGTGGGCACATTAAATAGTTTAATTTTTTTTTCAATTCCATATGCCGTGTGAGGTGTGTAAGCGTTAGTTCTGAGGATTCCAGAACGTTTTTCAGAATATTAGAATTTTTTCACAATAAAGAGTGCTTTATTGCGGAAAACGTCGATAACATCTGTAACAATCGTCAAAATTATGAAAAAAATAGTGTTACGAAAAATTTACCAAAAATGTATGAGAAATTATAGCGCTAAGTCTATAGATCATATTTATTTCAAGGAAAACCAGTTATAATCACATAAAAATGATAAACAAATGAATACGTTATGGTTGTTTTCACAGAAAGGAGTAACAAAAAATTTGTATCAGTAAAGTATGTAAGAAATTATCATGAATTGGTTATTAAATAAAAATATATTTTTGAAGTGAAACATCTTTGGGCGCGACGACAGTAAAATTTCAAGATCGAGTTTAGTGTAACGTTTTCAAAGAACTTGTAATTGTATCAACCAAATATAACAAATCTATCGCAAGAAGGATGGAAAATAAATACTTTGATAACAACCGAGGAAGACAGATAATAGCAATAGAACGCACGAAAAGAAACAAAAATGGCACTAAATACTGCTATCCACTGTTTTGTCCGTTATGTGTGTCAAAAGTAAAGCATCAAAAATTTTCCGATATATTTATATATTTATTATTGACTTATTAATAATTTTGCATGTTCATTCATTTATTATATAATTCATTTATTACATGACTAAAGACGTATATATCTATTTTATTTAAAAATGCGCAATGAACCCATACATGTAATTGTAACTATCATTAACTATATGAACTTCGTGTTCTGGCACTGACATCGCGGCTATTTTTGTAATTGACTGTTGTCTATGTAAATCTACATGATGATTTTATTAGATTTTTGCGTCGATTTGTAATGACAATCTATTATTTTTTTTATGGTTTTACACTTACTATATTCTCTCTCTCTCTCTCTATCTCCCGTTTTACCCATTGGTATATACTTTCAAATCGAAGTTTAGATCGGCAAAGAAGTTTCACTTCTTTCATGTATAACGTGTTGCACGTGATTTTTTTAAAAATATAATTCACATTAAAATAAAACCGCAACAAATTTTAGACAGTGTCAGTTTTAATGTAATCTATATTATATAAATGACCAATAAGAAAATTTTTGACATCAAAAATATTTAATGAGATTTGAGCAATTCCTTCAAAATATTATTATTTTATGGTTATAAACTAGAACTCTATTCGATTTACATTAATCTCTCGAGCTAAGAGACTCAAAAAATAGTGAGTAAGATCCTTTTTTAATTATATTTGAAAGTAAATGAATTATTAATACCACTAATTCAAATAATTCATTATTTAACAATTACTATTGGTCACACAGTGAACAAAATTCGATAGCAATGCATTACCTTTTCACTTTGTTGATAACACAAATAAATTGACAAAAATAGGTCAATTCAATTGCTGCTACTTTTTTTTCTTTTGCAACAGGTGTACACTAAGCAAGCTGTATTTCGCTAATATATTAAACCCAGATATCCATTACACAAAATATAAACTCTTTTTTATATTGACATACACTTCACAAACTATTGAAAGAGGGACATTTGAAACCACACAACATTTACAGCTCGAAGCTCATTCAGTCAATCCGACATTTTAAAATTATATGGCGACCACTCTACTGTAGTGCGACTGTTTGACCATAGACGTGTTTGACATTGACAGTATGAATGTAAACAAAAATTGTTTTAACGCATTTGTAATATATAATTTAAGGCGTTTGTAACTTATGTTATATTTAAATTTTATTTTTCTGCACTCCTTCTTTATACAAACCTTAACTATTCCAAATCTTATACTCCTTCGTACGCGCAATATGCTTAAAAAAGGGTACAAAATTTTATCTTCTCGTATTAATGTATAGATTCCACAAAAAATCAATCTACGAATCGGAAATAAAAACCTAACAAGTTTTACGTTTTTTTATCATAACCAGTATGTCGAGTCCTTATACTTATTTATCGTATAGCAACAATAGGTAGTTAACGAAAATGGTGAGTTATAGTAAATATGGATACAACACTATTTGGCTATACTTGAAGTATGATATTTATGTACATCTACATTTGAAGTATTATTATATTTTCTGATAAGGTCATTCATCTTATTATTCACTTATTTAAATTAAATAAAAACTTTTTTGAATACACTTAATATTACTGCCGTGTTATGATATACAATATCGTACCAAAAATATACATTAAATTCTACAGTGTGATTGAATCGATTTGTAAGTCAAGCGCATTATCCATCTATAATACGATTACTCAAAAGAACTTTAAATTTTTGGATGTATGTATATATGTATATGTATATATATATATATATATATATATATATATATATATAAATATTTTTTACAAAACTTTCTGCCCAATTTCCCATTATTGGCTTAATAAAGCACTAATAGTTACTTTCAGTGTACCATATTAAAAAAAAATTGTAAATTAATCTAAATTTACCAAATCATATCGTGTCCTTATCTGCACAAAATGACTACTAATTTACCAAATCATATCGTCTCCTTATCTGCACAAAATGACTACTAATATCAGCTATATTCGAATTTTATTATGTATATTTATGCTATATTATTCGGGAAACTGTAAAACACATCCAATTACATTTGAACCATTAAAATTCATGAAGCAATTAGGTTCTAGGCGCTCATTCGATCGTGTAAGCAGGTAAAAATCAATAATGCATAACGGTATTAAAATAGTAAAACGAGAGAAAAAGTATTTTAATGGGGGAGAAAATTTATGCTAAATTATTTTTTTGCTGTAATTGTAGGTCATTAAAGCGAGGCGGGAAACGAAGCGATTCGTCTGTGCAGAGCGACGACTTTGAGTACCCGGCGTCAAAAACGTTACACATAGGAGACAAACAACGTACCTGACACCGTTACTCGAATAAATAAATATAAAATATGACCTCAAATTTATTAATACGCTTGGTACTTTATTTTTATTTCTTTTAAAATCCTCTTTTTTTTGTAACAGCGTTTAGTCTTTGATTGAAGATAAATATAAAGATTCACAAAGTGTATGTAAAACATTTATAATCTGCGAAATACATCAGTGTATAGGAGAATAAATAAATGACTAAACATTTATGGAAAAATCGATTATTTCTCATTATTTTTAAAACAATTTGTCTCTTAACGCTTTTTCCTGAATTTTGATATGGTGCATGTAATATTTTTTTTAAATTTTCGCGACAATTGATCATCAGTACTAGAAAATATACATATTCTACGATTTCCTAAAATTATTTTGTTCATTACTAACATTATTAACATTTTTAAACTTATTATATTAGCAATTAATTTGATATCTGGCAAGTAAACAAATATTTAATTCATGGCTCTTTTTTTCAAAACTTCATTTTTTTGAACAATACTAAGTCATTATTACTTTAAAAAATATTTCATTTCAAAATTTGGCTAATTTTGTTGTATAGCTCGAGGCTTAGTTAAGTAAGCGTACTTAATATAGACCTAATTTCGGCCTAGAGACGCTCTGTGTCTATAAATTTGACACAATTTTTAAACGCTGAACAAAAAGACGCGAAACTCCAAAGCCGGCGATTCAGCATTTTATTCGATCGTTATAAAACTGGTTAAGGTTTTGTCTGTCATTTCGACGATACGAATATTAATCAAAGCTATAATCTAAATATACCTATAAATATTGCTCACTACACTGCGGCGTAAACCAGGTTGGAACTTGGCATTGTTTAGAGCGGAAAAACATCAGTAATTAATCGTAGTTTTCATGCCACCCTAGCATATCTCTTAGATAATTTATCTATGATTAATGGCTAAACAACGTAATTTACTAGCGCCTACTTAATGAAGAAAGTAATATAAAATTTACTAGAGATATATCTGGAGTATTTGAAAATTTCGACACATATTTAGTTCATCGTGGTTTTCTTTTTTTATAAAACTTTTTATTATTTGTTTTATGATCTTAGAGAGTAAAGAAACCCACATTTAAGAACGCAATACACAAATCATTAATTCAAATCACGCATAAATACCATAGCTCTGAAAGGGGGATGAGGAGAGAAAACTTCGATTAGTTCATTCCCCGTACAGATTTTGGTAGCCACATTTAAAAAATGACAAAGCTTCGGGTTGAGTTATTCTCAACCCGGGGGGAACAGACTGGGGAACTCATCAACTGCTATTTTCACTCGAGAGCAGTAGTAACGAACCAAGCGACACGTTACCCAACAGGATTACGACGTAAGCTTCATTACCATTGTATTGCATATCAAGATTGCGCATAATTATTATTATATTAGATAAAAATGTAAAACATTTTTTTTCATTACAGCCACAAGATATCAAAATATCATCCTTATACGCTGTATTGTCGAAAGATAGAGTCTATTGAAAATATTTTTAATTTTATATTAATTAGATCGGGAAAAGCCGACAAGGCACGAACCTGGCCAATGATACGTCGCAACGTGCCATCAGAATATTTTAACTTGAATTCAAATGCGCCCTTAGATGTTTCACATCAAAAGAATTGAATAATTAATTTACCTTTTCTGATTCGATGAAACTTAAATATATCTAGCAAACCTAATTTTGCGCATTTAAAAAAATAATTAAGATTTCTAAATCGTTCTAACAAAAATGGTTTTGCATAATGATAAACGTGAAAAGATCAATTAATTTGATTGATAATAAACCTAAAGAGATCAGTCGAATTTTGTATATAATAAATATTATTACTATAAAGAAAAATCTACTCTAAAAATCATATGTATTTTTGAAAACAGATCTTGTTTCTATGCGTATTGAATACCATATCTAAATAGTAATAATTGAGAGGAAATTACCATTTCACTACGGCATTCGTGCCTACTCGTGAGCTTAAGTTTTATTTTCATCCAAAGCAAGCCAATGCCGAGGTGTGTACAAAGAAATTCTTGGTTGTGGGCAAGTAATTTTGTCTGTTTAAACCATCTATTGTACAGTATTAATGCTCTTAATATAGGTTTGGCATCATTGGCTATCAAGGAAGAATCAGCACTGATTTGGTTGATTTCATACAAAATTTTTCGACAACAAATTAACCTTGACAAAATGTGAAATCTTCCTATTACTACAATAATGTCATTTATTATCGTTTTTGAAAAACTTCTCTTTACTTTTGGATAACGACGAACGAACGACGACGAAATAATTATTGTTACATCCTAGACTTAAAAAGGTGTGGTAAATATCTTTCTTGCATAGTTTTTTCATACCCGTGCGCTTACTGACAAATTTTATAGCTTGTATGGACAATATGACTAACCAATATAACTACTTATATTATCAGAAATATCAGGAACCTGGTTGTTAATTACAGGCTGTCACCGACTTTTTAAATTTTGTACATTAAATACAAAAAATAAAACAAAAATAAATATTTCATTATTTGGTCTCACTTTTTTAATAAAAATACTTAACTTCAAAGCGATTACCTCGTCTACCCTACTGATTACAAACTTCAAGTAATATTAGAAATTGTCTCTTGCAAATATCTGAAACACGGATGGCGTGTCGTTATCTAATACTAACAACACCCTCGTTAATTAGGCAGTCTTTTGAACTATATTGCCAATGTATTAGTCATTACGCAAATGGATGAGAATATTACAATGCAATTAAATTCGTTAGTTTGAATTGATGGATCGACGGGTAATAAGTTATATTCAGTTTAGAGTAAAATGCAAGTCTAAAATTTTTAGTCGACGTAAGATATATATATATATATATATATATATATATATATATATATATATATATAAATATATATATATATATATATCTATATAATGTTATTGAAATTTAGGGATGTTAGGAATCGAAACAATAGTTTTAACACATTTTGTGAGTACAGTAATACTTTGCTATTCGCGAGTTTAGGTTCCTGAAAACCGACGAGACGTCCGACAAAAATTGACCGTCGGTGAAGACAGACGGTCAAGACAAAAATTGACGGTCGGTGAAGTTTCAAATAAAAAGCAGTATTATGTTTATTACTACTTTGACATAAACTTGGGTAACAACAAAATTATAATTAACATTTGAATAAAAAATAAAGACATATTTTTCATGATGGTTCCTTCTGATAAAAATAAATGAAAATTCATATTAGGTTTTTATTTTTTTTAACTTCTTATGAATTCCATTACAAGGTCTTGAGTTCTATTCAACGATTCTATTCAAGGAATTCCATTCAAGGATTATATCGTCCCAGCTCTCCATTAAACTTCAAATTATTTTTCAATTCGAAATCTATGTTTTCTGTCAATATTATTTTCTAGCACACTTTAAAGTTTGAGAGTTATAATTTATTTAGTAGATTCCTTTAGGAATAAACGGATATGTTTTGTTTTTTTATATACTGACTTACCAAAAGATGCAAGCCTTTATTTATTTATTTATTTTAAGAGAAAAGTGGTCAAGTGCGTATGCGTACATATGCGTGCGTGCACGGGTGTTTGTGCCATGTATATTTATATTACAGTGTGTGTCATCACACGTTTGATAAACAATATTTCGTTTACCTAGATCTAAGCTGAGACCACTCAAAAATCGTGAATTTTAATTTATTCTTGTATTCGAATGCTCGGTGATCATAAGCAACTATCCAACACCACAGATTCAATAAAGACGTGAAAGATTCGTCGCTAGATGGCGTTAGCTTTCTTTCGTAGAATTAAACCTTAACCTAAACCTAAACAAGTCTATTGTCAGTTGACCTTTGCTAGTCTTACGGAGTGCACGTATTAACATGAACGACAACGTGGACATTTTAAATGTTTTAAAAATATACGTGAGTTAATAAGTTCTTGAAAATGGAATGGTGAATTATTCTGTTTATTCTTAATGGAAAAACATCCAGACAATGGTATCGATATTGTTTTATATTTATATAATTGCTGTAGACAGCAAATAAATAAGTATTTACTTTTTGCTTATGCTCATACTGTTGTTACTAAAAAAGTTACGTCGACAACGAATAAATTCCTTTACCATGGCCAATTTCAAAATGAGGGTGACAATGTTCACAGCGTTATAGGGAAACAAATTAAAACGCACATTGAATGTGGTCTGATATACATCCCGCAACAATATTGCACTTTGATTCTTACGGCAAAAAAGTCGGACAGTTATCAAGTGGTAGAGATGACATTTGAAGAGTTTTACAACACTAAATTCTAGCAAGAAGAGTGGGGAGCCAATTTCAATGTAAATAAAGATCGTAGCCAAGTTAAATTGCACGATATAAAAATCTTAAGAGTGGAAAAGGAGAACCCAGGAGCGTTATTTTATAAAACGTTATTGTCAGATGAAAATTAAAAAAAGTATCTGGCGTAAACGCCGAACCAAAGACGATCAGACATTTATGGAGCCTACACAAGCCTACAAGCAAGAATACCACTCTCTGAGCCAAAGAATAAATGACCTCAAGGATCTTGTAACAAAACAAGCTATTCCATAGTTTTATATGGATTTTTATTTCAAAAATGTACTTGGTAATAATATCTAACTAGTGTTGATAATTTTGTACTTAAATAAAAAAAACTAATGTACATTTTACGTACAGCCTTCCTATCTATAAGAATTTGTAACGTTTTTATTTTTGTTAATTTGAATAATTTTATTTTTTTTTATTTAATTTAATAATAATACACTGATTTTTTTCGGGTGGGAAAGTGATATTCCCCTAAAAATAGGGGATTGTTGATCTAAAAGTGGCCATGCCAAATTATGACTATATGCATGGTGAGAAGTAATGTACAATAATTTAATACTAATTATCATTTAATAATAATCTTTCTATTTTTAATTATTACTAGATGAAAAAACTTAAAATTTACACGGAGAAACTATTTTGTTAAGAAATTTTTACTTTTTACTATAAATTTTAATACTTGGAGACTGATATTTTGTTATTTATCATTATGATTTGTGATTTATTATTATTATGTTGATGTTTCATTATTAATTTATGTATTATCACTCGTTTAGGATAGTTTTGTTTGAAAATTTGTTTATTTAATTTTTGTTCTAATATAAGTACAGCTCAAAATGGTTAAATAAAACGGTTTTACGTCTAAATGTGGTTTATTATTTATACAAAGTCACCACCTTAAAGTGTAATAACTCAAAAAATAGCGACTATCAGTAAAAAGGGTTTATTCTTAGCCCCAGTTTATATACAGTGACATTTTACAACCTATTTATTATCTAAAATTAAAATAAATTTCATAATTTCCCTATCAAAAAAATTAAGAAGTACGTTTTTTTTTCATTTCTTGAAAAATTACCTTTTTTTGAGTTGTTTCAGTATAGATGTACGATTTGTTAAATTAAACGCAAACGCACAAACTCAAACCGCGAATAGCAGTATTTGCGGATATTGAGGGATTACTGTGTTATTTATGTAATACCGAAGAATTTGTTTATTATACAAATCAAATGATCAAAAAATTTATGTTGCCCTTTTTGCTACTAAGCATTTTCGTCCTCTTTTGTTGTTCAAGATATTCTGTTTTTTTATCACCTTTGTAACTTATATCTTACCACCATATCTTTCTAAATCTTCAACTTTATCCTTTTGCCTTCATACATACTCTGAATGTATATTATTTTAACTAAGCTAAATATCTCAACATTAGTTTCTTTTCTTTTAAAATTGCATTTTATTGGAAGTCGAATTTTCATCGAATGTCTTTCTTATCACAAATATTTTTCACGATTTTTCCGTTTAGAAATTCCGAAAAAATATTTAATGCAATACAGAATTTTTTCCATCAATGCCTACTTGATTTTATGAAAAAAAACCAATTTATTTTTGTGAAGTGAGTTTTGATTATTTATTTAACTTATTTATTTTATTTATCGACGAATGACACGATTTAGGGTGGTAAGGTTTCCTTCGATCGTTTCTACTAAGATCTGTATTGAGCGAATTGCCTAAACAATTCACCTGCAGTCGCTTAAATTTCATCTGACCATCTCTCCATACGCGTTGGCTTGAAGGCCGTACCAAAATATAGCTAATTTGATCCATTACGATAAATTGATATTCATGCGAGTTATATGTCCTGCAAATTTACGAAATTAAAAAAATTAAAAAGTTTTAGATATTGCACACAATATTTGCTAAAAGCTTTGCTATATAAAATATTTTTTCATATGGCAAAGTTTTTTATTGATCTTGTAGCTTTGGGTTTGGTATGTTCCTCTTTGTTACGCTTAGGTGAAATTGTGTTTTATTTCTAATTGTATTATTGTAGATATAGGTTTACGTTGAGCGTCTCGAATGGCATGAATCTGCTATTTTCTTAATTAAGAATATAGACGGTTTATTTAAATATTTATTTGTAAGTCCGGTACTCGTTCCATGTTATGGTCATGGGCCTTTTCGACTCTCGATATGTCTGTTCTTTTTGAAAGTATATTCATTAACGGGTAGGATCATCCTGCCTTAAAAAATAGTAAAATGCTCGTTTCCTTTTCTTTAATTTATACGTAAAACAAATTATATTGAAGCGACACCTAAAGAGGAAAAGAAAAATATTTATACAAAGAAGTTTCTCCTACATATATTTAATACCGGCTTGTCATTCTGCGCTGAAATACGTTCCAAGTCGGTAGTGTCGCAGCCGCCCTGAATAAAAATATTCGTGAAATTACTTATCCGCTTTATGTAATTAAGTCGGTTTGACTATTTTTAGCCATAATGAATAATTTTATCTAATTTAAATATTTTATTTTCATATTACTTTAAGATTTATATTTACCAGTCTAATGAGGCTTCCGTTGTAAACATTATATATATATATATATATATATATATATATATATATATATATATATAAAATATATATATATATATATATATATATATATATATATATATAAACACACTCTTTTGCATAAAAAACGGGCGGTTTTGATTTTATCATATTATTAACGAAATATTATTTATTAAGAGGTTGTATTAATTGTAATTATTACTGGCAGATATAGCGTATTCTGGCACATAACAATGAACGTCCTAAATTTGAAATCTATTCTTTTTGAATAAAAATTCTTTTTCACTGAAAAAAACGTATTTTAACTCTTATTAAGTTCTTTTTCGTTTGGTACGTTTTTTATTTTAACGAATAAATTTTAATTAAATTTCTGCTGTTTGCTGTTCTCACTATGGTTGAAAAAACGATAAAAGCTAGTAAAATTATTGCGCTGCTTGAAGAAGGTTGTAGCCAATGTTACGTGTCTCAGCAGTATAATGTGAGCCGTTCCACCATCCAAAGGACCTGGAAACGATACCAAGAAACGGGCTCCGTCAGTAGAAGGCCCGGTTCTGGAAGAAAACGGTGCAGTGAGTCACGGGACGACCGCTTCATAGTAAGTCAAGGGCTACGAAATCGTTAAGTTACTTACATGGATCTCAAACAGAACCTCGAAGACGTCAGAGGTACACGAGTAAGCCTATGGACAGTTAGAAAGAGACTTCAGTCCGTCAATATACGTAGCTATGGCCCAGCTCGGGGCACTACATTGCTCTATGAGTATCGAGTTGCCAGTTTGAGATTCGCTCAAAATTTTTCGTCAATGACTCAACAAGACTAGAATAGTGTTTTATTCTCGAATGAAGCTCATATATCGATTAGTGGTGAGGATCGACGTCAGCGAGTTTACGAAGACCTGGAGAATGCATCGCAGAAGTGTGCTTTGAGGAAATCAGTCTTTACGGTGGAGGCTTCGTACTGTTTTGGGCTAGTATTAACTCAGATGACCGTACCGAGTTAGTTTTAATTGAAAATGGCATACTTAATGCGCAAAGGTACATAACAGAGGTTCTCATTCCTCATGCCCAACTCGCATTAACAGCAGTTGGAGGCGAGTCCATTTTTATGGACGACAACGCTCGCGCCCACCGCTCTAGAGACGTTGATGTGTATATGCAGGAGGCGGGTATTCGTTGGTTGGACTAGCCAGCTAGAAGTCCCGACCTCATTCCGATAGAACACATATAGAATAGTCTCAAACAATGCATCAGAGCGGTAAAACCAGCTCCAGAAAACATTCAGGCCCTTAAAAATGTGATCGTTGCTGAATGGGAACGTATTCCTCAGGAAATGATAAAAAAACGTGGCCGAAAGCATGTCTAGCAGATTAAGCGCATTTATTTTAGCTAGAGGAGGCCATACTCGTTACTAAATTTTCAAAAATAAACTAGCCATTTTTAATGTACCAGTATGAAAACGCTCGTCTGTGGACTTTACATCATTTTTTTTTATTTATTCGCTTTTTAATGACTGAAGTAAGTAAAAACGATATCTCAATAAAAAATAACAATATTCTCATCATATCGCCATATAAAATGCATCAAATAATAATAAAATAACTCTGATATGGTTTATTCTTATAAGTGCCCGTTTATTTGCAACAGTTTTTTATTTAAATGTAAAATCATTCCGAACTGTTGCTCCGTTGCGACGTGAAAGATGAACGAAGAAACTTACTTTCGGATGTTTATTTTAGTTGGGACTGTAATATTAGTTGGTATGAAATTTCCTGAGGTGTAAAGAAACCTATACCATTTCCTGGCCCGCCAACTATCTCTTTGCAAAAAATCACGTCTATCCGTAGTTCGTTCACGACGTAAAAGAAGGACACAATTTTGCATGTATAATATTAGTTAGGATTAGAATATTAGGTGGAAGAAGGTTTACCGGTAAAAAATAACCTATGTTATTTCCCGGGAAGCCAAATATCTCTGAGAAAAAAATCACGTCGATAAGTAGTTTACCTATGACCTAAAAAAAGGACAAACAAACATGCTTTCGAATTTATAATATTACAAGTAAGACTCTAAATTAAGGATTAAACTGAGTAATTTTGTTGCTCTTTGCGTGTATAACGATTCAAAAAAATCGCATCAATCCATTGCTCCGTTGAGATGTTGCTTCCTTATTCCTTTGTGCACTCTCTTCAATTTTAAACAATAATTTTGCCGTAATAAAAGGTATTCTATATTATTTTTCGTCTCTCTAGTTATCATGGTGTATAGAATTACATCAAGCACACCGTTGCAACATGAAAGAAAGAAAAATGAAAAGAGTTTAGAGTCACATTTAAGACAATGCATATTAGAGAAAACACTTTTTTTGTATTTGATATCTTATTCACGCGAAATTATGACATTTAGTGTTTAAATTTTTAAGCCGACTTTTTAGTATAAAGGTACAAACTAATTAGACAAATCAAAGCGCATGTGAAAAGAAAAAAAACGTGATAGACTCTAACCAGTAGTCACAAGTTATTGCTACCCTGGTAAAGCCGCATACGAAAAATAAGATCATGGATGAAATCTTATTTAATACAAAATAAATAAAACTGGTTACCAAATAAATATTGAACATGTATTTTCATTATAATTATAACATCAATTAGGTGATCAAGTATTAAGGATTTTACGACTAGTTAATATTCCTTCTCGGGCGACGGGATTTTATAAATACATCCTTAAGGTGTAAACTAGAGGAGAATGAACGAGGTTAACAGAGTAGGAATGCCTTCAGGCTTTCAAACAAAATCTTTAGGATGGTATCATTTAATTAAAAGAAAAAGTAAATGTTAAAAATGCAGGATTCTATTATGCAAACTAATTTTAGTAGCCATACCAAGTATAGAAGTCCCACCATTTCGTACTTTTTCGTATATCGCATTCAGATTTTGTAACTGGTCGTTATCGTTAAGCTAAGTGCGTTCTTACACTATGAGAATAGTGTACGAACGCACTTAGCTTTTTTATCATTCTGTATCTTCACAACCCATTTTAAATGGATCACGTACGTACCTAACGTGTAAATATTAACGTGCCTATATGAGAACATCGATCTCATCTTATTTCGAAATATATTAATGTAAGAGTTAAATATCCTATAGAGCATATCACACGGCTACTGCACAATTAAAGCGGTACGAACCGATGCGGGGAACCACTTATTGGGATTTGAATACAAATCGACACGAACGTTAGTCCATGAAAAGAAATTATGATCAATTTGGAGATTCTATTTATCATAATGAAAGTTTAAGTGTAATTATGACGAAACAAAATTTTTAAAATATAAAATGTTTTATATTGAAATCTAATTTTTTTCTTAATAAGCAAATCAAAAATGTTATACATTATATGCGACCGTTTCCGATTGTTTCCGAGAATAACCTGAAAACATAGCTTTATACCAATTTACTGACACTATGCATTTACTTCCAACATACCCTTATTCAAAATACCAAGATAGTGTATATTAGTATTTTGAATAAAATCATAAAATAAGTTTTAAATCGCTTGAAATTAAAACTATTTTTTAAAAATAGATATGAATAATGTTTAATGCCTAACTAATGTATTTTTTTTAATTGATAAATCAAAAAATATTTTTACTCCCACATCGACACATTACATAATTAAATAATTCGATGTAATTAATTAGGAAAAAGGCTCGCCTTTCCAACACCTGCCTATTTTGATTTCTATATTTTTTTGTATTTATATCATATATATTTTAATTTCTCTCAAAAACTTTCTTCCTTTTTTCCAAACGAAACGACCAAAATAATTATGAAGATAATCTCCGCATCGCGCATAACGTCAAAAACTGAGAATTCAAATAAAAAGAGATGAAAAACTAAATGTTATATTAGAGTATAATTCAATATCGAGATTAAATTTTATCGAGAAGAATTTTACGGGAGTCAGCCATAGTTTCCGAATTTATAAAAAATATTGATAAAATTGTTTGCGTTTTTAAGCTAACGCAAGGTCACGAACAATATTTTTCTTTTGAAGTTAAACAATCATTATTTTTCACTGGTACTTAAACAGTGAGAGTGAGAGAAATAGCACAAAATGTGAAGTTGTCAATATTTTGAATTATTTTTTTGAGGTAAAATAAAGAAAATCGTTGAAAAGATACAAAATACATGAAAGAATACAAATACAATTTGACAAAATAAATACATATTTTTGAAAAATTCCAATTCTAAATTTTTTCATAAGAAATGTAATGCAATGAAATGTTGATGAAAGAAAAAAAAAGAAATATTTTTAGATAATTATTAAAATACTGCCACATTCCAAATTCCATTCAGATACATCGACTGATTTCGGCATTTAGTTACTGTATACAAACACGCACACACGCAAACGTATGTGCGTACATTTTTAAATGTCCTGTTTTTATGCTTTAGTTAATTCAATATAATGGACTTCCGTCAAAACCAGAAGTCTGTTTTTTACCCCATCGCAATATTTCTTCACATATTACGTCACTGTCGACTAATTACAATTTAACACAACAACGGAATCTAATGCGTCTCCACAACTCTATATGCGTAATCAATTTATATGGATTTATATAAACAAAGTCATCAAAGCGTATTCGTTTCCGAAGATTTCGTTATAACCAAACTTAGTTCAACTTTTCCTTTACACAACTTTGACTCATTTATCACGCCTTTAGCGTCAATTTCTATTTTAATTTATTTTGTGAAAGTGGATTTGTGTCATAAATTGTTATCATAATTTGTTCAAACCGGAATAATTTTGATTTTATTCGAAATATTTGTTTTTAAGAAGAAATTAAGAACCTCTATATGAATTCAAGGAGGTCAATTTTTTTCCGTAACGACGTTGACTGAGAAAATGATTGAAAAATTAACTAAATAAATCTTTGGTAAAAAGTAGACGCAGTTAAAGCTGACAGGTGAATCACTTCCCGTCAGATATAATTTACTATCAAGATTGAATTAGAAGGTTTAAAAATTGATTATTATAATACTTGACGCTTTTTACCTGGCTGGAATGAGGTCAACCTCAAATTGGATTGCATGCACATCTAAAGTATAATTTAAAGCAATATTAAGAGAAAATTTATCTTAGATAAAAAAATGAGGCTTTCACTTCATAGTTACATTTATTTTACAACTTTCTATGAAATAAAATGAAGGGTTGTTCCAAAGTCAGGAATACACCGATTACTTGAAACAATTATATTAATGCAAATACAAAATAATATACATTATAAAAAAGTACGATGCTCGCACAATAATTTAACATTATTTTTTTATAAATTTCTCTGTTATATATGTATTTCATTTTTCCCGACTACTCGAATAAAAGATTTGTTAATTTAATAATATAGTTGTTTACTATTTTAGCCACAAAACTTGGAAATCAACCTAATTTTATGTTTTGGCCCTTCCTTTTACTAATATTAAATAGTAGCAATATATATATATATATATATATATATATATATATATATATATATAATTTTTGTTTTACGATTAGGTATTTATCAATTGTAGACCGTTTACAGTGTACTACATGACTGATATTTGTCACCAATTCAGAAAGGAATTACTATAGCTATACAGATACAGATTCACTACACGGGCACACAATTTGCACACACAGTAAAGTTAACATTGAAAGTCTCTATTGACGCCATTTTTTAAAACGCGCTGAATTTAAAGTTGGCTAATGGAAGTAATACACATATAATGGAAGTAATACACATATAACAATAGTTTTAATTTATTTATGAAATAAACTTCTCGGAAACTTAGAAAGCTAAATGCCTATGGGACGTACTTATTGCAGGAAGAGCAATATCTTGCAACTAAAGTTAATCCGCCTAATTCTAAAGATTATTGTCGTGGTATTCAATGGCCATAAACACCTGTTCAATATATTTTGCATAGGACACAAAAAAGGCTAAGTAAGATATTTCTGCATAGACTAGTTATATCATAATAATTAATAGAAAATTTAATAAAGTAATATGGCGATACTTTATGGATAGAAAATTCTATAATAAAGAATGAGGAATTAAATAGATAAAATAGATCAACTGGCAGAATATTTTAAATTAAGCGGTTTAAGAGAACTTAACCATAGACACTGAAAACGCTCTCGAAATTGGGTCAAATACGTACTAATTTAAATTAAAATAAATATATTGAAATTAAATTCTTGCGTTTTTTTAGTAAGAGCGAGCGAAATTAAAATGAACGCAAAGTTTAAAAGTTCAAGTTAAAGATTAAAAGTCCATTATAGCTAAAATTCAAACGAAAATAATTACCAACACTTCAAAAGGAAATTAAACGGGTGCGCTTTGTATTTAATATCCCTCGAAATCAACAGTAACAAGTTCACTTAACACAACCCTTGGTCAATAAATTGTCATTTCGCATATGTTTAACTAACTAACACTAAAATCAGAAATGCGAAAATTTTAATATTTGTTACCCAATTACGTCTAAAAATTACTACAAATATTTTCTTGAAACCTGCATTTTGTCTAAGGGTAATATTATTACGTAGGTGATTTTTAACTTAAAAAACTATATGATTCATGTACATAAAATTATGTTTTATTCAATATTAAATTAGCATGAAAACAATTCAATAGACAAAATATATAAAATCCTAATAATTCTATAAATGCAAATATTTGAATATTTATCACTCAAACACTTTTAATGTCTGAATTAATTCTCAAGAATGTTGGTGCATACATAGTTCGTATTTGAAATTAATAAATAGGTCCTAATTTTTAATCCGAATAATCACAATTTTTAATATGATTGAAATTCGGTGGTGTAGTTAATAATAACAATGTAATATTGCTGTATATCAATAAATGACGCAGCATGTTTATATTGCTGTTATTTGTTTATATTGCTTATTTGCCTCAAGTGCCCAAAACATAAATATAAATCCGTAGAATTTATCGAAAATAGACGCTGGAGGGATTGGGAGCAAAAGCGCATAATATATAACGTTGGAAATCGTTATTAATTTGGACGAATAAAATTAAATATAACTTAATAAAATTAAGTTAATTATATAATATATACTAAGGAATACCTAAGTTCAAAATTACATATAAATATTAGTTTGTTTATTCCGATGTCTTGCATAATTTTTTGAGTACTCTGCTCTAGATTTTGTATAACACATATAGAGAAATATTAGAAGACGACCAGTAAAAATATAAAGATGAAAATAATTAAACGAATATTCGTGAAAGTATGTTTATAGTTTATAATGAAATGGAAAACCTCGAAACTGCATTCAACATTGAAATCTCCAAAATCTTCTGTAATTTCCATGTATAATACCAACGCAGAATATCCGAATACTGGTTTGTCCTTGATACACTTGAAATATTAAATGCTACTGGTTGAAAATTGTAATAATTCAAAATGATATTTTATTTTTATTTTTTTTATAATTATTGCATGAGAATAATTTATTTTAGATATCAATTTAATTTGTTAAACTTAATTTCATCGCCACCTGTGTGAGGAATGACATTTGCGACTTGACGTTTTGTCAAATGATTAAAACACAGACCAATACTAATAGAACTTCAAGCAATTGTGCGACCGAGATAGCTATTCTCGTTTTCAAGTACTAAGCTTCTATATTCCCATATTACCTAGTGTAATGAAGTTGAAGCGAGTGCCCATTTCCTGAGCACTCGCTGCAACTTCATTAGAGTATTTTTAATAGGTGTACTTTATTACATTTTAGGTTATAAAATACGTGCAATTGGAACAACAATTCTGATATTAAAAAACTTAATTAGAAAAAAATTCGCCAGTTCGAGAAATATAACTAAAAAGAACCAATAAAAAATTTAGTGGCCACATACAAACATATTGAATGAACGTTTCTGTTTTATAAACTATCTGCCACTTTTACATATCAAAATGAACTTAACTAGCTTCTATCATTAAAATAGTGTACTTTCAATTTTAATACGAATTTTCATTAAATAAATTGTTAACTCTCCTTTTACCTTTACTGTATTATAACTCTTAGAGTTTTTAACATCGATTCATTTATTTAATTCAACGTTTACATTATTCGTATAAATAATTCATAACCTTTATAGCAAAAAAAATCAATACTCTATATCTTACAGCTTCATTCTGTATCTTAGTAACACAAAATTATTGCCCTTCCTACTATTTTGAATTTAACAATTAATCTATGAAATGAATAAAACATGCATATGAAATATGTATGGAAATTATACTTTACGGAGAGAAAAAATGCTGTCATCGTGGCAATAAAATAAAAGAAAAAAAAAAACTAAATAAAAAGGATACGGTTCTGGCATAATTATTGATTTAAAAGATTTTTGTACTCATTATAGGCTAATTTTTATATCCTACTTAATATATCTTATACATTCAGTTTAATATCCCAAATGTAAATAGTCGACGAGACCTATAAAGAATCAAATACAAAAAATAGAATATAAGAATGTCATAATTATTCCTGTGTAGTTTACACAATGACAAAAATTTCTAAAAAACAAATCTAATCAAATACATATTAAATAAATTATTTTGTTGAAAATTATTTTCTAAACAATATTTTATTCGTTGGCACATGGGCATACATTGATTACATGTCCAGCTGAACAAATTACTTGGATGCAGTAACAACTTATTTTCATCTTTTAAATTAATATGCTCGTAGTTGTTGTATATTATATGTCAGCATTATTACTAAAAACACAATCTTTTCACAATATTTTGTTGTAATCAGAAACCTACGCGCAACCATGCAGTATTTGGTATAAATTAACAAATTTGGCAAATTTTGAAAGCGAATGGAATATACCTATCAATGGTATAGCGAACAACTTTCGCAGGAACTTGTATTTCGGAGTTATTTTTAAATATTGACAAACAACTTTGCATCCATACTAAATCTGTGCCATTTCTTCTTCAAGTTCTGATTCAATAATTACCTTTTAAAAAATATTCTCTAAATTAATTAAACATTCCAATGAGTTATAAAACAAAAACATTTAATCTCTCTTCGTTCAATTTTCGTACCGCTTTCTGTTTTGGTTGTTTTTTCCACCTCCAACTGCAAATAAAAGAACAAATTATTTAACCAACAATGTAGATATATAATATTGTAAATTTATAAATGGATTTTTTGATTTATAATAATTGCTTCATCATTATTACATACTATATAGAAAGTTTTTTTCTTTAGAAATAAATGGGCTCTCTATCAAGCTCAAGGACAAATATACCAAATATGGCTTAATCAGTGTTATTTAGACTTTTTTTTCACACTTGATATTGGCAAAAGTTCCTTCTGGAGAGAACAAACGCCATATGATCAAAAATTAAAATAAAGATGTTATGATTCGAAATATAAACCATAGACAAATAGACTCTATCGTTTTCTGAATGTTGGTACAAAAAGAAAATGTAATGGTGAAAGTGACAGGTTAAAAAAACATTCTAATTAAATAACTAAATTTACTTATTTATATTTATTATAAATAAAAATTTATAATCAAATATTGTTTTTATTTGTGTAATAAGTGTTTAGTGATAAAAAAAGTAAAGTAAGTGGAAAAACTAAAGTTTAAAACACGTTACCCCGCAAACAAAATCGTCAGGTACAAAATTTTTCAAATTGTTTTTTTGATAATAAATAATCATCATCTGCAGAATTTCTTTTCATATATGTAGTATATAATGTGTATACTTTCATAAGATTTAAAAAAAATGTCGAAATGTTCCTGGTTGTATAGTGCATTTATACCACAACTTCTTTGTTGTTGATTATTAAAACACGAAAGTAATTTTGGCGAGTTTGAACAATATTAACAATAAAATGTACAATTGACTCGAATAATTTTTGTAAGGCATAGAACATTTTCGAAGGAATTTCTGTTGCATTCCTTTTTGAAGTAAAACTTCTTTACGCACGCCTGACTTGGGGAGTAAGCTGTTGAATGCGTGACAAGAACGTTACGAAAAGTGTGATCGGGCGAGGAGAACGGAAGTTAAGAGGGAGTAGAGAGCTGTAGGGACAAGAGAGGGAGGTGCGAGCACACATTTTCTTTCTCTCATAGCCAGTTATGTTTCGTATATCTAACACACAGTGCAAGCCTATTGTATCACACTGTAGGAGCAAAAGAGAGCAGTGCTTGCGCATTTTCTTTCTCTCTTCCTCTCGTAGCCAGTGCATGAAATATATATATATATATATATATACATATGCGAGTTTGCTAGCGTTACGGGAACGATGATTTTTTGATTATTTTGTAATTTTATTTCTTTTCCTAGTTCTTGAACAATTTTCAAGTCTCATAGAATATCTTAATGGAACGGTGACTTAAATTATCATATTAAATGAATTATGAAGCAAAAATATTTTAACAAATTAATCTTTATAAATAACAAAGATTCATTTGTTAAAATATTTTTGCTTCATAATTCATTTCATTTGGTAATTTAAGTCACTATTCCATTAAGATATTCTGTCAGATTCGAAAATTTTTTGAATTTTTATTTTAAATTGGAATTAATATTTTAACAATTAAATTAAGTTTTAATGAAACAATGAATCTCAATTCTTTACTGTTTTACGACAAACAAAAATTCGCCATCTGTATGAAAAATTGGTATTCATTGACCTTAAGGGTACAAAATGGTTCTCGAAGTCCTTTGCTGCTCCACCAGCTGCTCCCCTGAAGATGATGATATGGAATCTATACTCAAAGCTGATCGTTGACTGGTCCCGATACCAAGATCGATCGTCGTTGGTCCGCCGGATAATTCCCAATGTGATTTAAATTAAAAAAAAACCTTTGAATGTGTCTTCCGAATAAAAAATCAGGACCAGTTTCATTCTTTATTTTTATAATACGCAAGTAATTAATCTTCTTATACTCATAGTTTAAATTAGGATGTAGAACTTTCTCGAATTAATATTCTATAGCACAGTCTGATTTAAACTTAAAGTTTTGCCAAAGCCATGCGGCTAAGATGTGTAGATTGTTCACGCACTCTAAGAGTTCAAAGAAACTGATATTTTGCAGCTACGGTATCCAGTATATATATATATATATATATATATATATATATAGCAAACTCGCATATGTATATATATGTATATATGTATATATATATATATATATATATATATGCATATGCGAGTTTGCTATATATATATACATATACATATGCGAGTTTCCTAGCGTTACGGGAACGATGATTTTTTTATTATTTTGTGATTTTATTTCTTTTTCTAGTTCTTGAACAATTTTAAAAATAATTATTTTTTATTTTGTTCAATACATTAAATATTCTACGATTAAAGTGAATAAAATTGTAAATTCATTTTAAAGTTCATATTTTGTGAATTTGAAGTTTTACTTCAGTCGTGTGGTCTAAAGCATATTCGTTTTTTTTAATAATAAAATTGTCCTTTGTTTTTACGCGCTCTTTTAGCAAAATTTTCCATTCAGTCTTTTTGAAATCTTCTACAAGTATACATCGTTAATGATTTTTCTGTCGCTTTCGACTCTCGCAAAGCTACTTTTAAATATTAAAGTGCGAGGATCTTTAATTGTATATCCAAGCAGTAAAGTCCTGTGATCAGTTCCTTTTAAACTCGTAAAAGGCTAGGGTAATTATTGGATACCGTAGCTGCAAAATATCAGTTTCTTTCAACTCTTAGAATGCGTGAACAATCTACACATCTTAGCCGCATGGCCTTGGCAAAACTTTAAGTTTAAATCAGACTGTGCTATAGAACATTAATTCGAGAAAGTTCTACATCCTAATTTAAAGTATGAGTATAAGAAGATTAATTACTTGTGTATTATAAAAATAAAGAATGAAACTGGTCCTGATTTTTTATTCGGAAAATACATTTAAAGGTTTTTTTTTAATTTAAATCACATTGGGAATTATCCGATGGACCAACGACGATCGATCTTGGTATCGGGACCAGTCAACGAACAGCTTTGAGTCGAGATTCCATATCATCATCTTCAGGGGAGCATCTGGTGGAGCAGCAAAGGACTTCGAGAACCATTTTGTTCCCTTAAGGTCAATGAATACCAATTTTTCATACAGATGGCGAATTTTTGTTTGTCGTAAAACAGTAAAGAATTGAGATTCATTGTTTCATTAAAACTTAATTTAATTGTTAAAATATTAATTCCAATTTAAAATAAAAATTCAAAAAATTTTCGAATCTGACAGAATATTTGAATGGAATGGTGACTTAAATTACCAAATGAAATGAAGTATGAAGCAAAAATATTTTAACAAATGAATCTTTGTTATTTATAAAGATTAATTTGTCAAAATATTTTTGCTTCATAATTCATTTAATATGATAATTTAAGTCACCGTTCCATTAAAATATTCTATGAGATTTGAAATTTTTGAATTTTTATTTTTCTTAGGGCGTTCTGCTATTTACACGTGATTGACCATAACAGCTACTGAAACCAATAACACTAAAAAAACATTAAAATATTAACCAAACATACCCTTGACTGCTAATATAATCGAATTAATCTTGTAATGGAAGGATTAACAATACAATTATTTTAAAATTTCACTAAAATATTCCGATACAAACGAAGAGTTACAATAAAGACAAGCCTAAAATAAAATTAGTAAAATTAATTTTTAATTAATTAACAACTTTACTTCTTGAGCTAAAAAAATATTTTAATAATTTTTCCTTCTTCACTCTGTATATGAGAAAGTAAGTAATCTCATAACAGACTCTTTTTTTGACGTTCTATAAATTTCACCAAATTATCTCAATGTCAACGCAAAAAACGATTGTGTATTTAGTATACATATTACAATTTCATTTAATGATCTATTTATTTATTAGGTATATTTGATACATTATATATTCATTAATGAATTACCGGTAGTAAGCGCATAACGATAAAGATACAAGTAATTGATCAAGAATATAGCATCCAATAAATTCAACAATTTTACAGAAATTGAATACTATGAGGCCTGAAAATATTCTCGTAAAATACTATCTTGCTTATTTTACTAAAGAAATAAGTTAAATGATTCACACCATGGTGCAGTAGAGTATAGGAATAAACATCGGTATTTGAGTATTTAACCTAAATCGGGTCTAAATTGTGGTACGGCCAACGCTCTGCATTTACCTGTTCTTTGTATTCGGAACAGCAATGTTTATCTAACATATTACTTAGTGTTATTAAATATTTTTCTAATTGTTTTTTCATTTTTCATGCTTTAAAAATATTTGGTACCTCGAGGGCTCCTGAAAATACAGGATTACTAAATCTTATCTAAAATTCATTTGTTATACAGTAACATAATATATTTCAATGTACAGACGTGCAAGAAAACGATAGTATCTCCCTGTAAGCAATGTGGTTATGAAAGTCTAGTAGTGTGTTTAAACTTACACTGAATTACATGGTTTCCATCTGAAGCGACGGAGCAATTAGTCTGTACCAATATAATAATGATATCTGTATAAATATAATCGCTTTAATGCACTCAACAACCGTATCAACATTGAATGTTGAAGAAGGCTTCAAAAGTCGCGGAAATATAACAATTTGGTTTAATATTTTAGCCAAACGCCTCTTTAATAACGTCCAGGTAATTTACAAAGTGAGTGAAAATCGTAAAATTTGTGAACAAAATGTTGTTTTTTGTAAAAAATATTTTTTATTACGAGACCAAATTTTAAATTATGTTTACATGATCTAGAGCAAAATATTTACAAAAGAACTTTTAAATTTAGATTTTGAAAACTTAATTTGCTCAATGGTATAAATGATTCAAAATCACAAATACAATAACACACATGATAAAACAAAACAATATACTTCTTTATTATAGGAGAACCTAAACAAAGAAGATGACATTGAAAGATAGGCGCTTATAAGTTATACATTGAACTGCTCTCTTATATCCATAGGGAAGAAAAAGCAGTTACTTAGTAAAGCAAAAGACGGTAATTTCAATATCAATAAAAACGGAGTAGTTTATCATTAGGCTAAACTTTCAAATGTCAGTTAGAGACAATTTAATTTGGGAGTTCTGGATTGGTTGACATCGTCCAAAGAATTTGCTTTGGAGATATTAATGCAAGAACAACTAAACAATTAACAGAAATTGACAGTCAGGTTACTAAGTTAGTAATTAAGTTAGGTTTTAGGCAAATGCATACAAATCAGTAAATATTAGTAACTAATTATTTTATATGACATTCATACGTTCTATCAAAATATAGTTATATATTGACTTAATTGTTTTATTGACTTTGACCGCTCCCAACTTAGTGCTTGCATTGTTTTAAAATTGCCTTAATTTTTCTTGCTGTTAAAAACGCAAAAATACTAGAATCCTCTCTCCCTCACTAGTAGTTTAAAATCATTTTAAACAAAAAAGAGGTAAGTACTACAATTAACATGCTCCTATATATAAACTGGTGCGGAACAAAATGATGTCGCAATTTAGAATATGTGTAGTACCGTTTATTGATGACTAGTGAAACTAACTCCAATAATTTGGTCACATTTAATTTCTCGCTCACGAACCGTTTCATAGATGATATTTTTTTTATCAATTCAAACCAAAATCAATGCTTTATTAAAATTTCAATGTCGTGATCAGCGATGTTTTATAAGACAATATAATACTTATTTCAGTTTCTAATTGAAATCATAAGCTTTCAAACATCCAAATCCTTTTAATGTTGTTGCGTGAAATTCAAAAAAGTTTTAATATTTGAAATGGTTTTATTGGTTAGTTTCGCCTCATCCCGTTATTAAAGCTGGACTCCGAGCCTTTAAATAAATAAAACTGGTTAAAATCCAATTAGTGATTTCTATGCAGAGAAATCAAAAATAAACAAAAAAATATTAATTCAAAGACTCTAAATAATTTCAAAGTTGAAACGAAAAAAAATGGGACGTCTATAAGTTTACTTCTATATCCATCTATTCGTCTACCATAGTCTTTTTTTCTCAGAAAAAGTTTATGTAGAAAATAAATTTGGGATACTGATAAATTATACTAAACCAAATGCTTTTCAATAGAAAACATTTAAAAACGTTTAGACGGAAATTTTAGAGAGGCAAATAAGAAAATCAACTTGTTTTAATAATTTTACATGAAGAGCAAGTTACAGGGATTCCGAAATTATTTTTTTTATAAATTTATGTGTGAATGTTCTAGAGATTTTGTTGAAAACCGCCACAAAATGTATTTTCGCCCATCATATTTCTACAACTCCTAATGTAAGAGCCATAAGAAGAAGCAGTACTAAAATTCTATTGGAAAACTGTAACAAGAAATCAAAAGCTTGTGATTTTTGAGATAATGTTACAAAAAATCTACTAGAAAATATATTTACGTGGTGAAAATTAATTACGAAATAAGTTAGTAGAAATGCTATTGCACATATTTTAATAGAAATATAATAATATTTAAATTTTTATATATATCTAAGTACGTAACCGTTGTGATTCGAGCTACTTGTATGTAACGTCCTTCTACTAGTATGTAACAAATTTATTATAAAATATTTTTAAACAATTTATTAAAATTTTGATCGTTGAGAGGAGAAAGAAAGGAAAGCCGTGCGAATACACTACTCATATTGAAGGAAGGTTTAAATAGTATTGAAACAAGCAAGGATGGTACCCGAATGGTAGCTAAAATGTTAATATTTTAAACAATTCAAAATATTCGTAGCAGCATTTTATCTTCAAAATTTCTTTGAACGTCATTTTTAAACATATGAGTTAACTAGATAGCTAGAGTCACAAAAGGAGACGCAACGCTATACGTGCTTACGTCTGTCAACTTTAAGTCTAATTAAAATCATTGCACGCTTCGTTACATACATTCTTCTTTTATTTAGCTCGCTAAGAAATTATATCATAAATTATACTCAATTTTGCCGTGTGTTTGCCGTTTGTGAATGCTTAATGTAAGCTCAGCTTATTGTTATTCGACTTGGCTCGAAGAAAAGTAATTAGTATGTTTTTGCACGTTTTTTTTACACATAAATAATGAAAATAATTACGATAATGAAAAACGTTTACACAATTGTAAAAAATAATGCCCCAAAGCCTTTTATAAATTTCATGTTTTTAAATTTGTTTATTTAATTACATTTTTTTAAATTGTTGTGATTAATCTTATCGCAATTTTCGTTTTAATTATATAGTTTTTGAAGGATGTAGGTAATTTTTATCATTATTTGTTGTTTCTTACATTTATTTTTTGTTTGACAAAATAACTTAATGGCTACTTCGTGAGGAAAACTTAAATTCGTTTTGTCGAATGTTTTCAATTCTTAAAGAAAATTAATTCTTTTTTTTAATTTTTTTACTTTACATTGAATTCTGAATATCTAGAGCGCTTAGTTAAAATTTATTTCTAAGTATGCTATAGAAATAGATAACATACTTAGAAATCACAGTTCATTTATTAAACCGTCATAGCAAAACACTATCTAAGTGAGATTCGTCAAACATTTTATTATCGTGTAATAATTGTCAATAACTAACTATTGTACAAATAAATAATATGAGGGCCGTCCTTCCTCGGCTCAGATTAATGATGTGGCATCGCCTCGACATGTCAACACCTCGTGGCGCATGTTGCGAATATTGATGTGAAAGAACTATTTTATTCAATTTATTTTGTCTGTCAGCACAGAAATGGGGTGTGTTTATTTTTTCATTGATGCTGTTTTTTTTATGGAAATAAATTGTTAGGAGGATCAATTTGATAATTACTTTAGATCCCGATATTTAAATAATTTTCATTTAATTTTTTAAGACACCATAGGTAAGACATCATAAGTATTAAATAAAATAAGAACTTCTTATACAGCTACTTTTGCAATACAAATTTAATGTATTTAAGAAGCCTAATATAATTACCAAGTTCTTTCCTTCCGTTTTGCAGTAAATAAATCATAAAAGTCCATTAGATTAATTTTTACCAATTGCTTTAATAATTATTAATAAAAAAGCGTTTATTTATTTATATGGTACGTTTTTCTTTACCGTTGCCATATCCAATTTTTGAAGTGAAAACATCTTTATGCGGATCATGCGCACTTTTTTCATGCGGGAGAATTCAATGAAACTGAGCCATTACGTTCGGGGCGGTGACGCTGAATCAGGTAAACTCGGCTCCCTAGCTAGTTCATTGTGTAACGCAGAGGCCAACATTTCAAGAATTACGTTTTATTTTTCATTAATATTATACTTGAGTATAATTTAATTTAACACGCGTATGTGTTGTATGTAATCAATGTAACATTTCAAGTGTATTCAGTTTGTATTTAATATTTTATTTGAGAGTAGATTAATATAATACAGGTACGTTACTGTATTTTTATTTCAGTTTTCACGACTATCGAGTGGTCATAAGCAATGTGTCCAAAACAATAAATTTGCTAAATATTACACGAGATATGTTTCTAATTTACTTAAATATATAATTACGTGTTCACTTTAAAAAAAAATACATGAATTATCATAATTTATAACAGATTGTCTTATATAATAAATACGTAACAAAATTTGGAACATTTTAGTTCCAAATTAATGGTTAAGATATTTTCTAAGTAAATTTCACTTTATTGTCGTTTTTACAAGTCATGTAAGTAAAACTTTTCGAAATTTTTTTTCCGGATCTTTATTTGATATTAATATATTTTGTACTTTTGATATAAATCAGAATTTATCAAAAAAGTACTTATGAGACTACTTCTAAGTTGTGATGGAAATTGGAATATTTGTAACCCGCCTAAAATGCCATTTATACACTGTTGCAAAGTTAATTTATGACCGAAATCGGTTAACCCCCACTGCGACCAGGTTTATTTTCCCGACCCATTTTTGTTACGCAGCACTATTTAAAACTATTCCGTTTAAGGACAAGATAAATTAACTAAAATATGTTTTGCAATTACGATAAGCAATTTTTAGCGGAATTTTTGGAACCTTCGTTTAAGGTTATGTAACAAAATAAAGACCTCCATAAAGTTTTGCAAGTCATTTATAAATTTCCTAATGCTAATTAAGTTATAAAAACCGATACTAGCCACTTTTGAAACAATACACAAACCCTTATCGATGCGAGAATCAATTTATTCGGTACCACTGATACCCGCTTCTTTATCTCCGTAGTAACACATCATTGGTTTTTTTTTTATTTTGAAGATATTAAACTTTAAGCATTTCCCTGAATACAGCATTCCTGGTTATTGTCTTTAGCTGCCGGATGGCCAAAATATCAGGTTAATTGACTCTGAAGCACGTCAAATAAATTCATACTCTGTGCCTGTCCCTTATTTACAGTTTTAACACTCATAGTCTGATTGTTGGCGGCTGGTCTAAATGGACATGTCAATTGAGTCAATAAGTGGTTGAGGGGGTAATTTTATACTTTATATCTTCTAATCTCTGACTACAATTTAACAATAATTTAAAAATTATTCATTAATTTAAAAAATGAATATTGACTCTTTATCGTTGGTAAAAATATATACAAAAACTCAGAATTTGGCACGAGATGCTTTAGAATATTTTAGTCAAAGTTTAGATTGGTAACTATTGTAATAAAGGCTACTTAAAGTTCTATGTCAATTTTGAATATGAAGTTGTGACGCTTTAAGGAATTTCAGTGTTTATAGTAGTTTGTTGGCAACTGTCTTTATTAGTCAGTGAAGAGGTATTATAGTTTGATGAATTTTTTAAATTTCATTTACTACACAGATCATTTGCCTGTTAAGCAATTTTACGTTTACTCCATAATATTACCTCTATAATCTCTAGAAGTGATGAATTGAAGAACACGGTAGTGTTGACTGATTCAAAATGTTATTCGTGATTATTCCTACTAGACGAAAATTTTACGATTCTCCATCATCTTGTAAAAGCTACACTTCTATTGACTTTCACTTTAAAAGAAATATAAATTAATCGGATTTATGCTTCTAAAATCATTTTTTTTTCTAACGTCTAAAATTGTCACTTATAGTCACGAAGTTAGACTTTTTCAAGTTATTTTTTTTTAAATCCTACATGTCAGTCACATTAGTGTGTGCCTTGAATAAAAAAAAAGAAGAAAAATCTTGTTCGTAATATTTGTTAGACTTAACTTTTCATTTCTTTCCCTCTTATACACGTAACTATACGAATTTAAAAAAATTAAGAAAGAGTTTATATCTCGAACATTCGTTATAATTCGTAACGCAATTGTAGGCAAAGCATATATTAAGTAATATCGCTTTTCACGCTGTGAAATGACCTTCATAAAACTAACTCTCCCCTTTATGTTTTAGTAAAAATTCATGGCAATTTATTTCACAAGATTAATTATTTTAGGATAGAAAATTTTGTTTTTTTTTAAATTGGGAGAAATAAAATGAAGTAGGTAAGGATACAATTCTACATAGGTACCAATCTATACGGTATATGTGAATATATATTCAAGTATGTAATGTTATTTATTCGGTACATGTGAATACATATTCATGTATGTAAAGAAAGAAAAAACATTTTAAAGTCATTCTTTGTGCATTATACAAAAGTGTAAAATTGCTTTCTGATTAAATTGTTAAAATAAAATCATAGTAAATAATGAAAGAAAAGTTCATTACTGTATTTCTGAAAATTTTCATACCCACGTCTCAAAGTAACTGTATTATTTCTCTTGCAATATCTGCTCCGTTTACCTATCCGTAGTTTAGCCGTATTATATTGTAATTCATAGGTAAACGAGGCTACATATTCCAATTTAAAATTACGTATCTTCATTGTAATAACATTTTGTATAGGTTTTAGTACGTAAATATATTTGCCGATGTTGCAGCCTTTCACACGTGATTTGGATATTTTGTTTAACTAATTTTCAATGTTGGTTTTCAGAACACTGTAATACTTACGTAACAAACACTAACCACTCTAAATAATAGTGAATAGAAATCTAAACCAATTTTCTTACAAGAAACGTCGAAATATAATGAAAGGCTAGCTGTTAGTCCAGGCCGATGTAACATTTTTTTCCATTTTGATTATATAATTCAGCTAAAGAATTTCAAAAGATATTTGTAAAAAGTATGTGTAAAAAGAACATTAATTATAAGAAGGAAGATGAAGTAAACGTACTTTTTGTGAAAAGTTAAAAATTGTTTTTTGAAAATTCTTTTCAAATGATGTTGAAACTGTGTGATGCAATCTTTGTCAACGTAAACCTGTTATGATGGATCACGTTTTTACAATCTTGAAGTAAACTCCTATTGGAATATATTATTTAGTTAACTACATGATACTTTTTTAGTTCACCCCTTCACTGAAATTTGCTAATTTTTTTTAAGTCCTCTTTTTCATCCAAAAATAAATTTCATGACATATGGCATATTAATTAAATTTTTTTAAAACTGCATCCTCAAACTTAAATACATTTGGGCTCTCCTATCGCTTATTAATCATGATACCTCCTTTCACGTAGACTCTAACTCTGTATGTACGCTACTAGCTATGTAGTAAATCGAATTCTAAAATGCGGAACCTATCGTTGATATGTGCACTTAAAGGTCGTCTGAAAAGTTTTCCGGTGTTAATTCCTATAAAAAGGTATAATTCTTAGCCTTTCTTTTGTTATCATTTCCTGTTTCTTTTATAAACCTATTAACTTTTTTGGTAATTTGTTTGTCATTTAAATAAAATGTTATGTTGTTAATTTTAATTTTATTCCCGCTTTTTACACATAATCCATTAGGCATTTTTATTAACCACGCATAACAATTAGAAAAAAAATTATTATTTTTAAGATGATGTTAACGTAGAGAAAGTTTAATGTTTGCAGGTTAATTTTTGAAGGCACTACCTTAATACACGAAAACAAAAATTATGAAAGAAATGTTTAAAAATGTGGAATTTTACTAGCCAAAATCTCTATAAGTTTTCTTTTACTCTACATGATTTCAAGATGAATTAATGTTTAGTATGAAATGGAAAAAATTAAATCTTTTATGCTTTTAGTCAAAACTACGCGAAACAGTTTGAAGCACTTTTAATACTACAACTAACAGAAATCATCACTTATCAATACATAGGCGACTTATTAATATGGACTTGAATTAACTGAACAAAATGCTAGACATTTTAAGATAGAATATGTTTTTTTGGCGAATTCTACCTTTCATGTAGCCAAATTTTGGTATTTACTCTATTCTAATACGCGTAAAGCAACTGTATTATCGATAGCTGTCTACGTTTATCATATTATTTTATATATAGATTTATTACACGACACATACAAGAAAATGAAGTTAGTTGAAAGAAAATATATTTTTTTTGTCAAGTCTGTTCAATTGTTGTCTAAATTTAGACTATATGTATACACACATATTTTAGGGTAAGGTTCCTACGAGCGTTATATATCAGTGTCCTATGTCCATATGTTCCATTTGCACTTAACCATTTTCTTATTATACTAATTATATACGAATAATAATACTACACAGTACCATTGCTTTTATGCATTCCTGATAACAATAGTACAATGAACACAATATATTAACTATTTTTTTCACATTGAAATGTGATTGTTTTTTGATTAACACTGCTTTTAAATAACAATTGTGGTAAAAATTATTTTATGCTTCGTTATCCCGTTTGGATAATTTACACCGTTAATATTTTGATTTTTCCTACATATTCATATATATCTAATATCATCTTAATATATATACATATATATATATATATATATATATATATATATATATATATAATATCATCTTTAAAAAAGTTTATCCAATAAAAATGAAACATACGTCGATTTTCTTTTTAAGCTCCAAACAATAAAAAGCTTTATTAATATTTTTGCTTAATAATTGTTAGTATTTTATAATGAATGGACAAGGAAAATTTAAAAAATGTGTTTAGGTAAGTAATATAAGTATAATAATAAGTATACAGAAACCACCTACAAAGACCTGAATTCGACTGGCCTATCAGCAACTGAATAGAAAATAATATAATATATACACTCAATATTCATTTATAATATCTTTCATTAAAAATATTTTTTGGAACAAATGGATTTTGTAGTCTAAATTGTCACACAAGTTTCAAGTTATATAGCAAAAGTAGTGTAGTATATTAGTATATTTAAGATTTTTTATTTCAATGAAATTAGAATTGTGTAACAGAAAATATTACCGAGTCTGGATGGAGAATTGGCGGATGGATTTTCTAGATTTTATATATCCAAAGTTATATCCATTGGTTACTTGTAGTCGATTAAAGGATTCTTATATAATGTAAATCATTAAACTTTAATGTTCCTTTAGCAGATGGACATTGAATAGTAACTTAACATAAAAGAACTTTTTTGAAAGTAGCGTGTTTATTATATCAATAGCACAAAACTTTATTTTTTTACTAACTTGACAAGTTTTCCATAACATAATACCCTTTCACAGGTTATTTACAAATTTTGTACTGTATTTATTCAGCGTCTATTTAAAAAGTAGTATCAATTTTGCGAAAATAAAATTAGTTTAAAAAAAATAAAGGTCAGTTGTAATTAAATCACATCCCATGATATTGATTTAAAATTATTCTCAAAAAGCATCATACTTCCAAATATTTTCCCATTTGTATTTGTATAAAAACGGGCATTAAAGCTTTGTACTGAAAATCCAATTGCAATAGGTGATTGGAACTAAGCTAAGATTAAGTTCATATAATTTTACACTGTCGTATGCACTGGTAATGCAATTTGTGGAACGTTATAGAAACTTCTCCGACATTCATGGTATATAAGGAATATTGGCGAGTTAAGAACAAACAAATTGATGAAGATAAGTTAGATATGAGCCATAGAAAGATTAGATAAATTTTGCTATTGAAATGAGGATTGGCAGAAAATAATTTTAAATTTAGATAAAAACCTTTAAAAGTACAGATTTTGAAGACGGGAAAAAATGTCGATACAAAGCATAAGTAACTTGACAATGGTGAGCACAATTCACAAATGAGATCATTTGTTTTGTTTCTTTTACGGAAATGAAATATTGAAAAAATATGTATTATACGTATAACAGTGCCTAATGGTAGTAAAAGAAAAGCTAAGTAAACCTGAAAGCGCAATTAACATTAATGACCCGATGTTGGGATTGACGCAAAATTTTCTCATAAGAAAGCTCTTTGTTTCGTTACAATCATAGTGCAGGCTGAGTAGATGTTTACCATAATAAGACAATGAGGCGCTTGTAATTTGTAAATCACTTTACTTAATATAGAACTTTGTCTTTGAAAGCTCAGATTTTTTGCAGTTTTAGGGTTCTGCAAATTAAGGACTTAGTGGTCAATTGTTTTTCTATTAATTTCCACCTTTTTATTCGCTTTTTAGCTTGTCTCTAGCAGCTTTCTGGAAAGAAATTATTATGTTTAAACTGATAGGCGTTTATTTATTCTGATAAATGATAACTTTAAAAAGAATTTGTACATAAAGCATATACCTAGAGTAATTAATTTTGATAATAAATTGAAATTATTGTGATTCTATAATTTGTAAGAGATTTCCTAGGAAAATCTCTAATTATAATTAATGTTAAACGATTGTCACGAGTTACCATTTAGGTTATATAAAAAAATAAAAAAGAAGAAATTACCTAACTAATCTTTAAAAATTATGATTTATAAAAGGTTTTCATAGAGACGCAAGTATTTACATAACACAGAAATACAACTATTAGGCATGTGGAAGCTCTCAATTTTAGAACTTGTGGTAAAATTTCTATATATTTTAAATAACTAATGAAAAGTGTTTAGTCTTCGAAATAAACTATATTTAATAAAAATTCCTCGTAAAATATGAGCAGGAAACGAAGTCTTGTGGTCCTAACAAGCTGTCTGCTAACAGAATCGAAATCATCTGATCACGCAATTGGCCTGATATAAAAATGTAAGCTTAATGTTTATACATCAACATAAAAATTATACAATTTAAATTAGTAACAATGAAGTTTGGTTTCAGGAGATTTTTTGAATATATGGTCTGGTTTATGGCGTGTTTAAACTTACTCGTATAATGTTCTCATGTTCGTTATATCAGTTGTACTTCATACTATATCTTTTGAACCACTTTTCGCTTGAATTTGGATTGGTTGATTGTGCCATGAGAAATAAAAATTAAGTCTTACATTTAAATGTTTGGTAACAAGTAAACTTAAATAAGAAATTACGTTTCATTTACTTTTGAAATAACATCTTAAAACAATAAAAAAATTAAAACAATGATTGATTTCTATATGTTGTATTAACTTTCTGTGTACTTTTAAAAACAAATTATTAAAATAATTTCCAGCTATGGTTTCAGGTTTACAGATGGTATGTTTAGTTATATGCTGATTTAAGTTTTTTCTTTCCGATTATTCCGAAAATCCGATTTCAGAAAGTTTCGGAAATATGCAAATCGATATTTCGTCGCATAGGGTAATGTACAATAGCATCGTAATAAGATAATAATATATTAAATATGATAATTACAACTAAATTAAATTAATATGTGAATCCCAAATAATTGCAACGTTAAGTACGGTAGCGATACATTATTTATACTATTTATCTTGCGTCCTTCATTCCCAAATATTGCTCAGTGTTAGTGTTAATATATATTCACCACGCATTTTAAAGCTACGTTATTATACTGTCTTGGATAAATTTGAAAGTGCTGATGCAATATCTGAGTGTGTAAAAAAAAGGATTTGAAGTGATGTATACTAACAACATGTTACAAATATATGTTCAAATGTATTTTTTGAAAGCTTCTTGCCTAAATTACGATTTACCCAAAGCGTTGGGCGCGTGGAAGGACATAACAAACAGTTTTAATACAAGCAAATAAGAACAAATAATGGAAGACAAAAGTAACACAAACACACACAAGCACACAGCATAATGGTACAATGTCAGCGCAACGTGCAAATAAAATATCATCGTCTGCTTTATCCCTCATCAGCGGGAGGTTGAACAAAAGTATTACCAAGAACTGTACGCAACTAAGTCATCGATTTAATCACCACATATAACTTTTGACAGCTTAGTTGACAGACTGTATGATCGTTGAGTATATCGGTTACACACATGCTGTATATCAGTTATTCATGTCACTAACTCAAATACAGCTCAGAGTATCACCTTTATCACCATCTATCATCTATAAATTTAATTGCGCTTTATCCACGCGTTATTTAATTACTCATTGTTTTTTGTTAGGAATATCCTTAAAATTCTTAACGTTGTCGAAAAAATTGATAATGTTTTACATTACTTTTATTTAGACGGGCTGTAATTTATTTTTGTTTATTTATAAGGTTTTACATTTTCTCATTTTTTTCATTTGAAACTTAAATTTTCCTACATATTCATTATTTTATATTCGAGTATATTTTCCACATGTAAATATCAGTAATGGCAATCATTGTGTATTACCAAAGCTTATTTGTAAAGTTCTAATGGTATCTTTTGCACTCGTGACAGTAATTGATTGTTGCTGATAAATACTTTTCCTTAACATTATCACCTTTATGATATAAATTTGTTTGAAATAATGTTCGTACACAAATGACAAACCAGCTGACCATTTGAAGTATCTGCTTTAAATTAAATGATTCCACTCTGTTACAGACACTTCGGTTAAACTAATTACGAAATTGACTGAGTCTAGATCCCTTCGTATCAGTAACTGGTATTATATTAGATGTTAAAGTTGTAAGCAAATACACCGCTCCTGATATCCGTTCTTGATAATCCTCACTGCGTTCCTTAACTGGGTAATATCTATGAATGGCACGTACGTACCGTAATTAAGTGCAAAGCATCTTGTGTCATTAAGATTTATGAAGGCAATTCAGTTTAATTACTAATGGGATTTATCATTGTTGCAATCTGTCTACTGCGTATTGTAAATTATTTACTACTTTACATCTTACGTTTGCATACGAACAGTTAAATCACTTATAAGATAATTCTCAAATCTATGTTGGAACATAACGCCATTTTTTACTCTCAGAGATGTGAAACTAAGTATATACATATATGTGTCTATTTTGTACATTGGCATAATAACGCGATATAAAATATTGCGGAAATTATTGTAAATGAAATAAATGAATTACTATTTTATTTGAATATAATTTGTGAACGAATGTAAGTTCCTATAATACAAAGTAAAAAGGATGAAATACATTATGAATAGAATGAATAAATACATTGGTAAAATGTCATTACTGCTTTACAATATCATAACGGCCGGATGCACCTTCGTACTTCTGTAACAAGTAGCTTGCAGTAAATCACTTTATTAATTATCCGGAAAACAGATGTGTCGCGATATAATTTATAAACAAAAAACTGTTTGGAAAATAATGTCGAATTGTAGCTTAGCACAAGTATCATTACGTCTATACTTTTTATTAAAATACTTTACTTATCCGTCTTATTACTTACTTACTACGATTACCAACATGTGGTAACAACAAGGAATAATCGTAAATTTTGAGACGTTTCGTTTTTTTATTTATTTATTAAATTCAAAGCGCAATAATAAAAAGTATGATAAACTTGTGGCTTCAAAAGCAATTATTTAAATTTTGCGAAAATCCGAAAAAAACGAAATACGTAGTTTTAATTAATTTGTTTTATGTGTAGATGGCAAACTAAATAAAAATCTGTATTATAAGTTGTAGGTTTCCAACTACACACGGTGCAGGATGCAGGTGATTACACAGATTGCGTAATTACGAAAACTACAACTCCTCCCATATAGTTGAAAAGGAATTTTACGAGAGCGTATCAACATTTTTGACAGAAATTCTGAATATCGTCCTTTGAGAATTAAAGCTAATATATTTTAATTTGCTACTTACTAATAATTAGGATTTTAAAATGGGTAATATTTTTAATGACCTTTTTTTAAGGTTGTATTTTAAATACATCCTAACTACATACCATTTAGGATTCCGTACCAGGAAAACAAAAAACAGAATCCTTATTAGATCACTAATTTATCTGTCCTTCTGTACATCTAGAATAGTCGTTTTTCCTATAAGTCGTTTGAGGTAGAGGCTTGAATTTGTAAAAGCTCGGTGACAAAGCATACTAACCGGCATATATCTCAATACATAGAATTTTCAGTTGGAAATTTTAGTAGGCGCAAATAAAATAATTTTTTTTGTGCCTTGTCATGTGGAATATTATTTGAGCAAGCAACTTTTAAGAATTCCTGAAGAATTTTAGAAATTTACGTAAAATTTTTCTAGAGAAATTACTGAAAATGCCCAATTAGATCCTTTTATAAAACCTTTGGTGTGGAAATTAAAAATTTGACAAAATTTTTAATTTCCACACCACTCCACTCAAAAATATTCCTATTAAAATTATTGAGGGAACAAATAAATTATTAGGAAGATCTCAATACAATTTTTTTTCGTGCAAAATACTTCTAAAAGTACCGATGAATATATCCACACAAAATAAATTCCTCCCACTTTACCTCTATAGCTGCTGAAGTCAAAGTTATAAAAACAAAACCGGTACCACGTTTACCTAAGTATTTTTACGCTAAGCAATTTTTAATGACTAGCTTCACTTAAATACTGTACTAATGAATATTTATGTGTATTTAAGCATGTACATAGACATTGTAATACGAATTTTATTCGTATTTTAAAGGTTTATTTTATTTAAAAGGCATCTCCTTAAGAAACACATTTTATTTGAATAGAATGAAAAAAATCGGGCGTCACTTAGTAAAATATCTAGCTAACTCAATGCAATGAGGTAAAAGTTGTGTAGCACAGAATTAATGTATTTGTAAAATTAATAAGTAATGTAACATCTTCGTATTAAAGTTTTTTTAATTTCTTAAGTAGTTAATTACGATGTGGATCCATAATGTAAATATATCAAAAAGTCGACATACATTTACAAGTATACATTTACAATATATGTCATACTAATTATTACGGAAATTATTGTACCAAAATAATTTATACTTTTTTCAATTTAAATAAATATAAGCAGCTTTGATGTACACACTACCGTCATACAGAGATACTATTATCTGAAAGCAGATACACGCACAAATGAACAAACTAAAAGAAACGGGTAGAGAGTTGCCAGACCTCTTATGAAAGAATCCTATTACAAATAATTCAAATTAGTGTATTCGTATGTGCATTAATATCAATTATTTATATATTTAACTTTAAACATTACTTACATATGTGATAATTGAAATTAAGTATAAATCATGTTTTCTTTAACATGCGATGAGCTGCGTTAGCGCCTAGCAGCATTTCGCTATACAAGCAACGAACAATTGTGGCGAGTTATGGTTATCTTATAGCAAAAATATATCCATTAACATTCGTAAGTAGGTTACAGCATACGATCGCAAGTGTAAGCACTTATTAAGGTTATAATGGACAAAAGAAACTTTACGTACAACATCGGTTTTGTTTTACTTTTGGTACAGAGCTTAAAGCTATATGTAACAATTTGACTAACTAAAACAACTCAAACTATTTAGTAAAAAAATTGTTTTGGGTCTTTGCCCGTGTACAGTTTTAGAATGAGCTTTAAATAAGACCACTGTTTAAAACCGCCGTAAGTGTAAAGTATTGGAAGATAAATAATTATGTGATAATAAACATGGCGTATTTTAGTGACAATATTTATGAAATATATGCACATAACCGTTTCATAATTCGAATTTATTCGATTATTATATAAATTCTTAACTTATATAATTCTTTTCAAAAAACAAATAATTGTTCACTCTTGGGAACTATGTAATTCATTGAGATGAAAAATAGCTTATCTTACGTAAATAAGCTACATACCTTTATGGAGTATTACGTACACATATATAAAAGCAAAGTTTCAAATGTGTTATATTAATTAAGACTAGTTTTTCTTTACATTCCTTACTCTCCTATGTGAAAGATAAAATTTTAATTGGCATCATAACAAAAAAGCAGATAGTAATTGTATCAATTTGTGAAAAGTTTTGTAATATTTCAGTCATTGTTGATAATAGAAAATCGTTCGTGGTTGATAATCGAAAATTGTTCATTGTCGATAATAGAAAATCGTTCTTTCTAAAATATCGAATGATTTTATGGGTAATTCGACGGATTGAAATATTTTAAATACAATAAATTTTTGAAAAATTATGTAATATGTTACTCATTGTTGATGTTTGAAATTAATCAATAATGAAGGTGATGTTTCAAATTAATCAATAATCAAGGTGATGTTTGAAATTAATCAATAATGAAGGTGATGTTTGAAATTAATCAATAATTAAGGTGATGTTTAAAATTAATCAATAATGAAGGTGATGTTTGAAATTAATCAATAATTAAGGGGATGTTTGAAATTAATCAATAATTAAGGTGATGTTTGAAATTAATCAATAATTAAGGTGATGTTTGAAATTAATCAATAACTAAGGTGATGTTTGAAATTAATCGCATGTGTTATTTTAATTTGTTCAATAAGCGTTTTATAAGGCGGTTACTTGTTATTAATCACACTTTTGCGACGATGTGTTATATAAACAATTATCTGAATTTCTGTCATTAATCTTACTGCGAAAATCCGACTCTACGAATTGTTTTCATGTCGCATACCATTTTAAATCTAATAATTTCAGAGATAAAGGAAAATAATAAATTTAGTAAAGTGTAAATTTCTGAAATAACTTTATCGAGATTAATTCGTTATTTATGGATTCTGTAGAATTAAGTGCCGTAGTAATAATACAAAAAAACTTTTTAATGCAAAATATTCCAAGTAATTTTTAATTACACAATTTTCAAGATTTTTTAAAAATATTTGTGCATCAATTCAAACATACACAGCGTACCGCAGAATCCCAGTTTACGACCCGCTCGTCAAGCGGGGCTGAAATGATGTTCGTAATCGCAAATTTAAATGTCAGAAACCACCGACCGGACAGCAGTGCTCAGGATGTGAGAAGATACAAACTGCGATCGTTAACCTGCCTGCCCAGCGTGACAATTATGAACATTATCTTTAATTATATGGGCATTATAGAGGCTTATGTCCTACAGTAGATTGACACAGGCTGTTGATAATGATGGGGACACATTCCATTCACCTAAAGTTTTCTTGCAAACGAAGCTTAGGAATTAAAAAAAGAATATAGTCTAAGAACCTTTAATTTATTTCATCAGACAATTAAACGATACTTGAATGAACTATTAAGTGAGATCCACTCAACGCCATGCGTGAAACAGTAGAAACACTGAAGTTGTGATATACTAACGGACTGACGGGCAATACCCTACGAAATTTTGTTGGTAATCACGAGGAATTATTATGCCTTCTTCACATGCCTTTTGTAAACTATTGGCGTATATAATATTTTTATACACTCTTTCTTAAATACTAGCCAAAATCACGATCTTGCTGCTTCACAACGCCTCCTTACGTAAGTCTTTGTGTCTCAGACCTTCTAAATATGGAATTGTGCTTTTCTGAAGAATAAATATTCTATTAAAATTTATCAAAATACCCGAAGAAAGCAACTCTTAAGTGACTACGTTGTGGAAATAAACAATATAAATAGCCTGTGCGGAATTCACGCGGCACGATTCCACTACCTTCATTTTGACGAACGTTGTAGTACTTAATTTTTGAGCTAGCTCCGAGATTTGAATGTCGCAAAGTAAATTGGTATCTATGGTTATATTTAAAAATGTTATTTTACTAATTTTCTTTAGGGTAAATTTTTCGTAATATAAATTAAATTAAAAGAAAATTGCTTAGAAGATTATTATAAATTAAATATAAATTTAAGAAGTATATGTGTATGAAAATATACGTATTCAGTCTCACCACATCTTTTTTCTTATACTATAAGTGGTGACATTATCGAAAAATTAATGAAAGATTATGTAACGTCTCTTCGGTGCTCGGTATAAATGAGCGAGGTTTATATCATGTTAGAATTTCATATACGCCGGGTGTACATGTTCTATAGACAAATTTTTATAGGACTGATTTCTCTCTTCATTTTGAACGTAAAATCTTTTTGGTGAATATGAAAACACTCAACCGCTTCCAAGATAACAAATAATAATGTTTAAAATTTTAGAAAAAAAAACATTTTTTTCGTGACAGACTCCCTTAAATTTATTTAATGTATTAAATCCTAGTATTACAAAAAGTACCATTTTATAAACTGTCAGAAAACCCTTTTTCAAAATTCAATATCCCCAATAATATCAGCTGAGGACTCGAAAGCACCGACACTTTAATATTTTTCTTATTTTACTATCGATATTATTCTAGGTGTATAATGCATGAAAACTTTAAAGGCGTAAATTTTATATAAAAAATGTTCGCTCACTTTTTTATTGTAATTGTCATCAAAATAAACCTTACTTAACTTTTTTATATATACGCCAACTGATGTGACACTAGTTAAAATTGAAAAGTTTGAAAACAATTTTATTTCAGTACATGTTAAATTCGTTTTGAAGATAGGCATTTATTTAATAAAGATATCCATAAATGACAATTTCCACATATCGCTAGTAAGAAAAAAACTAAAAAGTAAAACTTCGGTAACTTTTCCTCAAAAATATCAATGAAGCAATATTTATGTTATTTTAATTTATATATTGAAAACATTTGACGTTACTTATGTAATAACAATTTTTTCGGTCAATACATGTATACAATTTCCACAAATTATTATAAAAATGGCATACAAGCAAAATTTCCTAACTGTGGATACATTATAATTTATTTCTAATGATTTCTTTTTATATGTCAATATCATGCGTGCCTCAAATAGTATTGCTTAAACAATGACCTATGGATGATGATATAGGAATACTTCAAACTTTAACATTGCTGGTAACTATATCTGTACTGGATAAGTGGGATCTACCATTTACTTGGTTATTCGCTCCCATATCAATATATCAATCCGGATAACATCTTTTTCGGGACATTTATCAATCGTAAATTAAAATTTCGAGTACTTAAAATTTACACCGACTCCGATTTCCGAAAAAAAATATGTTAAGCATCCATTTTTTCTAATAATATGACAGAAGCAAATTATTAAGATACAGGTTTTCATCGCTATCACATAATGTATTTTAACTAACACTCTCTTGGTTTCATTCCAAATTATTACAATATTAGGCTACAACACCCACGCATTATCATTTTATTATTCGTTGACTCTTCAGATATTTTTTTTCTCTTATTGAATATTTCTTTTACATTTTACTTAGAGAGATTATTTTTTCATCAGGTCCATGCCTTACATTTCACCGGTCTGTATGTAGCTGTACAGGGTTATCATTTTGATTACCTCTTTCTTAATGTCCCATGACCGATTGAACTGAAATGGCATATACCCTTGATATATATGACAATATAATTTAACCATAACAGCAACAGCCTACGAAGGCAAAACAAAAAAAAATTCCAAATCTGATTGAGTTCTAAATTAGTACCTATCAGTATTAGTTATTACAATTTCTCTTAAAGTTTAAAAATTAAAATTGGTATCGCAAAGGTCGCGAAAGAATTTTTGTTTGAAATTTAAATACGGCAAAAGACAACGTTCAAAATATTTTATTATATATAGAGAAAACATTTTCTTGGTTGTAAGGTGCTAAAAAAATAAATGTAAATATATATGACGCGAAGCACAAAAGAGAAGGGAAGCGTGTCAATAAAATAGAAAAATCGATAAATATGTGCTACTATTGAACGACAAAAGACTGAAGTGTATGTCCAATATTCTTGAAGCGAATTATTAATTCCATTCAATAATATAGCATGTGTTATTAATTATAAATTCTAAATATATTAAGATGTATACTTTCAAAATTTACAAATATTTATATTTTCTAAACTTCTATATTTATATTTTCTAAATTTATATTTTAAACTAATATGTGTATTACAAAAGAGTACCACTTAATCCATCAATGTACCTATTTAGCGGAATTCATGGCGCATGTGCCCTCTAAGTTCTCTCCGTAAAATTTCCATATTTTTTTTATTCTTAACTTAGTTAATCAGAAAAGAAGATTTAATGTTGACCTTATTATTTATCAGAGATGTTATGAAAAGTTTCTATAACGTTCCAACAATCGCTGCATAAAGCGACCGGTTTATTAGTCTCCGAAATCTAATACAGTTTGATATAGGACATGATATTTTTGCTCATTTGAAGATTCTATAATGAACTATATATTTTTTTCAGAACATCTATGTAACAATGTATCATAATTGTTGTGGTATAGTGCGAAAACTTTTTCAAATTTCTAAAAGTCTCACCACTCTTCGATACTGACGTAAACTGATACTGAAGGAGACTCCTTCATATTTGTGTTTACAAACCAATAAGCAGCTTTAATCGCACTTCTAAATATGTTCCTTAAACTTTCATTTTATTTACTCTACCTCCAGTTTAATATAACACATATTGCATTACATTAAACTCGCGTTTATTCGGAAATATTGAAAATACGATTACTCATGAATATTGGATGAGTTTGCTACAGAGAGCGTTAATAAGATTAGTTCGGTTTACTCACAGTTTATGTCAGAGCCGTTATAATCAGCGATCCGTACAATAATTATCCCTTCATTGTTTCCTCAACCATATACAATCCCTTCGTCTCACTTGTTGTGTGATGAATTATTTAATCAACCGAGACTTACAATGTGCCCATTCTTGTGTTTGGTTTTATCCTTTAGGGCGTGTTCATTAATATTTTTAAATAGTGTTTTTAATATTATTTTCAAAGAAATTCCTACACTTAAGCTTTGTAGTATTACAACATTTACAAGTTGTTACAATGAATGCCTTTTATTCATAAAGGTGTTCTGTGCATGAAACTGAGTACATTTGAAACGTGTTTCTGAAAAAAACGTTATTTTTTTGGTTAATTTTTAACACAGATGGTAATTTTTCTTTAGAAATGGTTGAATGTTTTCCTGCTGTTCCTTAATGATTTATGCCCGTTTCACTGCACAGAATCAGCCATATGTGTATGTATGTATGTATATATATATATATATATATATACATATATATATATATATATATATATGTATATATACATACATATATATATATATATATATATAATATGAATAATTGAGACGGATTTATTTTAACATCGATAATTGTATACTGATTGTAAAAAGAAAAACGTGTCTAATATTCGTAAAGATGATTTTATATATCAAATTTAGGGTACTTGAAAAGTGTGTCAATAAATAAATGCACATTTTTATTGTCTAAGTTGCATTTCTGACAGTACTTTTTTCAGAAACCGTTAAAAATATTTGTAAGGTTTTTTAATATCTTCTATTCATTTTAATACGCACAATATCCTTATGAATAATAAACACATTCCTTGTTACAACACGTAATCCTGAAGATAACATTAGGACAAATCATGCATTTAAAAATGAATTTTAAATGAATACTTCATCGGAAATCGATCCGATTAATTATTTTTAAACTGGGTGTAATAGAATGTTTAGGAAAGTGTGAAACATTTTTTTTAAACACAAGATAGATTGTATGTACACCTACAAAAGGGGATAAAAAGACTATTTACATAAATGTAAATATTTTAGATTACGGAAAAATTAAAAAATAACAAATTTCAGGACAATTTATTTCAAGAGCCAAGAACTTGAAAACTATGTAACATATTCTGCTATAGACTCGGTTTGCTCACATTATTTACTTGGGATTATCAGTTAAGATGTTGCAACTTTAGCGACTCGTATGTCAACATTTGGTAACTGTATTCGAATTACACAAATATTTTAAGGGCCTTAAAAAGGGTCCATCTGAGACTAATTTCTGTTCGTATTGATATCTGACTTATCACTGGCCTACTGTTGTTTTATTGTTTGAAAGTTACGTTATATTTCAGTCCCTAATTTTTTTTTGGAAGTCATTTCCACGAGATCGATTCCACCTTTTTTTATATTATAGATAAGTGTGAATGACAAAGAAAGTGTAATTTCTGTGTGACGTATCGATGAGACGTCAAAATTTCAGTTTATGGCTCGAGTTTACTTAAGAATTATAGTATATATATATATATATATATATATATATATATATATATATATATATATATCTATATACGTATATATAGAATTTACAATAAATTTTTATGGTGAAAAATAATAATTTATACTTGCCAATAATTTAATGGAATTATCACGTGTCCTTAAACGTTTAAATTTTCGTTTATGTCTACATGGGTACCGAATTCTCCTAGCCGAGTTCTGCTCTTACTACCTTTTCTGTATTCGATTCACATAAAATATACTGATCATTAATTTTGATAGAGCCTTTTACAGCTTAGCACTTAAAAAGTTTTTATTGGAGTCAGAATGTTATTACAAAAAGGTAAAAGAGGTTTCGATTATTGATAAATACGTCATGAATAATCAACGACCATGTAACTGTCCGTCACTTATAACAAGGTGAACAAAGCAAAAATCTAGTTCAATAATAAACGGTCTAGCTATACTCTACTTACTTACTTACTAAATGTTTACTATTCAATCTTTCATTTTATTGGTGGGCTTATCAATTGTGCCGTTGAGCACATATAGCAGTTTTTATAAGCGTCGTGCACCCGCACCACGTACCACAATTGCTATACAACCGCACGTAAGTATGAGGGTACCCTTACATATTTTTTGGAAATTTATTAAATAGTTTGTCGCCAATAAGTTCAGCCATTTTGAGAAATAATATTTTATTATTTTACATGTGATTTCAAATTAAGAAAAATAAAAATGCTAGAGCTCACATGCCTTTTATTGTTGTAAACTAGAGTATGTAGATGGTAACAAAATAGATAAAATCCATATAAATAATATATGAAATAAAAAAAAATATGCAAATGGAATTATAAGTATTTTAAGTGTGGATAAACGGTTAGTTATACGGATAGCATTATATATTATTATTTTTACACGAGAAAAAAATTGTGATGCTAAAATAAAAAAAAAACCTATCCAGTGCGAAACCTTCACTAACAGAAGAGACCACTTTAAAGCCTGATATTTTTTAAACGGATCTCTGTATCGAAAAAGGTTCCATGACTCATCCATAGTATTTTTGAATGACCTATTTAACGATCGACAACCTATTGACGATAAGGTATGACAAAAAGAAATTCGCTTTTACTGTACATGTAAGGGGTGCATTTAAAACATGTTTTTAAAAGATTTTAAAGCATCATAATATATAATAAGGTCAAATTTCAGCTTTATAACAATAATAGTCTGCACCTAAATACGGACATGGTGAAACTATATGGTTCCTAGTTTGGCTATGGAACCCAAAAATGGTTATGCATTTACATTGTTCCTAAAAATCGTTTAAGTTAAACTTTGCAATAAATTGATAAATTATATACGAAAAAAATTGGTTTCACATTTTTTTATGTTCTTCAATATGAACAATTTTATTTTGTGCTTATTTTTCGCCACAATTACCTTTGGTTTTAATTTATATATAAATATTGTAAATTGTTAAAAAAAAACATCTAATGTAATGCCACGTTGATTTTAGAGAAATTAAAGTACACGAACAATATTTCGGATTTTTATGACCCATAACTTGTGAGACGATGAGGGGATACAACGATTTCTCAAGGATTTTTAGAAATTTTATTAGAAAATTATTACATTAAAAATATTTTATATATTATTGAACTCGCGTTTTAATTAACTTTCATTTGATACTAAATACAATGACACAGAGAAAACTTTTCCGTCTACCCTCGCCCTTAATTTTTAAACTAAAACCGATTGTCAAAAACATTTTTCCTAATAACGTGTCGTATTTTATTAGAGAACCAATTGTTTATTTATATTAAAATTCAATAATATTATATAAAAGTATTATTTCTACTTTGTTTAAGTTCTTTACCACGACCTAGGCTTCGTTGTATTACAACATCTTCAGGTGGGCTATTAGCAAAGATCTTTGCTAATTGCTTACCTGAAGATGTTATAATAATAATATAACGAAGCCTAATAATATGTAATAATATGTAATAATATAGCAAAGCCTAGATCGTGGTAAAGAACTTAAAGAAAGTAGAAATAATAGTACATCACGTAGTTTCATTTTATTGTGAATAATGAATTTTTACAAAATGTACGTTAAATATATTCAATATTATATATAAAAGACCAGACAACTGACTGACTAGTATATTAACGCACAATCTAAACCGTAGGGTTTAAAAATCTGAAATAATTCCTAATTTCAAATGAAATTCTCGCGGGAAAATGGTTTCTTTGCTAGTGACGCTGGGTGGTGCCCAAATAAAACTAGTTGCAATCGTCTATCCTAGTGATCTGATCTTCAAGATTTTTGGTATTAAATACGCTTAGAAATGTTTGTAACTATCCAAGGAATCGAGAAAAAACTCAATAACACCCATATACATTTTTGGCGTATTTTTCTGTTCCCGATAAAAGAAAGAGCATGTACGAGTAATTCATATTATTCTAATAACAAATAATAAATACACACACGCAAAGTCGCAGGTGAAAATAATTAAGGCTAGTTTATAATGTTTTGTCGATGCCATCGAATGAATTTGCATGTTTTACAGGAAAAATGTCGTTTATATTACAACTATGCCTGTCTCAGTATTTTATCGACACATTTATTGCCGTCATGAGACGACACCGCAGTACGGTTCTGAGTGGCGACACACGATACTTCTTACAGCGCAGAGTCCCTAGATATTTCACAAGACATTGATCGATGGGACATTTTTCACACGATCTATTAAAAAGCGCGTTATTGGACGGCGTTAATTGCGACAAGCAGAAATAAAAACGTAATGTGAAACGTTCATAGTATTACAAACCTTCTCATTTTACACTCCCTTCCACATTGTCATGTCGTTTAACCTACTTAAGATTATACACGATTTGTATCTAATCTTATTGGCTCTATGCTCAGGAGTAAAAAAACCTTTGTAAAAATGTAATTCAATAATCTGAAATTATTTGTTTACTGTTTGTTTTTGTCAATTTGTTAGTTTAATGAATATTAATTTATTTGTTTGCTATTGGTCAAATTGGAGCAGCATAAAAAGGATACAGTAGATAGCAAAATATTCAATCATGGCATGGTTACGAGTAGAACTCGCAATACAAGGTATTCGTACACACTTAGATTAACGTAAAAAATTAAGCGTGTAACGGTATGTAGCATTTACATTAAAGTATTTATGAATACTGACATGATTTTTCATTATGATAACATATTGCCTAGTACATATTTCATAGCCATAGAACAAATCATTTAGTAAAATCAAGTATCATTTTAATTTGTTAACCAGTATAAATAAAATAAATATGTTTACTCAACAATAGGTAGCAAAATATTCAAACTTGGCTATTATTGCGAGTAGACCTCGCACTATAAGGAATTCGTACACACTTAGATTAACGTAAAAAATTAAGCGCGTAACGGTATGTAGCATTTACATTAAAGTATTTATGAATATTGACATGATTGTATATTGTGATGATATATCGCCTAGTACATATTTTAAAGCCATAGAACAAATAATTCGGTAAAATTAATTAAGCATCCCTTTAATTTGTTAATTAATTTAAATTAAATATATGTTTTCAATCAACCATATTTAGCAAAATATTCAAACGAGTAGAACTCGCGCTACAAGAAATTCACACACACTTAAGCGTTTAAGGGTATGTAGTATTTATATAGAAGTATTTATGAACAGTATTTATGTCATAGAACAAATCAATTGATAAAATAAAGGCAAACATCTCTTTACTAAAATTTGGTATATTGTAAAATTTAACAGCGAAAAATTTAAGTCAATCCCCAAAGATATATTTTTTTATTAAATAATTTGTTATATAATAATAAGTTATTTTGATCTCTGGAATTCATTTTGAGGCTACGTTTTGATGATAGAAAATGGTAATGTAATAGAATATGTGGATTTTAAAAAGGGTAAAAAAGAAGAATCTGCATTGTAGTGTTTACAAATCTCCACCTTTTAAAAATGGAAACTTATTAAGTTCTGTGACTATTTTAGTTTGCTTAAAAGATGATCAGATAGGCGGCTTAAATAAAAATAAGAATACATCGAATATGTATTAAAGCTGGCGGCAAAGATTCAATATTTAATGTAAACTCATATTTGTAATAATTAGGGAAAAAATATATATTTTAAATGACTTATATGATGTTAATATATGAAAGTGGACTTAATCTAACTCCGTAACTAGTAACATTTATTCAGGTCTTATCGTCGAGAACTTCTCGAATCGTGAATACTATGGCTTGTAGATTTATTCCAAAATAAAAATAAATAAATAATATTCTTTAAAATTGTCAATATGAAATTGTAGCTTCCTTAACATGATGATAAATTTAAAAAAAACAATCCAGCTCTTCAATCGGGCAGCGAATAATTACGAATTATGTTTGCCATAGGTAACAATAAAAAAAACAACCTTAGCTAAAAACTAATCTAAGTTACAATGAGTTCATACTAAAATATTTTTCAATAGAGATCACTTTTATTAAACCATAGAGCTGAAAATGTTGAGGAAATGCAAAATCGTATAGTAATATTATGTAAGCGTAAAATTTATCACATGGACATAATGCGTTTTGTGAATGTTCTAAATGACTCGAAACTTGGTCCATTTCCAACCAAGTTACATTGACTAAAGGAACAGAGTTCTAACAAACCGTATATTTCTACTCCACTTCCTCGACTCATGCTCTGCAATAAAACTCTACGCACATCGTCGTGCTCGCCGAAGTTAAACAAGATATATGCTCCATAAGAATCGCGACATATATTAGATTTGAGCCAGGTCTTCGCGAGTCGCCCAAAATTAGTGGAGAAAAATTTTCTGGTAGCTTTGCCTTTGGAATTTGGCTTAAACTCTCGCCGCAACTTTCTTCTTATTTGCAATTAATCATTTTTATAGCGTTTAATCGCCACAGTGACAAGCAAATAAATTGTGAACGCCAAAGAGTCACGAAACATCATTACAACGCACGCCATACATCACCCTCACCTCTGCCAGCGTTTTAGATATACGCCGCAAAGTTACAGAATCAGAGCACATCTATTTGGCCTGTTCTGACTACGCCTCGTATTCGTGGTACTTTCTCGGGCGCTAGAGGCAATATGGGTATATAAAATATCCATATCAAAACTTTCACTAAGCAAACAATAAAAACCAATATTTTACATCTTATGTGCCAAAAAATTGTTTCTTTCCATTTGTTATCTTGTTTCACTTTAACTGATTTTCAACAGCTGAAAGATATAAAAATGGATTTGGCGATTTTTGGTTCAGAATTGCAGAAATATTTTTTTTACACCCATATATTATAATTAATACTTCTTTGACTGAATTTATTATTATATTACATTTACTGCGTACTTTATCGTACTATATTTTTTTTGCGTCGTATATTTACTCGTATATAGAGGTTTCGTCTTTTCTATTTGAATTTAATTTTAAATTCGTAGTTACATGCAAGAGGATCATGGCCTGCTACATATTTCATTCTTTAAATTTCAACCTTTTCCTTTAAATAATCATAAGGGCCAGTATTAAAATAATAGTCCCAGCACATATCTTTATTGGTAGAGAATGCTATGGCTACGTTCGGTGATGGCCCGAACGGCGATGGCCAATTCTATTATCAACCTCCGGTCGATTCTTCGGTCGGTTTAGGTATTCTAGAAAAGAAAAAAAATATTTTAGTAGATAGAACATACATAATACTAGTAAGAGGATGCTAGAAAATAAGATAGCCAATTTTCAATATTTTGAATATACCTTAATTTCAACCAATAAACCATATTTCCATTATAAGTAGGTTAAAAAAACTCTCATAATAATAATTACACTCGAATTTATTAACCTTAAAACATTTTTTTTAATTTAAAATATGTTTTAAAAAAAATTATTTGAATTCACTCTTCCTATGATCGGAATAAAATATCAGTATTTTGACCAATGGACTGAACTACACACATATATTAAGTTTTTCGTTGGAGTATCACGCGTTATTAATTGTTTTAATATATAGCACTATTGAAATAGAAGTGAACTCAAGTGAAGATAACCAAACAGATTGCAGCTTATTAGTGTATCACATCTATTCTGTCGATACCGATTTTATACGTAATCAGAAGAAAATTAAGATTACACATATTTATATATACATGATCCAATCCATTGCTGACTAATCATTATTACATCGATGACACATTTTTCTTATTGTCTCATACTTTTCTTGTTTTTTTCATCTATGTTATAATAAATTATATGTATTTAATAAATTTTCTTGCGACTTTAAAGAATTAATTTTCTGTCCTGGGTTACTCCGTACAAAATTCAAGATTTAATAATACCAAGAATATTAAATAAACACTTGAAGTTTACAATGCATATATTAAAGACGCTTTGTAAGACCTAAGAAAAGCAATTTTCTCATCACAACATTATGTGTTCGCATAATTATCGTCATATCGCAATACCAGAATCTAGAATTCAATGCTATTAGAATTCTTCACTTTAAGGTATTCAATTACTTAATCATCTACTCACGGTCGTATCAGATCGGTCGTAACAGTCGTACCAGATTAGTTCATAACGATGGAAAATTAATTTTTCAAAATACGTCATTATTTTATAAAGCAACCAGAATATTTTTGGACGAGTTTATATTTCTCTATATAAACCATCTTACAGCTGATTTTCCTATTGAATACTTCTTTGCTTCCAGTATAATATTCTTATATAATTCTTAGCTTCCGGTATAATATTTTTATATAATTCTTAGCTTCCAGTATTATTGACCATATCTTTAACCATTGTTACATTTCTCAAAGGACATTTCCATGAGAAGAGGATGTTTTTCAACTCTCTGGCACGTATCAAGTGTCTTCCACGTGTGGGCCGGTGCCATTTTTGAAACATCAATGATAATTAGACCAAGGAATGATTGTGTTTCAAAAATACCAACGGATTTTAAAGGAACATATTTAAAAATTTTTACAACTTGGCTAAATTTTAAGTTGCCAGTAATTTATAAAAAAATAACACTATAAGTTCCCAATCCAAAAATTAATCTTGGTATATTTTTTATTTTTACACTAATATTTTTTTAAATTTTACGGAGAACAAGAATTAAAAAAAATTTTTATCTATTTCTTTCTCTGAAAATTAAGTAGAAAGTTTGAAAAAATTGTTCAACAAGTTTTAGAAAAAATTAAATTTTTAAATTTCAAATTAAAAATTTAATTTTTTTTAAATTTAGACCATAAATGTCATTACATTTCGAAGTTAGAATGAAATGAAAAAAAACAGAATTAAAATTATTTTTGAAAACCAACAAATATAAAATTTTATTCAAATCGGTTCAATGGTTATCATGTCGGCTTGAGAATAGATTCTAATTAAAATCGGTATTTTGAACGAAAAACAATACTGCCTTCGTTTTTTCGTATCATGAAAATAAATATAAAACGTTGTAATCAAGAAATCCTCCATGTTTATTTGTTCATGCTTGCGTGCATACATGTTTCCACGCGCACCCGTGAAAAATAAACTTGTTTGACAATTTATTTTGATAGGCCAATTATGATTTCTATTTATTAAGAGTCTGAGATAACTTTTTTCATTATAATATACCTCATAATATATTACTATTAAAATACTCCGCAAGGAAGTTTATTCCATTCAATTGAAATTAAAAAGAGTACCAGCACTCCGTTATGTGTTGCCGTACATAAAGTTTTGTACAAGCACTGTATTATGTTATACCATACATAATAATTTTTATTGTCCTATAGGGACGGATTTTTTATAGCAACGTATTTTTTTTTAAATTTATTTGCTGTTTTTTATTGCTGTTTATTATATTTTATATATTCAAAGTCTAAGCACTATTGATGAGTTTGCCAACCTTAAGAAGTTTGTTAATTCAATGAGATTATTTACTGCAAGAAAACACTCAAAATATTTACCTGGGATAAACACCTTTGTTAATCTGATAGATCTGGATATATAAATCCAATTTTCATATTACACTCCCATTGATATAAATAGGCAATTTTTATTTATTAATTAAAGTGCAATAAATAAATTATTATTTACCTCGTCTTTTTTCCTCAAGGTTGCATAATGGCAAACAAATTTCATCATATACCTGACCCCTGAGGTCTGATGTGGATATAGGGACAAAATATAACTTGTTTGTCAGTACTTAAACTGGCCCAATGTCTTTTAAGTGGGTTATAATGGTTGAAATATGCATCTTTTGTCTTACATTCAATATTTTCAAGTTATCTTTTATGATTATGATTCACTTAATTACGAATTTAGTAAATCATAACCATAAACTTGAAAATATTCGCCATGTGGGAAAACAATTCAGTTAGACGAATGTGTAAAACGTGCCGAAATAAATATAAAAGTAGACACATAATATCGCAAAACTTTAGTCATATTTTTGATCTAATAACATTGATAAAACAAGTTTCCATAAAGAGATTCCTCAGCACACTTTGAATTTTAAAAACATCGCAAAATTCATATTCAGTACGCTATTGTAATGAGATGAAAATTCTCTTGCCCATCTTTATTATATATGATAATTAATAAACATATGTTTATTATTACGAATAGAAATATAATAATCAAAATTAATTTCTAATCATGCCCAGAACCAATTATTATTCCCCTATTAAATCAATAAAATTTACAGCAGGTTATTTATTGGAATGAAAATATCACTGTGTCAGATTCAATATTAAGAAATGTAAGAGCAAGAGGTGCCAAAGAAAATGCTTCCCATGAGCGAGCGAGTCAGAAACAAAATGAATGGTGAGCGCGGATAAATCATGAGAAATATGTGAGCCGCGGAATCCACGCCGTCCTACCTTAAATATTATTAATTAAATTTTTTTTGAGAATGCCTTAATATTTTCAAAATAATATGCACGGGAATAGAATGTACATACATATATATATATATATATATATATATATATATATATATATATATATATTTAATTTTCCCTATACTTTTGTATTAAATAGTTTATGTTTTGTATTTAAACCATGGAATAGTATATTACACTATCGATGTAATAATGAGAAATATTGTAATCACATTTGATTTCATACACTGAATAAACAAGTCAGTGTTATTTAGCAAGTCGATACATTTTGAATTCCTGTTTATATTATTTTTTGAATTATTTTTCGTTATATATATGTTTCATACCACTTAATTACCATACAATTTTCACATTTTCTACAAAAAAAATTAAAAAGGACAGAATTCTTAAAAGATAACTCTTATGTCAGTCCGTCCGTATGTGTTTCATGGCCATTTTTCTACGGAATTGTTTGATGTGGAAACTTCAATTTTAGCATGATAGTAAAACATATTAACTCGCATATATATGTATATATATATATATATATATATACACACACATATATATATATATATATATATATGGAAATATTATACTAGTTTTTCTTTAATTTAGTGTTTTTAAGATATTAACTGGAAAAGGAAATTAAAAGGATTATCAAACAACCTTTTTCAGAATTAAGTGTAATATAGTTTTATAGGTATTCTAGTAACGCAAAAATCATCGTTACTGGAAGCTTGGCTAAAGTTTATATTTAGTTATATTTTTACACACGTAAATATATACTAGTCAACATGTTTATGTGCACAAAATAATAATAATATTGATAAAGAATTTAAAAGAAATTCGATGTACTTTTATATATTTAGAAGTGTGTATGGAATCTAAGTAAGGTGAGTTTTACCCGTAATCTATATATTGGCAAATTTGTAATTTTACAAGTAAGTTATCCAGATGGAAATCCTAATTACGTACTGAAATTAAATTATTATTTTCTAATCATCTTTCTTTAGAGAGTGAAAACCATTTTTTTGTTTATTCTGTCGAGCGAGAAGTCATTAAATCGAACTGTTCAAATTAAATGAGAATATTTTTTTACATCTGCATACATATTTACTAACTACCTAGGGTCACGATAATATGATATGAAACTGGATGCAAATCCTACCTAAATATTTACCTTAACGTACATCTCGCTCGCGTATTTCTCATAAATATAGACATGATAGTTTGGGGGAGCTGAGTACCACCAACTATCATCTCTTCCAATCTCGCTCGCGTATTTCTCATAAATATAGACATGATAGTTTGGGGGATCTAAGTACCACCAAACTATCATCTCTTCCAAGCGCTCAAGTACTTTCTACCCTAAAAAAGTAACTCCTCAAAATAGCTTTTAAAGAGCACATTATAAAATTAATGAAATTATTTCAATAATGTTGTACAGAAATGTTTGTATTGTTTTCCAGGAAGTTTTTAACAAGTTTGGTAATAGATGTTTTATAATATATTTAAGGATCTACATTATTTGAAAATGTGTAACAATTTTAATGAAGGAGAAAATATTTTGATTTACATTTTTTTTAACAATAAAATTTACGTCAGTTAAAGCATACGTTACAAACTATCGGAATGAGTAAACAATTAAAGTAAAAACCCAAAGTTTATAAATACAAATTCAAAGGTCAAATGATATACAAATTGAGATATCACTGATACACGAAATGAGAAAATTAAAAGTGCATGAGAATATGTTATGTATATACTTACATTCAAAAAGTTTAAAAATTTACGTGTTTCTATTTACATTTTTATGCGTGCGTGAATGCGCGCATGCGCCAAATAAATATATATTCTTGAAAAATAAACAAAATACAGGAGGAAAAGCTATAATTTTCAATGATACTAAATAGCGACGGTTGGATCTTCGTAAAATTCAACCCTTCCGTTAATTCCGTTTATTAGTGATCGATACACCGAAAGCTTGAAAAATTTATACATCAGTTTTAAATGAAGCTGACACCATCGGCTAAAGTTGCAAAGCTTAAAGCTCGCGGTGAAATATACAAGCTGATGTCAATATGCCAAAAGTTTTCATAAGCTTTCGAAAACTTGGTGTGAGAGTTCACATTCTGTGTGTGTGAGCTGTGTCATTTATCGTACGTATACTAACGTACGCTTTACATTTCTTGTACAAGGTTATATATTACAATTTTTACTAAATGGAATGTATTGTAAGTATTAAAATATTCCTTTTCAGTTATTGTGATTTAGTGGTATGTGTTCGGATTTAATTGGATAATAACACTAAAAAGCAACCATTCATATCTTAATAAATTTTCATATTATAAATTAGAAGGTAATTTCAAAAACGCTGCATTCTTTGGCACCACAGATAACCATAGATTACAAAGAAAAGACATGTTCAGCAAAAGGCCAAAAAACTGAGAACTGTTTTATAAAGTCATTATAGTGCTACTGTAATTTAACTTCTAGTGGCATTATTAACACTTCATTGTAAGATTATTTTTGCATTTGGATTGACAAGAAAGTGATCAAATATTTTGATATTAAAATGTTCCAAAACGTTTAAGTTTTAGATAATAAAAGAAAATTGTAGAATGCTCTAAAACATATTACATGAAGGATATGTAAGCACGTTCTCGCTATTAACTGGAGAAGCTTGGCTAGGACCTCACATAGATTGCCTTAGGCTATATCTTAGCAAGCATGTACGGACTCAACACCACCAAACGATTATTTTTTCCAAGCCTTCAAGCACTTTCTACGACAAAAAATTTCATAATTTTTAAGATATCCACTCGAATCCTGAAATATTTTCTTAAATCCCAGCTTTCAAAGTTTAGGTCCGATGGTGTTCACTGTCTGCTCTTGAGATGGTCACAAGGTATTGAAGTTCACGGTGACTAGATTGATAATAAATAAACAATAATAATGTTGTAAAATAAATTAAATTATAAGTTTTTCCGAGTGTCTCATTTATTATCGGCCAATCCCATATTATACTGTTTGTGCTTCCGATATTTAAGGACAATTATATCTCTGTCGCTTCTTTTGGATTACAATATTAAAAACTATCATTTGGCATCCTTCTTATGTCACAAAGGTGTGTTTGCCCATACGTGGCGATCGTTGCCCCAAAAACCGATTAAGGTTTAAACTTTAAATTTGTCATAATAATGATATTACGCTATGCAAAATTTCAAGTTTCTACCTCAAGCGCTTATTAACTCGCACATACCTCAATAGCTAATATTCAAAAATATTTACGTGAACATTTTTATATGGGGGTCAATTAAGTACTCGAAATAAATTGTTTATAATTCCATACATATTGTGGGTATCGTTTTAAGGGGCTAATATTAACAATTTTTGGTATCTTTAGAGATATACTAGAATTAATTCCGATTTCCGAAATTATGCAAGAATTAATTCCGAGTATATTCAACTTAAAACTGAAAAAATAAGGGTTGTTATAAATTTAGATATAGGTTGCAAATAAACTATAGCATTTTACTTAGATCCCATGATTTTTATAAATTCACCATGTTTCACGCTAGTGAAAAATATAAGTATGCAATATGTTGAAATTGTGGGAATAATATGTACGAAATAGCGCGATTCCTAGTTATGCTTATTGGATTTTTTTTATTGTCTGTAGTAAATTATTTAAATAACGGATTCGTTCTTGATCTGTTGGACATGCTTGATAATTAATAAAAGTGTAAGAAATATATTAAGTTTTTTTCTTAGAACAGCCATATTTTTATATATTGGTAATAAATATATCAAGTGCACATTAATACTTACAAGAACTTTTTAAAATTTTACTATAAAATATAAACTTTATTTCAGAGAAGATAAAATAGAATTGGAGTTCGTAAGGATCTTTTGTACATACACATAGATAAATGAACTCCAAGAGGATCAAATGTCTTATAAATTTCGGTTTTTCACTAAAAATTTACGTATAAGTGATTTATTTTTGATCACTGATGTGTCAATAGATTGTAAACGCAATTAAGATGTAATATTTTGAAAACATATATAAAAATTCAATTACAGTTCTTGATTTTTATTTTCGAGGCTTGGACAAACTTTTATGTCGTCCTTTTTGAGATCTATTTTGTACCGTACGTGGTCTTCCTTAGCTTTGAAAATACTAAACTAATAAAATAAAAAACTAACTTCATGGAGTAATTTTTAAATCACTTGATACCCGCGTTAGGATTTCTGTAAGTCGGATCAATATTGACAATACTAAATAATTTAAAAAGTACCAGATAAGAAAAAGAATCAATGGCTAGCAATCAAAAGAATCAATGCAGATAAGAAAAAGAATCAACTGGCTTAAAATTCATTTGGAATTATTAACATTTAATTAAGATAAGATAAAGAATTTTTCATGAATTTCTATTTCTAATAATGTTTTCACAATTAAAAAAATAAAATACATACACGTACGGGGAGCTTTTGTCGTTGTACTCATCTATCAGTGAGTAAAATGTTTTGAAATATTTGCCAAGTAAAGTATTTGCGGGATTCTTGGTGTAAGAGATAAAATTAAGTTTTTAATGTTCTAATTCTTAAAAATCATTATGTCCCACCTGCTAAACTCGTTAAATAATAAGCAAGAGCGCTTTTGATGAAAAAAGGATGGAATAATAATAAGGAAAATTTTCCGACAACTTTTTCCAACTGTAGAATTATTTTTGCGATGGTGGAACCGCGTGGGCTATTGATGACATGTTTCTTAAGAAGGAATCCGTACAGATAGCAACTGCAGCTTTTGATATCATCGAACAGAAAAAAGGAAGTTCGATGATGGATTTATAGTTTATATACCCTCCATTATAAACTAAACGGAATACACAAGAAAGGGCGACATTAACAAACACTAATTATTTTAACACTTTCCTTTAATTATACTCTTCCTCACAGATAAAATGCTATGAAAAATGCTAAAGTAAGTTATTCCGTTAATGCTAATGAAAGTTATTTCCGAATATATACAACTTAAAATTATGGGTAAGTAAGGGTTGTTAGAAATCTAGAAAAGGTTGCAAAGAAGTTATAACTATAGTGATTATCCCAGATCCTACGATTTTTATAGATGCGCCATATTTTCATGCCAGTGAAAGATATAAATAAGTGGGCAGTAGGTTTACAGTATGAGCCTTAATCTAAGTTTACTTGTGTTGATTTCTTTTTACCTTAAATAATAATTTAGATATTATATATTTTATATGAGTTTATTGTTTATATATTTATTTTACAAATAATACCTTATAAGAGAGTTAAACAGTAATTCTTTATTTTGTCTACATGAATGCATGTGTGTATAGACGTATGTCCGTCCGATTGTATCTGAATTTACCTCTTGTTCAAAACTTTGTTCTCATTTAAAAAATTGAGAACTTGAACATTTATTTTCATAGGATTTACATTTATACCGGAATTCAAATAAAGAGCTATGCAGTATATATTTTAGATTAATACACTTAACATCACTCTACCGATTATCGCATGTCTGACTCTAATATTCCAAGACCTTCTTTCATTGATACAACTTTGGTTCTAGGTAAAACTTTTGTGAATATATCTGTATATTGATTTTATATATATAGATGCAATTCTATATTGTTTTCGTCCACTTGTCTGTTAGAAATGTTTATTTTACGTCTGTATGTTTCCATTTTTTGAAACTCATTATTTTTTATCACACCTGCAGCATTTTTGCTATCGATATTTAAGCACACAGCATTTCGTTTCAATTCACTTTTATCTTAAGATAATTATTTTAGCCATGTGGCTTGATTCGTAGCAAAAGAGACTGCCAAAAATACTGTCATATTAATGTTGTCAATTAAATATAATCAGCTAGTATATATTATTGATTAAGCCTTGCTCCATAACTTCGGAGGTATGTAGTCAGCTGGTACATATTGCCGAATAAACCTTGCTCATCAATGTCGGATACGTATACAATATAACTGCGTATAGTCACCTGGTACATATTGTTGAATAAAACCCAGCTCATCAACGTTGGATACGCGAGTATGACTATTGTATATTGTTTACGGATACATATTTTTGATTAAACTTTACTCACTAACGTCGAATATGTATACAAAACAATTACATATAGAGAGCGAATACATGTTGTTGGATAAACCTTACTCAACAAGAAAAATTTATTACATAATACTGAATTATTTTATAAAACTGATTAGCACTATTTTCCAGTAAATACTTGTCGTTCACCACTTTAACTGACGTCATTCCCGCCTCTGTGATACGGTATTTATTAGTGCTCTCGTCAGAAATACAGTTAAGCTTTTTCATGTCCATGGAGGCACCCTAGTCTATTTAAAATGCCTCAGCATCATTGGTTGAGGCGGTGAAAGCGGTACCGTGGCTTTTATTATCGTTATGTAAATTGTGTGACCAAATTTGTTGCAATTGAAACACGGGAGTTTTTTCTGGATTTTTTCCAAAATGTTTGTTTATAACACTGTCGCTGTCAGTTGTTTTGACTCTCTTGCATAATTTTTACTTTGATTGGATCCGCACTATTTTCTTACTTGAACTCTAGATCGCTATGATCATTGACTTAAATGATTCCAGTAGACCGGACATTAACATTGTTCCAAGTCACTCGTCGTCCAATATAAACTTGATATTTCGAAGTTTACTAGAAGTAGTGTTAATGGAAGTTTACTCGCCGATTACTCAGATGTAAACTAAACAGAAATTCGAATGCCGCACTTTTTATATACCCCACAAAAATATTCTAGAAGCTTCTGTAACATGCCAGAAATCGGTCGAAAAAAGTGGTGGGTTTATAAGTTGCCAGTTGACCTTTTTATAAAAGCGAGAAATGTGACGATGAATCAACTTTACAAAAGTATTCTTAATTTCTTATTTATAGACTTTGTTTAATTTAATAGTCTGAAATTCATATTCCATTTTTAACTACATTCCATAATTTTGATCGTACTATAATTTTTGAATATAAGAGTTAATTTATGAGGCTAAATTTTTTCACACTGTTTTACGACCATTTCGCGTTTCAGTAAAAAGAATTCATCGGCAAAATGTATTACTCTTATATTTTACGCTTATACCTTCCGCTTTTTTAATAAGCAAAAGTTTTAAAAAATATATGGTATAAATAATTTATAAGTATATATCAAAAGTTTAGGTTATATTAAGATAATTAAAAGAGTTCATGTAAGTTGTAACAGAGGCATAAAATTGGGTTTAAAATCTTTTAGGAAAATTACTACAAATACATAAAATTAATTTACTTAACCCTTTAATGAATTATTTATAAGCCTCTAGAAGTAGAGATTGCTATAATTTGTAGTTAAAATGTTTTATTTTTGCTATTTTTTTAAATATGTTTTCTTCCTTTAGGATATTTAAGAAATATTAAATAACATTTTTGTATTATAATGGAAATATCACTATTTTTAATGTTTTTTTTAAAATGTACCAAATAAATAGTATTAAATTATTAATGTTAATAAGATTTGTAATATATAACGAAAGCATGCATAGACTATATTGACATGTACGTATAGAGGCATTGATTTTTGGCTTTGAAACATTGCACCCCAAAATGGATTAAATATTAGAGAAAATTAAAAGAAACTGAAATTATTTCAACCGAGAAATTCTTTCGAAAGCTTCTATGTGTTACTTTGAAGTGTAAATCCCTTTTTAAGTTAGTTATGAACTAAACGAAAAGCCTGCTACTTTTTTTTATCGAATAGTAAAGTTATTTAGTAAAAAAATGGTAAAGTTTGAAATAGTTCTATTTTCTGTGTTGGACAGGGGTCGGGAAATTAATAGCGTTGTGATTACGGGAAAATTTGCTAATAACATTCAGCAGCTAATGAAAAAAACTGGCTAAAGAGGATTACTGTTACTTGTTTTACGTTTTTGACCACTTTACGTTGTACTTCCTTTGAATTGTAAATATGTGTTTATTGCAGTTGTATTATTTTTTATAATCTATAATGTTTAGGAGTCTGGGTTTGCTTAATATTTTTAGTTTTTCCAATAAATTTTTCAATGTAAATATGCTCGGGTACAGAATGCCTGTTTGCGCGAAAATTATTCTCTTTTATAACATCGCTATTAGATATAGTCTAACTTTTATAAAGTTATATAGATGTGATGTAGAAAACTTATCACTTCCCAGTAAATTAATCTTATTTCTATTTGCTGCTAAAATTTCGAGTAATTTTTTATACCACCTAATCCCCATAATAATATTTTTTATGTCTAAAATTTGTGGAAACTAAAAATGTCTTCTTTCAGGTGAATGTCATCGTGTCTACGTCTAACGGTATGAAGGTTCTGAATGTGAGGTAATTGTAACAGTGGGTTGTCGGCATCAGAGTTTTTAATGTATTCTTATCGACCATACGTTTGTATGTTTGCCTTTTATCATTGTTATGTTATACGGATGTAAATGTATTATAGTAAATGGTCCTTTAATTGCTGGATTACCTCTCCCGTCTCTTAGCTACCTGTTCGTGAATTGGCTCTTCTATTTTAAACTGTGCGTTTTTTGCGTTAACATTGCGTTTTGTAATGACGTTTCATGTTCTCCAACCTTAAGAACTTGTTGTATAAGTTCGGATAGAGCTTTATGCTTTTACGTATATTATCTTGTTAAAATTTTTGTGAATAGTATAATTTTAGCTGGTTTCAAAAAATTATGTGGCCAAACAATAATTCCAGTGGTGTGTATCCTGTACTCGAATATAAAGTGTTGTTGTGTGCAAAAATTGCATATCGCATTAGATGCGTAATCTCGACTTTATTGATTATCTTTATAATTCACAATATTTCACTAATAAGGGAGAGAAAATGTTCAATCAGTGAAATGAAAATTTGATTGAAAGGTGTGGTGAAATTGAGGTGAATATTGTATAGACCTTCGAAAATGAATTTCTTTTGTAAATTCATTTTCGAAGGTTTTTTTATTGACAAAATTTTAATTAGTGTTTCTGCTATATTAATGATATAGAAACCTGTAGTGATACCTCTTGCACGTATTGCGCGTATCTATTTTATAATTTATTGAGGTTTATATATTAGAGTATAATAGATATTATTGGATTTTCAGAGGGCATTTTAAAATGTGTATTTAAAGCATGTTTAACATTGATACAACTTTATATACTAAGAAACATTATTATGAAGGCAATGTAGACTCAAATATTGATGTTACCAGAATTCTACGGTCCACATATTTGTTTCATATCATTTATTTATTAGTTCATTCTGTTCGGTTCTATTTTCCATCCCGTTAATACTTAGTCATGCGTATATTAGTGATTTTTGTTCACGGTTATTAAACATTATCGTATAAACTTAAGAAAATATGTGATAAAGATTTTTGCCGGAAAAATAGCAATAAAAAATTATATCCGCGATTGTACGCACTTTTAAAAATTTAATTGTTTGTTTTTCTAATGTAAAATGGTTTTTGTTGTTTATTAACAGCGACTGTCCTTATTAGTACGCTTACTATTTCATTATCTAGCTCTGTGTGAATGATTTCCATTAGCCTGTTGATTCGTTTATAATTTGGAGGCAGTTCTCCTGTTGGTTCCGAATATTTGTCAAGCTGTTATCTGGCTTCCTAATTCTAAAACTTTTTCTGTAAATTGTTTGTGATCTCCGAAAACATGTAACGAATGTAGCGATTTTGAAAGAATTTAATCCTAGAAAATGCGTTTGAATTTGTGTTTTGTTTACTCTCCGTATATGATATCGTAACTGAGCTTTGCTAATCCAAGTCTCCAACGTCGTAATTTTGAATTTGGGATGTTTAATTACTTAAGACAAATTTGTGACCTGTGGTCAGAGTAAACTGTAAATTTTCGACCACACAAATACAGTCTAAATTGTTTCGTAACTCATATGATTGAGAGAAAACCTATTTCTTAAATTTAAAATCTTTACTTCCGCACCGAAAATCGTTCGAGAAGTTTTGTAGTTTGTTGGAACCGTCTATTCCTTATAATAATATCGTGCCGAGTGCAAAGTCCAAAGTGTCTGTTGTGAAGATAAATCGTTTGTCATAATCAGGGCATTGTAATAGTGGTATGTTATTCAAGAGTAGTTCACAATTTTTCAGAAGAGTCTATGAATTGAGAAATGTCAATAGTTTAGCTTTCCTTTTTAAACAACAAGTCATTAATTTGGTTATTCTGGCAAAGTCTTTTAGAAATTATTTATAATATCCTATTAAGCCTAAAAATAATTTAATTTATTTTTGATTTTTGGAACGTGAAAAAAATAATAGCTTTTATTTTATCATGACAAAGGCCTTTGTTAGTTAATGTACTACCAAGAATGTTTATTTCTATGGCCAATAAGTTTGGATTTCACTAACTGTAGACTTAAATAACATTATTTGAGTCTATGAAACATGCGTTCTAATTTTGTTATGTGTTCCTGAAGTATAAAGTCATCAAGGTTCGCAAAACATGTGTTATCTTGCAAACCTCTAACAATTGGTGCACTCTATGCCAGATTTGTCCATTTCGAATTGAGAATAGACGAAAACCAGAACAAGGATGTTGCAATATCGGGCTTAGGCGTTAGTTACGTTTGCCTGAAGCGTCTGCTTTCTTAAGTACAATATGAACTGGGCATGACCAGGGTAAAATATTGTCTCTAATTATATCTTTTTTCAAGAGGCCATCTGCTTGATTTTGGATTTCTTGATTTAAGTAAAAGGTTTGTATATAATTTCTGATAAAAATGGAGCATTCGCCTGCAATTCGAATTTCGTGTTTAACGGCGTTTGTGAAATTGAACGGAATATTTTCCGAATAGAAAATATCTATGATATATATAATCTATTATTAATCTCATCAGGCTTTCTCTTAATTCATTTAGATAAAAGATTCAATAATTAATAATTCAATCTGAGTTATATTTTCAATAATTTTTGGGTTCATTCGATCTGTTAACGACCGACCTTTTTACTTTCCCCGTTCTTTACATTCACTATCACGGCTGGTGAGTGTAGACTTTTTCCATAAATACATATCTTAAATATAATTTCCGTCTAAGGAATTTGTTTTTAGTGAAATCGTTTAGTGACATAGTTGAATTGCTTAATGTATGTAGTGGAAATGGATTGAATTTTCAGCCATTTTTGTATGTAACGTTTTCTTTTATAACTTTATTTTGCTAGATAATTTTCTTAACAGATCTAAGCCAATTAAACATTTATATTTAGGGTAAAATCAAATATGAGGAATTTGGGAATAATTGTTTATTTACAAACGAATAGAAGTGAAAGAACGTTCACTGTATTATGGTGTGAAGTTGCACCGGTATTTCATGTATCAAATAATTCATGTTCTATCAACTTTTGGTATATCGTGTTATTAAATAGTTAAACGAAGGCATCGAGCCTCATGCCTTGCTATTTACATATTTTCACCGAATTTTGGGCTTATTTTGTAATGTAAATTGTCCTTAATATGGTAATTGTTGGCCTACACTACGTGTTTGTAACTGTTGGATGTCGCAAAAATTCTATTGTGTCATCTGGGTGTGTATTGTCTTCTAATTTATCATCATAATCTTTATAATCGTATTGAAAGTTATCGTTTTGATAATACTCTTGACTGTTATAATATAGGTTATCATGTGTGTGTATGTCTATATATTGTATTTGGTGCACGCAGAATAAACTTTCCAAAGCCCACGCAATATTTGGACATGTCCGAATACTTTGGAACATTCGGTTGATGGTTGTGCATATTTGGGCAATTATTATTATTATTGTACATATTTGGGCAATTATTATTATTGTTATTTCAGGGCAATGGGGTTTTTACCTGTTGCTTTCCATGAACTGGAGATAAAATATTTTCATGTCGAAATTATTGCTAAGGGAGTTTTGGCCTCTCTGTATATTATTGTGTAAATTTGTTGTGGTTATCGAATGTGTTATACTATTAGTGTTATTATTAATGCTAGTATAATGATTAATATCTATATCTGTATTTTTCATATATGCTACTCTAGTCTCCTCCTGTTTCGTGACCACAATTCTATAGTGTTGACGAATTTTTCTAGTGCCATCTTTTTAGAGTAGCGAGTATCTTTATGTATGCCTATTGAAAGAATTGCATCTAATAGTCTTCTTCCTACGGTTATATTTCTATTCAGTTTTTTATTTATATTTAGTGGCCCAGATTAATATTTTGTAACTTGTATATCGTCCTTAGGTTTTCCTAATCTCCTTCATAATATTACTTGAATACCACTAAAACCATTGTAATCTCATCCCTTCATCCTAAATATCTGGTATAGTCCCCAACTTATGGGATTTTGTTCTCTGTCCTTTTGTGACCGTCGATCAAAACGTGAAACCGAAGAACTGATTTTAAATCTTTCAGGTTAATCATTGGGCAAAATACTGGGGCCCATTAAATTCAAATTTACAATGATTCATAATGAATTGCCAAAACACAAGTAAAAATAAGGAAATCCAGATAAGCATCAAGTTCTCTTTCAATTACGACATGTCATTCATTTCCAAACGCGAATTACCTTCAATATTGATGTGATTCAAAATTACAGACTTAACATGGTAGTATATGAATAAACCAAGGACAAGTCTAAATGGATTCATTTTGTTAGCAGCATACTTTGCTGGTAATCAAACGATGTACATGTTAGCCTTTACTATCGAGAACTTTGCAGAAGACTTTTCAAAACTTCTATTAAAAATAACTTCCGGGTAGAAATATTAAAGTGTTTCTAAAATTTTAGGTATTAAACATTTTTTAACAAAAGAAAGTGGTCCGTTTTTAACCAAATAATATAATCCATGACCATGCGTGAACAAGTACGTTCATTAATGAGGTGTGTTAATGAAAGAATTAGAAATATGCAGATTGCTTAAAATATTCAAGATAAACACACATATGAAAATTATTGTGGTACTTAAATCAAATAAGACTGAGCAATAGTGAGCAGTCTTTCTTCAAAGATGGTTGAAGCCACAGCATTATGAATATGCAAATATTGAAACTATTCTAATTTTTCATGTATTGAATTAAATTGAAACTGTAATGAAATATTTTTAGATAGATTCTTCAGAAAATTACGAATGATTGGTAGTTTTTGGATATCCTACAATGCGCTACAACCTGTCTCAAAAATTATTGCCAATTTATGTAAACATATTTCATAAAGTGTGATATACGTGTTTGACCACAGACGGTGATAGAGTGTAAATGAATTAATTTATAAACAAACTTTATTATCAATTGACCAATAAAAGCTAGATAGTGATTTAGTGGTTGTGCTCGTGGTGATTACTTTAGAATAAAGTTCATAATTTACATAAATTAATATATTTTTGACATAACTTTCAGAGTTACTGAAGATCTTTTTGTATATACCTCTAGTAACTCTGAAAGTTATGTCTATACTCTATTATCAATAAATATTACCAGAAAGAGAAGAGAAAAACTCTTTAGACCATATTAGATATGCGGTCAGTATACTTAGAACCAATATTTCAAGATTTTTTGTCTTACTGGTGACTGGATTTTTGTGACTTATGTTAATGAATATAAAAATTAAAATGAAGAATGAATTAGGAAAAAGTTCTTGAAAAAAATAAAAATTAAATTAGGAAAAGTTTAATGGCTGTGGATTCAAATTTCATTAATTATAAAATTATTTCAAAATATGTTTATAATAACTTTTTGAATGAAACTTCTCAAGGGCGAAAGATCTTCCCTATAACGGTTCACTAAAGTACATATAAATGTTTAAGGTTATGTCGTAATTCTAATATACTATTTAAAAACTATTTGTTCCTGTGATTTAAATCGCTTGTAAATCTATATAAAGTATTGTTAAGTTAACTGCAATTTTAATTTATTCTTTAATTGAAACTTAAATAATTTTTGCAATTATAAATTGTAATTATAATTGTAAAAGTAAACTTTTTTAAATAAACACATTTTATATTCAAACATCAAATTGCAATAGCTTCCTTTCAGTTGGTTAATTACTATAATACCTAGCCTATATGTTACGCCAGACTCAACGGAATTTACCATTTCAAAAAATATTTTCATTTGTTCTTGTGTGAAACGCGAATAATGAAACAGGCTCACAGTTAAACAGAGAAACATTTCAAAACTAATATTTTGTGTTCTATTCTTTTTTTATGTTTCCTTAATTCAGTTTTTCGTAAATATGTTTAATGTATTAATGCACACTTCTAAAGTTTTATTACATGTAAAGATAATAAAGTACGTAACAACGAAATGTTTATTGAACCTACCAAACCAAATAAATTGGAAATGTTTACAACAGATCCGCATTTAAACAAATTAAGGAAAAAATGTAAATTTTTGTCGAATACACACATCATCAATAATTTTATGTTCTTAAGATGACCAACAAACCAAACATGACATTTGTCCTCATTAGTCTGCTCACGTTCAAATTACTTATTTAAATACCTACCCCTCTTGTATCACTTCATTCTTTACCATTGGCCACACCTATTTCCCTAAATCAGGTTGGAATAAAAAAATTCAGTGCGTTATTTCAATGACATGTAGCACCGCCTGGTGATGTACATAGATGCGCTGTATATAAGTGTAATTAATGCATCTCGAGTAGTCAGCCACTTTGTTATTTTCTAATTGCAATGTAAATTAATTCTTGAAAATATTGAATTCGCATATCTTCTGGTTGAGTACCAAAGTTTTTACTTCAAGTTATCCACTATATTTTTCAAGTAATGTGTATTATAATTTAATAAATAGTTTTTACGTGATGCAAATAAGATGAACACATGAAAATTAACATAAATATATTACCTTGTATAGCTTTTGCAGACGCAAAATTACCGTAATTTTTTTAAAAATTACGATATTTAGAGTAATTGTTATAGTTTTCTAATGACTTGAGTAGTTTGGAAGGAAACATATTTTTTCTATGTTCCTAATAATATCTCTGAAATTGACAAAAACAAAACCCTTAAGAAAAATAATTTTTGGAATCCTTATATGTACGGAATGGATTTACGTATCCCCAAATATGTACATGATCTGATATGCCTAATATAATAAAATTTGTATATTACAGTAAAAGAAGAGTGCACTGTATACCTTTAATTGCTATTAGAAATTATTTCTTAGTTTTCCATTTTTTCGCTCCCATATATGGTAGTTTTCTTTGTCAAGGCTTTTTTCGTTAATTTCGCTAAAATAAGACATGAAAATATAAACCTTGTACCCCTAACCCACCTATGCGATACAATAATTTAGTACTAAATATCAATAAGTACCACCAGTAATTGACTGACAATGCTATCTTCAATGTTTTCCATCATCCATTGATATTTTGTTTCTTTTTCTCTTGTTGAAATATTTGTTAGCGTTTTAAAACTAGCCCTCAAAAAACTTTTATATCATTCCAGGTTTAACTTGTGTACATTCAATCAATAAATTATATATTAGTATTAAACCTCTGAAGAAAAGTTCAATATATAAAAATAATAATAATAAAACAATAATTTCAGTTTAACGTAATTAATTCGACTACTCGCTGAAAATAAAGTATCGGTGAATGTCCAGCATAATTCACAGCGCATTCAAATTTTATTGCACCGTATTATGTTTTGGCAAAGATTGAATCACTGGAAATTATTCTAGTGGTACATTCCAATATAGCTACAGTCGTAATAATGAAATAAAGGTTATTTATCAAGGACAATATAATATTAAATACTTTGATAATATAAGATCACGGAATTAGTCGCTTACACATAAAATGCTTTATTTAAGATGTGGGTAATAGACCCCATATTAATACCTTTAATTGCCTTTGCGATCCATGCTATTACAGTGGGTAGGAACTGAGGTGCAAAATCAAAGGAAAATTTTAAATTATAAAATCCGGGTTCCGGAGTAGCCTCAACTCCTACTAGTGTGTTTTTCCCAAAACATTTTTCCTTTCGACCATCTTCCTGATTATCACATTTCACTGCGAAATATTTATTAGGGTTCAAAGCACTCTTACCCCAAAAAGTCAAAAGCATGTTCTGATGAGCACAAAGCGTAGATGCGAGTAGAATTTTCGGACAATCTTCTTGTACTGGTCCACCGCCGTTTATTAAAATATGTACATGTCCGTAGAATTTATCCGATCCCCAATATCCCGCATCCGAGTGATACATATCGACGTAAGTTGCATCATTTTCTGTTAGTTGATCTTCCATATCAATCGTGCTGAAACAAAGGCCGGCTGGATCTAGTGCCGTTATTCTTGCCAATTTTTTTCTAGAAAGCAACTCAAATTCTTTCCCTGCCCTTGCAGAAATCAGAGATCCTAGACTATGACAGAAGACGTGAATTCGATTTAGTGGATATCCGATATCAATCACAAGTTTGTTTAAAAAATTACCAATATGTACTCCAAGTCCGTAAACGTTTCGGCTTATTTCAAAAACGCCTTCCAATGGGTTTAGGGATTGACTGATTGTGTACGGGGTGTAATCAATGTAGAAGAAATTAATATTTTCAATTTGAAGGAAATAAGGTTTTAATATATCCCAGTCTACATAGTCGATGCTTTCCTGTATGCCAGGTATGTAAATATAAGTTTTGTCTCTGAAGTTTAAGTCGGAATTTTGTTTCAACCCTGGACCAGCCTCATTTATATTCCAAACGTGACTCTTGTTAGTTCGCGTACTGAAAGCATGCAGGAAGATACGTTCAGGTTTAACCCTTGTTTTGTCTTTACTTTTCAAATCACCTGCAATGTGAAACATATTTGTAGATTTCAGTATATCACTTATGAATTATAAGCAGACGTTCTACTATACGATTTTTAAAAAATATAGTTCAGATATCGGAAAATAAGTTTCATTTATTAGGCATTTAATTTCTTAGTTTTTCAGGAAGTTAACAAAAATTTTGTTTAAGAATCGGTAATCATTGAAATGAAATTGGTGCTTAATGTTAAATATTCTAACACATTTATATGTTAATTAAAATCTTACTGTTGAATAATAATATGAAAATAAGCCTGTTCAATATACTTATAACTATAATTCATTTTATTTACGTAATAAGTAAGTATTTTAAAATTCTTATCTTTTCGTTTGGACCTTTTAGGCAAACGGTTTCTTTGTTCATATTGTGATAAAGCTTGTACCGCCTATAAACTACATTGTTTGTACTACTATGTGTTTATTTTCTATAATGTACAAGATTTGTAAGACATCAGCAAAAGAACGAATTAAATATTAGTATGGGTATCCAATCAATCACCGAAGCATACGCGATGTGTGACTGGCACCAGTAAGTGCTTATGTACTATCTTCTACTATACTTACTTTAAAAATTGGTTTATATTGTTACTATATATGACATATATATACTACTGCTATATTTATTATAATAGTACAATAACTCATTCGTAAGTAAGGTATATAAAATCAATAATATATAAAATAATGAGACGTTTTGTAAGTATCCAAATGAACATTACTCAATTGTCAATTTATTTCTCTATTTCTCTCCAACACCATTAATTATTAATTACGTAATTTTTAATCTTCAGAATCTAATAAAAGGTCAAATATTAATATTTGAAATATCATTAAATATTTGACCGTGGTAAAATCGACACCATTTCTTTTTTGTATAAAGTAAATTGCATCTTCACATCGGAGAATTACTTTTTATTCAGGGAATTTAAGGAATTTATGAAAAGGAGGGGAAAAAAATTGTTTGTATGTGAATGTTTTTTTTTGTACTTCTTTATATCGACTAACATGCTTTGTTGAAAATATCGGTTTTATAGTATTTATGAATCCGTACATGCCATGGGTTTCTCGCCCTATTTACTCTACTTTAATAGAAAACTGACTCCGGTCTAAAGAAATGAAATATATTTTTGATTCGGATCGTTATTGGTATAAATGTAACCAGAAAATGACTACAGTAAAATTTACTTTTGTTGCTGTAATATAAAAATATTGATATGTAATAACAAAATATAAGGATATCTAGACTAATTTGAACACAGAAGAAAAGAAAGCTTGGGTTTCTTTTGGAAACATATTTACAATTTTAATAAAAAGAAAAATTCTAATAACGTGTTATTAGTAGAAAACACTCATATATTAGACAATTTCAGAAAATTGAGACTCAACATGAGTTTGAATATATATTAAATGAAATGAAACTTGCAATATTTTTTTTTGCAAAATCTTACCCCTAATGAGAAAAATGGGGGCGGCTCCACCATCTATGTAAAATACCCTCCCCGTCTATTTCTGGTGAATAAAGATAATGAAACAACGATATCAGGGCAAATGGGATATCAATACGATAGTTGAGGGATGTTAAAGTGGGAAGGCGCAACAAGTGAATATAAAGGAAAACCCTTTAAAATAATATTTCAAGACATTCGAAATAAGTGCTGGATATATTGGTAATACATCAATTTGCTTTGTTGTAATATTTCTAAAACCAATTTATTTAATGTAGTTAAACAGCTCCTTCTTAAAAAAACCTTTTAAGTCTTTTTTTAGGTTCTATTCCCATCTCCTAAAAACTTCATATGATAAAATAAAAATAATGACATTTAAGAATTCAGCACCCCAAAATTACCAAATACTTTTCAAGCAGAAAATTTTAGAAGCTAAAGTTGCAGATCTGTGCATTTATTATATATAAATACCTCAACATTTCTTCTTTATTTTTAAGGCTATTTGTTTATATTTTTGTTATCTCGATTTAACATCTAAAGTATTTTTTTAACTAATGGGTAATTGTTTCGTTCTTGAATTTTTATATAAGTTAGCATGTGTGTATATCCCCATTATATACGAAAACAAGAACTTTTTACAATGTGATCCAAATAGGTGTTTTGTTTTAATTGATTTAGTTTTGCAAAGTTTTTTATAATTTTTGTACGTTATTTCAAATTAAAATAATTAATATATGCTAATAAGTTGATACCTGGGAAAAAATATTTTCTACCATTTAACATTTATTTATTTTATTCTATCAGAAGAGACGGATAGGTTCGAATGGATGAGAGTCCGTGAACCCGTATTCGGATCTGGACTGATCGATACAGAACTGAGTGCACGACGAACACGTACCATTCGGTACTATATGTGTACAGTGCGAGTGTAAAATGGTGCTACTAGCGGCCGTCGTTTAAATTTAAATTAAACGAAGTGTTTTGTTGCAAGACAGCGCGCAAGCATCGACTAAACATAGGTCCGCCCTCTGCCACCAGTTCCGTGAATCGCATATCCCAACGTCAAACGTTATAACAATTCGTAAATATGTGTAATATCTACTTTCATCAAAATAACGCATTAGCATGCTGGAGAGAATTAATGGAAATAAGGAAATAAAAAAATGTCTTCAAAATGAATTTTAGTAGAAAATCATGAATCATATCGGAGTCTTTGTGTAAGTATGTACTTACTCGTATACGTAAATGCGAGCAAAAACGAGCATTAGATTTACTGGGGAATATCTCTTATTCGATAGTGTCCGGTAGAATGAGCAAAACAATAATTTTCCGAGTTCAGAAATCCGTTCTCGGATAGAGTTTGCCACCGAAAATTTAAACATATATCTTACAAAGACAAATTAGATTGGAAATAAATAATTGCAATCTATAGATGGTATAACATTGTTTCTAGTTTGTACCGGAAAAGTACGTACGGTGACGAAGGCCAAACATTTAATTTTTGTTTACGTACTATTCCGAATTGACACATATAGTCGTAAAAATTGTAAAAAATTATTAACAAATAAAACTTTTTACCAGAAAATAGTTCCATTTTCAAATAAACATTAAACAAAAACTCACTAAAAAGTATAAAATTATTATAAAGTGAGTTCCGTTTGCAACTTTTGCGGCAAAATATCGTTTTTGAACATTAATAAATTTGCACGATTTTGGATATTTTTTATGAATGAAAATTTGACTATTTATTTGGAACATTTACGGTAAAATATTTTTCCGACCATAAACAAATTTGTAAAATATTGCTAGTGGAGATTTTTGTAATTGGTGCCAGCGATAAGTAGCGGTTATCATATTCTAGTTGCGTTTATTATTTCCTACATAAGTAGCGATTCAAAGAGCATTATTTTGTTGACTTTTTTGAATTTGATTGCTATTAATTGATTTATAAATTGCGATTGACATAAAGGAAAATTAAAATCTACAAGCTATTACAAATATCTCATTTTATATATTCCTTGCATTATTTAATTATTTAAAGTGTCCTTTATAAAAAAATGATTTTTTCTTTATTAGATAATTTTTCTACCTCAGTTTTTCTTTTTGTTTATTTTTTACATAACTGTTTACATATTTTCCTACCTAATAGTTTATTTGTTTCATGCCTTTACACGTACTTGCATGTACATACCAATCTAATTAATTTCTGCTTTTTTACTATCATTGTTAATAGATTTATTTTATTTTACGAGCCGGATCCAAATGAAACTACACCTCAACATTGAGGTGTACGGTTATTGCATTTTGGTTTTATCGGAGACCCTGTCCGCTAATTGTGACCAGAAGAATCGTCAGATACGTACTGAGGACTTACTGTACTGTACTTCCTTTTGCTGTCTTTCGGTCCCATCGTCAGTATTCGTGACCTATGGACTCATTAAGACTAGAAAAATGAGCCCAAACTCGATAAATCTACTCCTTACTTGAATAGGTCTATCACCAACTTCCAGTCCCGTCATCATACCCTGACCATAATCTGTCAATAAGTACTTAAATATAAATGTCAAATGAGTTCAAATTCGATATTAATTTTCTCAAACAGGCCTTGTGCTGTCATCCATTGAAGAGATACTTAGGATATCTCTGGAGTTCATTATTAGGTCCTTATCATATTGATACATAATCTCTATGATATTGTTTCCTTTCAAAATAAAAACGAATAATAAAATTGATCAAGACGTCTCCGAGTTAAAGCCGTACATACACGAAAAAAAGAAACATATGCGTTGAATTAAGAATCTTCTCCTTTTTAAAGTCCTTGAAAAAGAAATTGAAACAAATGTAATTCTGCTTAATTTTGTTTTTGGTTTTGATCAAGAACTGAAGTTATTTTAAATTTATATTTAAATTGTTATTATACCATATATAATTGATATATTCAATATCTAAATATATTATTTCTAAAAGGTGTTTTTTGGTCGAGCGGCTCGATCTCTTTAACTACTGCACCAAAAAAAATAAAAAAATACCCACTTAAAGCTTATGTTTTCTACTTTGGGCGAAAAATATAAAAAAATTGGAAAAAAATCTTTTTGTTAATAAAAAAATTAATTTTTATAAGAATTGGTATGAGCGCCATCTGTGGGCGACACATCAAATATCTTAGCCAAATTGTATACTTGGAACACGCTAGATGGCGATATAGTGCGAAGACTTCGCACGGGTCAGCTAGTCAATTAATATATTCAACATCATTGATATATTCAATATCAATTTTCTCAGACGGGCCTTGTGGTGTCATCCGTTGAAGAGATCATATTGATAAGTAACCTCTGTGAAAGCGTTTCCTTTCAAACTAAAAACGAATAATGAAATTGAAACAAATGTAATTCTGCTTAATTTTGTTTTTGTTTTTGATCAATGACTGAATTGATTTTAAATTTACATTTAAAATGTTATTATACTAAATGTAATTGATAAAAATTCTACCAGGCTTTATTCCAGATAATTATCTGTTTTTGTTTCGAAAAGGAAGTTTGTTATTTAACTAATATTTTTTATTTAATAGATAATAAACATGTGCATTTGCCAACTACTTTGTCGTGCTTTTTAATTAAAAGGCTCGGTTGGAGTAACTATTCTTTCTCCTTGCAATATGTATTGTTTATTCTTCCGTCATATGTTGCGATTCATGATTCTTTTGGATTCGCAAAGTAAAGCGCACACGAGCCAAGCCAGTTAGTCTGATCCATATAGGTCTATCTAACACGTAACCCGAATGGAGGTCATGAGAGCTATGCATCCAAACCCGACTCCTATGTGAAACTTTTAGGTAATCTTTTCTCTTCTTGTTTTTTTTCATAAAATTATCTAACACTTTAAATGCAAAAGAGACTTTGTTTGTTCAATTGTTTTTCTTTCATGTCTCATATTTTCCATGAAATATTGCATTCATAGAGGCTGTCCCATGGAATTAAATATTATCTTCGAATAGAACTTGTTTTTGATAATTAAAAAAAACCGTTCCGTTAGTGATGTGAACGTGAAGATAGGTGTTCATATACATAACAAATGGATAATATCGTCCTAATCTTAGAATTAATCATCTTTTGGGTTTAAAGATATTTTTCAAGAAAACAACGAAATATTTATTTAGTTAAGACAAAGTAATAAGTTCATAATTCTTATAACTTTTACGTGGTTTCTTTGATTTCATTCATCTGAAACTACTTTCCATTCCCATTCCTCAGATTAAATATTTTTACATGACAAATATTTCTAAATGGCACCACCATTTTTTTTTCTATAAGCTAATGAAGCCGCGCTTCAAATCTTGCAATTTATATAATAATATAACGGTAATGGTAACTAATCTTTGATAATTATATTACAATCAAAAGTCATTCTTATCAGTTTTAAGATATAGATATGCGAGAAGATGCTAGAAAATCTATCATGCAAATTATCAGTTAAATTTATAAACCAAAGAATAAAAATAATGTGTTTTGTATGTACGTCAAATCAAACGCCACTGCCTAAGTTTTTAGGAAATCTCCAAATGTCAACGCCTACAAACTTGAAATTTGGCACGTATCGTGTGCTTGCTAATATAGCTAAGATTTTTCAAAATTCATGCTCTAAAGGTATGAAAGTAAAAGAGGGAGATTGTAAGGAAATTCCGAAATTATTGAATTTGGAACCATGGAAATTTTTGTTCAGTGTCTCATAAAGAAACATGTGTCTTCGTTTTTGAAAATAGTTATTATGTCAAAAGCAAGTAAAACAAAATGCTGTCTTGGTTTCTTTTCATCCATGAAAAGCCGGGATCTATAGCTAGTAAAATCTATAAAAAATATTATTTGAAACATTTGTTTCCTAGCCTATAAACTCTATACAGTGTGAAATTTTCGCTCCTCTGGAAATAATAATTCCATTACACATTCAATTGTTTCCGACAGTTGGTTAATCGTGTTGAAACAGTTTGTACTTAATTTGTGTTACTAAAACTTCAAAAATGTATGCAGGGAATTTTATTTATCATTCGACAATAATTCATTGGAGACCGATTACGTTAATGTCGCACAGATATCAGCTGCGTAAACACCACGATAGCTGAAGTCAAACATTGTGACGGCAACGGATCGCAAAAAAATTACGATATTTACATATCATAAATAAAATTATTTTAAACAAAATAATTTGTGAAAATTAGAAATAGAGACAGTGAAAATTAGTTAGATTGAAATTGCACCGAGTATTATGCACTTCGATGAAATATGTAATAGAAAACTTATTAAACACGACTTGAACTTGCGTTAGTGTTTATTTCCGTACACACTAAAACATATAATACTTAAGATACATAGTATTTCTATTAAACTATTTTATTTACAAATACCAATACTATTTTTCATGAAGAATATTTATTGTCAAGTATATTTTTCACAGCCATAAACTATCTGCAATATTAATAAAATTTGAAATTTATAATCATATCTTCAGTTCTTTAGCAAACTATAGGTAAATTTCATATAATAAATTTTTTTAAAAGTTTTAATTTCAAAAGTTTTAGAGATAAAAATATATTTATGTGGACATTTTTAATAATATCTCTATAATTACCTTAAAAAAATTTAAAAAAATATTGATTTAGGATTCTCATAACTTGTATTTTCAATTCATTAATACATCATAAATAAAATTAATAAAAAACAAAAAATGTATTTCCCAACTCAACGAATTTAATGTAAATATTTCTGATTGTTAATTATAAATACATTATATAACTAAGCCAAGTTTCAAATTTCTAGCCCAAACCGTTTCTGGGAAAAATAGTTCTAACTGACGGATAGTCCGTGTGTGACATTTGAATGATTTTATTCTTCATTTTCCGACTTATTTTTTCCTCAAAAATAATTCAAATTGATAATACATCACAAAAAGTTTGACAAAATTTCACTTGTATTTATAGTCTCGATGTTGATAATTCCAAATGTTCAATTTAGCATCATTAAATGGAGAAAGATATTGCGCAATAACTTAATTTAAGTAATCGGTGAAGTCTTGATTTTAATAAAATTATGTATTAATATGTAAGTAAATAAATAGGAATTCCGTTACAAAGTAAGGATATATTTGTTATGTTTTTTTTCTATTGAATTGGTTACAAACATTAATGTTTATGTATTATTATAAATTATAATAATTGAACGAAAATAATTTAATACTTACATTTCAATAGACTGTTTAATACATCTCCTTTTATTTTCACTATATGTCTGTAATCCAAAGAGCTGGCACTGTTCACCACTAAAGTGAGTAAGGCGATTTTTAAAGCAACGTACGCCACTCCGCGCATTGTTGTAGTGCGGTGCGATTAACATTGAATAATAATTGAGCATAAAGTAATTTATGATCTTACACGGGAAATTAATTAACACAGAATAACTCAGCTGAAAAAATATGGTGTTATAATATTTATTCAATCGGGGAAATACAATTATTTTAAATGGCTCCTTCAGCTGGCCTATCATTGTAATGAACTAAATAAATAGTGCTGAATATATGGGCAATCATTAGGTTGAATGAATTTTAATATATTGAGTTTACCTGCAGTAACGCAGAGGAAATATTTTGATTTTTTTTTAAATATTTTTAGAAATATTATTAGCTTTATACAATTTCTATACATTGTTTATGGTTTATGTCGACTTTGTTTTAAATTGTATTCCTAATCACTAAAAATGAAATAAACTTCTGCATGCTGACAAAATTACAACTGGTTGAAAAAATATAGTTTATCGACAAAAGGGTATTGTAATTTGAGATTTATCTTCCACATATTCACGAATATTGGAATAGTGTGTAAAAGTATATTTTATTAAGTTTCGTATAATGTAGTTTGTATATTACGACATAAAATATTTTTTAATTATTTTGGGTTTGGAATGAGCTAGAAGCCAATAAATATTTTTACAATTTTAATCTCTTTGTAAACATACTATTTCGAAGCCACTGAATGCATTACAAATATAATAAAATTAGTCCTACTCTTTTTAAATAGGTTTGGTAAAAAAAAAGCTTTGTTATAATATGAACGACATATGCCGAAAAGAGAAAATAATTTCGTAACTTTCAGTTCCTCGGGACTAATTTTCTCAAACTTATCTCTACCGTTTAAACAAAAAAATATATAAATTGTTGTAATATACCTAGCAAGTAGTGTAAAAAATATTTAAAAAACTGGTATATCAAAAAATTATATGTTAAAACAAATAAAAAATTCAATTTTGAAATTCCTTTTATTGTGGAGTTGCTATCTCGGCACGTGTAAAAATATAAAAGGCGCGTGGAAGCCAAGCACGTCCAAAGTGAAACCTGCTATTTTTCATTACCTTTATGTATCACTGTCTGTCAATCCACTTACTGCCACTTTGCAACCCTCTTCCCCTCTCCTTTTTCTCTTTTTCCCTCCCCTACACTCCACACCTCTCCCTACATCACTTACTCTATCTACCCCTCTCCCACTCTCACCCACCTTTCCCATGTATTCTATCCTTCAAATCTCAGCCTTTTCATACCTTCCATTTCGTTCCCTCCCATCCTATTTTCTACACCCTTTGCATATGGGCATTTTTACACTGGAGGCTACTGCACGCACCGGTACGGTAACGAATCTGGCGTGGCAGCGGCGACCGTGTGTCACCGGCGAACTGTTTACCACGGGACGGTAGGGCAACAATTCACCCTCTTTTTATGAAACTAGAGAAGTCAATACACAAATTGAACATTTTTATATTAATCTTGCACAATCTACCAGAATTTCATACATGATGCATTACTTTATCCCGTGATAAAGTATGTCTACTGTAGCTGTTAGCTTTAAGGCGCAAATACGCAGCCAAGCATTAATATTGTGTTCACTAAGTTTTTAAACTGAAATAAAGTACTTGGAGCATATGTGTATGAAATAAAGTATGAAATATAGTACTTGGGCACGATGAAATAATTGTATTCGTTTAATACTTCACGTAGCTATATAATATAACAATATAATGGCAGTAAAACGATGGCATGTCGCTCAGGCTGCCATCTTGTGTGTGAAACGCCAACTACATTTGACGAAATGTTGTTTATAAAGAATCGTAAATTTTACTTAACTTATTACCTTTTTGTTTATATTAATTCTTTTGGACGTGAAACATCTAATGACGCGTTTAGAAAAGATTTAAAATGTCCCGATGGCACGTCGCGACGTGCCATTCAGTCAACTTCCCCCCTTGCAGGCACTGTAGAATTAAAAATATATTTTCAACAGATTGTCAAGAAATATTCCTGTGAAAATTATTTCATAGAAATTAAAAACAGTTTTATTAGCACCAGTTTTATATTGGTTCAAATAAAAATACTTCAATTAAAAATACAAAAAAAATTAGATGTTTCATATATGCCGGACATGCCATGACAGTACAATAGTCACAATAATTGTTATAATGTTTTAACCTTTTTGATAACAAAATTAACATTTGATGTCTATAAAAACGACTCAAGGCCAATAAGGTTAACTCAATTTAAGGTTGGCATTACTAATCTGCTGATTTGTGAATGAAGCGAGGAAATATAGAAATACCTATTTACAAAATGATGGTCTTATTTCAGTGGCCAATGAAAAGGTTATTGTATTATTTTATTCCGGTCCCAGGCTGATTGAATTTAAATCATTTTAAATATGGATCTGCGTTTAGTTTCAAAGTATTGTGTAAATATTTTAGTGTCGTCTTTAATAACATTTCATTTAGTTGCGAATTGCATTAACCTACCATAGTTTACTAAAACCGACGAAAAGGGTTCTTAAAATATATTTTGATCCCGAAATTATTTATAAAAATGTACGTTTTTTTATTTTTATAAATTTTTAATAACGGTAAGATGTTGTTGTTTTCATGTCCACATGAGATGATGAAGATCTCATATGGAAAAATGGTTGCCAGAGCTTCGAAAGGTTGGACTTCTCCAGTCCCGTTTGAGGGGGGCCGGGAATCGAACCCGGGTCCCTGCGGTGCCCCGCGCACTCAACGGCTGTGTGTCTTGCGATCAACCCAACACACCACGGTGACGACAATAAAGATAAGTATAAGTTAAATAGAGCTTGTATAAATTCAAAAATATTTATACAAAAATATTTATAGGATGGGATAATTTAATAAACTATACTGAGTTGTTCGTTCATTCACCTAATTTCACACACATAGAGACACCTTTAGAAGCCGATTAATATACTTAGAACACAAATTTAAAATCTTCTACTGAAATAGTTATTGCTGCAATTTCGCATTTTAAAAATAAAGTGATTAACGTTGCGATAAGTATGCGGAATGTCACTTCATATTGCATTACCCGCGCGCTCTATCCTGTGTTCTGTTACCGAGGTGTATTTGCGTGTAATTACTATCATCAGAAAGCACGTTATAAACAGGCTTTCACAGGATTTCCTAAATTTTTTGATTACACGAGTGTTGTTCCTATACCCTTACCAGTCACAAGGCCATTTTTAAGATGTATCTTTTCCCTATAAATCATTTTTTTAAATGAAATAATATGTAGATTATTTTTATCTGCTAAAATAGATCTTTCAAAAACGTTAACCCGACCATTCCTTTAAAGGTCGTGCAAATATCGTTTCTAAAAACTGAAAAAGAGGGTCGGCATTCTAGTGATTTTTAAGAGTTTAAAAATAAATTAAAAAGGTATTTCCTCTAAGTGATGATTATCATTTACAATAATATGGGACGAAATATTTTTTTTATTTGAATTTGTTAACATAAAAAAATATTTTCTGTCCGATAAAAAAATAGGTTATTTTTAACTTTGTCATACAATAATTGCATTTAAAATTACAATAAATAAATGTAATTATTGTATGAATATATTTAAAAACTTCCTTATAATGAACAGAATCTCCGTGAAAAAAGTTTTGAGGAAAATATTGAATCACTTGTGTAATTAACATTTTTGTTTAAATTAACACCATATCTATACCCGTTAGGTACAATTTTGTAAGTTGTCGCATATAGCTTTGATATTGCGGCATCCATCTCTTAAGATATCCAAACTTATCCATCGTCACATTAACAAGGGTAGTAAAAACTCGTTTTTAAATAAACGATAAATCATGCGTTATTAAGAGAAAAGGAAGCAATATATAAATGTGTGTCCTTTGCTTCATAAGCAACTGAAATAAAGTACTTGGAGTATATGAGGCACGATGAAATATTCAGCATACAATATTCTATTCTCTAATTACGAGTAGTGTAATATTAACTCGCCGTATTTTGTTTCGTTCTCTTTCGGTCGTAGTATTTGTTTTTTTGCGTTATTATTTTCTTGTTAGTTATTTTGTAAATGTTAGTGAGAATTACAGCAGTAACGAATATTACGACACGATGGTGTATCTAGGAAAGAGTAACGGTAATCCACAATTAAATGAAACTACGTGATGTAGTATTAGTTCTACTTTCTTTAAATTTCTTTAACCACGACCTAGGTTTCGTTGTATTACAACATCTTCAGGTGGGATATTGGCAAAAATATCTTTGCCAATATTCCACCTGAAGATGTTGTAATACAACGAAACTTAGGTCGTGGTTAAAGAAATTTAAAGAAAGTAGAAATAATACTACATCACGTAGTTTTATTTAATTGTGAATAATGAATTCCTACAAAATTAACGCCAAATATATTCAATAGTAACTGTAATGTTTAGTGGTGCGGCTCGTGATTAACAGAATAAAGTCTACTTTGGAGATGATTATACCCCAAATAGACATAGTCGTGGGAGGTGAGGGAAATATTTTTCGAAATAATAGTATCAAATGATTCATTATTTTTTACATATAGGGCAATGATAAAAAAAAAATAGAGAACGGAGACTTAATTTTAATGAACTGTGAGAATTATTGTTATACATGATTTCGCTTGTAACAAAGTGCAGCAAAATACGCCGCAAGTTCTTTAAATTTATTGATATGTGTTTTGCGATTAAAATTTTTCTATCTCTTATGTTTCTTTTACAACAGAATTTTAATACACAATGTATATTACTGATGAAATTTACATTTCTTTTCAAATAATTTACTAAACTCAAAAAAAATATTTTAGGCTCTGGCCATCTAAAGGTTGTATATATTTTATAAAAATAAATTCACTATGAAACGAAAAGTATCAAAATTTAAGGAGGACGAGGGAATTGTACTCACTTTTGATTGACTAATACCGTGCACGCGTTTTATTGTAATAAGCTGACGTACCAATCCCATGTGCTTTAAATCGTAATTGTCGCGGTTGTGACAAAATCGATGTACATTGTTTGATAGTATTTCATTACCGAATTATTTACTATCGTACTATCAGAAATAGTTATTTGTAATAAATTCTTATTTCTTTAAATTTAATCTAACTAATTTTAATAATAACTTTAATGTACTTGAAGACATTGTGTAGATGCTAGGGTTGACCATTTTTTATCATTTATTATTCCTCAGCAACTTTGAAATGACCAATATTTGGATGAACATATAATAATGACAACAATGTCGTCTTTTACCGCTATTTCTTATCAATTGTTAAATCAAAAATTATTTTCAACATAATTCTACGTTCATTTATTTTGTAGATAGAATATCGATGGAATGAAAAATAAAGATGGAATTTATCCAATGTACAGACAAAACTAAGTAATACAAACATAAGTAAATTCTGTTAAAAGATATCACCTAGTTAATAATGAAAAAAGGAGATTTGAAATTATTTCAAAGTACATTATTATTTAGTATTATTATTAGCCCATTTTAGTCACTTAGTTTTTGAGTACCTTTATCTAAAATACATATTTGTAAATGTACATAATCTGTATAACACAAAATATAAATTTCCTTATATGTATCTGTAAATGTATGTAATACTATTAAACTTAGTTATGAAAAAAATGTAAAGTTCTTAATATCATTCTCATTACGGAGTAGGTAACTAATGGATATGTCAGACGTGGGAAGTACGTTTTTAAAATATGGTCGTAGCTTAACATTGGTATCATTCGCCCATTGTCATAGTCATAGTTTTTTGCAGAAAGGTTTACAAAGCATATTCCGTCATGTCAAAAGTACAATATATAAATATGTTTTTATAAAATAAATATGAATAGTAATATAAAACGTTAATGAATAGATAACATAATTAATTAAAAATATAATATTTGGATATATGAAATGATGATTAATATTTAATACAGCTATCCAAACCACAAGCTTTTCTCCCTTAAAACTACATTTTATTAACAATCATTACTCTAATGGTCACTTTTCCAATTGCAATGACTAAACTTTTATACTAAACGCACAAACGTTACACAGAATTTTCTTAACAAGTAATAGTGATGTCGTTGTCATGTGGATTCATAATTTCACCTTGCTTATATATTTTTATCGATAAACATCGGAGCTTAATTTATATCTTACAAAGTACATGCCAGTTTCTGTTCCAAATAATTTATATTTGGTAGCTTTTGTAATGAAATAAATAATATAATGTAAATGTTATACGTTTACAAATGAAATATTATACCACCTTTTTCAAAATGTTATGTTCCACTATAACTTTTGCACCGATTCATTGCAAAGTTTGGCATTTTCTGACACGATGCTTTCGCGACTGTAGTCTTAATGTAAATCATATATTCGATTTTTTGAAGATGTCAGATTTTACTTCCATACATCTAATGGAGTTACCCAAGTAAGAATCGTCCAGTGATTATAAGGTCCATGCTCGTAACCGACTGCGAAAGCATTACTGAGCTTCGATACCAGGGTTTCGCCTCATCACACCTACTTTCACTTGTATTCACCTTTTGGTAGCTTAGCTAATTTTGAAAAATTATTATGTTTGGAAATTCATAGGATTTCCAATTTTTTGTAGTCTTTTTAAGTTTTGGAACCAATTTTATTCAATTTATGTATGATGGACATGTATGATGTAAATTATTGGAAAAAAATTCAGATCTTTTCATTAAACGTATAACTTTAGTAATGATTTTCTTAAAGATATTTAAGAGTTTTACATAACTTTGTGCTCAGTTTTTATTAAAAGAAGAAATCGAAACTTTGCCACCGTCGCAAATATTGCAAGAGAAATTATTTTTGTAATATTAACACCACACCGAATCGGAAGTGTAGTTTGTGGTTGAAACTATGCGTGTGGCGTTTTCCGATTTAAGAGAAAACTACTGAAGACAGTCATTTAGTAGCCTGCATTATGCGAAAGATGAAATATATTGTGTGAGGATTTTTTAAAATTATATTCAAAATATATTTCCTTTTTTTTACTCACCCTAAATAGTTATGTACAATATTTATAAATTGATACTTAACTAATTACAATTCATAACGTTTTGGTTAACAAATTATCGGAGTTCTGCTCACAGCTGAAAGATTTTATTTATCATAAGATTTGAAATGAGTGAAAAAAATATTCCCATTTATTATGTGGAGTATCACGTAAATTATAGGTAATATTTCAACCACTGGTAAAAGGGTCATACTAAGTAATGAAATTTCATGTTTAGCAAAATACCAATGGCTTTAAGGTATATGGACTCACTTGACTTATTATTAAAAATAGACACCCATGGCTCCTTTTAGGGATCTGTACTTCTAAATGGAAAAACGAACGTGTTAATCCGTCTATCGATCTATCACATCAGTTTTTTTTTTAAAACAAGTTGACCTAGAAACAGGAATTTATCAGAAATTAAAAATTCTTACAATAACTATATTTAAAATTCGAAATAGTTTTAAAATTTAAAATTCTCTCGCTTAATTGATACCGTTGATTAATTAAGTCATTTTTTAACACTTTATTGTATTCTTAAAAAAATCTTTATAGGTTTGTGTGTTTATTATTGAGATTTTATTTTCATTATGCCTTATTTTTTCCAGTTTCGGTGCCTGATATTTCTGAGAAAAATAACTGTGACAAACGGAAAAATTAACAGAAAAGTGAGTGATCTTTTAAGCCTTTTTTTGTTCTGAGGTACGGAACACATATAGTATCAAGCTTCGATACCGGTGCAAGACGGATTCAGGCCTAATGTACGTGTACGTAGTATCTTTATGTACGTCTACGTGTTCAGGACAATATTATTAATAACGACTTGATAAGCGCTACATGGTGTCTTGGTGTCTTACCTATTTGTTACTTTAAAGACTTTGGTAATTACATCAATCTCGTATTATATAGTAGCATTTATACAATTAGTTTCTTTGTAAATATATAAAGGAAAAAGGTAAAATTTGTTAAAAAATTCAACTACGATGACGTAATACGTTACCAATCTGATCGCCACCAGAAATATTCCGTCATATGGAGTTAAGCGCATTTACCTTCATATCTGAAACAGACAACGGGTATAATTTTAATTAGTCTAAATTCACCAACGACTTAAATGATCCAAAATTACCACTTTTATGGTTTTATGCTCATGTATTAAAACGCACTTGCGAAGAATTTATATCTTGTAGATGCAGAAACACATAGAGCAGTAACCAGAAGTAATGGTTTGTTAGACGTAAAGGAACAATCCATTTCCATCATAAGTAAACCTGTATGTCTGTGTGGCTTTCCACACCTCAAAGTTACACATCCATGCAGGGGGTATTTCATAAATACAGTCTTTACAGGATCCATTAATAAATTTTGTCGATAAACGTCGATGATGATAAATTTTGGTGTAACGCAGCTGGTTCCCTGCGGTACAATATGCCGTTTTTATTTTTTTATTGGAATATACTCCTTCAGAATCGATTTTCATTTATAGCGTCGGGTATGAAGTTTTGTGAGGAGTAAAATCAGAAGTTCAGTACATACGAAGTTCAGAGCGTTAAAAAAGTGTAAACGTTAGGTGGCCTCTCTGCCCATCATGCATCTTTAGAGTGAGATATCAATATGTTTACTTGGAACTTCCTTATGGCGTAATAACATGAATTGTTATGTTATGTCTCCAACAGTTCAAAAGACGTATATTAAACTATTATTAACTAATCTAGTTTGGAAAATCAAAGATTAGCCGATTGAAGATTTATGTTTTGATTTAATACTTTCGCATGCGCAGTACGTACTGCGCATTAGTCGTTACCTAATTTCTAGCACATCTTGACATATCGAATAATTTATTGACACTTGTAAGGACAGATAATATACTAAGTTGTAAGCGTTATTTTTTTGGCTGAAAGTATTGCGTTTCACAAGTAGTTAAATAAATTTAGTAGTTAGAAAAGTTTTCAAAGTAGTTAAATAAATCAAGAAAACGAAACTTCACTGAAACAGAGAAAAGCCTATTGTTGCAGATGTTGGTCCCTTACAAAGATATAATTGAAAATAAACGCACCGACGGAGCAAGTGTAAAGATAAAAAAAACGCTTGGGACGCTATTGCCGAGAAATAAAATGCTAGTGATATTATTAATAAAAGGGTAATTCAAATGTACTCGTTTATAATGAATATAGAATACAGAATTAACTCCAGTCGCGCGTTGCAGCTGACACGCACATTTTTTTTTATCAAGGATATCAGTACCTGTTTTAGAAATAGTAATTTTAATCACTCCTGTTTTAAAACGGTCATGCAAATTTTAAATCTACCGTTGTTTAAAAAAATATTTCTTTTTTACCGCAGATGGAATTTATTTTAACTTTAGATTTCAAGCATTAGTAAATACCATTTTGCTAAAAGCACTCTCTGGCTTTATTCGAAGACATCTGACATGAGGTATATTTTTTTATTAAATTTTGCGTAGGTTTACAAGATTTGAATTCAAGCCGACAATATATTTTACAAATAATGTTTACATTTTTGCTATTTTTCTTTTAAATTATACTGCATAATACATATTAGTAGATATGAAAAATTTGTTGTTCCATTAGTTCGATCCATCGTTACTTCATTAGTCAATTTCATGACGATAAACATTCTAAAAATTCAAACATTTACACTTATTCTGAACCACTTCGTCAATCTTTACTTCATACAAAGTCTTATTAGCATACTTACAAGACGGCATTATTTGCATACATATATTAGAAACAAGATAATAATACTTCTTATTCGCATATTGTACCTGTCGTCAGCTAATTTTTTAAGCCTCTGATTGTGTGTTGATCAGTTCGATGCCAATTCTATTTCCAATATTTTATTTCCTAAACCTCTTGGTAATTTAGCCCAAAAAGCTTATCTTTCTTACACACAGTTCTTTCTTCCTACTTATTCATATCACTAAAGACACAATCAACCTTGGTCGTTATCTTTCCCATATCTATATTATTATTTATGTTCAAAACTTTATATGACGAAAATATAATTACGTCTACTAAATACCTTACTACTCGTATTATATTGAAGAAAATTTATTTACATCATATAAAAAAAGGCACAAATAATTAGATCAAATTATTTACATTAATGTTTTCGGATAAACTACTGTAAGTAGTGTTAAAAAACCAGTCAGTTTTTCCATATCTTGAAACAAAGAATCAAAGGTATCAAAGGGAATTACAGCACAAAATTATTTACAATTTACTTTGGAATACAATTATTTTCGGATTTTAGAATTAGCTTTAAAAATAAAGGCTTTACTTTGAGAACCTTAAGCAGTTTTTTCTAATACGATACAGTCGCAGATTTATGTTTTGTCTCAACTTGAGGCTACTGGCTCCGCGTGCAAATTATTCTTTTTCAGCAGTGTTCGTGTCATGAGTGAAAAAATCTAAATTGCACTATTTAGAGAAGCACGGAATGATAAACTTTTGGTTTTACATACGAAAAGCAAAAAATCTAATTAAGTAAATCTTTATTACAATTAATAATAATTTCGCAATTTAAATCCCCTTAAATGCAATGGTGATAATTTTGGAGAATATTTTTTTTCCCAAAACTGTTTATCAGATTAGTGAATTAACGAACCTAACAATGAAACACAGCGGAGAAGAAATATCACCAACCAATGTCGATGGTCCAAAAATGGGCGGTCACAATAAGATAGATACAAATATTAATTTATTATTAGATAAATATAATTATTAGATAAATAATAATTAAATAACATAAATAATATACTAACCTCTTATATTTGTTTTGAAGAGTTCATAATCATTAATATAATTTATTAACTATGAACTTGACGATGTTCGTTAGCAGAACCCTGGGTCTGAGTATGCTTTTTTTTCGCCATGTAGTAATAATAACATTTTTCCAGATTTTCTTTACATTTGAAACTGAATTAAAGATGATGATGAACTTTAATCAATTACACTCTAAATTTTTTACAGATTGTTGCCATTGAAGGAAATTTACAATCACTAGCATTTGAATTCCGTATTTGTCATTCTTATCAAAAATATGGGGTTTTAGCATTGTAATATTAGTAAATTTTGGGGAAATGATAAAGAATTTAGGTTAATTTGCCTTATAACAATAATAATATACTTGGAAAATTATTTAATGTTTCATTTCCATTCGCGACTCCAGGTTTTAAAATATTGTTTTGAAATTTTTTATTTGATGTGTCAAAACACAATGTGTCAAAAGACAAAAGACGATGTCGCAAAGAAATAGTTCAAGAAAAATTTCATCACTTTTTTAGTAAAACCATTCGTCTTTAAAATCATATTCCACTCGCATCACGGCGTGTGAACATCGCTGTATCACAAAATTATCCCGACCGATGCTTGCGACGTGAGATTTTTCTCCTACCCCTATCCGCGGCATACAGTGTCTCAGTGAAACCAAGTCCAAACATTTCTGAACTTATAACTCGGACGCTCTTGATTGCGGCTCGGCATCGGCTGTCCATTACCTGCGACGGACGTTTGATAAAACCAACGCATTTGCTTGGCCAAAGAGCAGTATACATACTCGTAATTGGCCACCCAATTGTTGATAAAAGAAAATTGGAACGATTTATGAAGTAATAACAACTTTAAAGCATCCAAATTGTACTTACGTTCAATCTTAATGGATTCAAGACTGATTTACTTCTAAGACATTCTAAAATAAGTTATTTTTTATTTCTACTCATATACCTCTGTTAATTTTTTTACCAATATTATTTTTTTACCATTATTACAATCACTAAATGCCAAAAAATTATCTAAAGATCCACAACAGTATTATATAATAATATAAAGCTGAATATAACTCTGCATATTTTAATTTTTTACAAAAAACTTCTTTTTAAATAACATATTCCCTAGCATACTAATATTTATTAAAATTATAAATATTGAACCAAAATAATTTTTAAAACCTAAGGTTTAAGTTTCTTATTAATCTTATATATATATATATATATATATATATATATCTTTTTTCTTTTTTTCTTTTTTTTTAAGAAACGTCTATAGTCATAGCACAGCAAAGATACAGTTGGAGAAGAAAACCACATCATTTACAGTAGAAAGAGGTGTAAGACAGGGCGACCCTATGTCACCGAAACTTTTTTCAGCGGTACTGGAACAAATTTTCAGGAAACTTAATTGGAAACAGCTTGGGATTAATATTAACGGGACAAGGTTGACGCACTTGAGATTTGCAGATGACATTGTGCTATTTGCCAAAACCTCAGATGATATAAGTAGAATGACAAGGGAACTTGTGACTGAAAGTGATAAGGTAGGTTTAAAACAGAATCCAGAAAAAACAAGAGTAATGACAAACGGAGTTAAAAGTACAATACAACTAGAACAGAAAGAAATACACTACACAGACGAATATATATATTTGGGGCAGCTCATAACTCAACAAGAGCCTATGCAAAAAGAAGTTACGAGACGAATTACTAATGGCTGGAAGACGTACTCAGGGCTAAAAGAAGCTATGGAAGACAAAAAACTACACATAAATATGAAAAGCAAATTATTTAATACATGTATATTACCTGTTCTCATGTACGGCTGCCAATGGTCGAATCTAACTCGGGACTTGACAAGCAAGTTGGCAACCTGCCAGTACTCAATGGAAAGAAGTATGCTCAACGTGAAGAAATCTGATATATTGGAAAATAGAGTGATCAGAAACAAGACAAAGGCTGTTGATATTACTGGAAAAATTAAAAGACTTAAATGGAGATGGGAAGGGCACAGGATGAGAAGTCTAGACAAATGGAGCAAAAGAGTGACTGTGTGGTACCCTAGAGAGGGCAGGCGATTGAGAGGCAGACCTCAAAAAAGATGGGATGATGACATCAGACAAGTGGCAGGAAGGACGTGGAACAGAGTAGCTCATGATCGAACAGAATGGAAAAGGTTGGAAGAGGCCTTTGCCGACTGGTAAACAGATCCACAGAAAATAAAGAAACAGGAAATACTAAATTAATAAGATAGGATTATTTTATGTTATATTTTCTTTAATTTTAAGTTTGGTTATATAAAGAATTGTATAATAGATCTGAATAAAATGGCTATATTATTGTTATTATTATTATTATTATAAGGTTTAAGTATCTCTGTCTTACACTATCTAATAATATCGTATTCACCCTTTAATTCCACTAACATTAAAAAGAGGAAAATTTAGATTCTTTGTTTGTATATTTGTTTTATTCATGCACAAAATTCTAATCTAACTGACATAAAACATTCAAGATAGTATAATTTATAGGTTCACAGGAAGTTAAATACTTATACATGATGTATAATTACTGAGATATAATTAATAATATCAGCAGAGTCGGAGAAAAACTTAGTTATTTTGGTGCTTTCGTGACAAACGCTAGGAAAACTATATAATTCTACTTTACCGTACCTTAATATAAAGTATGGAAAATTACAGGTAACAAATTTTATTTAAATAAAGAGTCTCAATAGCACATATATAAAGTTGTTATCATGCATAAGACACAAAACATATTTTAAAACAAATATATGGTTTCTACAAAAATGTGGTGAAGTTTAAGTCGTTTAATGGAATAACTATATTAAAACATAAGTTATCATTTACGTGTTATAAGAAGTCAAAACAGACTTAGCAGTACTACGTGCAGTACTACGTCCGTGTGCCAAAAATACCCTTCTAGTGTCAATAAATAAACTAAGACTTATGAACAGGCTATCATATCATTCACATCTTACTATTTATCTTAACATTTATTCGGCAGCATCCGATAAATATGGATGGTTAATATTCATTGATCTCGTGTACCGCGAATCAATTAATTCAGGAATGGTATATTGTAAAATTTTTATTTTGTTTTACTTCTTCAAAATTGGTCATCCCACTCAATAATATCGATTTTTATTTGCGACCTTTCACCAGTTGAAAAAGATAACAGGCAACGGTTTCATTTTAAACCGACTTAAAAAAAGAGAAGATTCTAAAATCGGCTATATTTTTTACGGTTCATATCGCTGGCATTTATCACTTAATTTGGACCACGAAAATAAAAGGTACAATATAGAAATCCACAGGTACCTTAATTTAATTTAAATGAACACACGATATATGTCCCCTTTTTCCACTGATAAAGTAAATAAATAATGTAACAAATTGAATAAATTATAATAAATAAAGGATCTCAGGACAATAACAGATAACGTATATTGAATTTCAGATCTCATAATAGATATAAGATAGAATTCCCTTTGGCACCAATTAACTAACCTCTTTCTTATTTTACTGTAGTATAAACTATTATTTGCCGAAAAATAGTGATCTATTTAATGATACCCTTTTTCAATAAGAAGAAAAAAATTAACAATCGAAAAATGTCTTGTATAAGACAGATTTCAACAAACACTGCAATAGTCCACGTGACTACCTGCACACAAAACATGCTACAAAATCTATCCACTCAACTGTTACTATGTCTATTAAATCAATTTTCAAGCTTTTTTATTTTCAAGATTTAACTACCTCCGACGTTAACTACCGGAAATCTTATTTCTGAAAAGCTACACCCATATAAGAAAATCCCAAGTTCGATGACAAAAGGGGGTTGACCCGGAATACTTGAATATATTTACTCTGACGAATGTTCATGTCTACAATACTAATTCAAACAGCAGCCGATGAAGATACTTATCACTTTGTAAATATGTATTTAAGAAACCTTCATTTCATAGTGACTCCGTAAAGAAATAGGAACTGTATTCTAATAGTAAATAGATTAAATTCCTCATTTCGACATCATTCACAATTAAATGAAACTCGGTGATATAGTATTACTTTTACTTTATTTAAATTCTTTATCACGACCTAGTTTTATTGTATTAAAACATCTTCAGGTGGACGATTACCAAAGATTATCTTATAATATATAATAAGGTATAATATAGATTAGAGATCGATATTATATTTAAAGTAGAATTTACTAATTCCATACAAGTGATATTTAAAGTCTTGTTCCCTTGATAAAATCTTAAGAGCTTATAAGTACTTGGATCATATCATGAAGATAGTGAACTTGGATCTGTGGCATTAGGTAGAATTTCAGTAGGAGACATTAGATGCTTCTGCATTTTCAGCCGCTTCTTCCACATAAAGCCATGTAAACCAATTCTCAATTATCGAGGTGACTGGGTGTAACTACATATATTTCATTAAATTGCGTTCACTTGGCAAACTGATGCCGTTATTAATCGAGTTAGCACAAGGTATGTACTTAATTACTGAAGGGTGTGAGACGGAAAATTTCTTAATTATTGTACACCCGGCGTCTAGGTAGGGTTGATGGGGTTAAATGATACATATCTTAGTAACGCGACAAGCATGTTTAATTTTCTTGCGTATAAAATATAAATTCCCTGAGCATAATATTCTACTATGTCGCATTTGGATAAACGCTTGCGTTAATAACAAACACTCATATAATAAGCCTGATTAAGAAAATGAAAAACAGCTTATAGAACGGCTAAAAGCTTATGTTAATGTAAATACACCTAAGCATTTGCATTATTAGAATTATTTGCTTGTGACATCGAATACATTTAAGTTTGAGTATTTTTTAAATCTTTATGCTCCCTGGTAATCAATATAATTTTGATACCTTCGATATTTGTCCAACCGTTTATCAGTGTACTTGACGCAGTCTCGTAATTACATATTTTGCCAAAATTTAGTGCTGTTAATATTCACAAAAGCAATCGTATAGAAGTGGTAGAAAACTAAAGTATGGCATCCTTTCCCACTAGGAAATGGGCTAGATTTTTTTTAGATTTCAATAAAGGTGGTGTTACTTAAAATTTATTTTCATGTGCATTCGAATATGTCATGTATTTTGTTTAATTCTAAGATTTCCTCCGCTAGTTAGCAAACTTGAAAATTGTTTAGATTTTACCTGAATTCCATTGTATTTTTAAAGCGTTTTATTACAAAAATTGGAATAAAATTCGAACACTAATAAATCTATTCAACTAAATTTATATGTGCGTATACACACACACACACACACACACACACACACACATATATATATATATATATATATATATATGTATATATATATATATATATATATATATATATATATATACTTTTTTTTTCGTCTGTCGTTAGCTAATTTTATTATTATTAATATTAAATTCATATAAAAATGTATTTTGTTATTAAAGTAATTTATTTATTAAAGTAGCATTTTATAATAACATTTGTTTCCAGTATGATGCCGATATGAAAATTACAGCCTTCATAAATTTTCAGAACGGCCGTTAAACTTAATTAAATGTTGAAATAAAATTTTTAGATAGACATAGACACTTTAAATAGAATAGCTATTTAAAGTGTCTTTAGATGCAGGTAATTTTACCTTAGTTATATATTTATATAATATATTTGTGAGCATATATTTTTTAATTAAAAAATATAGAAAATCTATATAAAATTTTTAATATTTCCACGAGGTTTTTAATTTACTATGTATTTGGATATTTTTCACTAAATTATGTTTTTGCCTATTCTTATTGTATTTGTGTATGTAGGTGCATAGAAACATTAAATAGAGAAATTTCGGATTTTACTCTAACGACGTTTTACCTATTGTCATATCGGCTTTGAATATATTTTAGAACCTAAATTATTTTTAAATTTATTAGAGATATGAAATGGTGGAAAAAGATTCACATTGCTATTTTTTATTTCTACCCAAAAATTAAACTGACACGTGTTACAGTTTTTTTTACAAAATGGTTTAGTGTATTAATTTCTATTAGTAATTCTATTGTGTAATATATCTATGTAAATAGCGCGTTAAGTTGCGTAATTTAATACGCAGTTAGATTTTAAAAAATACGGTAGCATAGCTTTCCTCATTATTAAAAGATATATTTATAAAAAATTGATATTCTCAATTGAAATTCGTTGTTAACATTCGACGAATTGTGGGAACAGTAGTACACTCGAATATGCGTTTGAATAATACAGAAACTCTATTTGTTTTTGATGCCGTAATATAAATACTTCACACATTTAACAACCTAAATTATATTACCTATTTTTTAACAGAAATAGAATAAGTATCATCTCATTTAGGTAAATGAAATCATACCGTGCATAATTTCTTCAAATATTTTCTTAAATTGTTTCTCAGAATTAAGTATTTAAGCATATTCACGTTTTTTTATGAACATGAATTTTGTGTGTCATTATAAAAAATCAATGTAATCTATTTACGTAGATGCTTGATTAAAAAAGACATAATATATAAATTAAAATACATGAATAGCAAAAACGACGATTGGATTGTCTCAGAATAAAATATAATTTTATTATTATGATCGCAATTTAGCAATATTGAGTAAATTTGAGTACACAAATTTAAACTTTTCAAAAGATCAGGTAAATAAATTAGGGAAAGAAGATACGAATACTCAGGTAATAAAAATATTATACAAATAACTTCACGAATCGTAATTAATTATACTTTTTGACTAAAGCAGGAGCTATCTTAATTATGTTAGAACTATTTCAGGATAAATAGTTACGGGAATTACCGATAAAAAATTTAAAAAAACAATTAAAAAACAAATAGAAATACTTATTCGAATTGGTTGACAAGAGCTGAACCTGATATGACTTGAATGCATTCTTAGTCACTAGAAGTGTATCTCATGAGAAGATTGTTTATGGCACCCATACTACATCATAATAAAATATCTCGATTCGCATAGACCATTTACAGAAAAATAAGTGTGATATTTTTGCGACGTTATCGTGAAAGTTTTAAGTCTCACGTTAACTTATAACTTCAAAGTGAAATTTTTATTGAGGGCTATATAAATAAGAGATATAATTTATGAAAATTTACGCAAAAAATTAGACTGAAAATGATACACATTAAAAGGAAATTAAAAGCCATGAGTATTAATTATTATATACGGACGGTATTGACATTCCAAAAACGAAAGCAATTTGATTTAGTATTCCGAAATTTCCACAATTTTCATAAAATACTGCGAGGTTATTTAATCAAAGCAAAAAGTAACAAACTGAGCTGTTACCTTACGAGAATATTTATGTGGGCGGAAACATGAATGAAGATGAATGCATCTTTTGAATGTGACTTATTGAAATAAAGCGGACAGAGCATATGATATTTTTAGAAATGGTATAATCGTCTTGGGAAAAGAGTCATCTCATCGTTTATTTATTTTTTCATATAAATTGTCAAGCTTTACTATTATTTTGCACTAATATTTCAATATCTTTTTAATAAATGTTTTCAATTTTGAACTTTAATTCAACGAGTATACTATATCGGCGAACTGGGAATAGAAAAAGATTTACATATTTTAAATTTCAATTTTCTGAAACACTAAATATTTTTGAGAATATTCACTAAAAGAAATTATAATTGTAAATGCAACCCGTTCCATAACTCTGTATTAAAATAACGAATATTAAATGTAAATGTGCGCAGAAATTATTATTGAAATACCTTAAGAAATTATTACTATGATACCTCTTTTCACTGTTAATATTTTAAAATATGAACTTGGCTTCTTACAATGATACTTTTTATTTTATTTTTTGAATTTTATGGGAGACTAAGGATTAAAAGCGACGGTAAACGTAATGCAAAATGTTTATTTATAAAACTGGTTAAATGCAAATCGTACTCACGTAATTATTTTTCCCGACGATCAGTTGTTACGGAAATAGCTTTATGGTGCATCTTGGGAAATATATTCGTTGATCTAAGAGTCTGATCGTTTATAAAATTACAAGATATCGTTCTCGCTTCCAACACAATAACGTTTTTATCTTTGTTTCTATTTTTTACGACTGTGAGAAAAAATAGGTTTCTAACATTTCGTAAGTTGACATAATTGACAATTTGTTAAAAATTGTTCCATTATTTTTCTAAAGTTAGGTTTCGGATTCAAAGAGCTGCATTTTTATACCGGTCTTCATGATATCGTTTCCTAATATTTTTGTTAGACTTATTCTTGTTACTTAACAAAGAAGAAAACTTCATCGAGTTTAACAAAATCGAACATTATAATGAAAGATTTTTTTTCATAAATAACTAATAAATTAAATTTGTTTGATATTTGAGAGTTTTTGACATTTTTCCGGAAGAGATATTTTTACTTCATAGGTGTATATTTATTCCTAGGTGCCCTTTGTTATTTTTCCTAGCGCGTTTTCATCAGTCGATTCGACTAACCTAGTTTATTATACCCTTGAAATATAATAATTTAATAACTTATATTTACGCTTTTATCTCATAACATTATTTATTAAAAGGAAAATGTATTCAAAAAAGTATTATTAGTTTAATAAAAAATATAAATATCAGATTAATTGCACCCTTACTCAGATTTCAATGAACAGTTCCAAAGAACTTTGTGCTCCGCATATTTATTTTTAAAGCATTTTTACTATCACGAGTTTCTCACATGGTAATTTTATGGTAACAATAGGTACAAATTTTTTTCTTTTTGGATCGCATTTCTTTCAGTGCCGGTTTTGTAATATCTTTAGAATCTCCCACCTTTAAATTTTTTAATTCCAGACACCAGACGTGCATATACAATTCTTACATTTAATTTTTTTTTCAACGGCTTTTCTTTGGTTTTTGTGCGAAAAGATCTTCAGCAATATTTATTGCTGCAATTCTATTTATCCTAGTCTTTTGAGTAGGCCAAAAACCTTTTTTTTACGACACATAACCCTTTGAATAAAGGGAATTATACACGAGCTTCACAATTATTGAGGAACACAACACAAGGAACACTCCAGTGTTAGTGAAGAAAATAATGAAGTTTCACTTTAGTCTTCTAAAGGTAGGTCTTCATCCCTTGCGCAGTCTTCTTTCATCTCCAAGTGGTTGTCATCTTATTCATTTTATTCATTTAACGACCTTTGGATCACCTCGGCCTAACATCATCGTTTTGAATCCATCTTTAACCTCATAATCGATAAAATGGAAACCAAAACCACTATAAAATGGTTAGAGGAAATATATTACATAAAGGCTTTTCATTTGTCAATTAAGCTAATAAGTAGATACTGCGTATATCGAAAATTGGGGCACTTACCCGCGTGTAATTGAGTTGTTATGAAAGATCGATACGATACATTCACCAATTAGAAATAAAGAGCAATAAATGTTTACAGTTTCAGCTGAAATGACTAACGGCAGCCATCTAGGGTTAATAGGATATTTAAAAAATCGGACGGACACTGAACCGTTAAATGTTTAAACTTTTACAAATACTTAAATGTGTACAAAACTCTCGTTAAATGTGTTCCACTTATATTTAGCAGGATTCATTTTTGATAATGACAATTTTATGAGCCTTATTTGAAATTTTTATTATAGCTTATATATTTAATGGAATAATCTTTATCGTAATAATATTATTTACATAATAATATTTATGTAAATAATAACCTAATTGCCGCAAAAACCTGCTACAACCGTAACGGAGATATAAACGCCAGTATTTATATTTAATAACTAGTTAAGTAGGAGTAGAATTCTCGTGAATTTCGCAAATCATTACGTATATATAAATATGTAGATGTATATAGTTATTTCAATAAGCTGTTCACAAATATTAATATTATTTTTTATCATACTATAATGTCTTTCACTGATATAAAATGTCGTGATTGCCTCGACAATTATAAAATTTAAAATTATCGCTTCAAATTTTTAATCTTAGATATACTCCTAGTATTATAATTTCTTTATAATTTTTACTTAAGCAGTTTCAGAAAAAGGGAAATGGAACATATTTTCTATGCTATAACATACATAAAGATTTTGTTGAAAATTTTCAGCACTATCACAGATAATATCTATTTGATTTCCACTTTTATTTGATTCCACGCTCGAATGAAGAAATATTTCATAAGTTTCTAAAAATGTTTAACTACAAAAATATTTATGGATTAATATATTTTATCAGTTATTCTAAATTTTATTTTTTTACATCAAATGATTTTTGAGAAAAAACGGTTGTAACAGGCGAACAGACAGGTGGATAAGTAGGTGACGGACTAATAAAAGGTCTGCTTTTCCTTGTAAGGTACAAAATCCTGAAACAAGCAAAGAATAAAAGTTTTAATTTCATACAAAAGAAGACGTTCAAATAAGTCGTCACAATTTTATCTTAAATGTGGCAATAAACAGACAAAGGGTTTAGAGATATAAATGAATGAAAACTAATCAATTTAATTAAATATATCGTATGGATTTTCACTATATTTATAAAATGTGATGTAGTTCTACCCATTTTCTGTATATTACTTCATAACTTAAAAATAATTATTTTCATTATTGTTTAATATTTTCTTGCTCAAAATGTCCTTATTTCAATAAAACTAAGCAATTTCCTGAAATCCACGCGAGTAATAATTCAGGTAAAAGTTATTTATTTTGTAAATTTTGTGGGAATATCAATTTTCGGTTGATGAATTGTCCGCATGTGGTTTTGTAGAATGCGTGTAACGTGACCTCCATGTGATGGTACGCAATGCTGAAAACAGGAAAGCTGCGCCGTCTAATGGTAGGTTAAATGTAGGGTTTAAAAAGCTTTGTCTGGTCATATAATTATGTCTCTTAATGCATTCTGGTCCACAATACTGAGTCTTTATGGACCATGAGAGTTGAAGTTGTTACTTCTTGTATTTCAGTAAATATACCGGTTATTTTGAGGATAGTTTTTTATGTATTCGGAAACTGAAATAGTCAGAATTATAATAAGTAATTGCTTTAGTGCTAATCTAATTGTCTTAATTTTTAAGATCACTGCCGGCCTTCATATGTACCGAACACACATTTTTTTTATTTTAAAAACTAAGGAACTATGTTTTATTATAAAAACATTAAATATGACTTTTGCTTAAAATTAATTTATTCATTCATATTTAAATTTTATTGAATTCGTAAAAATTTTAAAAATTGTTTTAAATTTTTGGCATGGCTTTTAAGTTAGGGTTTTTTGGAATGCACTGGCTTAAAACAAAGAAAATATTTAGAGTAGATGGTTTTTTCAGGTTACTCTCTTACGACGTAAAATAAAATCTCAAAAATATTTTTCGTGTAATTTGTTTTTTTGAAATTTTGAATATATCGATGGGATTACTTCACATTTTAATAAATGTTTTTTTGTGTTAAAATAATTGTATAGTTCGTACAGAACATTGACAAAATATAGTTCGTTTTAAGAACTACAATAACTATTCACATTGCTATGTACATTTACATTTACATATCAATTTGAATAGTTATTATCTGGCCTTCACTATAATGACCATTATAATTTCAGGGTGTAATTAAGGTATCCAAAAACACTCACCTTTCCCAAATGTTTGCAGTTATTCATGTCGTGGGATTTACTTAGATATTTACTGCTTTAGGGTAAGGTAGGAGTTACATAATTAAGTTAATTACTAGTTTAGTTAATTGAGTTGGGTTATGTTAGCATGTAATATTAATTGGTTTTGTGTCGAGAAATTGAATTAAATTACGCTGCAGATTACATAGCAACAAAGCAATAAAAATAAATTAATTTTATTGGTAACGAAAGAGCTTTTTGTTCATATTGTTTTGAAACCTACAATAAGTTAATTTAAATTTTAATAGTTGGACGTATTTTATTATAATAGTTTTAGATTTACATTACTTTCTGTTACGTCCGAAATGTATAAAATAAATAGATATTAAATGACACTTGAAAAATTTGTAGAATTTACTTTTGGCAATCTGGAAAGAAGGCAATCTAGAATTAAATATATTGTAAATATAGCTGTGACTTTGGAAGTATTTTTGAATTATTTATGATTACCAATACTCCATTTAGTTTTTTTAGTGGGGGTGGTCCCTATTTATAAACTAAATTGAGAATTCAACATTATTAAAATTGTATATCTGCAAGATTTCACAGTTAGTAGATAATTACAGTTACTTATAAAAAAACTTGTTAAAAATTTTGATATTTTAATTTGGATTTATTTTATATAAATTATAAATATACAATAATCACTTTTTGCAGCAATATTTTATAAATGAAGTCATATTCGAATCAATATTACTTGAGTATTAATTAAAATATAAAAAGTTTGTCCAGCTGTTTTTCCACCATCAGTTTGGTAAACAAATGGTGGTGGAAAAGCTTAAACAACTCTGAGTTTGTCACCTCGATGATAAAAGCACATTTCAACTTACCTTTATATCTATCTAACTGGTATTAAACTAGTGGATCAAAGTAAATTGATATTTAATTACCTACTAAATATTGCCATCTTGATTTGTCCACATATTTGACATATGATGTTATTATGCAGTTAGGCCGCTTTCCTCTTCTGATTTGTAACAAACCGTAAAAGATTTGGTGTCCGATATTCACAAAAGATACGCCGTATCAAGAATACTGCTGGCCATTATATAATTTAATTTTAAGAGGCTTCATCACTGACACGCTACTTTTTTGTAGCATTATCTTATTGTGTATATTGTTTCAATCTCAAAGTTCTGTATGTGGGAAACGATTAAAAAAATTAAATTATGTATTTTATCTGATATTTCACGTTTCAGCTATTAAGGTAAAATTTTAACGCAATTGGTCTTTCATTGAAATAAATATGCTGCCGTGACATAGGTATGGACAGTCAAAACTTGACTGAAAACAATCTGTCAAATAACATGATAAACATAGTAAGAAATATGTTGAAGGTGTATTATACTTTACTTATGTAAAATATTGAAACGATTGATAATTTGAAATAAAACGATCCGGTACAATCGAGAATGATTTGTTAGAAGAAGTGAAATCTTCTTTTCCAACGACTTAAAAAGTTGATATCAATGTTTCATTCATAGTATTGGAAATCAGCTACAGCAAAGCTTTGAAATTTGAACGACAAAAAAATTTACAAGCTTAAGTTATTTATTTAGAAAAAAGTTGTTAGAAGACAAATGTTTTTAATATCCAAGTGATATAAGTTAGGAAGTTTAAGATATTGAAGGAAGCTTTAAAATATCTGATTAGCGGCAAAAGCGTATTTAAAAATATATTTCTGAAAGTCTAAGATTTACATTTTAAAAACTTTTTTATGCATCTAGTGAAATTCTAATCAAATTAAAAAATCTTTGCCAATTACTAGTAAAACTTGCTGCATGGGGGCTGGGCACACGTTTATGCACTTGTACATATTTAAGGGTACATAGTCTTTATATTAAATTATTTACTAATATTAATTTTACACAACGTAAATATATCGCTTACTATATCTTTCGAAGTCGTAAAAACATCGTGCATATTTTAAAAAAATGTATAATTTATTATAATCGCTATAATTTTCTTAATATTTTTGGGAAGATATAAAAAGAACATAATAATAAATATAAAAAGAATATAAAACCATTAAAATAAATAGATTTTTACTCTTCCGAGAACATAAAAAAACGCCCAATACGAGTTTAAACAAAAATAAAAATTTCGATTATAAACAACGGTCAAAAAAAAATTAAATAATGAAGCTCATATCCTTGAAAAAAGTTTAAATTAAAGTTTTTAGTGGGTTCCACTTTTTCACAAGCTGCAATACTTTTTTTTATCATCATTCCTTGGACATCGACACACATGATTTCAATTCAAGGAAAAATGACGTCTATCCTCAAGTAGCATTTTTTTGATCGACTAAAGTAAATAAAAAGGACATTTTACGTAGAGGGTGTAGAACACTTTTGTCGGAATAATAGCTATAAAATATAACTTCTAGTTTTGTACATCACTGTAGAATTTACTACGATCTCAGCTTCTTAATTAGGACTAGTTTTCATTTCGTATAGAATTTTGTCCTTAATTCTGCACATTACTTACCTTCTCGGCCAGTACTTATGATGATCGACTTTTGGCGTCGTTACACTTGTAGGTCTCTAAATTACACTTGTAGGCTTAGATCTTGAAATTGTTTGTTCTGTGAAGACAGATATTTTATATTCCCATTTTTTTGTCCGATGTTGGATGCTGTAAGAGATTTAAAGTGTTTTCTTATTGATTTATATAATACTTTTATTAATATAATCGTGAAGTTTTATCGGGAGTCTTTGCAACATGATAATTTTGTAGGAAATATTTAGAAAAAGTTTCTAAAATCGATTATAACAGGAACGATAATTTCATGTGAGTATGTGTTGAGTCACAATTTTCTATTCCTTTTTCTAATTGTAAATTTTTCACATCGTAATTCATTAACATCGTAACGCACTGAATTAATGAACCCGTTGTAATATTTCCATTAAAGTGGCTAGCAAAAACAAAAGAAAAATCTAAAACCATTGCAGGTTTACAAATTGGCAGCTTCATAAACTATATACGAAAATATAAATCGAAAATTATCTCAATATTAGATATGTAGCCGGGAAACTCGGTAGTGTCAAGTAGCCAATAATCTAATTACATTATCAACATTGTCTGGCAAAATAATTTCAAACTGTAGGTGAGTTGTAATTCACGAGCATATTTCTAATTAATGAAATATAACTGCTATATATGACATTCATTACATGCCATCATGTAATACCTGCAAATGTTTTGAAAGCAACCTAAAGAGATTGTTATTAGGAATTGACATGCGACGTATACCAAAACAGAAGGACCATATTATATTTGTATTATTTCAATATTGTTTGATACATTTTCGTATTTATTAATTATAATGAATAACAAGTCAATTCTCATTGCAAATAATTTGATCTGGATTAGTGTTTACTATTGCTTATTCGTACATCAGTTATTTGAATATCGATATAGAAGTAGGACACATCGTAATTGTCCATTCCATTTTTATATTTATAAGCATATGTAACACAAAAATTTTAAGTATTTAATGAACAAAGTGACATAGTTTGTCAAACAAAATACGCAAAAAATTCAATTTCAACAAAAATTCACGAAAGAATTATATTGACACTTCTGAACTCAGTAGGCAGTTTTGAAAACCTTTATTTGTTATTCAAGATTTCCCGTTACTTTATATACAAAATTATATATTAAATGTGTGTTACGTCCCATAAGGTTCTGAAGAATGAAATTATCGTAATGAAAAAATCGATACGAAATAAACCAGATTTTATTGAAAATTAATTTATTAGCCTTTAAATATTAATTAATAATTAATTTATAGATAAGCAATAAGTATTTTTTTTTATCATTTAGTGATTTGAGTACTCAGTCAGCTAGCAATCTTATATATCTTTTGCTTTGAAATTTCTTTATTAAAATTAATAATTCATAATATTGGGGCGCGCTTTATTCAAAATTACCCGAGAGTCTTTGTCAAAGACAAAGCTAAAGGAGTAACATAGTCATTAGACAAAACGACTACTAAGTTGAGGTGTGAATGGCAGAAGATAAATATTTGTTTTGTTTATTATTGCTAAAGATTCTGTACAATGATAGGATGGTATCCTGTTGTATAAAAATCTATAGGAAACGAGTAAGCGTTGTTTGAGATTGAATAGAGCACACAATAAGAAATTCAAGGAATCTCCTATATTATTTTTGAAAATAATTATTCAGCTATGATAAAAGTTAGCGTATGATAAGTTGGTGCAGGAATACGGAAATGAGAGTATCTTTTAACAGAAGAAAATGGAGATAAAACGGTTTTAACCCAGTACTAATTGAGTCGTTGACTGGACATATCATTCATTTCATACATCTAATGAAGACGCTCCGTATCGTGTTGTTTTCGTAATTTTGTAGCTAATATTTTTGGATATCGATTACAATTATTTTCTTGCACCTATTTTTTACATAATACCCTATAAATGACTATTTTGCTTTTTCCTGGTTTTCCCTACCACTTGATGTTCCGAAGGATTTTTTCGACGGCGAGGTATGGAATATTGGAGGAGGTCCAGAGATTTTGGAAGTTTGACGAGTTTGAATTTGAATCTGTCAGTTTCTACTCATCTTACATATAAGTAACTTCCTTTTTCAAATAACGGAAGTTTTTCAATCTGAAAAGAAATCTAGAAATGCATAATAAAATCAAACTTGTTTTTGTTACATAAGATATTTCAATTTATTTTGAATAAATGAAGTATTTTAATTTTAAATACGCCCTTAGTTTTTGCCATCAACATGAGTTCTTGGAATATTTGCAATAACCTATCATTTGCATTTAATAACCCTATAGTTAAATGCATTCATCAATAACGTTGCTCATTAGCAAGTTTCTGTTTATCTGCCATAATTAAATCATCACGATGAAATTACATGAACAATCCGGAATATTTTTGTTACCAAATCATGTTATCGGGTTTAATAAAAAGACTTGATTTTATGGTTTTGCATTTCTATTAGAGATATAAAAGAAAACATGTTGCTTCATTTAGTATATGCACTTTTTGTTAAAACTGTTCCTTTAAGGGCAACAAAAAAGAAACACTTTTAAGTATTAAGCAATAATGCAGCAGAAATCCTTAAAATGGGATCATAACTCATATTTTTGTATGCAATCATTAAGGGAACCAATTAGATAAATCGATTAAGTGTAAAAATACTATTGAAAAATAAAAATGTAGTTAATATTTTTCATTATTACAGGTTGCAAAAAATTAACCTGTTGTATAACACTTGCTCTTTCGGAAAGAATTATCTTGACTTCTTTATTTTATATTTGTATGCACGCATCCTCACCGTTAAGAGAGTTTGGAATCCAGGTGTAATCCTCTCTTCCCAAATATTCTCTGACGCATGACTGACTGCAAGTTACGCAGAAGGACATGTATATATATATATTTATATATATATATATATATATATATATATATATATTCAAGAGTTCTAGGAAACTTCGAAACGTAACTTTTTACGTGTTTTAACACATACGTTATTATAATGATTTATCAGCAAAAACTATTTGCTATTTTCCACACTTCTATTACTAGCCGTATTACGTAAAAGCTTCCCTTCATCGCAATAACTAAACCTGCTGCAAATTTCGGTTGCTAATTTAAAAATGCAATAATATAAATAAATAAACACAAGAAATTACAAAGCGTATGTCTGTAAGTACATGCTTAATAACGACTGAGCACGCCCTATGATTGTCGCTCAGCAGATTTTTATGTTAATAACTTGTAAGATGTTTGTCACATTTTAAGACTTGTAATTATATTACTCTTTTAATATTATTTTTATTAGGCGACAATGTAATATTTTGCTGTATTATATAATAAACTGCGAGATATTTCGGTTATTTCTTAACTTTTAGCGATTAATAGTAATTTAAAGTTCCTTGCGCCGGTATCTAATTTAGTGCGCCTTAAGAAAGTTTATTTGTGATAATATATCTGTTAAGACATGCAACAATTTCAGAATTTTCTATACACGAGCTGTAAATACTTAGGAATTCACTCCTCATCATCATAAATGACCATGAAAATTTTGTAAGTGCTTACATTCGATACGTCAATGCCCTGGAGTGAATTTTAATAATAGCAGATACCTATAGGTAGTGAAGCGGATATACAAGATCTGAAATATTAGTCTCACTGTTTTACGTAACATTTATCAAATATTATTTTTCATTCAGCGTAGTTTACAGGGAGAAACTCCTTCTTTTTTAACGATTTCGTTGACAAAGGGATAAAATTATATTAGTTTCGCTTATCCATTTATTTATTACAAGACCGTTATTTAATGACAAAGGTTATTTTTTTTAATTGTATATATACAAATGAAATTCATGTGGCATAAGTACACAAATATAACCCTACCTCTAATATTAGCCCTTGCAAGATTAAAAAATTGGAGTCAAAAAAATTAAAATCTTTGAACAAATTTTACCTATTTCATTGTAAAAAAACAAATCGTGAAATATGGATTAAAACAACACACTTAAAAAAATTAAAAACGATCATTGATTTTTTTAAAACATCATTGATATATCATAGACTATACGCCTATTGACATAGCAACGATATTTTTTTGTAATCTTCTAAAATATATAACATTTTATAAATATCCTTTTTTGTTTTTTTTAAATATATTATCTGCTATTATACCGTACATTTTTTTTTTAAATTTGCAAAACAACATTTTTTCAAAATTGTTGAAATGAATAGAATAGAAGCAACCAGTAAAACGACACCACGACAGAGTATGTTCATATGTTGAGAAATGGTACTGTAACGCAAAGTGAAACATCATGTATGTGCATAGTGACCTCCAGTAAAATAAGCCTAAGTGGTTTATTTTACAATTTACAAGTTTAAATATCAACGTGAGAGAAAGGAGGAGGAACGAAGTGTATAAGCAGCTGGAAGGCAAAACTTGCATCTGTGACAGGTGGCGAAAGAAAGAGACGAAGATTGTTAAGGAGGAGGAGGTTTTCGTTTTATTTACTTTGACATCTTTATGTTTCTTTGCTCTTCTGGATTACGACATATGAGGCAAAGTCAATTTTGATTCGCGTGGCAGCCACACATTTATTTGACGCATCTTTATTTCTCATTTAGTTACCTTTGAATTATTATATTACACACCGAAAATCAAATAAAAATGCCTTCATTTTGCTCTATGAAATAAATATGTACCTTAGTTATTTGTTTTAGATAACTGTATGTTATGAAATATTAACTTTTTGCTTCTGCGAAAAAATACTACAAAATTAAATATAATCTGGCTGTGCGAAAGTAGCACAATTAATAGTTTTATTTTATTTTGAAACAAATTTTAAAAAACTTATAGGAATTATCAAAGAAATTTGCCTAGATTTAATCAAATATGGTAATAAAATTCAGCGGTTTCAATATTTTTGAGCACTGATTTTTTTTTGAGCACTGATTTATCTAATACAAATATTTTCATACAAATATGGCAGACTTTATTTTTTCGTTTCAATTATTTACAACTAATGAATTCCCTGGAATGATAGTTATGTTATTCATTAAAATCTTTGCAGTTCCGTTCTGATAAGTGATTTTTTTAGAAAATAAAAGTAATAATTTTGATTTATTTCGCAATTTTATCTATTCAACGATTACTTTGGGGGGTTTTAATTATTCGTATATATTTTCATACATTATGAAATGTCTAGGCCATTGACGAAAATATATTCCTTAAAAATTATATATTTTAACAATTGACTTATTTGCAAAAGAAATTTGAATTTTTGAAAATGCTAAAATAATTAGTAAGAATTTTAAACATGTACTAATTTTTTGCAACAAATAGTTAATTTTACATTTATTTCATAGATAGAAGTTATGAATGTTTAACAGCTCCACTACCGTTATTATTCAGAATACTTGTATATAAGCAAATCATAGGCAGACGGACATGAATAATAATCATATCGTATACAAAAGAATATTGTCTTGATTATTATGGTGTTTAAGTCCCACTTGTACCATTTGTAACAAGGGGTAGCGTGTGGTAAACACTTGAGTTGTATTGAGATTTGTAAGTGGAAGCAATTTTGGAACAAAATAGCTGGTAATTATGTTTCTCTGCATCTAAAATGCATTTTTGATCTATCCGTTTGGTCGGGTGTGGCGAAAAAATAAATGGACCGATTTGAATGGGACTTACACCGTCTTTATTTTCTGAGCATTAATTAAAATTAAAATTTAGGAAATAGTCAAGAGAGCTTTCTCATTTTCCAATATCTCCTAAGTTATATTATGCCGATCTATCGGTTTTTGTTATCACCATTTCTTGTTATAGTATCACTAACAAAATGATAGGCTTATTTGAATGAAATATTTTGATTTGACACTTTTTTTATTATATACGACTATATAAGTGTGTGTATATTTATCAATACATACATTACGTGCTTTTTTATATTGGTAATAACTGCATATGTGTATGTATATATATACGTATATATTATTCACCGTAAACTGCAGCCGCTTGAAAAAGAGTGATACGTGAGTCGGAATCAATAGAATACAACAAAGAACTTTTTTCTTACGATATTCATACAGAAAATCATACCAATAAGAGTTTTATTTTGAGTCAATCGACCCAGTCTTTCCTAAAACTACTCTAAACTTTAAACTAATTATTTCACAGTTTGTCGTTTCGTTTAAATTGCCTCTAATAATGTCTGTATATTGATACATATTTTAAAAATATAATTAGTTAATAGATATCCAAAGGCACAAACCTATGTTGATTTTAAATTAAACTTAATCTTCAGAGGCAAAATTCAGTGTATGAATATGATGGAAATGTTAAGCTTTATGCACAAACCCGAAAACCGATGAAAATAATTGATCGGTCCTACAATGAGGAGTCAAAATCGGTAAGGATGAGGATACGATTTGAGAAAGGAAGACGACAGAAAGATCTATTGAATATTTTACATACTAGCAATGTTACATTGTTGTAGTAATAGTGAACGATTATTACTTTTTCGCATTCGTCAATTCAATATTTCAAAGTATCAACTAACTCTTTTTCTGCATTTGGATAACACAGATGAAACTGCCAACAAATATTATAACAATGAAGGTAAAAGTATGAAAAAAATGGAAAATAATAATTAATCTACACACATAAAAAAATTGTACCGTAGAGCAATTTCTAAATTGAAAAATACTTAAAGAGTTAAGGATTTATCGTATAGAAGAGTAAAAGCCAGAAAACCTGATTTTAGAATGTTCGTCTGTCTGTTTGTCTGTGTGTTTATTTCTTCTTCAATTACATGAAATCTACCGTTTTAATAAAATGTGGTATAGTAATAGTTTATATCGTCGAGCAAAATATGGGATACTTTTTATCTGAATATTTTAGATTGTTTTTTATACTGACTTCCAAAATTTGCAAACGGAGTCGCATCAGCACAACTAGTATTGAGTAAAGAAGAAATCATTTTAAAATTCATTTACTTCCATTATATATATATATATATATATATATATATCTATATATATATATATATATATATATATATATCTATATATATATATATATATATGTATATATATATACTGTGAATTAAAAGAGATAGAATTATGTGCTCTTTGTTTCTAATTGCGCGCTTTGGAAGAATACTATCGGTAGCTAAATAACAAGCAATACATTATGTATATTCTCATTTACTGCGTATTGCCACAATAACATAACATTTTATTGAATTTAATATTTTTATCGTCGCACTCACTCAATTATTAAATGTATTATAACCAATTAAACTTTTTCTTTCAAGTTTTTATAACATTACAATACTTAATAATTATAATTTTTAAAAAGTATTAAAAATTGTATGAATTCCTAATCTTTAATGCGTATTTTGTGCAATTTCAGTCTTGTGTTGCAATAAAAAAACTAAACACACCATGTCGTCGCCGTGGTGTGTTGGGTTGATCACAAGGCAAACGGCCTTTGACGATGCGACGCACCGCGGCGACCCGGGTTCGATTCCCGGCCGTTCGTCGAACGGGGCTGGACTGGTGTTGTGGTTGGCTGTAAGAGATTGTTCTTGTAGCAATAAGTCCGCCATATGTATCAATTAGATACATTAAAGTAGATAAATAAATAAAAAATCTTTTTTTTCCTGTTTGACCCACACCGCAGCAACAAGTTTAGTAACTATTTTAACGTCATAATAGTAAAACAAACATACTAAATTATCTGAAAACGAGCGACTTTTTATTGCTTGGCACATTTGATGCAGGATTTAATTTCATCTATGATTAAATTCTTTGTATTTTTAGAGCCTGTAAAACCAGGGGTTCATTGGCACATTTTAAATATTTTTAGGAGTGAAGTTCCACTTAATATATTATAGCGTGTAGTACCAATGAGTAGGGGTAGAAATAATATTTTTTTTAAATAAGTAATAGTTCATTTAACTTTAATCGGTAGATATAGTGTAACAAAATTTTTCTGTTCAAAAAGCTTAAAATGTTCTATGTCTTATTTCCCTTGTTTATAACATCATTTTTTCTATGCAGACTAGAAAAATTGCTGCTAAAAACAGCTAAAATAAAACAAGATTTCTAGTCAAAATCTACCATTGGTTGAAAAAAGGCGTTTTCATAGCAATATAATGCGTATATTAATTTTGTTCGAGGCTTTTCACGACCGCATCAAATTTCTACTTATCAATTACTTTAAAAAATGTTTAGCGATTCCCGTACTCTAAAATGTGACAGATATAATATATATACTAATTCTGTTGAAAACAACAAAAAATGTGTGCTATTATAAACATTTTTATATTATATTTGGCGTAAATAGTATTAGTTTTGATCATATAAAAGTGCACATTTGGTATTGGAACAGGAATAAATGAACAATATTTTAGTCATTCTAACACCGTCAAGGTCACTAGATTCAAGTACAAGTAGTACTAAGCGGTACGTGGTTGCCCCTAGTCATATTAATAGTATTTATCCAAACTTATACTTACACTAGTTCCCTTCGTCATTATTATTAAAGGCTACGTTTTTTTACTAAAAAGGTTATAGATAAATGGCAAATAGATAAATGTATCGTGTTTTTTATGTAGTAAATCCATTGTTAAAATGTTTTAGTTTGACCATTCACTTTTTTTCCGATAAAATATAAACATAATTCTCTCATTTCGAAATACTTTCTGCCCAATTAGAAAAATAGGCTATTTCAAAAATTTGTGTGAATTTCGTATGCTTAGTTTTTTTTAGTTTGCAATGAAATTCAATAAACATGAAAACAAATAAATTGTTCTCAAGTTTCTTTTTGAGGTACTTTTCAACTGAAATGAATATTCAGCAAATTTAAATATGATCCAGTGCGTAGTAAGAATACTTACAACCACGTGTAAATTCTTGCATCGTACTGTTTATATTAGTTAGGTCCGACATCCAAAAGTCCAAGCGTTGTTTTCGTATTTGATATATCTTTCTCATACTTGGATTATAAAAGTCAAGTCATATTTTATTTAGATTTGTGTTATTTTTTGTTGTCTTTTCGAATAATAAACCATAATAATACATTATTATATACATTTTCATAGTACATGTATTTAACTTGATGTATCTTACTGAATTTAAAAAAAAGTTTTGTGATTTTTTCGGTTGAGTTGTAGCATAGAATTAATGTGTAATTGCTGGTAAAAGAATACTTAGGATTGTCACAACAATTCCAGATAATAAAGTTGGCATGTTTTTTTAAAAATACAAGTAAGAGGTTTCTTATATAAATATAGAAAATAATAAGATTATTTTTATAATTTTTATGTTTTGTTCCATTTCTCTCGGATTTTATATTTTCCTTGAAGAAAATAAAAACGCCAGTATAATCGAAATAAACAAAGATGCGAGAAAAACGTTAGTGTCATAATAAACCTGTGAGTTAACAACTTTTGGAAAGATATAAGAAATAATATCAAGTCGCAATATTCTCACTATTCGACAGTTCCTTAATAAGAAGCGAAGTTAACTTAAAATTTAAAGGATGCATTTATGCATCCTTTAAATGTATTTTGGTACATATATATATCGAAATGTATTTTGGTACATATATATACAAATATATATCGAAATGTATTTGATATGAGCGAAGGCGAAAAGCGACTTATGGCTAATAATTTTAAAGAAGAAATTTGTCAGATTTGAAACGACAAATAATTTAATGAAATTTATTATTTCATCGTATGAACTGTTCAAAAATATTCCTCTAATTGACATTGCTATTAAATAAAGAAAATACTTAACAAATATTATCGTGCCTGTATTTTTAAATAAATTTAGTAATTTCTTAAATTATATGCAGCAATACACATTTCATCAAGAATTTTTTTAAAAATGGCGTTACGTTAATTGAAAAATTAGGTACAACTGCTTATAACATAGTTTCGCAACTGTCAGAACTAAAAGAGTTCTCTTCGGTTGAAAATTTTTTGCTGTGACGCAGCACATTTTTATTTATTGAATAAATGTTAAAATTTTCATATGATTTCTAAGATATGTTTTGTTTTTTTTATTCATTTAATTCATACGTGGCATAAAATTTTTATTAAGATATTTTACCTTAAATGTTTTAATGATGACATCAGCTTTTCCATTCTTTCGTCATTGAATGACTGTGTGAGTTAAGACTGAAAGTTGAGTCACTGACAAGCAAGGTGAAGTTTCAAATAAAAAAATAAGTGACAGTCATTAGGTATAACTCAGATCATGGTGGACGATCTAGTTATTCTCACCCGAATAACTAAATGATATCTTGAGGGAAATGAAAAGAAAATGATCGAGCGTCGCCATGGAGCAGCACTATACCGTGTTGTGGAATGCCGATGAATAATTTTTTGAATTGCGGAACCTATTTTTTAATCTCACGATACCAAGTTGCATTTGTAGTTTTCCCGTCTGTCATAAAATTAACAAGCTTGACCCTTATTATACATAAGTACAGTATACATATGCTTTCTTATAAATATCGTTCAAACTTTTTATTGTTGATTTTGAATGCCTCTAATCCATTAACAATTGTTACGACTCTGGTATCATGAGTAATAGTTACAGTCTGACGATTTTTACATTTATAGAAAAAACTGCGTTCATCAAATAATAAATGTTTTAGTAATGACGGTAATCGTATAAAGTTATTTTTCTGAAAGTTTCTATTTTATTTGAAATAAAATTGTTTAAAAATATTTTTAAATATTGTTTTTTAAATCGATGATAATAATGACTTTAGAGAGATACATTTATAAAAAGAATTTGTTATATAGAATAAGAAAGGAAAGAAAATTTAAAGAACGTGGAAATAAAAAAATAAAGAAGAAGGGAGTATGAATAAGAATGATTGACACGAGATAACGACGGGATTGAAAGTGATGAAGCATATATTCGATAAGTGAAAATATTTTTTGTAATGATCGACATTTAAAAATATTCTGTCTTATAAAATTTATACCTTAAAACTTAATGAACTGATTCTTTCCTAATAAACTGCCTCTAGAAGAAGAACGGCACAAGTCCATTGCAATTTGTAGGCTCGGATGGTTCTCAGATTGTATCGCTTTAATAAACAGAGTCATTTATTAAATTTATGCATCTCGTCACATAAGAAAGCTGCAGGTCAATAAATATGTACAGCAACCAAGTACATTTTTGATAGACGTGAACAAATCTAGACGTAAAGCTCTAACTCAATCACCTACAGTACTCTAACTCAAGATTTACGAGAACTTGGCCGTTTTTACAGGGATGTTCTTAATCGGAATTTTATCCTTTTTAGAGTAATATTATTGATGAGACTTTCGTGTCTTGTATCAAGTTTCTTTAAGACATGATGACGGACACAGATTTGAAATGCTCATCTCTTATCTAGATTTTGACATTTCTTTTTGTGTACCGATTCACGGTTAAAGTTCGAAGCACAAATACATCGAAGACTTTTGAAATCATTTTGCTGAAAAATTTTTGAACTGATTTCATAATTGAATTTAATACTTCCATATATAGAATAAAGAATATGAAATAAATAGAACCCATAGCTGAATCCATCACTCACCCGTCACTTTTTAATTGTAAAAACAATGGTTGATTCTCTGACCAGACTCTAATAATGAATGAATAAGTAAGCGTCTTTGTTACGTCCAAAAATTGTATTAATTTGATAGTAAGTTGGAAAATATCGTGTTATTTACAGTGAATTAGCGAATATATATATATATATATATAAATATATATATATATATATATATATATATATATTTCAATCCCAATTAAATTTTCCCTCCATATTCTCACTTGGATATTTTAAAAAGTTTGTGACACGTACAATTCGCAAAGGATTTTATATAATATTAAACCTAATTAATCCGCGTGTGTAAAAATTAAGGTCTGTAGGTGAAGACTTTAAAAAATATTAAACGTTAATTAATATAGTCGTTCCTAAACTTGACATTTCTAGAATCCTTTTACTCATTTTGTTTCGAATATGGAATAAGGAGGAAAATCGCTTTCATAAAATGTATGTAGTTTACCAAAAAGCCTTTTTCTTTGATTTTATGCAAATATTATCAACAATGTAAATATAGAAATGATGAGAAGTAAATGCATTACAATAAATGCGAATTATCCCCAAGTTAATATTAATAGGAAGTTGGCCTTCATGTACAAAGATATCACATATTAATAAAACGATATATGATTAATAAAACGCGAAAAGCTTGAGAGTATTTTTAGACACTATTATTTAAAATTGATATAAAATTCAGTTTTATATGCCTTGTGTAAAATAACTGGGTCATAAAGCTCGAATGCTAAAGCATTTTTTTAGTATTTAATATACACATAACGTGCCTATTTTTTTGCGTTACGTCACATTTTATACAATGGAAAATACATATACGTGAAATGAACGTGATTGGGGTTGTATTGGTTTTTTTATTTTATTTATGCAGTCAATCATAATAAAATGCCATTATCCTAACTTGCAATAAGTACAAACTTGCCACGAAGCTCAGATTTATATCACTTCCTCTTTATTATTCGCCATATGCGCCGTAGCTGAAAAATACGTGAACATTATTCCATGTAGTAGGTTCTACAAAATAAGGTTTGCCGTGTAATTTATACGCTTACGTTACTTATTTTGTTAAATTGGATGGAATGTAAAATTTCCTTTTTTTTGTTGCGGAAAATTAGGTGCTTTGAAAAATATGTGTAAGTATGTATAATACTATTAATCATTAGGATGATTAAAATTCATTCAATTACAATTTTTTGAATTATTCAAGTTAGTTTGAACGTAAATAAGTTTACTGTTCTCCCTGTTGATGTTATAACATAATGACTTTTGCTAAATTGGCACTTTAAGAAAGTAATTTTTTTTGCTGCATAGGAAGAGTATAAAAGCCGTTGACAATCAATTTACTTCAAAAGGAGATCTGCCAAATTTCACTTTTCACCTTTTTAGTTTTTTTATGCTCAATATTGCTCAATTTTATGCTCAATTTGTCTTATTATTTATTTACTAAATAATTAAATCGACAAAGTGAACGAAACGGTATATTTAAAAAAAAAATTATATATTTATGTATATATATATATATATATATATATATATATATATATATATATATGTGTGTATTGTGTAGAAAAAGAATAAAAAGTACAGGAAGCACAAATATATCGAAATGAAATTGTTCACACTTACACTTTTCAACTAATGAAATTAGTTTTCTAATAAAATTCTTGAAGGGAGAAATACTGGTACATGTGCATAAACTTTCAGGTGAGAATTGAATGTGAGATCCTGAGCGGTGTGACGTAATATTTAAAACAAATTTTAAAAACATTTCATTTCAAGTTAATAATGGAAAGCTGTAAAATATCTATTTTTTTAAATGTGTTATTAACTCACTAAGCTAATAATTTCTACATGAAACTGTTGAAAATAAAGAAGTTTTATATGTACATCTATTTATATTCGTATTATATTTGAAAGAGACAAGAGAACAATACAATAAAATAAGGATAAAATATGGCAAAAGTAAATATTGTTAGCTGCTGAAACTAGGTAATAGAAATTATACGAAAGTATAATTTCTATACTATTAATCATTAGGATGATTAAAACTTAATTACAATTACGAAAGTATAATTCAGTATTTATACGAAAATAATCCAATTTTGCATAAATCCCACTCCTTATCCGATATCATAATTATGGCATAGGCGCAAAGAATATCTTAAATCTTATTTCAAAATCGTATATGGTTTTGAATTTAAAAGACTTTCAAATTGCCAGGTGACGTACCTGGCAAAGGCGTGCCATCGACATATTTAAGTTTCCGTAGCCAAATTAGGTATCCTTATTACTTTGACTTGTCCTTTTGTCTATTGGAATATCACAGCCATTGTACTCGTAAACTATTAGTCCTATACAGCTAGCGTGATTACATATTTATAATGCCGACAAAATTATGAAATAATATCCCTTGAATTTTTTTTAAGATTCCTTCCCGATTTTCTTTCTTAGCTTTGTACACATTACGAATATGTCTAACTTAAAAAAAAGTCAACTTTATAACACAAGTCTGCGAGTAAAACGGCTATGATATATAGTTTGACAGACTGACACTTAGAAACATGGTACCTTTTAAGACCTAACCGATAAAGTTTGTTACTTCAGAACCAATTAAATTATAAACATAAGATTTGGTTATAACTTGATACACCAAATTTTATTGAAATTTTGGTTTAAAATTTTGGTGGTTATTCATAGATTGTTTTTCACCTACAATGACAGAGAGCGTTTTGAAGGAGGATACGATAGGGTGACGTATGTTTGTCATTAGTTCGAACCTTGGTTGCCAGTCTGGCGCACCCTTCCACTGAGACCATTTCTATTCAGAGTTTTCGGTAAGTTTTAAGCGTATTGTTTGCTAAATTATTTAAGTATACGTAAATAATGGTGAAAAATAATGCTCACAAACGTGAGACCCACACTTACTTGCTTACAAAAAGGCAACCTTGGAACCTACTAAAACCCTTTTCCTTTGTTTTAAGCATGTGCAGCTTCTTTATAATTATTTTTTTAAAAATAATTCCTATTATTGGAACCATCTAAGGGAAACATGTGCAAAGTTCGAAATTATAAAAACTACAGGGATGATGGTCTCGCTAAAGTTCTTGAAGGCGTTTGAAATGACCAAAGAGTCAAAAAATGGACAAGATTGGTCACACGAAAACAAATCTTTAATAATTTAAAATCCGTTTAAATCGTTTATACCTTACTTTTTATTATGATGAAACCAACTTTACTTAATAATAATAATTCAAAGGCCTCGATATAAATGTTTATCTCGACACTTGAATAATATTGTAGGTATTTCCATTTGGTGACAGATACGAAAATACTAAAAATTCGTAGCCATTCTCGGATTAATGTATTTAGTAAATTTATTTTAATTAGAAGGATATTGCTAATTTAAAAAAGGTATTCAACGAAAAATTCGTGATCATATTTTAGCAATTAATAAACTGTTTCAAATGTACATATAATCTCTTCCGCCTTTACAAAATGTTTATTGGTTGTGGTGTCACATTAATTATTGACGTAGTTATATTGGTACAATGTATTGTGTAATTACAAAAAAATGGTGTTTATATTAGATTACCTTAGATAATGTATACTTTTACCTGATTCTAATAAGGTATTTGAATTTAAAAACGACCCAGTTTTTTCTCCGCTACGTAATTTAGAAATAAAAAATATTAAAGCCGTTTAACATTTTAAATTAACCTGCAATATATATCTTATCCACAAGAACAAGCTTCTTTATAGGAGCATACGCCATAAAAGCAAGATCGCTTTTGGTAAATAACAGAATGCCGATGCTTCACTAACAATGAGAATTAAACGTCACTGTCTACACGGTCGCCTGTAGAGGCAGAAATATATTTTTAATAGCGGTAATTGAACCATGAAAAAACTTGCGGAAAACTAATATACGATACTGAGCCGCGTGTAGACTTTATTTTATTTTGTATGATATTTTACTGCGAAAAAGCAATGTGGTCTTATTTGATATATATTTGTATATAGAAATACATTTACGCCCATTATTACGACACCTGGCATTTTTTTCTCGTCAATATTATATTTTATATAGAGAATAAATGTATTATTTTTTATATCCAAATACTTTGTAAGAGGTTCAAAATAAAACGAGGAAACGAAAGGACATGTAATTTTATGAAATGAACTATGTATGGAAGTGAATCACAGGCTAATTTTGTTTCACCGATAAAAAGAAAATTGATGGTTAAATAATCTATGATTCTAATAAACTTTAACATATAATATAACAGAAAAATGAGCAAAGATCAAAAATATAAGATCTAACTTATCCCAATTTATCTGCGCTTACTCATAAATTTTTTTCAAAATAAGTATCTAAATCTAAAATTAACGAAGAAATTGATATGACAGCAGACATCAATGGGCTTTGTAGCATATTTTATTGAATTTAAGTTTTAATTAAACTGTTATCTACTATGGACTTACAGCCACTGTCCACGACAGAATAAGATAAAATAATAAAAGCTATCAATCAAGAGATCTAAAAATAAAAGTTTAAATGTAATTTGGAAATTGCCTATCTTTCGGGAATTATATTAGTATCAATATGCGCAGTCTGAAATGAAATCATTTTTATCCTTACTGGTGATTGTATTATCAAGATTAGTTGGTTTACATAAAAATAATTTTCTAATCCTTCAATACAAATCAGTTTAGCGACTATATTTCACCCTCTCCAGTGGAAATCGACTGATGTACATTCCAACGTAAAATAGCAATAGCGAATAAATAATTGAGATTTAATGAAAATTTAAATTGATTTTCTGATCATCGCCTAATAATACGCGAAAAAGTTAGCATTTTATTTTCGAGGATTTCTTTTGCACATTTCATTTAAAATAAATTATTAAGCTACTTATGCAGAGATACATGGTTGAGAAAGCATATGATAATTAAATTCGTTTTTACCTCAACTAGAGAAACCTGTGAGTTTATAAGAAATTTATAGGTATCACGTGTCACTCTTTCGAACGATTTTAAAGAAAAGCGAAAGATTATATAGATACGAAAAATAAATAATCGTTTTCCCTTAATTCATACATAATTAAATATATTCGGCATTAACTTATTCTAGCTGCAATTCCTATCAAGTTCAAATAGTTTTTTTTCACAAAGTATGTGTTATGAAAGATTTTTCCAAAAAATAAAAATTACTGTAAATTTGTTCCGTGGTATCTTCATGTTAACCAAGCAATATTTTTTAGAGTTTCGTAGTTTCTTAAAACTATGAAATTCTTACCACTATGAAATTATATATGGGGTGAAATTATTTCTCAGATTTTTTTGTGTGTGATGATTTTTAGCATTTAAGAAATTTTTAATTAAAGCAATGTATTAGGAAAATTCAACAAGAATGATCGTGTAGAAATTGATTAAAAAATTTAATTTAAGAACGAAGAAGGAGAGAAAAAAAGAGTGTCAAAAAATAAAAAACTTAATCACTGAAATATTTCAAAAGATAAAATAAGAAATGAAGAAAAGAAATTAATGTTCAAATTAATTAAAGAAGAGACTTAACTTTGAAGATGGCTACAACTTTTTTCTTAATCGTATAAATTATGTGAAGGATATAAATATAGTTATATCTATTGATTGATAATGAAGCAATGCAATACTATAAACAATACCGTATTAAATAAATTGGCAATAATAATACGCATTCCATACCTATAATCTATAAAATGAACATGGATATACTTCACATGGATATTTCAGTATAATTTCAGTTTTATTTCAAATCAGATTTTGTTAATATTACCCACTTAAAATACAGGCAAAGAAATAAATACTCTGTTTTAATACATTCAATAAGGACAACTATTAACAGCAATATGAGTATTATGTTGCAACAGTACCTGTCCTTTTGTTATTAATGTTTCTGCGACGAATAACAAGACAAAAACAAATAATAATCTATGAAGGATTCGCGATGGTCCAAAGAAAATAATTCCCATCATCTTGCCTAACTATAACAAATCGATTGGAATAGAAAATTACCGATAAATTAATCTATTAGTGTTATTACTTTTCTATGTAAATAAATTTTACCTGTATTTGAGTTATATGCATAGGGATGAAAAATAATTAACTTCCTAAATTGTAGTCACACCATAAGTCGACTCTTTGCTCATACTTAGTTAAACATTAAATAATCGAATGCCTTAGTTTTCGCAAATTGTTTTATTAATTTAACAGTAATTGGTAATGTACTGAGCCATTTACCGAAAAGCATATGTAATTATTTAATACCGAATGGTTGTCGATTAAAATGAGTAATTTAGTCTGCCGAATAAGAACATAGGACGTTGCATAATGAAACGTTGAACTAATGTGTCAATGTGAAATATGTGTTTATCTGATGACTAACGCGTATTCTATAAATACTACCTTTTCCCGCCTCTTTTAAAAGAATATGTAAGTAACGCATATTTATTATACGTATTAAATGAAAATTAAAGGAAATTATTCAGGATTAACCTATTACATTATATTCCTTATGTTACACTCGCCAAAATTAAAATTATGCCCTTATTTTATGTACCTATTTGAATGACGTTGGAGATGGTGTGCATTTTCATAAATAGCTCGAAAAGAAAAGACTGTAAAAAAAATTAAAATACGGAATTTTATCTCAAAAATTAAATATGAGATTTAATCGAATATCTTTCGAACGCACAGGATTTTACGCTTATGATTTTAACGCTCTATATTATTAATAATACTAATGTAATATCGTTCCGTAATAAATTTGCATTTCCCCTGAGTTTTGAAAAATGCAACATAATTCTTTGAACACAATGTAGCCTCTCCTTTTCGTTATATTAAATTTACATTTTGTCTTAAATACTCTTGCCCGAACTTTGTTACTTCTAAACTAATCTGCATGTGTATATGTATGTACACATGTACGTATGTGTATAGGTGTATATATATATATATATATATATATATATATATATATATATGTTTAATCTAACTTATTATCGATATTGGTATGAGTTTTCTTCAATATCTCCTCATGAGAAGTTTAAATGAATAAAAATACATTCAGTTCCTGTTTTATTCAATACACTCGATCCGTCATGTATGTGTTTCGTTCAAATAATATTTGTCTCTATTGTTACACATTATATCGATGCCGAAATGATAAATAACGAAGGCCAGGGATTTAGACATTGTTCTACCCATAGCCTTGAAAAATAGTAAAATAATACATAAATAAAATTACTATTCTTCACGTACATAATTTGGAGAAATGAATAGCTGAAGTGTAACAGGGCATTATTCTTTGTAGAGTCCGTCTAGAAAACTGTCTACACGATCAATAAATTGTTGGACGTTGGTGACATCAATTATGATTGAAGTTAAACTTATTCATAAAGAGATATACATTATTGTCTACTGTATTTACCCTAGTAGATAAAATAGGCGTTGCGACGTGATGAAATAATTCCATTTCCTGGACGTAGAAAATATTGCACTCGATCTGATGCAATATTCTCTACGCCGATCAAGAGGCATCTTTAAATACTGGTATTGCACGGAACATTTACTTTATACGAGATAGATACGAGATTATCATAGACACAGGCCATAAAAATGTACCTTAAAAATTGTATATATGCGTCATCGAAAAGGTAGTACATTCTTAAGATAACATTGCATCCGAATTATCTTGATGATTCATAGTTTTGGATCACTCTCAATGGATTCGGGTTACATTGCGTTACTAGTGCTGCACTAATAAAAGGCCATTGCCCATTGATATATATATATATATATATATATATATATATATATATATATATATATATATATATATATATATAATTCTACCAGAGTCCGTTTGGTTAACGTTTCAATCGAAATAAATACATTTTGATCAATCACAAATGTAATTAAGTACTCTTAAAACTCGCATCACTTGTTAGCAAATCCCTTTGTAAATCTACATTAAATTTTGCTAAACGATTCGAGCCCTAAAATATATCAAAAATAAATATAAAATTGAAAGAAATATTTAAAGTACCGCCATTTGTCTGCACTAAAAGCCCTTAAAACTTTATGAATATACTCGATGTTTTAGCATTACGTTTGCATCTAGCAGTCTTTCCCGGTCCGCTTAATTTCCATACAGTTCCATGAAGCCTGACAACATTCTTTAATTTAAACGGGAAAGAATTAAATGAATTTATTCCAAATACTGTACGTAGTACGTGAACTATACGAAAATTTCAGTAACAGTACGAGGTAGGTATTTTCGACTGATAAACCTCAACATAACTGCTCATAGTGCATTTAGCCACGATAATATACACTAGTTATAAAATTGGAACATGTATACACTTATCGATATTACTAATAGCATTAATGTTTGAAATTGAGAATAAGAAATATATTTTCACATTCCATTTTGTTAAGGAAAGAAAAATGTTATTAGTGCCTATGTACGACGGGTCTACAACCACTGTACGAAGTTCTAATATAAGGCATTGACATTGTTTCCGAAATTAATATTCACATCACACGCTTGGGTCCCTGACAGCACATTTGTTTCCTCCTAAGCTATGTGAAATTAAACGCGACCCTAAGGTTAACGTACCTTACGAAAAATTACAAGCTAATGTTATAATATATTTTTGGCCTGTCAGGTTATTACCTTTTATTATCGACTAGCCAAACCTAATATTTAAGTCCTTGAAAATAAACCAGGACTTTTGAATTTTATTCTCCATTTTTTAACCACTAACGACACATTCATGAAATTTTGTATAATTGGGAAATGTCACAGTGCAGACAAATATTTTTAAATAACAACCCCCTTTTACCTTATATAGTCAAATATTGAATATATTTGGCCTTAATTTTGTAGAAATTCATTATTGACAATTAAATGAAACTACGTGATGCAGTATTATTTCTACTTTCTTTAATTTCTTTACCACGACCTAGGTTTTGTTGTATTATAACATCTTCCGGTGGGATATTAGCAAAGATCTATCTTTGCTAATATTATTTTTAATTAGAAATATCTTTGCTAATATCCCACCTGAAGATGTTGTAATACAACGAAACCTAGGTCGTGGTAAAGAAATTAAAGAAAGTAGAAATAATACTACATCAGGTAGTTTCATTTAATTGCTTATATAGTCACTTATTTTAATTTAGGGAGAATTATATTCTTTGTTGGTTGAGTTTCAAATATTATTTATTCTGTTTAGTAAAACCTCCTCGTATATTCTTTGAGTAAAACTAGTTCGAAACTGATGATAGTTTCATATTTTGTCAAAACAAATATCATACACGTGAGCAGTGATCAAGTTTATATTCCTGTCATTACATGTAGTGCATATTTCATATTTCGGTTAGAATATGCCTATAAATCGACGATGCGAGTACCATATCTCGTATATTTTAGTTTATTTTGAAAACGATTAAGAAAATTATGTTATAATACAATTTAAAAAAGGTTATTTGCTTTATTTTCTAATTTTCTTTCTGTATTTCTTGTTTTAGCTTTTCACATTTCCGTTTTCCGCGTAATCATTATATTCTAGTACGAAAGGTGTATTAAGCTTTTGAAAAAAATATTTCGAGTAAATAGGACTATTCGTGGGTTTATTTAAGACAACCATTCAGTAAGTAGGTAAATTCATTATGTTTTATCTAAAATTCACGCATATTTTGTCTATCAATATATGATCAAAAATAAGTCTAACTATACCATTTTGGAAGTTACATTGTTTTGTTACTTTTGGTAATTTATTTTAAAACCATAATGAGTACTACAATGAAATTTTTTAACGCAAATTACGACTTGCACGCTAGGCGCAAAATCACGACTGTACACAGTATAATATTATAGTATTTAAAAACATTATTTTTCCCCAAGCAAATAAATAGTTATGTATTGTAGGCGTAAAAAAATTTAAAAGACTATATCTCGTAAAAAATAGGAAATTTTAAAAGGCATACGAAATTTGCATGTTGTTACTTAGCATGAAATATAATAATTCCATGTGGATTTTTTCAGTTTCCAATCTAAAGACTTTAGAAAATAAAAGCAGAGAGGCCCTCAGTTTTAATATATCTTCAAGTGCTTGAAGCAAAATTTTCATTAGACTTAAAACGCTTTTTCCGGCGACGTATTTTGTGTAGATGCATGAAATAATTTTTTTCTCCACAACTTTTGGTTATTTTAAAGCGGCAAACAATTTTTTTCGTCTAGTTTGAAATTCGGCTTTGGCTTTGGTTTATTGTTGGACACGATTTGTAAAACTTGTATGCACATAGTGTTCACATTTTCAAAGTCAGGGGTAACAGACTAACGAATAATAGAAAGCGAGAGAGAAATAAATTTCCTTTCAGGTCTTAAGAGTACGGAAGGCCATAAATTAAAAAAAACACATATCTTGTTTCAAGAAATAAGCGTTTTGAATTTTAAAGAACTAGTAAGTAGTTGCATTGTGGTTTGAAAACAATATTCGATGCAAATATTTTCGCAACAGATTTGACTTTTTTTCTCAAATAAATTTCTACTTTATTCACCGTAAAGTGATGCTCAAGCTATGCCTGCGAATAAAGAAAATTTCACCGCACACGACATAGAACATAATATTTTATTGGTGTGAACCCCGCTAAGGTATAGTCTATCTGGTAATCGGTGAAGTGATTTTGCTTGGTTAAAAGTGATTGGAAAAAATGTCTATAAAGATGTAAGATAAATCTAACCATTTTATAAAAAATTAAACATTTAAAAATACTTAACAAACAAATTTTTTGTGGATCAGAGTTTAGAACGAAATTTGTAGTTTGCCTTATTCTTATACAGTATATATATATATATATATATATGTATATATATATATATATATGTATATATATGTACATATATATATGTGTGTATGTATGAACATATATATATATGTGAAATTGTACAGCGGACATCTCCAAATTGGCTTTTTTAAATTTATTTCTAAAAATGCAATAAATTATATAAAACAATATTATAATTTTGAATCAGGCAAAGTTACTTGACCACCTTTTAGCAATTGTTTTGAATGAAAATTGTTCATATGCTAGTATATAAAACACAAAAAAACGTTCAAACGTGTTATAATACTTTACACGAAAAATATAACATAATTGAGGAATTCATATTTTTGACTAAACAAGAAGATAAATCATATAAACGAGAAGAAAAAGCAAAAAAATAAATGACTCGTAAAACAGTAATATTTAGACGCGTGTTTGGAAGTTTGTTACTCTGTTATACTCAAACAGCTGGACAGACTTTCACGAAACATAGCATAGGGGGCATTTCACGCCAAGCGGACAACGAAAAAAAAGTCAGGTCGTGAAATTTGTTCATATTCTGTTTGATTATACTTCTAGTGAACATGGATGTGCACACCCATTTTTTTTTCGTGTGGTGCTTTATTGTCGAGTTACGAGCTTTTGAAAATTAACAATGTATGAGGAATGCATTTTTTGGATGCTTATTTTTTTAATCAAACAATTTGTGACAAAATTTATAAACATTGTTTCTTGAAGTTAAAAGTATGCAGTTTTTAATTTTTCCATAGAATTCGAAATTCGATTTTTTTTTACTCGTCGTAAACCGGAAGTGAAGATTCAAATCGATATTCGAGTAACTTCGACATATTTTTTTTTCAATATTTTTTATTTGAATTATAGCGTTATAAATACTAATAATCCAATAAAAAAATTAAAACGTGATCTCTAATAGTTTAGGAAACAGAGTAGTTATCGCATTATTCGTAGACTGTAAACTAAAGCGGGTTGTCAGACGTTTAAGGTTTCCCCCAAAACCATCACATGGTCCTTTTCCACGCGACGTAGCGTGAAAGTGTAATTCTGCGCTTATGTCAACATTGGGCGAAATTGTCCACTTTACACTTAATGCGTTAGATATTTTTCTAACTTTCACACGCTTCTTATGACGAGCCATGAGAAACGGATTAAAACACCGATCACCGTAAGAATCCATTATACGCGTCATATAGCTGTCTCTTTCTAGCAAGTAACGACGATATTATTCTGGGTTAGTAATAGCTTTCATCACTCACTACGAGATGGCATTACTGGTCGTATATCACAACATTGTCATTGTTTTGTATGAATTCGTTAATGAAAAATATTTATGTTATCAATTACATATATTTTACTCTTAAAAATTTAATACAGTTGTTTTTTATTTATTTTGCATGTTAACATAACTGAATGAAGTGTAAATAGCGAAGTATTAACAAATAACCCCGAACGTCTTAGAAACCGGGCGCGATGTGTATGTACTTTACATGCTCTGTATCCTAAACTATTAGAGATCACGTTTTAATTTTTTTATTGGAGTATTAGTATTTATAACGCTATAATTCTAATAAAAAATGTTGAAAAAAAAATATGTCGAAGTTACTCGAATATCGATTTGAATCTTCACTTCCGGTTTACGACGAGTAAAAAAAAATCGAATTTCGAATTCTATGGAAAAATTAAAAACTGCATACTTTTAACTTCAAGAAACAATGTTTATAAAGTTTTGTTACAAATTGTTTGATTAAAAAAATAAGCTTCCAAAAAATGCATTCCTCATACATTGTTAATTTTCAAAAGCTCGTAACTCGACAATAAAGCACCACACGAAAAAAAAATGGGTGTGCACATCCATGTTCACTAGAAGTATAATCAAACATAATATGGACAAATTTCACGACCTGACTTTTTTTTCGTTGTCCGCTTGGCGTGAAATGCCCCATAGGTCTATATCTATGCTCTGTTTCGTGAAAGGTCAGAATTAATAAATTCATGATCAGAATTAATAAATTGTTTAATTTAAAAACGAACGACTAAATATTTGACTATGTCAGATGTAGAAATTTTTGGTGATCTGCAATGTAAGTCCGACATTACAGGATACGATTTCAATTTATCCACAAGAACAAAAAATAAACTGCGATGAATATGACCTTCACACGGCGATAAATCATTACCTCTAAAAACACCGTGTCAGGCAGAACCAGAATCCATCAGTAAAAACTCCGTCGAACTCCTATTGGCAGTCTAACGAAGACTGTTCTTTCATTGGTTTTATCGAATGAAACAATGCATAGAGTACAACGAAGACTATTCTTACCATGTGTATTGCCAGCATTTTTCTCTAAATAAATTTCCATTTTCATTCCCAAGAGAGAAAAAAACTATGCAGAAGATTAGTTTTCAAGACGGGTATTTACTAATAATCCAGTATCAAGAAGATTATTTCTTTCGTCAAGAGAATTATTTTAGTAATGGAAAAGTGTCGATATATTCATAACTAATTTATTCATAAATCTAATCTTTGAATTTTGTAGACGTATTTTATATTATTTTTAAATTTTTGTACTTTATCCCATTTATAAAGATATGTTTTTTTTCATTTATACCCCTTTTTGCCGTATTAACGCGTTAATAATATATTTCATTAACTCAATTCACTTCTAATTATTAATTTAAGGTAAATAAAGAACAATTTGTATTTTCTATTTATTTTCTTGGACAGTATTCTTTCTTTATAACAGTGGATAGGCCTGTATTGTAATATTTTAGACGTTTACACCTTTATATGGTATGAAATAGAGATAATTTATCACATTTAAACGTATCTCTTTCTATGTATTTTCTTATACTGTTAGGTAAATAGAATATTTAGTTTTTTGATATAGATTACAATATAATCTTTACCAAAATCGAGTCGGCCGCGTCTTATTCACAACAAGCAGAGTTAATCAATCCCTTAGTTCTGCATGCTCGGATTCTAAATCTCCACTCAAAAAATAATATATCAAGGCCGAGCCTCTCTCAAACAATATCCTTCTAAAGCTTTACAATAAACTAGCTGTTGCCCGCGACTTCGTCCGCGTTTCCGTCGTTTTTCGTAAAAAAAGTAGCCTATGTCCTTCCTCACGGTTCAGTGGTTTTGATGTAACAGACAGATTCATTTTCGTATTTTAGTAGGGAAATATAATATGTCAATCTACAATACTGTTGAAAGATATCCCATTACGGAACCACACAATATTATTGTTAATAGCTGTGCCCGCGACTCCGTCAGCGTGTAACTCCTTGTGTGTTATTAAATTAATGTATTGGTAATATTGTTTAGATCACATTCACATGAGGCTTAAGTACCTATAGAACGAAAATACTTCAGCGCAAAGCTTCCGGGTAAACTATGTTGAAAGTTGATCCGTCCGGCACGTGAACATAAATATTTCTAGAACTGCTAACCAGGGAAAGAGCGACGTACAACTGACTATGCGAGAAACAACTGACACCGAGATCTACTCCAGCAACACGAAAAGTCTGCCCTTGAGCCTTATTAATTGTTATTGCATAACACACCGATACTGGGAATTGCGTTCTTTTAAATTGGAATGGAAAATTATTTGGTATTATGGGAATTCTGGGAATAAAGACGGTTTCTCCTGCACCGCAACCTGTTAAAATTTGAGCCTCGATTATATTTTGTTGCATCTGGGTTACTTTTAGCCGAGTTCCATTGCAAAGTTGTGGTGGTCTTAAATTTCGGAGCAGAATAATCGGAATGCCAATTTTTAAACAAATTTCATGAGAAGGAAGTCCGGGCATATTTAAAGAATTTAGAAATTCTATCGGGTAATTAGTGGCTTCTTGTTCATCGACCATTATATTTATTGAACTATAAACTTTGCTTTCCCCCTTTTCGACAGTATTTTGTTATTAATCTCAAATGCCTGGTCATTGCGAGGAGTTAAAATGGATCTTTCGCATAGCCAACAATTGTCCCTATTTAATATATTTGTTACGTCACCGTAAACCGACGATATAAGATGTGGTTGGGATTGCACTACAACATACCGTAAACCGACGATATAAGATGTGGTTGGGATTGGACTACAACATAACTCAGGCGTCAGAATAAGTTTTCCTTGGTGTAGTTGTGGATAGGTACCTTCACCAACCTTTAATAATGTATCAGAAAATTGACGATCATCCGGGTTATCTCCAGTTCTAACTCGCATGTTTATAGTCAAATGCACCAATTGTATATCACGCCACAAATAACAGCTTTTCAGGCAAGCCCTAACCTCATCAGCTCGGGTTCCCCGTGGTATTACCAGTAAGGTTTGTCGGAAATCACCACAAAATAAAACCGTGATACCGCCCATTGTTCGATCATTTTGTCTTATATCCCTTAAAGTTCTGTCTACCACTTCTACTCCTTTTTGATGGGCCATCGTACATTCATCCCATATGATTAAATTACACTCACGTAATACCTTAGCTATGTCGCTATTTCTTGAAATACTACAGGTTGGACTTTCCGTGCGATCTAAATCAATTGGTATTTTAAACATAGTGTGAGCAGTTTTACATCCTAGTAGCAATGTCGCAGCTATACCTGATGAAGCTACGGCAAGAGCAATTTTACGCTGATTTCGAACATAAGCTAATAGTAATTTAGTCAAAAATATTTTCCCAGTTCCCCCAGGTGCGTCTAAAAACCATATTGTTCCCAAATTATTCTGAACACTCTCGCACACGCGATCATAGACTGAACGTTGTTCTGCAGTCATCATTGGGACACCGTTTTCTAATGTTGCCAGCAGTTCCATTGAATTGTAACCAATCTCTGTGGAATATTCCCTATTGGTAACCTTTCCGACTGAGGTTGGTGTTGGCAAACCATATTCATAGAGTGATTTACCGCCTACTGCTGTTAAATCTTTCTGAAGAGCTAATAAGCACTGATTTTTGGCAAGATCACGAAAATTATCATTAGTTGCGCCTTCATCATTGTGAGATATATTCCGAAGAAAGTCTTCTGCAATTTTTTCTTTATATTTTTGCCATAATTGTACAGTATCTGACAAATTACAAAATATGAGTAATGTTACAAACAAATGGCGTAACCGTCGTGGATTATCACTAATACAGGATTCTGCTAAAGCGTCATCCCAATGCTGATCGTTTTCAAGCAATTGACGCGCTTGGCAAGCTGCATGATAAGTTAGATAAACAACATCGTCTACTTTTCTCAAATCTATAAATGATATTGGTCCTCGCACTGTATGTAATAATAATCGCAAATGGGAACACTCAGCGTTGTTTGGATGAACGGTATACACTCTACCAAGAACATGTTCTTTGAAAATACCTGACTCCCCATCTACAGGCCTGCCACGGCGTCTACGATTAAAGACACCTCGTTGCTTATCGTAGGTATAATACGATGGAACTTCTTCATACAAAAGAGATTTTGCAAAATCATCAGTTTGGCAAAGTCGAAAGAATGCTAATAAAGTTGTTTGTCTAGGGTTCTCTAATCGTTCTGTAATATTTTCGGTGTTGAAATATATACGTCGACCGCCTTCAAGATGAACATCCAGATGAGTCACAGGTGGATATATTTCGTGAATGTTGAAACTTAAGATCCGCCACACAGCTTCTGAAGAGCTGACATATCTGCCTGACTGAAATCTAGTAACTTCATCATGTTCATTTCTTAACGCAAATGTAGCTTGGTCACTGCCCTTGTTAATATACTTACAAATATATTTTATTGACTCTACACTATTACACATTTCAACATAAATGTGAGCTTGAAATGCTCTAGACAACACAGGCGAATACGGAACGACCCATTTATTATCTAAAGTAACCTGTTGTCCAGACACTCGCTTTTCAACAGTAAAACCACCATTGTCTCTTGAACGGCGACGATATAATGGGTATCCATCATGTCCTATTACAGTTTCATCCACTAAGGCTTTTGGATATCTTTTAGTGCAACGACCGTCTTGCATGCAAGGAGCATTCCCGTTAAATGCACCACATGGACCATGTATCATATGAGTTTTAACAATGTCGTATAACACGGGATCTGCAATCGGATCTGGAATTTCAGCACGGATTGAACTGTAGACAGTTCAATCCGTCCGACAGTTCGATCATTAGGTCGAACCTTATCTTTTAACCAAAGCAAGATATGTGCGTGAGGTAAGCCGCGTTTTTGCCACTCAACACTGTACATATAATACAATACTTCTCCAAAAATGTTATCTTTGGTAAGTAGATCTATCATTGATTTTAATTTTAAATGAAAAACTCTTGCGATAATATCATGGCGGTCATGCGGTGCTTGACCCTCAAGAAGCTCTCGAGTGATTTCATCCCACTTGGGATTGGTAGTTACAGTAATAAATAAGTCGGGACGTCCATATTTTCTTACGTAACAAAAAGCATCTTGTGTACGTTCGTGCTTGTAGCGTGGACCACCAGTAAAAGAAGAGGGTAAAATAACTAAACGGCCCATATTCACCGTATCATTATCTTGCTGCATGGCGTCGCGCAGGTGCACGTATTCTTCAGCGCGCAGCTGCCTTTGATTAGATCGTATATAAACTAATCTTTCGGTTTCAATTTTTGCGTACATGTCAACAATAAACTGATTGAATAAGCCACGAAAACGTTGAAGGTATACAAATCTATTCCTTCTCATTTGCAAGTGGTAACAATAAAATTGAAGGCATGACATCTTTTTATTATAATTAGGTACCCCTGTACGCGGAACAGTTTGGTGTAAAGCGAAATTATAACCATCTTCCCCTCGACAGTATATTAAAGGATATTGCAAACTGTCGTAAGCCCTGTGGGTTTCGTAAATACGTTACAAACGATTGTCTCTGGAACGGATAACGATATCACGCCTATCACATTCCTGGTCAACCAATACTACAGCAAATTCATTCGTGTAGGAGCGTTATAACGACCAGGGTGTTCCTGAGTTGGACGCCTATCGGCATTTATAACAATTTTATAGTTATTGTCACCATCTTGAGGAAAAGCTTCTAATGCGGATTTAAAACTGCATACATACGAATTAACCTGATGAAACATGTTCTGAAGTTGTGAAATGTGTTCAGTATTTAAATTCGGGAAATATTGATTTCTTATATTCGACTGTTCGTTGTAGTCGGATACAAAATATATTTTAAGAAACTTAGGTTGGTCTTCAGGCAAAAGGGATCCTATCAAATGGTAAACCTGACCTCGTATCTTAAAAGTAGGCATGAAAGTACCTTCTGAGATTTGTTGAGCGCCAAAGGATGTCATTTGAAACGCACTATTATAAGTGCGAATATTGTCTAAGAACTGTTTAGATTGCACATGTTCCTAAAAGTAGTGATTTCAAAGGTTCCGGTGGGTCTTCGAACGAAAGCAAATTTATTTTACCTCCAGAACAACAGAAACCAGTTGACTCCTTACTACACTTTAAAGCATTACAAAAAGAACATACTACGTTCACATCGCCTATTACAGAGGATGAACTGTACTCAATTGTGAGGTTATAAGCAAACCCGCTTTTATATTTGTCGGACAACCGAATTGGTAGATTGATCTTCTATGTTTACATCTAAGTCATTAAGACTATGTCGAAATCTGTCTGCAGTAAGACGGACCTCTCGCTGTTCGTCCGTTTCAAGAGACCGAATATTTTCAATTCTTAATCTTTCATTAGAAAAACTTATTAATTGTTCTTGTCTCAAAGAATTGTAATATTCGCGTCCCGACTCTAGTCGTTGTTCATGCTCATGTTCATATTCAAGAGATCGAATAATATTATGGTGCACTCTATCATTTGTCAAACGGTCTTCATATTGAGTAAAAGTTTCAGATTCTCGAGATAAAATATGACGTTCGCGATCAGCTGTAAGCCGTCATTCCCTCTCAGTGAAGGTTTCTGACTCACGGGATAGTACGTGCCGTTCGCGATCATCTGTGAGACGTAATTCCCTCTCAATGTAGGTTTCGGACTCGCGAGATAATGTATGCCGTTCGCGGTCAGCTGTGAGCCGCAATTCTCGTTGTAAAGCAGTTTGAGCTTCTCGGGATAACACATTTTGTTCTCGGCCAATGGTAAGCCTTAGCTCTCGTTGAGAAGAGCTTTGCGACGCCCGTGATGTAGCTCGTCTCGCTCTGTCAGCTGTTAATCGCATCTCTCTCTCGGGAGAGCTTTCAAGGGCTCGAGAAGTTGAGGCACTAACTCTCATAGAGTTTAACAGATGTGCTCTTTCCTCTGCCGATTCTTGAGAACGCCTATTTCTCATTCTCTTAGCTTCTCTCGAATTTCGAGATAAAGATAATCGTTTTTTAGGTGGCATTGATGCAGGCAAATGAAAATAAAGCTAAAACGTAAATGAAAATAAAACTAATATCAAAAAAGTGAACGTAAATTTGCCGAAACACCTATCGGTATCTAAAAATCTATACGTACCTACTACTACTTCACCTAAAAAGAAATAAAATGTAAACTATTAATAATTTGAACGAATATTTAAACACTATCAAAATAACTAATACCTATTTTATAAATAATACCTATTAAAACCTATTTTATAATATTGTCTGTCAATAAGGTCGAACGCTCTGAACGTCTATTCGCATCAACAGGCAAAAATTGTATGAAGCTCGCGCTCGGACGCCCCGCCTTTTTATACCTTCGGCCGCAGCAACCGATTCTCAAACGCAAAAATAATCCTTATAGCATGATTCAATTCACGCGCGATGGCTTATTATTAGCTTATTTCATGTATAACTTTGGTGTTTCTATATCGATTTCTATGAATATTTTTTATGGAATACTTAATACTGTTAACTTTTTTAATTAGGGATGACTGAGAGTGTTATAAACGTAAGATTAGACAAATATAATCAGAAAGCTTCGAACTGCTAAGGTATCGGGAGTTACACGTGTTATTGTGAGTCAACCATAAAAGATAAACATATACTGTCGTGGGATATTTTTTATATAATTTTAAGGAGAACATTTCCGTCATACATGATTTCTGTGTAGCTTTAACCATTAAGGTTGCACACGCGACGGAAGCTTAAAAAATGGAGTAACTTCTCCCGTTTTCTCAACATTTCCCTTCACTGCTCTGCTCCTATTGATTGTAGCGTGATGAAAAGTATACTATAACCAGCTCAGTTTCGTTAAAATCCGTCGAGTAGTTTTTGTTTCTATAACGGTTATACAGACAGACAGACAAACAGACAGACAGACAGACAAACAGACAGACAGACAGACAAACATTTTACTGATTGCATTTTTGGCATCAGTATCGATCCCTAATCACCCCCTGATAGTTATTTTGGAAATATATTTCATGTACAGAATTGACCTCTCTACAGATTTATTACAAGTATAGATAATTCCATACGTTAAGTTCGTAATTTAAATAATTAGATAAAACCGACTTTATCTAGAGATAAGGTTAGTTTTCTTTATGAGAAATCTCAGCATATATTAAACTGCGTTTAGGTAATATTAAATTAAATACCTATTCGACATATTCAGTATTGGCAAAAAAATTGCAATAGTAAGCGAGAATTGTTTATTGCTACCAGGTTTCGTAAAAGACTTTTAAATAAATCGTAAATATATTTTTTTATACTTTTAAATAACCTCAAATATTTAAAAATTTTCAATTTCCCATTTACAGTTTTTAAGCCTGTCATTTAACTTATATCATGAAGTTTTACTACTTGTATTTTAATGAAAAACTTTTCATATTATTGACAAGTAAAAAATTTACTATAATAATTTACCTAAATACGCGCTATTTTTCTGAACACAAACTCATTACGCTCGAAACATTTTTTTTTATTGATCGGCGAAGTAATAATTACATTTTACACACGTTAAATAACTGCAAAACAAAATTAATATTCATAATTTTAATGTAAATAAAGAAATTAATCACGAAGACTATAATACATACGAGTTTTTACTACCAACAATGCACAATATTATTTCTCTTCTGAGACAATTTAATAGATTTTTTCTATTGAGGTTTAAATATTTCGCGAATATTCAGTTTCATAATAAACAGCTGATTGTAAATAAAATAATACACATTCATTGGTAAAATAATACGCATTGTGTTATATCTCAAATCTATGCAAACAAGGCAATTAATGAGTCTTGACGGTCTGATATGAGACGCAGAAATTGGAGGATAGATTTTTCGTTCTGCTGAGTAAAAATTCGTGATGGTTTCATAATAACATAAAATTTCATTATATTCGACTGTTATTAACTTAAATTCTATTCGAGTAGAGTTTAGGTTTGCGTTTAGAAATACCTATATACTATGGTGAGATTTAAATTTGAAACTAAAATAAAAAGAAATACTTCAAAAAACATTCCATAATGGTATTTAAATCTTATTTTGTTTGAAGGATTTCGAAGCAAATCTGTAAGTTTAGAATGTAACCCCTCTCTATTTTCTAAATCTAAATAATTTTAGGTGATAACATTTAATAAAAATGGCATTTAAAGTTGTTTCAATTAACTTACATCAGAAATTCCAAGAGAAACAAATTACTGCCGAACTCTATATGTGTTTTAATGGACATCCATTCACTTTTTTTTAACTTTATTTTTTATATATTTTTAACTTTATTTTACTTCAATTATACCTGGTAGAAATTGTTTGTATAAGAGAATAAAACAACCCAATACCAACATAAATAGATTTGAAAAGATTCTATTCAGTTTTATTAACGCGTGTCTTTCTTATTCTTACAGCTATACGAGTTGCGTATAACACATTTTCGTCAAAAGCTTGCAGTCTGAGTGGAGTTCATCTTTATTTTTACGGTCATTTTCTTCCGCTTCTTTTTAACATTTACTTGTTTTAATAAAACGTATAGATTTTGATTAAAATGTGTATATTTAAAAACTCCACTATATTTTACACGTTACATATATTTATTTAACCATACCTTCGTCCAGGATCAGTAAATGATATCAAAACATCTATCATGCAACAAAAAGAGGACGTTGTTTCTTATATTTACTATGGACTACCTCATTGTAACTTGCGACTACAACAATATTTAAATTACATAAATAAAGAATTAATAGATGAAACTCGATAATAATAATACCATTGTTAGAGATTTTTGAAATTTTTGTTTAGTACAGATGATTTTCGTAACTTTGTTCCGAAATTATTAGCCAAGATGTATCCCAGATTACCGAAGCATTTTTTACAAGGTCCAAACTACCTCTCTTTTAATTTTGAATTTCGGTAGATATACTTATGTCTGTGAATTAATACATAAAATATTCAAATGATAATTTACCTTTATTTGTTTTCAGTTATGATACTTAAAGCTCTAATTTTAAGCTCTTTTACTTCATTAACATTAAAGATGATTTTCCTTAAAGTTTCGTCAAATACTTTTCTTGCTCTAGATCTCTCATAAGATGCAAAGTCTGAAATGGCATTTGGCGTCGGAGACTTATTTTTCTTACTAATTTTTGAAATGTTCTACATACAGAAGCGATAAAAGTATATTACCGATTTGCTAAATTATTTTGTTTCTTGTATACTATTTGTTGTTTATATATTATACTGACTTTAGGTCTCTTATACAAAGCAAATGCTGAAATCGTTTTTGGTATCTGAGATTAACTTCTGTAACCAACTTTTGAAATGGTCGACTTTCAAAGGTGATAAAATTATATCATCAACTTCTTAAATTACTTTCTTGTTTATTTCCACTGACATGCTCTTTCATCTAATGTAACAGCTAAAACGGTTTTCATTGATAGAGTTTATTTCTCTAAGCAATTCTTGAAATGCTCTACCTCTAAATGTGATAAAATTATGTTACTTATTGACTGAATTGTTTTCTTGATAATTTTTAGATTTTAGATTTCACGTACAATGCAAAATTTTGACGATTCTCGGCGTCTAAGGTTATTTCTTTAAGCAATCTTTGTAATAATTTACTTTTAGAGACTGTAATAGTTTGTTACCAATTGCCTGAATTGTTTTCTTTTTTGTTTGTACTGATTTTCAAATTCCTCTTATGATGCAAAAATTGAGATGACTTTGGTGTTAGAGACTTATTGCTTTAAGCAGTTTTTAAAAGATCTATTTTTGTAGCAGATAAGAAAATGTTACCGAATCGCTAAATTGTTTTCTTGCTTTGTTTTACTAAAGAAATAATAATTATTTATGTCAACAGATAGATTTTGATTTGATATCACGGCTTTAAATTGCACATATATGAGTCGGGCTTGCATGATTACGATTTGGAGTTACACAAACCAAAACTCTTAAGATTATTATGGATACGAATGTTCTCTTTTTATGTCCTTGTGGTAATTGCGGTCGTCTAAAAACCATGTTAAGGATTTGGTCTACAAGGCAATTGGATTTACTATTTTGTATTTTGGTTTATTACTAATGTTAGTACCATAAAAAAACAAATTACGGTTAATTCACGTTATCTGGATCCTTATTTTTAAGATTGTGCTCCAATGGGGTCAATATTTAAGTATTAGGGCGTTAATGAATATGTCGTAGTAAGTCAATAGTCTAAAAGATGATTATTACATTATTGTACAACTTAGTTAGCACTCACTTTGTGCTTAGTTATATATAATAACTACCAAAAACTTTAGTAGCCGCCAACTGGAAGACAACTGCAGCCAGAACTCGACAACCAAAAATCGATACGTCACATTGAAAACACATGTAACATTTTACTGTTAATGCATCACTTTGACTATGGTTTTAAATATAAATGTTTTACGTTTAGAATTCTTTAATATAAAGTTAAGCGTCATATCTCAATCGTCTATGAAATTGTGTTAGAAACAACAAAATAAACTTACAAATAAAAAGTTTCTGCAAACTAGACCAATAAGGTGTTTTCAATAAGTGCGGCGTCTGAATTGGTATTGTGTTTATTCTTTTAAAATTCTTATGGTTTTTAAGAGATGATATCATCAAAAAGAAAAAAAAATCAGCAGACTAATAGCAATAATATGTAGAAACGTTTAATTGTCCCACACTTGCTCTCCTCATCTGTATTTCTCTTGCTCTACTTTCGAGTAGTACAAAGAGGAACAATGAAATATAAATTACAAGTTATATGGTTCTTATAAGAAAAATCTAAGAATTATAAGCTACCATACACAATATAGAAATAAATACATTTACAAATTTGAAGAAAAATTTTGTATTACTCTACGGTTTTAATATAATATAACCCGTTATAACTTTTTTAAATTATAATTTTTTGAACAGTGAATGTGAACATCTTCAAAAATGCATTAAAAATGCATTAAAATGCAATTAGCATTTTGGAAGGCTTTGATTGAAAACAAATTAATAAACTTAATATCTATTATAGACTCTTTCAGCTCAGATTGTATGACTTGCTGCTCATGTTGGTGAAAGGTTAAAGTGTCTTGACATGTGCTTTCATTAATAAAGACATTATTTATTTACAATGAAAACAAAAATATGTTTTCCTTTCTTTATTTTTGTACACGTCACTGTCACGAAAATATTTCAGAAATCGTTTTAGTATAATTTATCATACTAAAACAATTTCCAATATCTGTCACTGGGAGTCTTCATCATAACAACAAAAACAATTTTCCATATCAATATTTTTTATCGGAAAATATTATGCGGATTAGAAATGTCTAAATTATGTGAACCAGTAGAATATCATCCACAAAGATTAATTTCTTTCGAAGGAACGTTTTAAATAATTTACACTGAATAATAAAATTAAGACATGACTGTCCTAATATTAGTTTAGCGTTTTAGTAACGCTTACTAACAACTAAATACCAAAATATATTTATTTATTTTAATTCGTGCGTAATTGAATAACGATAAACAAGTAATTTAAAGAAAAAGAAAATTCGATATCACGAAGTTATAGAACTGATTTCCACATTCTTATCTTTAGAAATTGTGTTAAGGAAAATTGTTGAGTAAATACTAAATGTATTATATTTGTATTATAAAACGAATTAGGAGCGGTTATAAGTCGGTGACACATAAATCTTTTTACTAGTTTTTATTCGAATAGTTATCATCCTTTTGTGGTTTAAACGTGGTGAACAATTAAGATTTTACGAAGACTTACGATGGTCAAGCGTGGTTGTAGCAGTTTTTCCATATGTAATTCATTTGGGATTCCATAAAACAGTAAAAAAAACAAACAATTTTCTTATTAGAAACGAAAATTAATCGATTTTTATTTAATAATATTTAGATAGTATGGTTACATACATCTATGACTTATTATTAGAATACTTTTGAAACATTACCTCTGCCATTTTCGTTTTCTCCAAAATCATTAAATATTTTAATTCACCTAGTTTTTAATTCTCATACAAAATTACTATGAAAGATGCGAACACTTGTACATTAGAATTATTTTTACATATATTTTCTCTTTAGTTCCATGATGTACATATATGTAGTTTCCATACAATTTCGGCAGTTATGACGTTGTTTTATTTTAGATCTTAACTCTATAAATTACAATCATATGAGTTTTATTTGATACTAGAGTGACTGTGGGGATATGCGGGATTTATTTAATGTACGTTATATATTTCCCAACGAGGGCAACCCAGAAAAGCGCAGTCATTACTAAATGATTTCATTATATTCAAATGATCTTATGAGTCGTCAGAAAATATCTTTTGTCAGTGGTATATAGGAAGGTATATAAAAATAAATATATGCGTAAATAAATTGAAATTTATTTTTGTTTATATTTTAAAATAAATTAAGGTTTCTGTGGTTAAAACGGTTCTTGACTCTTTTTTTGTTAACATTTCTTAACGATACACAAATGTAATGTAACACAAATTACGTGCATGTCAGGAAAAAAGAATAAACGTTATTTTTCTTAGAAAATGGTTATTGAACGTGTGTCAGGAGAAGGCGCAAAAATGTAGGAAAAAGATAGGTTAACTTAAAAACAATATCCGTTAACCTAAGTAAATTACTGTTTTTTTTCATTTTTAATACATAAATATATATATATATATATATATATATATATACATATATATATATATATATATATATATATATATATATATATATAGTATATTAATTACATATAATTCACCCTCATTTCAAATAAATTAAATGTTAAGTAACGCATTCTACATCGATAACTTTAAATTAAAACTTACAACATACTTTAATGTCATGTATTAAATATTTCGAAAATATCAATTGTTTATTACATTAATTTGCAAATAATAATTTAATCGTTATATGCAATCATGTCGAGATTTCGACAATGTAGAAAAAAAAACATGGAATTAAAACAAAAAAACTGACGATTGGTAAAACGATTTTATATGTCTCTTCTCCTTCTTACAAGTTTTAGGGGCGAGTTATGTTTCCATCTAAAATGTGTTTTGCACCTTCTACATAGATTCTTGACTCCATGATATTAATACATTTTACCCAGTAAGTCTTTTTGATATTTAGGTATCTGATACAGGTGTGTAATCGAGGAATAATTAGGTGCACGTACAATATTACACATTTAGTCCATGTCGCAAATGCTATATTATCATAAAAAAATCAAAGAAATGTTCTTTGCATTACCCGAAGTGGTGAGCAAAATTTCCAATTATAAAGGGAAAACACAATTTCAAGAACATGACACTGCACGCACTGATATAATACCTTACCGAGAACGATAAAAACAAACGTTTTGGAGGCAATAAGGTGTCTAAACACTCAAAATAGTTCAAAGCATGTATGATACTATTATTTTGTATAACATTTCTAAACAAATAGTAAGTTTAACACTCCGACGTAATAACATATTTACGCCAGAGTATTTTCTCAGTGGTGATAAATATTATCGACCATCAATATGTCTATGGGACGATAACGTAGATAAATTTAATTCTTATAAAATATTGTTTGATGAATTTGGAATTATCGCCTAGGTATTAATGCAATATATGTTGTTCTTCTATTATTTGTAATTTACTACGGAACCCTTTGCTATATTTTATTATAATTCATTGTATTCAAAAATGTAAACAGTCACAAATTGGCAATCAAACATTGATTATTTACTTCACTATTCAAGGAATTATTAAAATATGATGGATTTAAATCTAACCTACTATTTTACTGTCACGGGACTCGAAATATAATCGAAGATAAGATCAACTAAAGTTCGGCCATCACGATTTTCACATTCAATTTAATTACTTGTCTGCATACATATGTATCCAGTTTTTCTCATTTTTTGCCCCTTTAGGAGAACAAAAAGTGCTGCGCCGCGCTAATTGATTTTGTCCTTCATGAAAAGCTTCTTCATATGTTGCTACTACTTTTCAGTTCTACCAAAACTGTCTGTTCCCAGGTTTGTTTTGGACGGCTATACTTTCTTCGTTTTCTTTTAAAGTTTCCTATTCTATGCTTTGGGGGTATTAATGAATTTCCTTCAAGGCGTATGATGAATCGAGTTCCATAAGCAGACTTTGATTTAGTGCTCAATTAGAATTTTCCTAGCATCGTTCTAGCACGTCATCCTTAGATATGTTCCCAGCACAAGACATTCGGAAAATATATGAGCTGTCTCATTTGCGAAGATTTGGAGTCACTTTGCAGGTTTTCCCTGCCATATAAAGTTGAACGCTGGAATATGCATTTAGTTTTTTTCTTTTTGACAAAATATAAATAGATTGTTAGGTAAAGCCACTCTCAAACAAGTCACGTGAAACTCACACATTTGTGTGAGTTTCACGTATCCTTCCTCGAGTCTAGTTCAAGCAATCTAAATCTCAATTTTTGAAACTAGTCAGTTAGCGCCACAAACAAAATGCAAACTTCTGATCTCAAAGGGACGTAAAACAAAAATAACAAAACCGATATCAGATGTCCGTAAAATTTCAAATCATATTTAGTTATCTTTTTTGTAGTTAAAAAGTTAGAAAAAGCAGGAACTAGAGAGAAGAAGCAAGAAGTTTAGCACAGATAGAAGAATAAAAACAGTCGTCAAACGGGTAAAAAAGGAGTGCATTTGGATATTTTTTATAAAAATCAAACTATTTCATTAATCCTCCAATAAAACTATAAGCTCTCACTCTCATAGTTAACCGATGGGTTAACAAGTAAGGCGGAAAAAAAAGAATCATCAAAGTCTTTCAAAAATCTCACTTGTAGTATGTCATCCTACCCACATAAATATCGAACAACAAAAACAATCATTCTTCAAGGAAAAATTTCTCTTCGCAAAAAACTAAATTAAAAGTTAATTATTTATAAAAGAAACCGGTTAAATTAATTCCTTTGTCATAATTTGAGGCTGGCGTGCTAGTCGATAAAAAAACATATACCCGTGGGATGTATGAATAACACCGAACGTGAATGAATTTGATCTAAAATTAAATTTGTTTTGTTCGACCCCATTCGGAACGATTTATGGGACTTCCGTTAATGTTTTTTCTGTTCCATGCAGTTGATTAAATTTATTTATTGGAAACAAAATTAAATTTACACCGACGTGTCTTTTCAGGGTGTGTGCTGAATGAGCTTTGTGACGATTGTTTTTAATGTGGTTTGCGAAAAGATAATGGAAATATATTATGAAATTTATTACGAATATCCATTGACTAGGACAATTATACATGAATCTAGAGATATAACCAGGACAATAACAATTGGCTCTTAGCAACTATTACAGCTACAAACTTTAATTTTAGCTCAAGTTTTCAGCTTTTTCTGAAGATTATTACGACAATGATATTGGATTTAAGGCACTGTTACAACTAGCTGATTCAGATTTGGGCTTCAATATCCATTTATGTTGGATAGTTCTTACATGCGTAAATGTGTTGAGGGTGTGATGATGACCAGTATAACGTAAACAATTAATCAGTGTTAATAGACAGTTCTCACTCCTATAAATTTAAGTGGCTGATGATGACCAGGTTAATAAAAACTAGATCTAACCCACTATTACGATCATAAGTTTCAAGCCTAGGTTCTAATATTCAGTTTTGTTGGACAGTTCTACACAACTTAGAAATTAAACTCAAACGTTTGGTTTTAATGAGTAGCTTTTACACATAAAAATTCGTGGGTCTGACAATGATCAGGACAATCACACATGGATGTACATTACTGTTGCAGTGAGAAGCTTCAAATTTGGGTTCAAGTATTTAGTTTTTTTTTTACATTTCTTACACGCCCAAACTTGAGGGTCTAATAATAACCAAAATAAAAATAGCAGATCTCAGACACGAAAACAAATGAAACTAAAAACGAAACTTTTTATTTTTATTTTTACATGAACTTAAACATGAAAGAAAAAGTGCTGATACATGAAAGAAAAAGTCAGTTCATTTGTCATATGAAAACTCTGCAACTATCACTTGTTATTACGATATTACGAGAAGTCCGCAATCCTGACATTTATTTCTGCTTCATTATTTACGTGTTAGTTCACATTCTATTATTAGATAATATTATCCTTTATATTGTTAACCCAAATATTTATGCATTTTTGTTTTTATCTGTTAGTGTTTGTTTTATATTTGAACACCGTTTCTGTCTTTTTCATTACAAGGCATGATCTTTAAGGAACAAAAATATGCTAATAGGCTCAACATTTTAAATTGAAACTTAAAAAACAATGTCTAAATAATTATTCCAAATATTATTCGTATTTTCATATTATTAACGAAATAAATTATCTTAAGTTGATAAATTTACTTCACAGTAAAAACTTCCATGAAAACGTCATTTCTATCCTACACGTCGTGCAATAAAGTCACAAGTACTCAAATTTATTTATTAAAAGAGAAGTATTTAAATATGCCGAATTCAATATAATGACATATGTTTATAATTTGGATCTTTTACTGTAATTGACGGACATCGAAAGAACGAGATTTGTTACATTGTTTCTCTAGACGCAGAGGCTTATTATGCATGTTTCATGACAGATAACTAATTTTGTATACATTTAAGACATTATTGCACCTGATGTGCGATATCTGTCTTCATATCAGGCTCAGTTAAGTAAAAGTAATTAAGAAGAAATCTCCTGAATTCGCAGCAATTACTTGAAAATGTAACTAGCAGTACGAAATGTTTTCCAAGTACCAATATTAAGAATAATAATAAAAATATTATGATTAATATGTTACCCAGGACCAAGATAAGACTATTAACAAGAGAGAAGTTTTTATTTAAAATTATTATGAAGAAGTCAACAAAGATAATTATGAAATTTTTATATAAATTAAATTAAAATACATGGCAATATTTGATTACAGTAAGGATCAATTAGAACAGATCATTCAATGCCTATGGTTTCAATGGCAACTATATACGGGAAAAACTAAGTCAGGTATTGTAGTTTAGTTTTAAGTAGAACTCTTACTTTTAAGTAATATTTTGTCAGGCCCGGCACGAAAGACAAATTCTGTAATATTGAATTTTATCGAATACGAATTTCACACAGTTACAAATGTGATAATTTGTTTGGCATGCTATTGCTTTATTTATGGAATCAAACTTTAGATAGGCTAAAAGTTTAATAAAGGTTGATAATTTTGTGTGACTGTCGAAGATGAAAAAAAGTCGTGTGCTGTCATATTTGAACAACTGATCGCACGGACATACCGCATGAGGTTTGCTGCTTGTTAGGGAGTTTCAGTTTCGTTGAAAATACTAGTTTTTAATTTTTTTGTTTGTACATAGAATTACTCACGTTTAATATTCTGTTTGTTATTGTGTTTAATAGTTTTTAATTCGGTTACAACAATAAATTTAGTGATAATTTTTAATTTGGTTACTACAATTAATTTAGTGCCTACCGGTAGGCAGATTTACATATATATATATATATATATATATATATATATATATATATATATATATATATATAATTTCACTTTTATTTTCGAGACCTACCGATAAATATCAGGTTTTTTCACATTTGAAAGTTCATTTATAAATATGTTAAATACGAAGGCAATATACAATACGATTATTTCGTGCGCATTCAGATACATATACAATTTTGTATTTCTAGGAGTGCATATTTCTTTTACTAAAATATTTACGAATTTGATTTTTATTTTTACTGTGTAAATATATTTCCTGTATTTTCTCAAGTGCAAGACAAAATAATTGCTAAAGAAAATTTCCTCTAAGCGATGGAAAATATCAAAATAAAACCTACTTTGTCTTGTGAAGTTTGAAACAGCTAATTACTAGATTTTTCAGTTTTGGTCTTAAAGAAAATGACAAAAAAATGGGATAGCACATTAATTATTCCTACTTTTAACAAATTTTTGGGTACCGTATGTTGAAGCTGAGACTGAAAATTTTGAAAATAATATTTTTCAACTCTCCTTAAAATGCTATTTCTAAGCATGTATCGAATACACATAGGTTTACATTAGAATTTTTTCATGACATTTATTGAAAAGACAACAATTTGTTTTCCTTGCAATTCAGGCCGATCTGCTATGTTTTATCATTTAATATAATAAAATTAAGAATCCTTCTAAACTTCCAATTCTACGTGCATAAAATTAATTTTATTATATCATATATGTGTGTGTATTGTGGGATCGACCGACGGACAACTCACAAAAGTAATAGAGTTATTGTGTACGGCGACCTGATATAGATATACGTTATGTTTTTATTTATGTATTAAGTATATTATACTTCTGCAGTATTTTCATTCGTGGTACTATATACTTGTCAAATAATAGCTTTTTTATGTTAAATTATTTAAATACTGTCTGGCTGTCGTTTCATTTTAGGTGTTTGTATTTTCCATTTTATTTGCTTGGATGTAATGGTTTCTTTATAACACTTTGTTTTTCAACATTGATTGCACTTATCAATCGCGTAATAAATGAAAAAAAAAATAAATAAAAAAAATAAAAATTAAAAAAAATAAATATATATATATATATATATATATATATATATATATATATATATATATATATATTTAAGTAAATACTACTAAATTTGGTTCGAATTAAATTTTTTGAGTTTCATGAAACACCCTCAAATCATATTACATTTTGGTTTATTCTTTGGTATCAACGTTATATAATTGTTCGTTTTTATGTTTATTAGGTACCAAGGCAGAGCAATCGTTGTTTATTAATGGATACAACGTTAAATTACGTCGATTAAATTTACATCAAGGTTAATATTACTTAATTATTTTTATTTGAAATTAATAATTTTTTTTTTCATATTTAAACATTGCTGTCTTATCTCTTGTCTGAGTTATGACGTAAATAAATGTTAAGTAATTTTTTACATCGTCATTAGGTTACACTTGTTTATTTCAATCTTCCATTTTCCTTAGCAGGATGATTAATGTACATATTAAAAAGACGAGTTAAGGTCAGATGCTAAGCTTGTGGAAAGTTTCAAATACTTCATCTTGTTTTCTTGAATAATTAACGGGATGTAGTTTCATTGTATATGGTACTAAATATTCAATCTTTGTTTTGAAATAAAAACGTTTCAGGTTTAATCAACGTTAATTTCAAATGTTTTTTAATAAAATATAATTAAACAATCTGAGTTATAAATATTTGGTTCACTTAAAAAATAATGTAGAAAAAATCAAAGGAAAAGAAACTTCTAACTACAGCTTGGATTCGAAGCCTATCGTTCCCAATAAAGAAGAGGCAGTAATATTTAGACATTATTTTGTCAGATTTCATCGCGATTCTTGTCATCACTAACTTATTTAAGATTATAATACTTTTAAGAAATGATGAAATGATGTAATTGAACAGAAAACCCGGCAACAATGTAAGCACAGATACCAAGTAAATCTATATTTCGCTCCGTAGGTCGCTGCTATGACTGCGGAAGAAAGTGCAACAAAAGCACTCGAAAATATATTTGTGGCGATCATTCCAAGATTATCTATCTATCTTATTCAGAAAACATCAATTAGAATTAATTATTTTTGATTTGTTTTTTTGTGATCTCAATTATACCAAAAAATTTTTTGTTTAATTTCGTTGATTTTTCTAAACACTGAGATGGTGATTTGTTTCTATTGACTATATTTTTATAAAGAAAACTTTAATTGTTAGATTTAAAAAGTATAAAAAATAACTAAAGCATATTATATGTTTTTATTTCAATTTTGAAGAAAATTTTAATGCTCAGGTCAAAAAGTTCGTTGGAGGGAATTAGAGTAATCCTGCATTTATGATTTTTCCGAACTAACCGCGTCCGTTTCCTTCTCTCGATGTTCTTAATTTCCCTTAAATTACTGTTTAAAATTATTGAGAGTGACTTATGACATTTACTTTAATACGAGTTAATAAAATGCATCTATTGCGCAGTTAAAAAACTATGTTTTCAAATGTTTTCTCAATCAATTTTCACGTGACATACTCATTTACATAACAAGGTATTAAAAATTATTGATTATTATCGTTTAGTAAAGTAATGAAAAAGTTAGATTTAAAAACAAATTTTATTAATATAAGAACATTTCAAAGAATTTAATAGCGTTTTTATTATTAGCATGCCATAAATGGGGCTGCATGATTTTATTGTAAACATAATGTGTATATATATATATATGTATATATATATATATATATTTATATATATAGATATATATATATAAATATATATATATATATATATATATATATATACGTATATATATATATATATATATTATACACACACACACATATGTTTACGGTTGTGATGAACAAAATACAATTTATTACATTTTTCTGCAAAGTAAGCATCTGTACCAAATTACGTTTGCAAAACATTATTCATAGCAATAATAATAATTATTATGTTGGCACAAAGAACCTTAGTACTAAGAGATATCCTCGAGTTAAAATATAAAATGGTGTTAAAAAGCAACCCAGTACAAGCTCTACTTGCGCTATTTATTTCCGTCGCATCAGCTCCCCTTCCTCCCCCCCCCCCATTTAAATTATTAACAGTAATGCACTCCGAACGTGTGCAGCGTTCCTCTAAACTTTGAAAAAGCAAAAGTAAACATTATTATCAAAAGGCGACGGAAGTTTGCGCATAGTCGGAGTGCTTAATAATTTTAAAAAGAATTGAAAAATCTCGTCATAACCCGCGATTTTGAATTTATTTGATTTTATTTCGTTATTTAAAAAAAAGGAAATGTATCATAACTATAATGAAAAAAATGATATTCCTTGAACACATCAATATTTTATTGCCAACGACTTAAATGTAACAAAATCATTATTTTGATACATGTTGTTGAAATGCAATGGTATTATTTTTTTGGAGAAACTGAGTTGAATAAAATGTGTCACATTTTTTAAATTATACATATTTTAGTGAGTTTTGCCAAAATAAAATAGAGCAGCAATAACGTTGACGGAATTGTAGACGAGATATATATATATATATATATATATATATATATATATATATATATTATATATATATATATATATATATATGTATATATATATATATATATATAATATATATATATATATATATATACATTGATATCTTAAATCTAAAAAGATATTATTTAAATAAATTTGTTTTTCTTTCACTCACAGTCACATTGAATAAACTGTATCTTAAAATAAAAAATGAACCACTAAGATTTACCTTTTACTCAATACTCGATAAGCCGTCTCAAAAAGGAACGTAAACTTCACTTAACTGGCCAGTTGAAAGAAAAAGACTTAGGCTACTCCGTTTCAGTAGTTTAGGCTGTTTATTTTTTCGTTAACTGCCATATACTATCGGTAAAAAAAGTTCTTGCAAGCCTTGTTAATATTAAAATTTCATTTTCTCCTAATCTAATAAATACAGAGCAAATGCACATGTCAAGAAACTTTTTTTAAGTAACTGGCCTTTGGGTTTACGGATACTTATATTGATTTAAGTTTAATAATATTGGATTAGAGCATTCTGAATTGAATTCAATGAGAATTTGAAACGGTGAAGCTGCTCGAATATCCTCGATAAATAGGATATCTCAAATAGAGTGCAGAAATATCTACGTTTGGTTTAGGTTTGTTTATATAGTCCAGCGTTACGACTTAGAAATCAAATTATATAAAAGAAAAGCTTAATACTTTTATTATTTTAATTTTTGTACTTGATTTTTTTCATTACAAAATAACGTTAACAAAGACGTAGTGTTTATTAATTAAAATCGTTGTCATATCGTCGACTGACAGACAAGGTTTTATTAATTGATCGTGAAGTAATTATGAATTTTTAAAAAAATTTCTTTGTTAGGCACAAATATATCCCGAACGAAATATTACCGAGACACGAAATATATACCGAACGTTCCTCGACTAAATGTTGCAGTGGCGGCTTCTTGTCTTTATACCGGAGAAAATATTGACATACCTCGTATCTCTGATAGTAAAGTCTAACTTGGTTTCTCCAAACGGAAAGAAATAATCGGATCCGACGTTATATTCCAGTACATATTTAATGCTAGCTCTGATATTTATATGAAATATTTCAAGCATGTATTTAAAGTTTCGTTAAGAACTGACGCACAACTCTTCCGTTGGAAAATTATTCTAGTAACACTTGTACCTAAAAGTGGCATAGCGTTAGACGTGGCTAATTTCGGACCAGTCGCTATCTTACATGCCCCGGTTAAATTATTTAAATTCTTTGTACATCGCAATATTCACTCTAGCTACATATATTAAATCTGTGATGAGCCGCATTGATTTTGATTCGAATGTACGGTGGTCACGAACCCTGTCGTTTCTTTGTTTTCCCTTCCACTTTACGATTTTTCTTGCGCGTAGAAAGAAATAGGTACGAGTGGGTATTTAAAACTTACTTTACACAATTAGGAGTGAACCATTTAAAATTTTGGGCCCCTTTTTTCAATCTTCCGGTAAACGATATTGGTTACGCGGTTTATTATTTACGGATGATGTGAAATTTTTACAGTTGTTAAATATGCAGCATTTGGTGAATGGTTGCAGGGTGACATCAATGCCATCGTTGAGTAGAGGCTTATGGTTTAATGCATATAAATTTTCAATATTTAGTTACAAGCACGCACTAAATACGAATATACGGTCAGCGGGATCCCACTGTACCACCAAGATAAGGTCATTGATTTGGAAGTCAGATCTGGATCGTGATTGAACTTTCGTGGGTATATGGCGGATATACCAAAAAACTCGTTTCAAATACTTAGGGTTGTGTTGAATAATTTAAAGGATATTCAATGCCTAAAGTACACTTAATTAGTGTGGAGCTGATCAAAAGTAGGCTCCATTATTTGGAACCCGCACAAAGTCAAGTACAGCTTGGCGATTGAACGCTAGCAAATGACGTTTCACCAATATCTGTATATGAAGTAGCATGGTTATTTCTCCTTTCTATTTTTTACCTATTTTCTCTTTTTGTTCTAGATTTCTATTCCCTGCAACTCAGAAGGAACATTGTGCTTATAATATTTATCTTTCTTCTATCAAAGGAAAAATTCTATGCTTTTATTATTGAGTAAATTTTAATTTTTCATATCTGAAAATTTCCTGCGCTATTTGCTATACCACCCTGTAAAACCTAATTATATGGAAGCTCTCCAATTTTTCGCCTATTCATTTGCTCAACCGATTGATAGCGGTCACACCAGAGTGTAATTTATTTGTGGATAGTGAAAGTAAATTTGTCAAAATACGTCGTCGTTAACTTTTGTAGTTCTAGCGTATTTTGTACTTACGTTTAACCTGATCGATGAAATTTATTTAAACCATTCATTTCTTATCGTTACGAATAGATTACTTTTAAAGTAACGATGAATATACCTGTGTGAATAAATAAGTATATGAATTATAACAAGTGGTATGAGTATTCAATGTATTTACTTCAAAGAGAACAAACGGAAAAACTATTTAATGCAAAAGAAAAGAAATGATGAGAAAAGCTCTGACGCGAAAGATAATATTTCCTTCAACAATGGAGAAAGAAGATACGGACGTCCGGAGTTTTATAATATTGATGATATCCATTGTAATTCACAGAAAAGCAAATTTAAGATGAAAATAATACTTCATTATTTTTAAAGAAGCAACAAAAGGAAGAAGGAAAATGTCTTAAAAATGAATCGTATTAGATTTAATGATTTATTGTTAACCTTGGCCATCTCAACTTCGCTCTTTCACTTCACTAGTACTCCGACAGCCGTACACGCCATTCTTTGATTTTTTATCGTTACTTATATTTTATACCAAATCTTTGATGTTATTCATGTAAATAAATGTGTCTTTTAAGAGTGATGCTGAGAAAACGAGAACTTGCGTTTAATTAAAATCTTCCTTGAAAGTATTCTCTTGAAAAATATATATTACAAAATCAAGTGAGTATGATCGTATTGTATACAGAATAGTTCTTTAATAATATTTTTCAATACAAACTTAAAGTATAGATTTCGAACAATTTCCAATATGTGCAGGATTATATCAGTGAATTGTCTAGTATATAATAAATAACGACTTCTTTACATCGATTTTTATCAGTACAATTAATTTATTTACATAACAATAAAAAGTTCCCCACCGAGTTCTCCAAAAATATATGTCCACTTACAGTTGGGGTATAAATAAAAATATGTCAACTAATGAAAGACATCTGCTTTCTAAACGTTGTTTTTATCATAGTGTCTGTCGTTTAGTATTGAAATTCACACACTTTCTTTAAAACTCAGATTAATTATATGCTTAAAAATAGATAAATCGTTTTACGTACATTCGTTGTCAACTAATAAGGGGTAGGCAGAACTCTGAGCAAATTTTCAGGTCCCTGAATTTATCAACTGAAATAAATAAAATTTTCTGTTATTATGTAATGCTGTTCATTTTCAGATATATATATATATATATATATATATATATATATATATATAGTTAGTAGCTTATGTTCAAAAAAAATCTCTACAAATGATTGACGAAAATGTATGAAAAAAATCTCTACAAATAATTGACATACAATCAAAGCACTTTGATCGACAGTAACTGCTATTTCTGTAAGATCGTCTGAGTAAGAACATTACAATGTTTGTGTTTTAGTATCAAGGTTTTAAAAAGTAAATATTTTTCTTCTCACATTAATTAATAATAGCGTTATTCTTCAAGATTGTTAATGTACACATTTTTATTTTTATTTTTATAGTAAATTTGTGCCAAAATTTAAATTGTGATGCAACAATGTGAACAGTATAAATGATTTTTTCTCATTATGAATGGTCATACTGTAAAATCATGTAAATAGTTCAAAAATATGGCTGACATTACAGGCCAAAATATGTGAAATGCATAACACAATTCGACAGTATTTCCAAAAAGAAAACCATAAGATAAGCAACCCCAGAAAATTTTGAAATAGTCACAATTCCCAAGAGAGGCCCCTTGTAAAGGATTGATATTGATTAAAGAGAAAATATGTGGACCACAATCAAATACCAGCATATCAGCAAGGACCGTTTGATGACGTATGGTAGTGACAAAGCCGTTTAGAAGGCTTGATTTAAAAAGTCCATTTGTGAGACAGAAACAAAATCTGTTTCTGTTTTTAGCACGGTTAACCTTTACTAAAAATTATGAACATTGGACCTATTCTCAGTAGAAATACTTACTACTAGTAGAATACTGTTACTTTCTAATAAAACCAAGGTAAACCTTATTTCACCAGATGGCACATAATACGTAGGGATCCTTTAAAAACAGAAATAAATAGCGACATACATACAAAAAATAAACTGTCTCGCGAATAACCTAGGTCTAAACCTTATAGGACATGTATTGTACTAAGTTGAGAAATAAGTTGCTACACAATGGAAACGCAGGCACTATTATAAGAATGCAGTGACAATAGAAACAAGTTTTAGTACATTTGTAAAGACGCTTGGAATAATATTTCAATAGGTTTCTATAGAAATGTTGTTCCTAGCTTCTTGTATTAATTCGATGTCGTTTATGAAGTGTCGATGTGAAATGGTTATGTAAAACAATGATAACCACACCGGATTCTAAATGCTACTGCACTACTTTGAACATCGTTTAATTATCACAAAAGTTAATAACTGTAATTAGTTTCTTTTTATATTAGTTTATGTTTTCATGTGTCCTTAATTAGCTGTATGGTAATCAAAAAGTAGGCATAAAATAAATAGTATTATTTATTTAGAACGTTAGTGTACTTACACGTCAACATTAACATAGACATAAAAATCCCATGAACACACTAGTTCAGTAGACTGGAAAAAAACTAGCTTATTTATTACTAGTGTCCCTAATTAGTTGATCACAACTACTTAACCGGCCGCTTTCTCTCGCGAAAGTAAGGTAGATAAAGATAATATGGAGCCCCATTTTAGTTACCTTATATTACGCTTGTAATCTTAGGTAGTCTTCGCTATATATGGTAAGAAAAGTTTTCTACTTAGGTAGATATATATGTAGAAAACCCTTATGGTTACCTGAATAACTCTAATAAACTCTCACTACTAATCTTTATTACGTCATGAATATATTGGCAAATATATTCAGTTATTACTAGCCAATAACTGAATATATTGGCAAACCAAAATAAATTTAATAATGAATTCTGAATAACCATGAATATCTTCAAATTCAGTTCAAAAATTGTGCGGACAAAGTATTAGAAAACTGCTTTGTTTTGCAACCAATCAGTTGAAAAAAAATTATTTGAATCAACTGAATTTTTTTGTAACATAACGAAAGCAATGCGTTTGTGCAAATAATGCAAATAAATAACTAGGTTGTTTAGATGAATTACCACCAACTGAAAAAAAAAATACTTGAAATATGTAGTATACATATTGTTACATAAAATTCCATGTATGCAAACTTTATATAAAGTAACTCAGTAAATAAGCAAGAGAAGATGGTGTTTTGCTTCTCAACTCTGAAATTCAGCCTATGTTTATGGTTCTTACATGTGATTCTATAATAAAATTAGTTAATATTTCATTAAATTTCTGTCGCTATGTACAAATTTTACGTAAATTATTTAGCAAAGTTACGGTTTATATTAAATATAACTGCGATTGACATAAAATAATAAGTTAGTCTACAGTTTGATTTACATGTCAAGATATATTAAATAATGAATTGGAGCCATTTTGAAATACACAGTGTTGTAACTTTACATCTAAGAAAATAAAATGAAATTTTGTAAATAGATATAGGCTCCACTAAAATATGTAATCGTTGGTTTAGCGTCGACATAACTGTTATCGTTATGATATAATATGTCATTGGGATTAGTACACTTATTTGAATGCTTATTTTGTTTTATTACCAATATTCAAATATTGTAAATATTTAAATAATTTACTATAATATTTCTAATATATAATGTTTTAACTACTGACGAATGATAAAGATTTGTGTGACTTGTACTAATAAAATGTAACAATGCTTTTACTGTGTTATAAAAATATAACTGTCTACAAAAAATCCCAATTCATATATTATTTCATTTTATTACGGAGTATATGACTGACGATGATGTTTTTTGCATTATGACCACCCGAACTAATGACCACCCGCAACTACGTCCGTTTGGACTAAATAACTTCATTAACTGCAACTTTATCGACATTTTTCTGACTTATTCCACGTCAACAGGCATGTTACATATATTCTTTTAATATCAATTTTAAAATTATTTTTTAAATGCTTAAATATTTAATATCATTACACAAAAATGTATCAAAAATACAAAAGTAACGAAAATAATAATGCATATTTAAAATTTTTAAAAAATTGTGTTTAAATATCAGAATGTAAGCAACAACAAAACTGCTAATTCAACAACAAAAATCTAACTTAAGGCCATAGGCAACCATAGATAGCAGCTCGTGGGACGTATACAAACTGTCGGTAACGGAAGCCAGCCTATCGTTCAATAAACGTTACTATTGGCGTTTTGTAAATTACAGGGACCGACAAATAGTCGGACAGCGTGACGCGTTCACTACCGTGCCGCTAAGGGCACAGCACATGAAAATTGTTTATAAACGAGTAACTTATTCATTTCAGTCGTTCTTTGGATCGTAGATATTACCAAGCAAACGTGATTATTATATTTTTTTAGTTACACCGTAAATTTAATTTCTTATAAGAGTGTCAGTACACTAGTAGTCTTTGTTTTCTTTGTTAATCGGGATCTTTCTTCAGTCTTTTGATATAGTTTTTCGACCCTGTTATGAGACTTTACGATTGTTATGAGGTCTTCAAATTGGAAATTTCGTAATTATAAATATTTATTTACTTTTAACTTCATTTTCAGTTTTCAAAAAAATTATATCGACTTTTCTACAGGTCAGCAATTGCTTATAAATTTTTCATCAGGGACCCAAGTCTATAAGAAATTAAATTACATTTATTTCTTAACTTAAGGGAGAAAAATAATTCCACGAAGAAAACACGATTCGGCGAAACGTTTAAGTTACTATGATATAGCCCATAATTTAAATAACATACTTATGGAAGCCGTAACCGCTTTAACTAAAACATAATGATCATTTTTGAGTCTGTTCATTTAGAAATTCAATTCATGAACAGCAATATTAATGACACACTTTTAACCACATGACACATTTGTAGCTAGTTGATGCTTTGTTTAATTATTGCTATATATATGTACATACACACACACATGCACGTGTTCATATATCTATGTGTGTGTATATATATATATATATATATATATATATGTATATATATACATATATTATAAAATATTTAAGAATAGATTGTGGAGATCAATGTTTCCTTTGTTCCCAAAAATACGAGTTTGTTCTAATCTATTATTTTTAAATAATTCACTATTTTCTTTTGATGTATTTATCTTTGTTCTCAGTTTCAATTGTTCGACCAATAAAGGAGTCTTTTTTTGGATTAACGTTAATTGTAAAATAAAGCGAAGACCTCAAAATAAAATATTGTGTGTTGACTTCCATATTTACGAAATGATTTTACTATTATCAATTTAGTACGCTCTTGGCGGATGAATTGTACTACATATATATCACACAATTGTAAATCTTCAAACTTTCTCCCTCTCGGACTACATCCATGAGGATATTCTAGAGTTTGATATATAGTGATGGCATTTTAGATGGTGTTGTTAGGTGTCCCAATTTTTGCAGGATATTCTAGTTACTATTGTTAGGTAACAACGTTATCAATATAAATCAATAATGAGTGTGATTGTAATTTGATTGAACAATCAATGAATAAATTAATTCATCAGGTGAACAATCTCAAAAATTATACTTATAAAGTAAATTAATTTATAAGGTGGTAATAGAAATGTATAATGAACTTTATAATTTTTATTGCAGATATAGACAAGGCATCGAAGTGCACGAGTTGACACTCTCATGGACACTATCTCGTTATCATTTTATCATAAATACCCATATAGAAATTTTGTCCAGTTTAAATAATGCAATGTATAATAAATAACAGTCTAATAAATTTATCATGGTTACAAAAATATGTTATTTTTAATAACAATTTTAACGATCCGGTATCAAAATTAGAAAACAACTTAGAAAACATTATTTTCCAAATATTATTAATCTATTGGGTCTATTGATTAATAATATCCAAATATTATTAATCTATTGGATCTATTGATTAATAATATCCAAATATTATTAATCTATTGGGTCTATTGATTAATAATATCCAAATATTATTAATCTATTGGATCTATTGATTAATAATATCCAAATATTATTAATCTATTGGGTCTATTGATTAATAATATCCAAATATTATTAATCCATTTTGATCATTATTTTTTCAATTTAATCCATCCATGCGGAGGCATTAAATATTATTGAAAGTATACAAAATAAGAACTGTTTGGTAGCAAGTCATTTCAATACTAAATATACGATAATTGTTTATTATCTCTCTCGACCAAGGTATTTGTTTTACTCTTTTGAAATATGTACATACGCTGTGCAATATGTTTACATAGTAAAGATCAATGTTAATATATATAACGCGTTTAAAATAAATACTCTCTACCATTAAATCTATACGTAAATTTTTACCTTAAACTACGGAACCCTCGTGGTACGATTTCTAAGCGTACTTATCAGATTTATTTCTTTCCAGGCGACGACTGTCTTTTAAAGACGTAATTTAAAATTTTAAAAATGTAGCCTTAGCTTATACTACAACGGATACTGTAATCATATCATATCATTATTCATTGGAATTCATTCTGAATACTTGATATTTGACTAACCATTTCTACAAGCTAACCAGTATCGTTAACCAGTGCCGTAGTTAGCACCAAAAATGAATGACGAATGATTAAAAATATTAAATACTACTATTTTTAGGGTCAATTTATATTTCTTCACTAATTTAATTCATCATCATAAGTTTACCGAATATTAAAGTCTACCAATGCGTAAACACAATGGATTAGAGCAGTAATGTGCAACGAGGAAAGATAATGTTTTATATTCAATGTTATTTTGAAATAACAAAGTACAAAATAATATTTGAAACTTACACCTTTATAACCTCAGTACATTTACGTTTCAAATAGTCTTAGCTAGATATTTTCATGGATCAAATCATGTAGATATCATAAAGTATTATTGTCAAGACAGGAAGAATATTCTGATATAAATTAATTCACCATAGAAATGACAAAAATTTAGTGTCACTAGTAACTTATCTATTAAGTATAAAACCAGAATATTTGAAATAATGACATGTTAAATAATAGTTATACGTAAAAAGATACGCGTTAGCTCTTACGTTCAAATAGATACCTACTTATTCACGGCTCCGTGGAAATCTAATTAATTTTAATTTGCCATGTAAAGTCAATTAATTACGGTAAAAATATTATTTAATTCACGTAAATACACATATAGATTTTTATACTTTTAAAATATGTGAAAATAATCCACGTTGCATATTAAAATATTAACTAAAATATAAACGTAAATGCGATTATAAATTATAAATATTTACATTAAAATAAAATAAACACCGATATTAAGGGAAGGATAACAAAACAACACATTAATAACTTTATAAACTATAAGAAAGATATAACGTTATCAATTAAACAAGTAGCCGTGAGTGGAGCAACAATCTTAATTGTTTCTATTGCAGATTTCAATCGAGCTGAAACGTCAAATATTCAATAAAATGCATCTCGTAGTTTCTGAGTAATCGATACGCAGACCCGACCTCGTTACTATTTTATTTCATGTGTAAATTATAAAATAAGTTGCATCGTATATTCTCTTCGTACTCCATTAATGCGATATTATTTTTTAATGTCCGAAAATACTCCAAACTTCGTTACAAATTCAAGAGTTTACACTCACGCCCTCTTCAAGATTACAAGAGTATTAATACTAATATAAATTTTCATCAAAACCATACCAAAGTATGCTAATCCAATTATGTTCAACAACAACAACGAAAGTAAATATACATAAACTCATGACGCCAAACAATTAAAAAAGTTATCCTGTGTTATGCAGCTTCTTTGAATACATATTAGCGTAACAGAAAATTACATTTTAATATTCACAAGGTACTCAAGAGCTTCCTTCATAATTAGCGCGAGTAAGCTAATGATGAAACATGAAGCAGCTTAAGTCTCTTTATTATATATAAGTATTCGCTAATTGAAATAAAGAGTTAAGTGAATTTGTTTTGATACCACTTGTACATGGGAATTAAGTCACTGACTTGGTTCATGTTTTATTTATAGGTATTGTGTTTTCAGTATAAGAGAAGGCTTATTTAAATTGTTTTATGTAAGATGGGACATATTAATTAAAATCTGCGCGCAGTTTAGCGGTCAGCGTTCGTTGCAGTGCAGGAAATAAATGCGGTGATCACATAGTGAAACACAAATAAAAACGAACAATTAGGACTTTATCCTGAAAGTTTTGCATCGAATTCCTATTTTATATCAACTTAATACCTAGATAGGTAATAACATAAATTATCACAGATAGGATCGTAAAATATAATCTTGTTCTTTTTCCTAAATAAATATTAAGACAAAAAAATTATCGCATTTTACGAAATTTAAAAAAAAAATTACGTCAAAAGCAAACAATTTTTTTTTTGGAATTTTGTATTAAACATCTTTGCGAAATTATCTAAAATTCTTTGTATTCATAAATGAAAAATGTGCAGATAAATTTTAGACATTTTTAAGTTTTCTCTGTATTTGGTATAATAAAAAACTATGTCACATAAGACGATAGTAATTTTTCTAGTTCAATTTTAAATTTAAATTTAATTACGAATGAAAAACTCCAAAATTCTAAAAAAAGTAACATGAAAATAGACAATAATTTCATTGCAAGAGTTCTCTTTAGGTTCCACATCTCTTGGGTTCCATACCTCAAAAGGAAAAATAAGAATTTAGAAGATACTCCAGGTATCCATTTCTTTTTACGTCTGCAACAGTCGTTTTCTAAGCACCATTTCATACAGAAACCTAAAATTTTGCGTACTGACATACATAAATCTCAATGAGACTCGATGATATTGACATTCAAATTTTAAAGAGGAGAAATTAAGTACTCAAATAATTGTTTTTATTTTTTCATGACATTCATGGAAAGGGTGATTTATAGGTATTGGAAAAATACATTTAGAATTTCACGTAAGATAGTTCAAGGAACATTCCTAAATTATACATTGTATGATTTAATACATGCTAAAATTAAACTTACATACAATACTAAGTGATCGAGTAGAAACCTAATGAACATTACAAAAGATATACGCTATCTCTCTAGAACTACTTCAGATTTAGGCAAAAGTAGCCAATAAGTTAGGCCGGTACTGACATATGCCTATTTGTGTGTCAAATTTATACAGAATCTATTCAGCCAAACTCTATACAACATTTAACACCCATCCATTGAAAGATTCGCATTATTATTAGTATTAAGGATTAAATAACCTTTTCTTAAACATATTTCATTCCGTTTGCGTTTTCCTTCGCCTACTTTTCTCGTTTTTTTTCCGTCGTTAAAATGTACTCAGTATAAAAATATAAAACGACTAGGCTCGACCTTAAAATCCAGTTTATTAGTAGACCTAAAAATCTCTCAGCAGTTTCAGGATTATCTATATTGTATTTGGTTTTTAAAACTTTCTGAAATAAAAAGCAATGTTTCTGCTTAAAAAATGACGACAGAATTTATTTACCGGTATGTGTGATAAACCGGTTTTATATTTACGCCTCGCTTTTATTATTTCCACATGAAAGTTTCTTACTTTCTGCGAAATGCGTAATAGCTGGAACGAATTTGCATCAGTAATTTTGTTAGATTTAAATTTATCAAATACACTCCCTTTTTATTCTTTTGCTAAACTCAAGATTTTACAGATTTTTTCCACCAACAGATTAGAAAAAAAATTACCGACACATGTGAAAAGAAATGGCGTTTTTAGAAAAATATACATTGAACAATAAATTGTTCTAATTTTTAAACTTACATTTTCATAACCTCTTAAACTATACTGAACATTATTATTTATAGAAGAAAATGTTCCATTTCTCGCTCTTTCGAAACTGTCCCACGAAATGGAAATTGCATTTTTAATGTGAAGACTGTAATTAAACGGTCTCTAAAATACTTAAGATAGACAAACATATAGAAAGACAACGGACTATAAAAATACAAAGACGGAAAAGCATAATAAGAAAAACATAGAACTGATGGAAGAACAGAATAAAATTTGCCAAGTAGAAATAAAGACTGAAATAAAATTTAATTCCACTTAATATCATAAATTACGTGTCAATTTATGAAAAAAAAATAAGTTCCATTCAGCGATGATCTTAGCTCCCGTGTAATACCTTACACGCAAAGCCTTCGAACAGCGACTCTACCGAAGGATAATCAAACAGTCTCCTCAAACTCAACCTTTGTTTCCGTTACCTTTAAACTTTCGTTTTAATTTATTCCTCACTCTTAACGTTACTCTTAACGTCTTACGTTATATATATATATATATATATATATATATATATATATATATATAATATATATATATATATATATATATATATATATATATATATATGTATATATATATATATATATATATATATATATATATTATAAAATTTATTGAAGTCTAGGAAAATAATCTCGCAAAATATTATTTCAAAAAAACAAAGAGACATATAAACGAGAAATGTAAAAACTCATAATTTAAAGGGCTACTGAATCATTTCTTTATAATTACTATTTTGTTTTTCCTGGGAAAGCCACAAGAAAAACAAAGTAGCAAATTACACCTCGCTCAAATCAACTTAGTAAAAATAAATACAATATCGATTCGTGCGCGCCGAATGTGTACAATCAATTTAACTATGTTTAAATTAATTTTAAAATTGTAAATATTATTTCCCTAATATCTATTCTATTCTACCATTCCATTATATACCTATTCTTATTATATTATATTACACATCAATAGAACAGGACATTGCGTTAAATATGTCAAATAGTTTCTATGAAGAAACGATCATTAATTTTTATGCCGAACAAACATTTTTTTTTGGGTCTTAAACAGACAGAAATGTTAGCAGAACTTTTTCTTGACATTTTTCTTCCCTACACTATAATGATAAAACTCCCGCAACAATTCTTATTTCTCTAATAGTTTTTCCTTTATTTATAATTTCGCTTTACTGCACTTAATTGCTGCTCAATGTCTCTAACGACGACGGTTAGACAACACTCGATAAATTACAGACTTTTAAATCTTTCTCAACATCCGAAAAATATCCATAACAAAGTATTTATAGTACCGATAGGAGTTAAACACAATAGGAAATGATGCTGACAATGTCACATGTATTTTTCTATGTATGTGACATAACCATAAATTACCAAATTAATTTAATTACACTACAGTGAACAGGACAATATGAAAAATGCACTCGGATATCAAATCCGTCGACATAATTTTACAAAATATAAAGACAAATGAGGATATTTTATTTATATAATTAATCTAATCCAACTATCATTAGCCGAGATTTAATTATGTAGAAGTAATATTCCAGTACCCATAAATATCTATAATATTTTTACTAAGTGAACAAACTAACACTTATTGATAGACTTACGTATTATTACTATTATTTATTTATCAAAAAACTTTTACAAAACACTCCTTGAAAGCTTTGTGCAAATAAAAAACATATTATACTTCGGCGCAAAGCTACTTTTCTTACTATTTCTTATTATATTTCTCATGGTGTTAACCTTCCACGCGTACAAGGCTGAAGACAATATCTATCCTATACGTTATTCTACTACACGAAATATAGGTATGCCAAATTTGGACAGAATTCATTGCTAGAGTTCAAAATTATTAGGTAAGGAATCTCCAAACTTTAGTAAGGACAATATAATCGTCACCACTCACCACAATTTTTAACGTGCAAGCAAGGAACAAATGATAGAAAAGTACTTACGGAGGGGGAAAACGACAAAAAGAACGAGGATGATACAACAAAACATGGGAGACAGAAAAGGTTTACATGAAATTAACTATGGCGTTTTATTATCGCCGCTAACCTTGTTGTTACTGTATGGAATAGAATACAAATATATAATATTATTGCTGTTAAAACCAGAGGCTGCCTAACGACGAATCAATCTATTCTTTTAAACATTTAGAACTTCTTGTAGGACTGCCAATTTCAATGTGTTGCTCTGTCGATCGACAATGTCTTATTTTGAGTTGATATAAACCTTCTATTCATGAAAATATATCATGATTAGTGTTTTATAAGATTGTGTGATCCGAATTGAAGGATACAAACTGCAAAATTTCGTTGGGCCAACTTTTCATAAAGCCTTAAATATATAAACGTATTCGGCAAGTAAAAGTAAACATTCGACAGTAAATGTATTCAACAAGCAAACTAAATATATTCGGAAAGTTAACATTGTATTCATAACTGGCATAATTATAACTAATTACAACTTTGATTAAGCATACTGCATAAAACAATATATTTGAGGTGGAAAATAAATGTTTGGATGTAAATAAACAGTGGATTAGTAAATGAATTACAGTTGTTAATCTACGAAACCTCACCAAAATAACAATGATCAGAGTGAACAACCGGTGAAACCGATAAAACAAATCTAAAGATGAAACGAGAAGTTCGATTATGAAATGTACAAAATCAAATTAAAATTTCAAAGCATGTTAAGCATTATTAGCCCTTAAAGTTTTATGTTAACTAGGCTACTTTGAGCACTTATGAAACAATCAAGGATATAATCAAGAATTTATTGGGAAAAAGCACGCTGTGCGCAACGTAACAAAAGTAATGAGAAACTGAAGGTGTTTAAATTATCTAATATAAAATATTTATTATTTAACTACTACATATCGCTATGGTTTACTAATACTAATCACTATGATTTAGCACTACATATCGCTATGTTTAATTTTTATATTGTCAATAATAACAAATTAATAACATTTAAATTAGGAAGACAAACGTTTTCTTAAAGATATTGGATAATAAAAAAGCAGAAAAAGTAATAATACCTAAAAATTTTTTTTCATGCGCACTAAGAAAAATTTTAAAAACATTTAAAATATCATATCTCTTAAACTATTAGGCTTAGGACAATAAAATGTATTGTTTCGTATGTGTAATAACCCCCTCTAGCATCGATATTTCGTTGATCCATACAGGATACCTGTATAATTTACATATGATATACACCCATTTTTAGGTTCCAGCAGTTTTCTGTCCGCCTCTCTGTCACCGTTCTTTACCTCCTAGGTACAAATGCTACGTGTATAAAATTGATTATATTTATGCAAAATAATAATACAAAGGCACAACCTAACCCAAATTATGCAAAAAACATATTTTTCTGGGGTAGGAAAAATTCCTTTTTATTTTTGCTAGTTTTAATTTTAGCTTGTAGCACCTGTAAATATGTAAAAATTTAATATCCCGTCCCTTTCTGATGTATCTATCTTTTAAAACAGAAACCTGAAGGATGTTTGTTTATTAGTCTATTTTAAGCTCGCCAAAAACGAATAAGCTTTGATACATTATATAATTCAAAACAAATGGTAATGTTTAATATTTTTTGTGCCAGCGAATAATACACTAGGCAATATTTACGGATTGGTGGAAAATAATAATTAATAATAGTTTAATAAAATAAGAAGTACCCAAAATTAAACTTCATCTATCCAAATATATGTATGTATACAGAATATCCAAATCTTTATTATTATTTATTCTATTTTGAGAGATTCTTCTCGTACTTAATAGCTTTCTATAATTTATAACCATATTTAAAAAATCAAAATAATCTGATATCGTGCTACAGGAACTTAGAATAAAACAAACATTTGAAAATTATCTAACTTTATTACCCATTAATCAAATAAATTTGAAAAACAGAGGTAAAACCCAGTGAAGGCCCAAAATATTTGCGCGTGAACTCCAAATATGGACTAAACAATTTAGGAGCGAGTATTCTATTAAAAATTGTGAATTGAAAGATCAGTACAAGGGAAACTTATCAAAAACAGCAAAAATTATTCCTTGCAATCATTCGCTCCAATCACGGTAGCCTGTATGACGTCACTACATCAACATCTTATCTTATCTGAAGTTTTATTTCAAAACGTCATTAACTAAATGAATCTACACTTTTGTAATATTACTTGATGCAAGACAAAAGTTCGATCTCACAACATTTGTCTCGGATAATGCCAAAAAATATCACTAAAATTTATTTCGATTTTAAGATTTTAAGTTCGATTTTGTACTAAACTAAAATTTCCACATGAAACAGTCGTCAATTCATATAAGTATTTACTACTGAAGCATGAATCTTCCGTCGTATTTATATAACGATTCGATAATAATCAACATCCTATTCAATCTGTTGACTTTAAATAAATTTCAAATGAATTACAAAAAATCTATTCAACGATTATTTCTTAATTTATTACGTTTTTGTGTGTCTAATATGACGAGAAGTACTATTTTGGCTTTGGTTGTGTTGAAAATAAATATTTATTAACTGGAAATAAATTGCCAAGTTAAAATTTTCAAAACGTAAATATCTACAAGTTTGGGAACATAAAATTCGTCTTTATTCGAGACGAAACTCGGCTGCCATGTATTTTTTTTACTTATATGGCATAAGGATGTTTACATGATTACCTCAAGGATTTAGTATGTTGGCTACGTTGTGCAAAAAGAAAAACGTTTTTTAAATATAAAGCAAAGTCGAAGGTATTGAAAAAAAAAGGATTTAGAGGTAATATAACACTAATTAATTATGCACTGTGAAAGAAGCGAATATAAATATAAGGATTAGACGCCTCCCGTAAAACAGTAATAACTTCTTCGCAGCAAGGTTTCTGTGAGCGCCCTAGGTTGACGAAATAGACATATTTGCCTCTCTGATATGAGGTATTCGGTAATATTAACAGAGTCTAAATGAAAATTGGGTGTTTATAATAGAAACGTTCATTAATTTGACAAATAATTCACTTAAGTACATGTCATAACATAAAAATCTGCATCATTCCACAAAAAAAATTGTTAACACAGAAATAATTTTAAAAGTTAATAGTCACTGAAAATAGCCTTTTTTCAAAATTATTTTGATTAGTCCAAAAATTAAATAATACAAATGCATCACAATCACCTTAAATATTAATACATCGTGAACAAGACTATAAAATAAAAAAGTTAATTTAATTATTGCTTTGAACACCTACCCTGTTACGTTAATTAAATGGGGAACAAGACAAAACATTTCTCCGCCCTTTGCGAAATCCCAAAAAGTTAAATCAAGCTGATATTATTACAAATTAAAGCCACTTTCTTTAATTTGTAATCATTTATTTTCAGTGCAATCCAATTAAATTTATAATTATTGTCAAGGGCATTAAATTGTTTATTTCTTTAATTTTTTATATATTCCTGACACTAAGAACAAGAACGCAAGAATTTACATCATTATAAGATCAGTATTATATTTTTATCCTCTATCATCTTAAAAACATATTCCGAACCCATATGACATATAAAAATAAATTATTTACATATTCTAGGTTTCTAACGAAAATTGAATTAAGTATAAGAACACGTGGAAAGGGTTTAACAATGTGAAAAATAAATATAATTTTTTTCTCGACTTTGTCAACGAAGTTCCGAAATCTTTTTCAAAATTTATTGCAAACAATTAAAAGAAAAGTATTTTGTAAAAAACTTGAATTTAATATTTATAATCATCGAATCCTATGAAAGCTTAAAAATTACCGTAACATTACGTCATTAGAAGTTCAGACAAAATTACACCAAATGGTGAGTTGATCTCTGCCCGTTACATAAATGCGACCAAGTTATTACTTTGATATCGGCACTGTTGGCTTCTGGATATGAATTTATATAATGATTCCTTCAGTTTCACGGAAAATTTTCCTTCAGGGAAACGTGTTTCACGTTAATTCTTCTTGATTGCTTAATTTCTATACTCAGTCATTTTGGAAGTCACACGCTTATCGCTCACATTTTATAAATTTATGTACTCCTACCATGAAATTCAAAATATATTTAATAGTTATGAACTTCTTTGTTTTAATAATTTGTTACGATTTTATTTACATAGACAGATTGATGCAAATATATATGATTAATAAAATAATAATTTATCCTAATTTTCTTTAGAATAAATATTCCTCAAGCTATTTAATAACATTAAACTTTAGAAAAACAAAAGAATAAGAGTGAGAAGGAAAAAGCAGAAAATGACCATTTGAACTCTTGTTACATTTGAATGTAATCTCCTTTTAATTCCAAAATATTATAAAACTTTATTTATTATAAACTTTATTTATTAAAAAACTATATTTTACTACTTTTCTTCCGCAAATATATAATTTGCGGCACCTATATGCATATTGTTGTCTTATAACTGACCATCACTTAAAGTCATGTTTTTAAATATTATCCTGTAATATTATTTTTAATATCCCCTTTAATAATTTGTCCATCTTCAATCATAGTTTTTTTTTCATATTACAAAACAGCCATCAGAATCTATGAAGGCGCTATCCTGCCTAACAAAAGTTATCCGAGTTTCTTTTTCTCTCTTATAATCTACCAAACACAAACAGCAAGTCGTTAGCAAACACTGATGAGAATTAAAACTGAACTCAATCCAATATTCCATTAATTATTTCCATCGAATCAAAAAGTTACCACAAAAGAACCAAAAAACTTTTACAGTTGCAAAGTTTAACTGCAAAGATTTACAATTGGAGTGAACTAAAAACTAATTTCCGTGCTCGAGTTCTTAAACTAATTAACTTTTTAACGTTCTTTAATGGAAGAGTTAAACGTCAAATGAGCAAAATTAAAATTTACTTTAATCCATAGATATAATTTCTCGATTTTTAATGCTTCCTATAGAGCATTAAATGTAACCTTGATTTGAATTCCAAAAACAAGTTTATTATTATGCACGCCTGTATATTATCTTTTTTACGTGATATTTAATAACCACGAATGACGGTCTAAAATAGTTCAAGTCCGTTTAATTACTATTCCAATAAATAAAGTTAACTTGAACATAAATAAGTGAAAAAATGTCTTAAGGAGCTATAAAAATCTAGTAAAGCCTTTACAACAATTATTTAGTGTAAACGGCATTGACGCAGTCAATCAGTTAATAATTTTGACAATTAAAGTAAAAAGAGGGCCGAAACCAAAAGTGATACTAGCATAATGTTTTATCTGCGTTCTTTTTTTGTCTCCAATATTCGTGACTATTCTTATTCGGTTTCAAAAAAAAAAATTTATGTATGTAATTTCCTTTTTAAAATATTAAAAATTTTATTTTAAATTTAATTAGCGTTGTCTAGTTGTTTTGTCCAATATATAACGAAACGATTTTTCCCGTAACAAATATAATTTATTAATTAAACTAATCGAAACGCCTTCGTTGGCTATTCGTACCTAGCATATTTCCAATTCCCACCTACTATGATGTCCCTGTCATGTTGCCACCTGCGTTTATATTTCGTTATAAATGTTCAGTCTTTTTTGAATTAGCTTCGTAAAAACTAAACTCATTTCATAGTTACATAGTTATAAACCAAACATTGCTACTCTTCTGCTCGTAAACTCTTTAAAAAGCATGTACCCATATGTAACGCTTCTTAGAATATTTTTTTTCTGCACTAATTAATATAATTTTATTTACCTCCTTGAAGATGCAACTAACAAACTCTTAAAAAAATCTTGTAACGCCTTTGTGATAGGTTTTCTTTAACAAATTCGGATTTTTTGTGCTGACAAAAATGCCGTAAATATCAGGGAGTAACTTAGTTTCCTATTGCAATTTTATTAGCGTATTCTCAACGTATCTAGAAGTCGCATAGATTAAAATAAAGTAAGTACACAACGTTTTAGAACACCACAAATTGAACTGAAATGTATATTGTTTTCAAAATCCTTTTATGCTCATGTTTATGATCACTTATTCAACAATAATATAATGCGACGCACTATACAAGCTATCATAATATAATTAGTATGCCAATGTATACGCTGAAATTTTTTACTGAAGTTGCATTATTCGAATAAACATATAAACACACTTTTTCAAAGAGAACTTATATTTACTTATGACTTATTTTGTTAAAACAATATTATTCTCACTTTTTCTTGCTCTTTTCTACGAGTATTTCTAAGTGGTCTAATTCAATTATATTCAATTTCTTTTCAAGTACGAACATGCAACTTGACCAGTTAGACAGCGAGTACCAATTTACAATTAAATATTCTATGTAGTAGTGACTAAAATACACAATTTCGTTCGTAGTAGTTTTCTAGTTTATGTAGGCTTCAAATCCATACACACGGATAACAAATTTGAGTCATCATAATACTGGCTAAAAAAACTGCAAAGTTTCGTTGATATTTTCAATTATGTTTTCATTCACGTTAAATAGATTTGAAAATTTGGGCACGCAATAATGGAAAAACACCCCCCCATCACCCCCCCACCCCCCGTTCAACTTTGTCCTTGCTTATTTTTCTTTGCTTCTATAAAGGATGGTCTATTCACATCCCATTTTCTTTATTTTCTGCTAGTCCTTGTACTTTATATGACATTCTACCTCTTGATTCCAACAAGGGAAACGGTCAAATAAAGAAATAGATCTAACAAAAAATTAATTTACTAACATTTTTCATTAAAAACAATTTTTTTACCAAAATTTGAAGAAACCGAACGTACCTTCAATTGTGAAACCCCAATTATAATAAATAGTTTTCTTTGTTCCTTCAAATTTTCTTAACTAAATTATTTTTGGTTTAAAAAATTTTTATTATGAAACTTATTTATGACTCAGGGTGAGATCATATTCATATATATCAAGCTCAAGATTTATTCGTAAATGTTTCAGGAGTCAATAGCTTTGTCAGAGTTGAGTATTTGTATACGAATTTCATTCACTAACGAGTCGCACAAACCATGAGCTCACAGGACTCGTATCCGCAAATATATCGAACTTGTGTGGTGTTGTGCATCGCGGTCACCTATTACGCCGAAATAAACATGAATTCTGAATGAAACTTTCAAATCAACGCACACTTCACAAGTCTTAAACACTAATTACTACTTGCAATCCACAATATAATACTGCCAACTTATCAATATTGAAATTCAGCAATTCCTCTTTTTAACACACTTGCACATTTTTTCTCAAAAATTGCTTATGTAATCGAACGTGACAAATGGGATGACGATGTAATCGAACACTACATTAACATACTCACATAAGTTGGTACTCAGTTAGAAGTTAACAATTGATTATCATTAGGGTTTAGAGGAACTGGCAAAGCGAATATTAAAATATTCTCATATTTACGTATTAGTAAGCATTCATAAATGGCTTTCGTGTTTATATTGTTCAATTTAAAATGTTTAATTGAATAAAGAAATTCATCATGAAGATGGATTTCTTCTCCTAGATTCTCTTTCTCTTGGATTTTATTTCCTTTCACCAGGTTCATGAGTTACAGAAACTGAATCTGGTGAAATTAAATCGAAGTCATTGTGAAGAAACTGTAACAGGTGTTAGAAATTATTTTTGTAGATAATTTATTTTTCAAAACATTCTGGCATAACTTTAGAAAAGCCTATAAAATAAAGGAAGAAAAAAATATATAAACATATAATTATCCTATGTACAGGCAGAAACAAATAAATGCACATTTTAGCTTGGTACCCGCCACCCGTATTAGAAGTAATTTACGAAGTTTAACGTAAAATAGATTCGAATAAATATAATATTAGTTTAATTTCCTGCCATCCTAATGAAGCTTTTCGAAATTTTAAATCAAATTTCAAGAACATCTGCACAAGAACAGTAACCATAACTAATTAACATATAAGAAAGTTTTACTAATAGGGAAGAATATGCTTACTACGTTTTCGATTTTAGAAAATTTTATTCAATTCAGTGGCTCAATAAATTTGGAAAAGAAATAATTAAGCCACTAACAGAGATAATATGTACATATATATACATATATATATATATATATATATATATATATATATATATATATATATATATATATATGTATATATATATATATATATATTTATATATGTATATATATATATATATATATATATATACATATATATATTTGTGGTTGTGTACTTATATGTACATACATATATAATCTATCGTAGGGGCTTATTTACCGATGTGTTAGGCGTTACCCAATTTACAAAACTATTTTGCCTGTGTTGAGTTAACTTCAGCTTGAGGAACATTACATAAAAAACAATTTCATGATAAGAACGTGGCGATACAGTAACTAATTACAATTAAAATTAAAGCTACAGAAACGTTATTATGGCAAGTGCATCCATGGTGATTTCAAACACAATTTTTAGGGAATATTATATTGTAAAACTATTATGAGGCTAGTGAACTGGCTTTCAGCAAAAATTTAATTCACATTTGCAGGATATCTCCAATTTCTGAATCGTACATCAGATTATGACTGTTGAACTCATTATTCCATAGTATCCTTGAAACCAATGCAGTCTCCGCATGATGTATATGTTGGGGAAATAACCATGTTGGTTGGTAAGACATTAAAAAAATAATACATTTTCATATTATGAAATTTACAGGTATTGTTCTCATCGGTTTCCGTCATATTTTATAACAAGCATGGTCGAATTGAATTCCCTTGACAAAGCATGGTCGGATGTAATTCCTCAGACTGGTATTGCTTTTGGTCACGCATTTTTTTTAATTGATGATCCCCCGGTCTTGTGTACGGTAAAGCTTTATATTTCTAATTGGTACGTGACCGGACCAAGTCTTAGTTTATTACATCGGCGTAAAAAGCGCACGAACATTATGCGGAGCTCCTTTATATTGATCAACGTTTCGTAAAAGGCGCCCAAACTTGATATTTTTTCCTGCTTCATTCACTGCTTTAGGAATGTGATTATGAATTTGCTTGCTACCTCACGTTTGACAGTTTGTTGGTTTTTGGGTTTAATTTAAAGTAGGACGTCTTTTTCCTTTTTTATTAAAAGCGTGCTTGAACAGAAAATCTCCATTTTTTCCAAGTTGACTAAAAACTCTGGGAATAAGTAGTATAATAATTTAAATATGAAAAGAGATCAAACCTAAGCATAGATCAAACCATTATATATAATTTAATGACATTTTTTTATTGGTTTTATGTATATGAATTTGTGAAAATCGGCTGTTTGCAGCTCATTTCTTGCCAAAATTGCGAAAAAGGCGTAAGTTTGGATGATTCGTTTCAAAGTAGTTTACTTTAATTTAAAGTATTAAAAAAAGCAATATATTGCTCGTTTTCTCTTCTTTTTTATTATTACTTCAACCTAAAAGCAATGTAGGTTAAAGTAATAGTAAAACAGAAAAAGAAAAATACTTCGAAAAAGATAATATAGTTTCAATTGTAGACGTAAATAGATATTACAACACAACGGTTAGTCATAACGCACTGGAATGCGCTAGTGATCGGTTGTGTGCACCGGTCGCTCTGAACAAAAATATTTGTTATATCGACTACACTATTAGTGTAACTATAATTGGATTGATCATTCGTAGAAACTTGAAATTTGGTATAGTAGTATTATACCGCATATATTGCAGTATCATATTTTTAAAATACTTTCAAATATATATATATATGGAAATTTCTGTGGGAAGGTCAAATTACTCGAAATTTTTTTGGTAATTATTTGTTTGGTGTAAGATATCGTTTGAAAGGATTAGTTATAAGGTTTTTTTTCATAATTTTAAGCATCTCATATCTAGAGAAATGCTAAAAAATTTGCATCCTGCCTCCCTTTTTCTAAAACTATTGAACCTAAAATTTTGAAAATATAGCTTTTAGAAACCCTCCTAAACATTATAGGAAAACTATAGCGATGATTCTAGTTTCCATAGTTTTTGAAAAACACCCTATGTTTTTACGATTACGAAATGTATGGTAAAATATTTCTGTTTTTCTACATTTACCGCCGATTTTCTCAGAAACCATGTGACGTAGAAACTTGAAATTGGCATGTTAATACTTATAAATTTAAATATTTTTAAAAGCCATTTTTTTTAAATATTCATATAAAAATGAAAGAGGGCTAAGTAAAAGCCTTAATTCTTTTTAAATTTTATATATTATATGGATATCTTTCAGTAAGCATACTCTTCCTTATTGTTTGATTTCATAATTTGTATTTCTATATTTAAAAAATATTCCAAACAATATGCGAATTTAAATTTTATATATCATGTGGATGTCGTTTGATTTTGAGAAATACGAAATGGTTTTTATAATTTTATTTCTATATTTAAAAAAATATTCCAAAAATTAGTGAAACCAGCATTCCCTCTCTTATTTCCAAAAATAATGAACCAACAGTAATGATAAAAACAGCGTCGGTAAAATCTGGCCAGGAGATTGCAGAAAAACTGATCTCATATTTTTTAAATATGTACGATAATTTTTCACCATTAAGTACATATATATATATATATATATATATATATATATATATGTACATATATATATATACAAATATATATATATATATATATATATATATATATAATTGAGCCTAATTGCTATATTACAGTGATATTTTCTAAAATTCGATATGTTATGCCGCATTATTGCAAAGGTAGGTGAGATTAATTATAAGATAATATTTATGAATGAAAGCAACAAGTGTCGTATTTGTTGCCCCTACAATGTCGGCTTATCGATATACATTGTCACGGTATATTAGATGAACATATTTAGTATTTTAGGGTATATTTGTATTTTAGGACATATTAGTTACAATAGCTGTTAAATAAATTAAATTAAACCTTAATTTTCATATTTATTATTGGTATTCAATTCAATTATTATGACTAAATATATCCTAAATTGTTTATATCCAGAGTACATTGGGGGTAGAGGCGGAGGAATCAAGTGCCTCAACATCCGTAGAAAGTATTAGATAAGTCACTTTTAGATCTATTAAATTCTTACTCCCATTTTAGCTATCATATATTTATACGTTGTGTTTCCAATTTACAAGAAGAACTTAATGATGCAATTCTAAAGGCAAAAATAGTAAATATAAAGAAGAGAGATAAACGCATCCATCTTACAGAGATTTGCTGGAGATGTGTGGATGAATTACTTAAAGATTCGCCTCTAGTTTTATTTAATATTATATCTATCATAACAATGAACTTGACCACCACAATTTTATCGATTTTATTTCATTAGTTTACAAACAATATGAACAATTTCAATTTTGTGAGGCTAATAGCCTGCGAATAAAATGGCGACGACCTATTGGCAGATAGACAGATGGATATAAAAGTTTAAAGGTTCTTAGTTTGGCCACAAAACCATAAATAGGAGAAGCATCTAAATATAAAACAAAATCATAACGAATTTGTAAAACTAGAGAAGTACTTTCTTTCCTAGAACTACAATTGTAGTTATATAACCTATAACTTTAACACTGAAAAAACCTTATCTTACAGACGCATAAATTATATCTCCGTTTCTTGCTAACGACTTTCTGATTTGTGAGTTATTTCCTTATTAATAAGCACATATATAACTTCCAATTTCCTGTCTCAGAAGTGACCTGTAAATTTTGGGGATTTTGCAGTAAGTGAGTATGTAATCTAAGAAACTGACGACTTTTATGTCGAAAATTTTGTGTCGTTTAGAAATTTGGAATTCATTCCACTCTGATATTCTGCTCTCGACGTCAGAAATAAAAAATATATTGAAAATGAGACTTCCATCATATGCTTGACCTCAGTTATAAGGGTTATAAAATAGTTGCGAAGCATCTCGGATACAATGTCGAGTAGTTCGACTGAAAATTTGTAGTACACTCCCGTGCACCCGAATAAACGACACAAATTTGCACAAAGGAAAAAATTAATTAATTTGAAAGCAAGCAAACTTATTTTAGCGCTGAAATCATTGGCTGATGCAATAGTAACGTAAACTGGTAGTATGAAAATGTGCGTAGCGACGCGTAACGATTTATTCCACCTCCAGCTTTCATTATACGAGCACCATGTCTGAGATTCCATTTGTTACAGTTTATCAAACAGATTTGAAAAAATGCTTATTTCCATACCTATAGCCTTTCAAATTATGGATATTACGCAAAAATAGTATATATATATTTATATGTATATATATATATATATATATATATGAAATACGTGGGTCATTTTAGATTTTTGATTCTATATCTCCAGATATTAAATATATACATACAATGTTTTGAGTCTTAGTTCAAATGGTTCAAAATCCTCTTTTACATTAGTAAGAAGTAAATACTAGTTAGAAATAATATTGTGGATAAAAGATCTTGGCGGACCAGATGCGCTAGTGCTGAAGCGTAGCTTAAGACCATAAATTAGGCAAATATAATATTTTTACAATCCACATCTTTATTTAAAATAAAAATAGAACAAAAAAGTATTGAAAACTTTGACAATAATAGGTAAAACGATAATAACACACACAAATGAGGCATTACCTAGCCATTTTCAATAAATAGAATGTTTCAATTTCAATTAAAAAAATGATCCTTCTTCTATATAGCAGAGAAATGCAAATAACCATTAAAATATCTTAGTTTAAAAACAGTCCTTTTATATTGATCCTAAATAAAGCCCCGATACATGAAATAATATATAAATTTATTCCTAATATTATAACCACAAAAAGAATAAACGGAAACAAGTCTTAGATTCGCCAATACATACTTAACTTAACGCAATAAGTATTATAACAATATGGCCCACTATCACACAGCTTTACAAGGAAATATATGAAAAACAAAGGATCACTACAATTAATTGCATTAGTGCAGCTTGTTCCCTCGTATTAAGTAGGGAGCAAACGTTATACTTAATTTGGGTTCCTTCAAAGGTTTATAACGATAGCACCGGAAGTCATATTCGCTCACTGGATATAAAGGTAAAAAATTCAAGTTTTAGGGTTTATATACAACGCTCTGTATATTGTTTATATTCGTGGTGATGACTCTATATGTAGGAAATATAATGCTACAACTGGTTTACCTTGTTTGAATATAAAGCGACAAAGATATGAAGTACTGTTATTATGAATACTGTCGTTTGTATACAGATTCAGCACGCATAAAACATGATCAACCCTTTTTCCTATTATATATGAGTTATTTATTTACATGACAAAAGAAGTTGGTGTAATTTTAAGTGAAAGATTTAAAACTAAGTATAAATTTTAAAATTTAGCAATTTAAAGGATGTTACATATTTCTGTTGGTCAATTTGAAGTAACTTTAATAGAATTTGGCATCAATTTAGATCTCACTTCATTTATTGGCGAAACCAGCAAACTTAGTTTTTCTAGGCAAAATTTAATCTCTTTTAAGCGTATCTTCAATGGCTAAATAATACCTCGAAGTTTACAATTTGTTACTGGTAACATATTAATAAAAACTTTAATCACGGCATTGTGACCGTAAGATCCATTAAAATAATTAATTTCCACTTTCCAAGGAAAATGTTAGGTTTATTAAGAAAATAAAGGTGACAGACGGACATATTACCAGTTTCTTCAATCAAAACATTCGGGTTAACTTCCACTTTGTTTTATTTGTGGTACGAATCCCTAAAAAAATAACTTTATGCTGGTACATAAATTTAATCATATCAATTCGTCCATTCTCACGTTGTCTTGAAATAATGGTTTCCCCGTTGAATAACACATAATTTGTATCTTCCCGGTATTTCTTCTAATGTATTTATCAAAGTCAATGATTTGATAAAATGCGAAAAAAAGAAAAATTTAAGAACGCTTACTGACTTTTTTTAATTACATAAAAAATAAAAATATTGTACCACGCTCCCAAAAATATTTCTCTATATAGAATTAGATAAAATCTATTAAGTAAAAGTAAAACTCATAATCTGAAACTTCTTTGTACGCTAAGTTCATTTAAAATAAATGGTAATTTTTTAAAATATCTGTAAGCATTGGTAAATTCAAATGTTTACTGTAAAGATAAATTGCCTCGTATATTTCCCATAGGTGTGAGCATAAAACTTCCTTCGCCTATATTTATTTAATTTTTTTATACAAGTTGACAAAAATAAGTTTATATTAAAGTACTTGCTAAATACGGTTGGTTAATCAAACTTTATAAATTTGTGATTAAATAATCACCCAGGGGAGGGGACAAATTGTTAGACTTTTGGAGATTGAATAAAATATAAATTATCAATATTAAAACATATTACTAGATATTTTCGACAGACTTTTTAAGGTCTCCTGTGAGACAAAAAAAAGTCGCCCATCCATATGGGGGGCAAAAATAAAATTTAAAATAGTTGATGGTGTTTTTTCTCTGTCACCACGTAATTTAGGTGTCATTGTGAAATTTAATCAGTGCTCTTTTCAATTTAAACGGACCGTGATGGAGTGGCTTATTGAAGAAGAGGATGGCGAAACTACAAGGATTCAACTTTTATATGTTGGCTAGGAAACCGTAAACGGAAGGGATAGAGGCTTATCAATTCATAGATGGAAAATAAATAAGAAGCCATTAATAGTTTGTGTTAAAATTAGATTAAAAGTAGCAACATAAATAAGTAAACACCTCGGCGTTGCTATTTTATATTTAGAAACAAATTTAAAACTAAAAACCAAATTGTTTACTTCACACCTATTGCTTTTCCATAATTTTATAAATAAACGAGTTTTCGTGTCAACATAGCATTTCTAAAATCATAACCTGAACACAGACAAGTTGTTAACATAAAAATTTCTTGGGATAATTTATAACTTTGAAGGGAGGCCAAAATAAATGTCGAATATCATAACATTGGATATTTTTTAAGAGACAATCTAATTTTTATGAGTTTTTAAGTAATGTTACATTTATATTTGTGACGGATTCTAGAAATATTAATCTTTGTTTTCCTACATATTAGATGTATAGCTTTTTAAGACCCTCTGGTTAGCCATGTTCATTGAGCTAATGTGAAATATGTCTTTCGTTCGGTAAGGCTTTGAATGGTAAACGGCATAAAGTGTATGCATAAAACAAACTTTATATTTCACTCTTAGAAAATAATTTACTTCGAAAATCATTCCATAATGCTTTGTATTTGGTTAGGGAATATTACTTCTTTGTCACCAGAAGTAATCAGATTGTCACCAGGAGTTACCACATTAATGTGGCGATGACTTTAAACATGTACAAATGTCACTAATGGCCAGGCTCGGGCCAACGTATATGGCCAGAGGCAGAATGTGCCAAGCAGAACGATACTTGTATTCATGTTTTGTATTGATAAACTTCGTTCTTAACTAAGAGTTCATTTTTCACTTATTATAATATTTTTCATATATAGACATATTTTTACCTATCATCGATGACGTGTAAAACGTTAGGCGAACCTTTTGAACAAATATTTTCTCAAAATACGTTTTCTATTCGTAACTCATTTTATATTATATTTGATAGTTTAAGGAGAGTACATTTTTCTGTACGAAGTACCTAGAGTGTAATTTTAATAATCCTTATTGATCTTTACAAATTTTTTACTTTGGATAATTTGAAACAATTTTAAGTTGGTAATCGTTTTTTAATTAATTAATTATAAAAAATTACATCGGAAAATCATTCTGATTTCTTAAAGCAAACATTTAAAAAACAGGAATATGAAAGCATATAAATACCAAATAAATATGATTTATACATGTAATTAATGATATGTATATGTATATTTAAAAATTTAATTTTTTTGTTAAACCGTAACTTCGAACTCTAAATTTGAGAAGTCCATCCTGTAACTGTGTAAGTGATGCAGCTCAGTGACAAATAAACAAAAGTGCATGAAGCGAAACTAACGGGTTTCTGTTCTTTTAAATATGGACCTTATTAATAAAGCTTAAAATGTTACCTAATTGTTGTTAATTGGTGACAACGTAAACTTTGGTTTACTTCCCATTACTCTTTAATATAGACAAATTGATATAATTATATTTTTTACTAATATAATCAACAGCAAACTTGTATAACTTAAAATGAGCAAGTGAGTGCAATTAAATTATATACAAATAATTACAAAAAAAACAAGCTCACGAAGAAAATGCAGATTCCACGTATTTATTTTTCTAAAACTTATTTCAATAAACATATACTTCAGAAATAAATATGCGTCAAAAGTTTATGCAGAATCTTTAGTATTTTGGTGATAATAAATTCCTAAAACATATGTTGACAGCGTCTATAATTTTATCCTCAGAATTTTAGTTTCGATTTTTCCCATATTTCAGGAATAGTCATCAGCCGATTATGACAGGTACTGATTATGCAGTGCTCTTCACGGTATCTTGTACCTCACTCATATATTATAAAACAGAAATAGAAAATATATTTTAAATATGTAATTGTAATAACAAATAATAAAATGTTACCATTTATATATTATAGAATCCAGTACATATCCAACATCTAGTGTCAAAAATCATCCGCATGCACATACTTAATTATTTTCTAAGCACAGGAACCCTAATTGCAACTTTGAAAATGAAAGCCAATAGAACATTGAACATAGTTTATAATGCAATGAATTGCGAATTTTAGCATTAACTTTCAGCTAACGTTTTGCTTTTACAAAATATCTAGTCTTAAGCATTCTTCTTAATAAAAAAACTTAAGACGTAGAACAAAGCAATTGTCAAATTTTTAATAATCATTACATAAAAGAACATTAAAATCTACTTCTTCTTTTAAACAGACTTACACAAGTAATTAAGTTCCATCAATAATGAGTTCATATACAAAGAAAACAATATTTATGTCGATTTGAATCACCTTCTACTGTAGAAGAAGCATTCAATTCAATTCCACGCGCTATGTAATACTCGTTACCACATAAAAAAGACATTTTATCAAAAACTTCCTTAACTTTTTAAAAGAAATATTATTTATAAAAATAAATCATTCGGTTTCATTATAACCAAGTATACTGATTAATTGTGTGATACAAAGCTACCACATTTCTTCTCATCTTCAAATAGACTTTTAGAAAACCTTTCCAATGCAGTACATTTTTCCGCCAGGAAAATTGCCCTTATCAGTTCAGCCTTGTTTTGCAAATGTTGTTTGGAATACATTAACTGGATTAGATCTGATAACTCATTTCCAATCATTACAGCGTCTTTCATAGTGACGGAAATTTGCATATATTAAAATCGTGCCCATATGAAATGACGATAGCCAAATAATATATGGTATTCTAACGTATCTACGCTATGGTTTAAATCTATCATTGTACCTACAATATATACCGCAAGAAATACCTGAAAAAATATCAATAAAACCTATGAGACCCACTAAGTTCTAAACGTCATTATAAGGGTTAGTATGTCCCGTCAAGAGTAGCCATTGAAACCATTGAATGATCAATTCTAATTGGACCTTCCCGTACTAATTGGACCTTTCCGAAATATTATAAGTTTATGGGAATGCAAACATTAAAGGAAGTGACAATTTTTCTATTTAATCTTAATACTTTTGTAATGCTAGATGAAGAGTATTTACGAAATTACACTATTTAAAAAGTAACACTTCAGAAAATTTGCAGAAGACTGAAAAGAAAAAAGCTAAATAACAATTTTAAATCTTTCTGAATGTGACTTATTTGTGTACTATTAAATAAATTCAAATATTTTATCAAATGAATACTGTTCTTTGTAATAAAAGTTAATTAGACCACGCATGTTAGTATTTGATAACCGTTACGGGTATAACTTATCTTTTAGATAAATTTCGTCAAAATAAGCCAATATATGTATGTATATATACATACATATATATATATATATATATATATATATATATATGTGTGTGTGTGTGTGTGCGACAGACACGATGATACACTGATATACTGCCCTACGTTGTTCACATCTTAGTCTGTTTATTTACTTGCTTTTTAGTCACACTTAAGACTTCAAACCTATGTGTTCATCATTACCAACGAAAATAATTAAATTGGATTCTGTATGTTCAAAACAAAAGAAAAACTTTTACTTTAGATATAAAGAACGATGTTATTAAAAATTTTAAAGCAAGAATAATATTTTGTGAAATAACGTAATAAATTCAATCTTACGTACACTGCTGTCCAAACCATCGTTAAAGATAGGGATCAAGTTAGTGAAGCTCTCAAAAATTCTAATAAAATTCAAGTTTGCTTCAGAAACTATAAGGAATTACTGGCAACATAAAGACTATCCTCTAAAGCACAATGCAAAAATTAAATGATACTAAAATATTGCCCAGTGAACCAAAATATCATATACAATAAGGCTAACCCGATTTTCCATGAACTTAAGGGAAAAGGTGAATACGATAAATAAATGACAATTTGGTAGCCAGCATCTATTGTAGAATGTGGAAAGTCAATAAAGGCTAATAAAGAGGCTGAATCTTCTTTTCCATATAAGTTGAAAAGTTTAAGAAATTAATGTTTTTATTGCACGATGACCGTATTTAATGTCGGTGAGACAGCCCTCTTTTGGGATAAGGAGGCTTGTTTCATCTCAGTCTAAAGGAACATTCAAACCACGTGAGGAAAGTACTTTTCCTGACTGGAAACCCTTTACACTTTTTGGTGTATTATTCTAATCCCAGGAATTTAGTTTTTAAGGCTCTGAAAATTTAAACCTTTTTCGTATATCATTCTGATCAGAACTTTACAATCCGATACTTCCTTTAAAAGTGACCAGGTAATACAATTATTCGAAAACATCGCTACTTTAACTAGCCAAACAAGTACGAAGCTTGAGAAATGAGACGTTAATAAACTTTCACAATAGCATTCCGACGAACTTTTATTGGATGATCTTATTTAAATAAAACACCAAAATGTGGTCCAAGGTTAAATTTAGAGACGGTGCTGCCAGAAGTATTTGTGTGTTTAAAAAATTAATGTTAAGTTTTCACTTGCTTGAAAAAAATAAGATTTAACACATGTAGCAACATATAATAGTAAATTGCTTGCTATGTGGAAATCTTACGGGACAACAAATCTTCGTATCACCAAACCACTCTATATGATTTCATGAAACCATTGACTTCAAATATATAATATATATGTAAACGACTTGCGTCATTCTCTTGTTTATTCAAACATTGTTTGATATTTAAAAAAGAATTAGAAATAATTTTGTAGTGAATATTTTCAGTAGAAGTTATTACACATGTACTCCTACTTTATTAGTAAGAAAAATAGCCAGCAAAAAGTTTATATAATTACGTTAAGTACTCGTACTTTTTGACTTACGGTATGCTGCACAGTCCTATTTTGTAAGTCTGAGGTAATAATTTATATATGGGATGTAATAATATTTTTTAAAACGGCTGCAAATCTTATTTCTTATTCGATTCGAATAAAAGATGTCATAAAAATAGCTACCATCAAAACTAGGTTACGTATGGTGCTTACATCTATCGGAACTTACACAATAGCAAAGTTTAATTGCAAATATTTATAATTGAAGTAAACTATGAGCCTACTTCGTGGTTGAGTTTTTAAACGAACTACTTACTTAACTATTGTTATACGTGGTTTGCGAATAAGAAGAGATAAACATCGAATCCGAATTGAAAGTTACTTTAACCCTAGAAACAACATTTCCTTTTTAAATGTTCTAGAATTGTTTTTAGCCCTATCCCAAATTTATTAGGTCACAAAACCCTTTAGTTGATATAATTGATAGCGATTACTACTAGCGGACTTCTCGTAATAATAATAATTTTAGATGGTCTATGTCCCTTCATATTATTCTTCGAATTTATGAAACTGTCATGCATGAAAGAAAATATATTTCCTTGGTTTAAAAACGTAGACAGATTAACCTAATATTCATTTCATACAAACAGCAGTAATAATGCTGTAACCATTCATATTTAATAAAAATATCGTTATTAAAAAATTAAGTAACAGAATCAGATTTTAAGAGACAGGTAAAATCAAAGTATAATTTTAAATTTCCCATGTCCTCAATTTTAGTCGATTTACGCAAAAATCTTTGTATCCAGTTTGCCATAAATCTTTTCATTTAATTTTGTTAACGTTTTGCAGATTTTTCTATGCAAAAAAATATTTTCAAAATTTAAGTTACGGTTTCTCGTTTACACATAAACGCAACAACTAAAGTTTCCTAATTTATTGTATTAAACAAAACAAAATTCTACCACAAACTTTCTCCGTTCGTTCAAACTAGAAATATTTCACTGTTATTGTTAATCTTTATTTTCCGTTTTATTCTAACGAAATTGTTGGAATGGAGCATAAAAATAATTTTATCACCGTTCTTTGGGGACATTAAATATTACCGGAGCACTTAGTACACGAAGAGAAAAATGCTAATGAACACTTTGCGCAATTTATATCCACACGATTCTGTTCTAATTTTTCCCATTTCAAGTAATCGATTTTATGACTAATGTAAAACGTAACTCCGGTAGACGCCCATACTTTAAAAACCTACTCTGCAAAAATGGTATAATTTTACATCTTTACATCAATTCCCACTTAGACAATACAATTAGTAACAATATTTTCCGAGCATTACATTATACAATTTTGATATTCCGCCTTTGGAGATTACGCTGACAATAATTTATGGACATTTTTCAACGCTCTTAATAAGACAATATATTTTAATATAATTTATGTCTGCTTTCCTCATAACACCAACTACACTCGTAATCTTAGTTTTCTTTAGATTACGAGTATAATTGGTTAATTAAACCTTAGTTTTTTATCGCAATTTTATTTACAATATAGAGAATATTGTGTATAATTGATATAAAATATATAATATTTGTATTCTAAAGTAAATTTTTAAATTTATTTGTTATCCTAACTGTCATTCATCTATTGAGCAGTAATAAAGCAGCATCCAATCAAATTGATATCTTAATTGTAGTCGTATGTCAATGCATACGACCTCTTATATGCTTGTAGGGTTCGACACCCGAAGAATCCGAACCGAATTGTTTGGCAATGTCGTCCATCAATGTTTCGAATGTTTAACTTCTAAAATAAATAAGATATGGACTTTAAATTCGTACATCACGTGTAGTTTCTGGGCCAAAATAAGATATCATTTTTAAATTAACTTAAAATTACGAGTATAATTGGTTTTACATTTGAGGGACTTCCTCAAATGCAAGAGGAACGGGCAATTTTTTTCTGCATGTACACATGAGGAATCGTTACAATGACTACAACTGTTTGGTGAAGTTTTTGATCTTTACATAGATTACGAATCTGTTCTTAATTTCTTTTTTATTAAAATATAGCGATTTGGTGTAATGTTGAAAGTTATAATTCTGCTTCAATATTTCCTATGTCCCATATATAAATAACAAATATTACCAACTTACGTAGGTTTTTCTTACGTCTCTTGAGATTAAAAATATGAAAAACTAAATGAAATATTAAAATCATCAGTTTATAATACAAATAAAATATATAATTGAAAACCCAATATACCCACTTATATTGAATAATATTTAATTAAAACCGACGCTGAATAGTGTCATACAAAATTTAATATCTATCTATATATCAAACGTTACACTTTGTAAACCTCCGGAATTATGAGATTTTGCCGATAGATTAAAATATACTTTACTATTATTTACATCTCTGCGATTGGTCAAGAGTGATAAGAACAGTCTAATAAACAGATATATGTTGACATAGTTTTATTTAGAAAAATTAAAAAATACCACGTCTCACTTGACGTGTTATTACAGCGTAGAATGTAATTCAAGGAAGTAAATTACAAAAAAAAATTATGTCATCTATTTTCATTCTTGTCTGAACTGAATATTCTGACTGAGAAAATATTGTGCTTGTTAATGTTACTTTGCTAAGCAAACACAACAATACGACAAAAACGACGATTAAAAGGAAAAGCAAAATTATATTACAAACATATACGTTTGTTGTAGCAAAAAAGGTTCGCATCAGAGGCACCATTTCCTTTAGCGTCCAGTTCGAGACTGTTTGGATCAACGTGTCCGCATGTTTTGGGAATGTAGTGTTGGCAGATTGCTGAACTCCTCTACCTATCCAAGCCTCCAAACGAAATCATTCTGGCAGGCCCATTTATTTTTGATCGTGGAGAATAAATTTCCTTTCATAAATGTTTGATGAAAATTATGAATAACCGTTCAGTTTCATTTTTTACCGTTTAATACATGTTATGTTCCATAAGGATCTTAGTGAAACAGTATTTTACTGAAGGTAGATTTTCTCGGTACCAAAATTTTATATTTAGCACATGGTGATGATACGATTTGATTGGGCACCTACACAACTATGAGACAATGATTAAAAAACATATATCTTTAATTTTTTCCGAGTTATTAGGTAATAATTAAATAAAAAGTATTTTTAAAAAATCACATTTTTGTAGTTAAGCAGGTTAGGAAGAAATATTTAAGACTTCTATTTTTCTATTACTTATCAAATCCATAAATTGTTTAATTAAAACCGAAGCTTTAAGCGGTTTCATTATCTATTCCTTACATTTTTAGCTGAACTTTCTTAAGAAACCTCCATGATTGATTTGGTTGATTTATTTAGTTTTCGAACCCACGTTTATTTTAAATCAGTTCTTAGAATTTAACTTTCTCGTAATTTTTCAGTTTTAAATCTTTCCATTTTGTCACATTAATTTCAAATAACTAAGAAATAAAATAATTTCAAAGGTAATGAAACTTAGTAATCTCTTATTTTTTTGATTTACATCACGTTTTGAAAAAAAACTAACAGGTCTAGTAGAGTAAGTCCGAAGAATTGCCTTTCTAAAATACAATTAATTTTATGATGCTTCTACTAGAATTGTCCAAAAGTGCAAATCCAACATTAACTTAAATACAAATAGACGATGTTTAAGATATGTTTTTAGAGAGCTTAATGATAATAAAAATTGAGTTTTATATTTACCATTATTGTGAATTAAGATGAGAAAAAGTCTGATTTTTCTTAATGTAAATCAGTGAAAATAATCGTTGTCATAAGAAAAGCTTGTTGTAGTCATAGAATGCGGTATCAACATAATATGATTGGGTGTTATAGTTGTTTACATCACGTGTTGAAAAAAAACTAATAAAGAGTGTGACACATTTTGTATTATGGAATGAATTATTTTAACAAAATGAACATGAATGTTCCTGTTTAATGTAGCGAAATAAAGGTTTGTATCAAAATATTTAAAACATGGTAAAATATAATAAATTCCATGTTAATGCATATATAAAGTTAATATAAACATTTCTATTATTATAACATTATTTACATCATATTAATATATGGATAATGTAGGTCTCGGTTAGGTTACATAAAAGCACCTACCGCGCACCTGTGCTGTGTTTCCGCCTTGGTACTGGTAACAAGTTTGCTTATTAAAATAATAAATTACAAGCCCGCTCTGACCCATTACGAATTTACGAATCATGTATATACGTGTGTGTGTATATTTATGTATAAATTTATATATATATATATATATATATATATATAGATATATATATGTATGTATATATATATATATATATATATATATATACATATATATATACATGTATATAATGGCTTTCATAAATTTTGTCAAATGTCGTTGAACTTAATTAAAATGTTCGGTAAATTTTTCAGGTCGATTATAATATTTAAACTATCTTTAAATACGAGTAAACCTATCATAAATTCAGGTCATATTTTGATAATTTATGTATGAGCACCTATATAGGATCTAAATTAAATTTTGAGAATTTCTCAGTAGTTTTTCATTTACTCAGTTATTTGGATTATTAAATTATCCGCTAATAAACTTAGAAATTTTCCACTGAAATATATATTATATATATATATTATGCTACGATCATATCATATATATATATATATATATATATATATATGATATGATCGTAGCTATGATGCCGTTTCTTATTGTATTTATAAAGAAAAAATTAACGGAAAAATTAAAGAATTATGCCTATTAAGCGCGATTCGCGTTATACACCTATTTCGCTAATTTGGTCGTACCCTTAAGAAATATAATTTATTTCAATTCTTACCTCCACAGTTCCAAACTATTTTTTGTTATAAACATAGATAAAAAGATCAAAGAATGCGTTTCCAATCTTGTGAAGGAAATTCTCATTTAAATTTTAATGCAAATAAATTAGAATATCGCACACTAAACCTTTTTTTGTAGTTAATAGGGAAGTTGTCGCTTTTATTTTCGAACTCTCGAACGTGGCCTCATTTTCCTTTTTTTTCCTTTCTAATATAGAAATGAAATAAACTAATTCGTTTTTTTTTTAATGTCTGATGTGTCAAATTTTATTAGTAATTTTATTGTTCAATAAATCTAAGAGATGAGAGATGAGTCATATAGTACCTAATTAGATTTACAAAAAGAATAATTTTACAATTTCGTGTCTTTCTTCATGATCGAAGAACCGTTTTATAAAAACATTTCCTATTTGTAATTTCTTTACTTGTAGCCTGATATTTATTCTCAAGGAATAGTGAAGACGGCAATACACCGGAAAAGTAAATACTACGAAAATATCTATTCACGCAGGATTATATTTATACAATTTTACCACAAAATTTAAATTTTAAAACTTTTGTTTTGAATTCAAAATTTAAATATTAAATTGAAAATAGAATTATGGTTAAAAAAATTTAAAAATACATTTTTGTAGTATATGAAATAAAAATGAAAAATAATAATCTTTAAATATAAATTTGTATAACGTAATTTTTTTAAAAAGCTTAAAATAGGAATAAAGTGATTGAAATCAAATTAACTTCAATGTAAAACAAAAGCAAAGTGCAAAACGATTCCGTATATCATGTGAGATCATATGATATATAAAATGTTATCTAAACGTTGTTATTTAACGTGTTTGTTATTTAAATGCGTTCGCTATAGCACTGCACTAAATATGAAGTTCCTACAAAAAACTGTTTTCAATAAAAACTGTTGTATCTGACGAACAGAGGGGCGGGCAAGGGGATATTCTTACGAAGTGTCATTTTTCGATGTCAAGAACCCTAAAGAAAATAAAAATGTTCGGAATGAATGTCGGGTAAGTCGTGAAACATTACGATTAACACATATTTAGAGTGTCAGAATAATTTTGTATATTTTTGACATAACAGACATTTCTTTGAAAGTTGCAATTTTCACTTATCACTTAATATTTACCTTGAGTACTATCGCTTGCATTACTACCTGTGTTTACTTAAGAGTAAATATAAATAATTAATTTAATGCTCAACGTTAAGAGAAATTGTATTAAAACCGAGAGACATTTCTTTGTTCCAGAAACTCTTTATCACAACCCGTTTCGTGATTCCGTTTCATTTTAATAAGACCCTTAATTTTTTACTATTATTATATTTGTCTATTATTCTAAAGTATTTTTCTTTCTCTCGAATGACAAATTTATGTCCAGAGTATTTACTTAAATAACAATTAAACATCGTGAACCTAAAAAATATGAAAACGCTGATATATGAAAGGTAAATTTTGTTAGATAGCGAAGTACTCGAGAGGGAAAGTCATGAAGATATATTTAGATAACAGATAGTGATATAGACGTTACTTTTTTAATGTACGCTTTGTACGTTACTTTGCAATTCTGATAGATTTTTACAATTTTTTCTCCGATTAGTTTGAAAACTATGGATAACATTCAACAGAAAAGTTAACTTGTAAAACGAAGTGAAACAAATGAATCCATAAATGTTTACAAACAAAATGTGATAGTTACGCTAATATTTGAACAAGTATCGTTTACAAAATGCTTCGTTATCATAGCACTGTTAACAATTTATCATTCTCCATAAAATGTAAAATGATTTTTTATATTTATTTTGGAAGATTTCGTTTCAATATAAAGCATTACTTATTGATTTTATTTAAATTGAAATTTGACAAAGAAAGTCGTTAATTTGCCTTTGTTAAGTCATTCATTTTTTTAGTCTTTTTTTTCATATTATCAACATGTTTTTTTAAGCTGGCGCTTCTTGTAAGGCGCTGGCTTAAAAAGTAACGAGAAATAAATGTTCAAAAATATTATTTTAAAAATAATTTCTTAAGTTGTTTCTATGTTTTTGCATCTTTACTTTTTTCTTATGCCAGTGGCATTGTTTCATCTTTCCATAGGTGTAATTATTTTGATTACTGGTGGTCTACAGCTCGTAGAGTTGTTAGAAATAGTTCCTTGTAGTAGTTATATATAAAGAATTTTTAGGAACTGATATTTAATGGTGTGTGTGCTGCTATATAAAATAAATAAACACTACTAGCTCTTGAGATAATAATTTGGGAATGAAATCAAAGTCGAACCCGTGATGTAAAAACTATTGTTTGAGCCAATAATTAAAATACTGCGTTTTATCGTTGGCAGTAATTTAATTATGTTTTTCAGATATTCCACGCGCCATTTAAGTAGCCATGTTTATAAAAAAATGACTTGAAAAACTTGTAAAATTTTAATTTTCTTATTTTGGCAGCATTTAAAAATGACTTTTCTTCCAAACCGTCGCCTTATCAATTATACATATTAAAATACAATGCATGCTTTGCATATATGTTTATTGGTCGATAGCTATAATATCCTCCATTTGTTAAAACCGATTTAATAAAATTTATAAAAATATTTAATTTGAACCAACTACTTTCATTTAAAGCTTTCTGTTAATTAAACTTTCGTTTCTTGTTAAAATTTTCAAAGCTTTTCCACATAATATTTTCGATTTCTATTGCCTTTATTTTCATCTCTGGTTTACTAATTCTCCTCAAATATGCGTACATTAGACTTAAATGCACTTTACGATTTATATTTATCATCAATAATCATAGCTTCTATAATGCGTCCAAAACAACACTCTGTTTAATATACAGAAGTAAGAATATTATACCAAACCCGCTACCTGTACCATTAATGCATTTTAACTAAAACGACCGAAACGGCGAACTTTAGAAGCTTAATGGTTGAAAGCACTCTGCACATTTTATAATGTTTTCGTACAATATGAAAAATTCTTGTGTGTTCGTCTTTTTGTATGTTTATCTGAACACATATCACGTAAAAATTAATGAGTAAAAATTTATTTAAATGTAATTTTTAAAAAAACATAATTGTGAATTTGAAGTAATTATTAGTTTCATTCCATCGAAATCATTTCACTCCATCAAAAGACTTTTGAATTGAATATTTTGAAAAATTAATTTACTTCCATAAGCAGATCAACAATGAAGGACCTGACTACTCGACGCGTAGTAATTAGACAAAATTGTGGTGTATCTATATGTATCATGGCGCTACATGTTTTTAAACAGCTTAATGAAGTTTTTCACTCAGGCATACATTGGGGAAATGGGTACTGCCAGAATAGAAGTTTAGAGTGGTGCTAGAAGACTAGGTCCTTATAAAGTCGCTTTGTTTTCTCAATTTGTTTAAAATTTGTATCTGTTGTCAGTATTTGCAGTTTAATTAATATTATTGGTTTAGTATTAGGCTGCATAAACATGATTATTAAGTACTCTATTATCTAAGCATTTAATAAAATTGCAGAATTTTCGTATCTGTACCTTGAAAGTATTAAAAAAAAAATAATCTAAAGAGAAAGAACGAAAGTAATACAAACAAAATTGATTTTAATTTGTTTGCCCGTTTATCGATGAGCCTATTTATTGATTCTCAGCTAAAAGAGTTTTGCGATGTTTGTACAAGTGGATTCTAGTGTAGTAGATGGTTAAGTCTGATATAACACATAGGCTATGTTTTATCCCAATTGGCCAACTAAAAAGAAAATACGGCAATTTGATATTTAAAAAGAAAATGTACATACGCAATAAAAATTAACTTTTATAACTATTGTTATAGATGAAGTTACATGTATTCATCTTGCAGTTAACCGAATAATAGTTTCTCTGTGTCCACACGCGGATGAAGGCGCGGACAAAACTAGTAACGAATGTAATATAAAAAGTTGAGGGTAAATGGTATTTTTCTAATGTTATATGATTTCTAATGTAAAACGAAACAACATATAAAATAATTAGATGATAGAAGAAATCAAAGCTTTTCCATGGACTCAAAAAATTAATGTATCGGCATCCACCTGATGCTATTTTTAAACTTTGAACGGAAAATGACGGCAAACATAAATTACATATTCAGAAGCAAATAGGTTATTAAAATGGAATTCAATTCATAAGCAGGAATACAAACATTTTTAAATACGCTGATCAGATAAGTCGGATCGTCTAAGATGTTGAAGGAAGGATAAACATATTTGATTTACGGCCAAGTTATTTTTGAAAACATTGTAATTTTTTCGCAAGTCGAAGATTTATATTTTCAAAGTCAACTTTAAATACAATTTTTTTGTGTATTGAATATTTTGCATATCTTAAACTTGTGAATTGAAAAGCCAGAAGCAATTAAAAAATCTGCCAGGTGCGAGTAGCATCCGTCTTGCGAGGGTTTCGCAAAAACTTAGACCTTAAAAAGTGTAAAGTATTTCCGTTAAACTATTTGCCAGTGCTAATTTCCCACAACGTAAATATATTGCCTGCTATATATTTCATAGGCGTAAAGATGTGCATCCTTCAAAGGCTGTCAGACAAAGGACATTCTTATAGTTTTCGTGCAACTTCTGATAGGCTTTTAAAAACTGTATTTTTTTATAATTGTATGTTGAGTAGTTCCGGAAACAAGGTGCTGGGTACATATTTTGTTTTGCATATTTTTAAAGAATACCTATAATTTAAAAAAAAAAATTTGACACTCTTATTATTTGCTTTTTCAATCGATATCCCACCCATAACAATAAAATTTGCAAATGTATATTATTTATTATTAATTATTAAAATGTTTTTTTACCATGCCAAATTTTATCTTTTTACTTCAAGCGGTTCCTGAGGAAAACGGTTGGGACAGATAGGCACACAGGCATATAAGTGAACTTATAAGCTTTTAATTGTTTCGTATGAAGTACTAAACTTAAATAAAATATTCAAATTATAATTAACACATTCGAATTAGAACTTTAATACTATTAAAATATATGGACTACAGGTGTAGATTTGCCAAGTCCGTATTTTTTTTATATTGATATTAAATCATGAATGTACAAATATTTCATTTTGTTTAAGAACACGACGGAACGAAAATATGTTGCCTGCTATATCTTTCACCGGCGCATATATGTAAAAAACATTTTTTTTACATGATGTAACTATGAATTAACGCTCCCGGCCGAATTTAATAATTCTACGTCAATGAAAAATACCCCACACCTTTAGATTTGGAAGTATCAAAAATGCGGCATAAAGTTTTAATTTATTTTCACAAGTCTTAATTTTTCACAAGTTCCAAGGAACCTTAGACAATAAAAAAATATATATATACCATATATACATATGATATCTCCAAGCGTCCTTGTTAAAAAGAGTCTTGATAGAATAACTGACAGACGGAAAATCCGTTTTTCTTTTCGAGATTCGTGACCAGAAAAAGAAAAAGTGATCAAGAAAAAGTTTCGGAACCAGAAAAAGAAAAAGCGATCGAAGGGGAAGGGGACGTGTTTTGCACCATACTGGTAATTTTCAAAATTCTAATTTTTACTCCGCTTGCACATTCAATCAAATTAATGCTATTTAAATAATTAGAACGAACAAAGAATATAAGGACACAAAGAATATAAGATCGTTAATAAAATATTTAATTTTTTCGTTCTCATTTTTCATATATTTATTTTTGTTACTTTTAATATTACTGAAGTTATAAAATGAACATATCTTAAAAACATATATGTTAATAGCTTAAGCTAGTGAAATTGTGGATAAACTAGTCTCTTAATAATAGTTTTAGGCGACAAGTTCTGGAGAGTTCTGTCAGTTAAAATTCGTTGCCAGTGTTTTCAGAAATTAAATTTGGCAACTTGAGAAACAAGAAGTTTTATTGCTTTAATACAGCTATGACATTCCGTTGATAACCGGGAATGAGATTCCAGGAACTATAGGAAACATACCGCTAATCTAGGAGTGGATACAAATGGTATTCAGTCTCGTAGATATTGTAATGAAACTTGTGCCCTTAATGTACGTTATTTCACCTTCAAAATTGTTCTACTGCCATTCTTGGGAAATCACATTTTTTGTTCAATTATAGCAAGCAAGATGTAAAGAAGAATAAAAATAAAATACAATGTAAATATTTTAACGGCGTAATATCAGAAATGAATGATATTAGTTATCAAAACACTAAGAACTGTTCAAAGCTTGGCATACTTCGTACAATATTAAATTTCGTCTCTGTTTAGATCCGTTCTGCTTTTATAATGGGAAAAATGTATGTATTCAAGAGGTTGAAATAGAGCCAGAGGTTTAATCACTCTTTTCCAAACATTTTCTATTTGTAGTTGAGCTTTTCAGTTTTTCATGTAAATGAGTTGGTTTAATTATAATTGGTAGACATGCTATGGCAAAGCTTTCTTTAATCAAATCTCCAAATTTTCTCTAATTCCTATTTTATCCCCTTGAATAAAATATCAATTATAGTAGTCAATATCTATGGTCGGTTGAAATAAAGCCCTTTTGTAGCAATTAACTACGCATATTAATTAAATCATAGGTTTTTCACGGGTGCATCAAATTTCGTTTTATCAATTACTTTAAATAAATTTTCTTCTGATACGATTTCTACATCCTAAAGTATGGCAAACACGATAGCTATACCGGCTCTGTCGGAAACATGAAATTGATATGAAAGTTTAGATCACAAAAGCTTCTTAATTTTAAGCACTATTATTCCTCTCCTCGATGAAAGATACCGCGGGTGATCAATATGCAACGAGGGGCCTATTTCATGAAACCCTCTCTTTGTGTTCTATTTTTCCTTGTTTATTTTCGAATCGCTGCTAATATCGATTTCTTTACGTTCCTAGATTAGTGTTCTTCGTAAGAATAGGAATCAAAGATAGATAGAATAATTTTGGTTGTTTCGATTTATTTAAAGATAATATAGCATTACGTCTTTACAAGTCGATAAAGTTTTAAACGGTATTTATTTCCTAAAACTGAAAAGATGATCTGTTGGGTTTAAATGATTCCATAATAAGTTCATTTCAATAAATTGAAAGAAGAAAACACTTAAATTGAAAATAACATATTAAACTCAACTTAATTAATAAATTTGTTGGGTGAAATTAAATGATTTGCAGCATTTACACGCAGGGATGCGTGTCACTCTCATGGTAAAATTAAAAATAAAAATGGAAAAAATGATTTCACCCCTATATTTACTAATTGCAGAGTATTTTTGGCACATTGGCTCATAGTTAACAAAAGAAAAAAGGTTTCTTCCTTACATACAGCGAATGATCTTATTTTATACAGACACTACTTTTAAACTGCGGAGTTGGCTGCCAGTAAAGAAAAGAGAATATAAAAAAAACCTAACTTTCGAAATTATAGCATTAGTTACAATGACATAGTATGATTATAATATGTGAAGATTGGCATTATAAAAAGGAAAAATGAAGGATCATTAACCGTGTTTGTAAGAGAATTATGAAATTTTGTCGAGGTCAAATATGAATAATATCTCACACACTAGCTTGTGCAAATTTGTCTCAAGTCATATTGCTTATCGTAATTTACATGCTGTGGATGCTAGTCCTCCGAGTCGTTCTTTTTTGTTACTTAATGATTTTATATAATTGACAAGTTATTTGTTGTGTCGTCAATTTTTAAGTGGTATGTTCACTGGTAACTTATTTCAATTCAACCATTTATTTTCTTTCGAAAAAATATAAATATTTTAATAATGCGGACTCTTTGAAATGCTTTCTGGTCAATTGTAAAAACTGACTTTTACCAAGAAGTGTGCATCCTTCATAGTCATTTTTTCTAATTTTCAGGAAAATTCAATAAACAGGAGAAGAAAACAAATAAATTCTTTGAGTTTTTAATGCATTTTACAAGTACAATAAATATTCAGCAGCCTCTAATGTGACGTAGTGGAAATAAGCCAAGTACATTGTAGAAATACATTCAGTCATATATAATATAAATTCTTGTATCATATGGTTTATAATAATTAGATTTAAAATAGGAGCGTCAAATCGTTGTTTTTGTGTTTCATATTCCTATCACGTTCTTGGACTATAAGAGCCATGTCATATTTCGCAAAAAAATCTTACCATAAAATACACTTAAATGCGGGTGGAGTTGCATTATTCCACGTTACCTTTTAGAAAGTAAAGGTAATAATAAATTATTATCATGAAGTTCATAATTTTAAACAAAAAATTATTCCGGAGTACCGTTTCGTTTCAATATCGATCTTATTACAAGAACGATTTTACTTCTCATTACGTCGTAGTGGTAGTCACGTGCGTTGCGTGCGTAGTCATCACTAAATTACTCGATAATATGAACTTATGCTATACAAACAAATTTACTGCGGAAAACGAAAATAACCGCTAAGCGCTTCAGATTAAGGTGCAAAATCCAGTAGTGCAACTTGGAGCTTAGACTTGCAATTCCATGCAACCAAATTAGAAATTACAAAATATTGAACGAAAAAGGGGAAAGGAAAATATTTTATATGTATTTAATATATTTCGTGGACATATATATATATGTATGTATATATATATATATATATATATATATATATATATATATATATGTGTGTGTGTGTGTGTTTGTGTGTGTATATATATATATATATATATATATATATATATATATTTATAATTAACCAGAGTATAACCATAACGTATATAGATAGATGGTCCGACGATCCTCTATGATGAATGAACAAGGTTATGCCTTTATTGCGTCTAATTATTTTATTTGTTTGACAGTGAGTTGTAAAGGATTGCATAATTTACCGTGGAAAAAGCTAGTTAGTAAATAAATCACGGGAAATTGGTCATTTTAAAAATGTTGACATAGTTATGCAGACATTTTTTTATTGCATTACAGTGCAAACTTAACGCCTTAGTGAATACCTTACTGGAACCACATGTTCTTTTTAGCGCTGTAACTTTAAAATTAGTGTTTCGGAAGACAGTGGCAGAGGACATTATCTGGAGAATAAAATTTGGCCTCCATTATTTTCGTAAAATAACTATCGAAACAAGCAGCTATCTATTATTGCTTTGTTCTATGTTATTAAACGAGATAAAGGCTATTTGCATACAATGCAAAATATATTTAAGTTTAAAATTGCAAAGCGATTTCAAAGACAAATATTTGTACAAAAAAAGTGTGAAATTAATAAATATATGAACAACTAGCAAATACAATGAAGGCAATATTATTTTACAAAATTTACGTTAAGCTATTTGTTTCGGAAAAGTGTGTTTAAGAAAAAGACTACTCAAATATAAGCTATTATAAGAGATAAGGATGGGGCAGATTTCTCAAAATCTTTTACAATATTCTACATAACTAAATTTCCAAATGTAACCAACGTAGTTGATTGCTTAGATTGATAATAATATTTCTTTATCCATGTGTACCTTAAGTGGTAATTCCTTTTTAAACTTTTCAAGTATATTTCTATGCTAAATTTTTTCACCGGTTTGCATGTCCTCAATTATCGTTAAAATCTAGATAATAGCTCCTTTATTATATAAATTAAATATATACGGACCAATAAATGCAAATACATTTCACTTAACTGTGCCCTTGCTCATTAAACATTTTGACCTAAACAAATTTATGATATTAACAAATAATGTTAAGTATATACGAGTAAAAACGCAATAAATAAACACACCTGTGCCTTCTACTTCGACGAATTAGTCAATGCAACTAAACGCAACATTGACGAAATGAAAATCGCACCCGAAGGAATAAACGTCATGTTTGCTTTAATTGGAAGTCGTCCTTCAGGGACAATGACATTCCGTAAAAACGGAGCGAAAATATTAAACGTTATTACGAGTAAATTTTAAGCGTTACAATTCCAAATGACAAACTTCGTCATTACGTCGACAATGTAAAGCATCATTTTCAAAGCACAGTTGCGAGGACTCTTCCACATGTGTAATTTAGAATTATCGATACTTATAAATTCCGTGTTGGGTATGACAGAAAAGAGATGAAAGTTTACTTGTATTGACAACAAATGAGTATTATAGGGATTAAAAATAAAATAATAAAAAAAAAAATATATATATATACATATATATATATATATATATATATATATATATATATATATATATATATATATGTAAGATGTGTTGTTACACGATAGATTTGAAAATGAAAGTATTAAAAAATTGGAATAATGTCATTACTAACTTTACAGGTGCCGATTTTTTTAGTTTTTGTTTTTACTTTATAATATTTATAAAATGATATGAATTGAAATTGTTTATTATCTAATCAACCGAATTTCAAATTCCATTAGATTCAGTACGAAATTCTTTAGCAGTCTACCTGGTACGAAATGGTCCCTAGTTTCATTATTTTTAATTATTTCTATATTGTCTATAATTATCTGTTTCTAAATTAAAGAAATAAGAACTGCCTTCATTCAGATATTTTCATTGAATAACTTAGTAGTCTAATATCTAACAAATTCAAATGGGTCTAATATCCAACAATTCAATCCTTTTGAGTGGTCTAGTGATTTTTGCACATTTAAGAGTCTGGACACATCTTGGTTCCTGTGGTTTCGAAGTCTCTTTTGGTAAGAACTAGCAAATCTACTAATTACATATTTTACCATCTCTATCTCAAGATTAACATGGAGGTGACAGTACGAACGTACCAAAATGCGTTAACAACACACTTAAGCGCTTTACTTTCACATCTTTGTATCATTTGGATATTAGAATCTTGAGGCAGCCCCATTGCTGTATTCCATAACTTCAACCTGGGCGTAGAGCTTGCTTATATAATAATATAAGCTTTTTATATGCTGGTCGGTCAGAATTACAAGCAGGATATAAGAATATATATGTGTGTATATATATATATATATATATTACAAGTGTACTGATTTTTTAATATTTTCTTCCTTTTTAATTAGCTACAAAAATTACCTTTTAACACTTCATCTTTGGTTTTTAAGTTAAAAATTAAATTCTAACTATTTGTGAGGCTCTTTTAAGTTATTTACAATTTTAAATCAATATAAACTCTGGGGATGCTTTAGAAGTGTTACATACACAATTTATGTTAACTAATTCACAAAAAAATCTTCCTTCATTTAATATTCTCATAATGTGCTAAGCTGATTCATGCCATGCCAAGTTTCACTAAAAAAAATTATAAAATGAATCTTTAACACGTTTATAACCAAACCATTTTGAAATATAAAATACGTATATGAACGTATATGCGGTTTTGGTAACATTACTTTTTTATTTTACATTATCTTCCAGAATTATCTTAAATAAATGGCCCTTATCTTGAATTACAAGACGATAAACAAGCTTACTACCAAATAGTATTCTTTTATTTCAGTTATTTCAATACTTTAATATAACAAGTGCTTTTAAACAATTGCTACCGCATAATTTATAGGTTCACTTTATTTTGAAAAATTTTATTCAATTAATGTATTATTTATTTATCATTAATATACATATATTATTGTGTGACTAATATATATTATCGTAAGATTTACAATGGGAAACCTTAAATTATTTCATTTATGAATAAAAATTAAATTTTAAAATTATAATGCAAAATTTACAGTCATTTTTAAAGAGTTTTGGAGAAAACAAATTACCGGGAAAAGTAAAACTTTGCGAAAAAGTTATTTTGTGAATAATGATTTTGTAATTACACTTAAAGGTAAATTCAAATATTGGCCTTTGTTTTGTGATATTAATGGTCCTTCTAAACAAATAATTTCTTCTTTATAGGGTTCTATATTTAAAAAATAAAATTTATATTTGTCTTAATCTGTATGGAACCTTCATATCACCAAATCCACTGGTAGTTAACTATTACTGTTTTCATTGTTATATGTATGGAATTAAGAATTCATTACCCTTTTTATATTATGAATTAATATAAAAAGGGTAATGAAGAAAAAACGCATTACAATAATTACAAATAAAATGTTGACTTCATGTCCATTGTAAATAACGACCACGTACATATATTTTAAAAAAATATTACAACGCAACAGTAGTCATATATCTAATTTGAGGAACTCCATAAGTAGAATTTGGTTCTAAATTCAATCAGATTTTAATGCCAAAGGGGTAACAAATGTAATTAACCAGACTCGTTAGACTACTTTATTCAAGCCTCTGATTGGGGCATTTTTGAAATTTTGTTCCAGAAGTAACTGGTCAAAACTACCTTTTATCTATCAATACCTGTAAACTGCATGCTCTACATGCCATTTGAATAAATACGGACTGTTTATCCTTTTGTTTAGGTTCTGAAACCCTAAGTTTTTTGGAATACTTTTTCCTCGCCTCCAGTTGAAATCAAATACTAATCTTCTAACTAACTTATATTACCTAATTCGTTCTTATTGATATTGACATTATATTTCGTTATGACCTTTCGTCATTAATATTTTGAACTGTGTTCTATTCAATAGCAGAGTGTCGAGTTTTATTTTTCTTATTTTTGTTCCACAACTTAATAATATAATTATTCGTTAATTATTTCTACATTCGCTTTCAATTAGGAATGGGTTTTTTATATTTTATTAAAAAAATGTTTTCGCATTTCCTGTTTCCAATATTTGTGTCTAAAAGAAAATTAGTCATAGAATATTAAACTAATCGCCCTTAATTTTATTTATAGTAAATATGAACAAAATATTTGATATAGATTGCAATAAATTGGTCTTGCGGTACGCATAATAAAGTGTCGGCATATGTCTTCATACAGATTATTTGCTATTATCAATAAAGTTATAACAAAAATTTTTTAAGAATATCGTATTTTTTAAGTATGTATTTAACCATGTGATTTCCAGATAATTTTTTGTCGAAAATTCATAAACACAAAAGGGGTAAAATGTATTAAGTTAAGCATTTACAATAATATTGATCCGAGGAATGCTGCTTATCTGTAAAACAGCCTGTAAATCTGTAAACAAGCTAAAACACCATTTAACCTTTTGTGAATCATGAAAAAAAAGAAATGTCTTTTTTCAACTCACATTTCATTCTTCTTTATTTAAATGCGGTTGTCTTACGTGCATGCTTTCAAACTTGTTAAAAATTTAAAAAAATTGTTAAAAAATGGAAATTTGGATTTGGAAAAAAAAATGGGATTTATATATCGACAATATTAATGTTTATCAGTAATACCAAAAAAAAAATAGACTTAAACCTGAACGTAGCACTGACAAAAGAAAATGTATGCATATAAAAGTACAATTTATATATGATTTTCCAAAAACTAACTGGATTATTACCACGACAATAAAATTAAATTTTCAATGGGTGGTAACGAAAATTCTTTGGAATAAAAATAAATGTTACATATGAAATATTCAATGTTACATCATTACTGACAGCTTGCATTTTTTAGGGTTTTTACAATTTCTGTCGTGAATTAAAAACAATGACTGACTATTAATTGTTTTACAATTGAATGTGAAATAAAAAAGGAAAAATTTATTCTGCTTCAAAAACAGTGACTATTTTGATAAGCAAAATTGCGACGCAAGTTCATCGCGTAATGTTACTAAAAATGAGAACATTAGGCAAGGTTATTTTAAACTTTTCCTTTATCAAGGCCTAACATTAAACACTTTTTAGGCGTTGGGGAATGTTTAAATTTTCTTTTTTGACTTCATTAAATTAATCAAATTTTTTAAGAGGAAATATGTAAAGTTTTGAATGAATACTTAACTAAAGTTTTGAATTTCTTAGGTGTAAGGGATAGTTTCATACACACATATATATATATATATATATATATATATATATATATTTATATATATATTACTTTTCACATTACAGAGACACGAAAACCCATTGGCCGGTCACGACATATTTACCAGACGTTCCACTACGACTTAACTGTTGGGTTGGATATTATTTGCATATAGCTTTATATTGCGCCGACGTGTCGGACTGACGTACCCGTGTATAGGTGTATAGCTTGCCACTCGCCAATAGTGCAGAAGCGTGTACGAAGAGTTCATGTTGAATTATGTATTATGAAATAAATTCAGAACTATAATTCCACTTAGAGAAGAAAGGAGTGTGCGTAAGACATCTGAACTTCATGAAAATGGAAATTTGAAAGTAGGGGCGTGACGAGAAATTTGCTGCATATTAAAACTTTTATTTTTGAATTTCAACTTATGTAAAAGAAACATTTGGATAACCATTTATTTACCAATAATAATGACGACATTTTTACCATCCATTCCGTAAATAGATTTGAACTTCGGGACATTTCAAACTACCATTTTCCAAAAATTGTATTCTTTTAAAATCGAAGGATCACATTCCATTTCATAAGAGTCAATATTGATGTTGATAAAACGGTAGTCTGAATCGACTATTAAGTAAAATAATTGCGAAATAATAGTTTTACTTATAATATGTTGAGTCAATATTTACTGGTTTAATGACACCTTTTTTACCGTCAACTGCACCTAGGCCTAGAGGAAATTAAGCTTTTATTTCGAAACGTAGATCAGAAAGAAAAAAATCGAAAGAAAAGAGGTCTGCTGCAGGTGCAAAGACATTTAACCCTTAATTCACTACCTGGATTCCCTGGACTCATACCAAAACTTTAAATATATGTGCGCGAAAATTTTCGCGGGTCTCAGTACCTTCTTCCAGTGACGAGCCAAACGCGCTTCTAGCAGAACGTGTGCGTGCGTCGCTTTGAAAGGTGAGTAACCGTAATTATATGGGTCCATGGGACCCAGGTAGGAATTTTTGTTATTTTTTTATTTTATGATGTTTTACGTTTTGTCACTTTTTTTGTTATAGATTATCAAATATGGATCAAAGTAAATCTGGGCTAAGTTTAGTAAATATCAACGATGACGAGGCCTCGAATATAGTCGATCAATAGCTAAGGGAAGACGATAATGAGACGGAAAACGAGTTTGATGTGTCGACGAATACATAAATATCGCCTTCAACAGCTCTATAGGTACATCAGGCAGGACAGGACATGATAATAAAGTAAATCCAACTAATAAACCTAAAATTATTGAGTGCTATAATGCCACAAAGGGTAGATGTAGGGGACCAGCAGTGCTCTGTCTACTCCTGCAGTCACCGTACTACTCGATGGCCTATGGCGATTTTTTTCAGGATCATAGATATGGGTGCTAATAACGCACACGGCATTTATAAAGGTCAATATTCACCTAAGCTTTGAGGACTGAACTTTCTGAAAACACTCGCAAAATGAGAACAATTTGAGAACACGTGTACACAACGGACTTTTACCCAAAGAGCTTCACTCAACTATTGCAAATGTCGCAAAACTTTATATGCCTGAAGCTTCTAGCGGAAATGAGGGTAAGCATCCTAGATGTGAGAGGAAGAATTGGTATGATTGTGCTTATAAAAAGAGATCAAAGACTGTGTACGTATGTAGTCAGACCGATATATTTATTATGTTCAAGAAAGGTTTTTAGTGCTTTAGACCGATATGTTTTTTAGTGCGTCCGACCGGTATGTTTATTATGCTCAAGAAAGGTTTGCATGCAGTGTTATGTAAATATGGCGTACCTAGAATTTATGCACTTTTTTGTTCCTATGTAATAGTGTTGTTATCTATTTTTTTCCGTCCATAGTAACGGCAGTATTATTTTATGTTGCTTTATTGAATACTTGCGTAAGTATTTTTATTAAAAAAAATTATACACGGCATTAGTGTACACAAAAAAATTAAAAAGAAAATTATCACAGCTCTACTAGTTCATGAGTATATGTTGGGTATTCAAAATTTCATAGAAACTCCGTACAAATTTCTTAAGTCAGCTTCTGCATGCATTTTAAAATATATTTAAAAATGTATATTTCTATTTTAATTTGAAGAGGACCGTGTAACATATATTATGCTAATTGTGTACAAACATTTAAAATAAATTATTAGACAAATTTTCATTTAGATGGTCCTATATAATTTGTACAACCCCTATAATCAAGTCACTTCCACTGCAAAAATGATACCTGATACCAATTAAATTTTCATACGTAATTCACTTGCACACAGCTTAAAATATATGTTCACCTGTTATTTTGAAATCTGTTGATCGTTTTTTTAGACAGATTTTAATACCAATATTGATAGGTATACCTGCTTACACGGTCTCATGCACACACGAGATGGGACTGTGTTAGACACACGAGAGCCATGGAAGAGAGCGGTTTGCTGTGTGTGGATTAGCATATATTTGTGGGCCAGTGATCGATTATTTATATGTAGTTGCTTTATGTGTAAGAGTAATGGCTTTAAAATATTGAGAAATTTAAAAAATATTTAGTTTTATGAAATATAATATATTTAGTTTATATCGACTTTTGAAAAAGGCAGTATAATAAAATAGTTTAAAACCGATGATTCGAACTTCGTTATGATATTCATCGTATCATAGATACGATACATCGTATTATAGATACGAGAGGAAAATATCATAGATTCGTATCATAAATAAAAGAGAAAAAAGTGTATCGTAGAAATAAAAGAAACCTTGAAAGTCAGAATGCGAAATGAACACATACAAAAATATTTCATATTTCTTAATGGAAGTGAGATTAAAACACAAAGATTTACAAAAGTAGTTCGGAGGAGTATTCCAAAGATTGGCATACAATTTATATAAAAATTAAGCATGTCTACCACTTAACTTGTAAAATGAGTATAAAATAATTTTCATTCATACCAAGTATTTAAAGAAATAATAAAAATATACTTAACATCTATCTATTTATACTTAAGCATGAAAATAATGAAAAAATTTGAATTCGGAAGTGAATCTATTAAATATATATGAATATAACAGATGTGAATATTTCAATATTATTTAAAAGAAGATTTGTTTTTAAGGCAAAAAACAACAAACATTACTAGAAATTATTTTGAAACGTTTTCTACACCAACTGTTTATTATTTATATCTCTTTAACCAACAACGAAACCAAAACAAGAAATAACCTGTTAATTATTCGACGTGGTTAAAATAAAATTATTCATCACTGTCTATCCTAATCATAACGAATGGGTTTCGATAGAATTTATATCAAAACAACTAACCAACATTTAATTATAAATTGACCAGGTGCGCCTCTCTTAAAAATATATACGATTTAATTAGAATTATTTATTATCTTTTACCCTAATTAATTATAATTAGGGTAAAAGATAATGAATAATGAATGAAATGCAGTCCATGTACATTTTGAAGAGTTGCGCCACTAGATTAATTTATGAGTTAATATTATTAAATTATTTTAAAGAAACTTCTATCGTATCTCAATCTAATGATTGAGATACGATAGAAGCTTATAATATTAACGCATAAATTAATCTAGTGGCGCGACTCTTAAAAATATACATGGACTGCATTCATTCATGTAACGACATCAAAAAAAAAATTGAAAGACATATTGATACCAGAAGTTCATATTTACGTTTTTTTCAACTTCTAACACAAAAACACTATCAGTAATACGAAGCTGCACATAACTCTGTATGCTGTCTTTTAAACTTGCCGAAATATTAATCACTAACTGTACGCACGACTTTAAACGTGCAGACAGCTAAAAAATTACAGACACCTTTTTTGTAAATATATTTCCACATTCACTTTTGGCCAAACGCATTTCGCCAATGTGTGTTCCAGTGAAAAACTTTATTCCACTGATTTGCTTATGACTGGAGCTCCTAGCAACTGCTCGTGTAGTAAATACACATATTTATAGGCACACTATATTTTGTGTATTTACTATAAGTACCAACATTACTATAAGTAAAACCGACTTTGTTGTTATAATGATGCAATATAAATAAATTTTTCAAAATATTAAATTCGCATATCTTCTGTCGTAGTTAATTCATTGGAGTGAAATAAAAATTAAATATTACTTTTAGTTAATCTCTATATTTTTGTAAGATACACATTTAAATAAACACGATGAAACAAAAATCCTAGAAGTGATTTTAATTGCTTATCCTCAAAATTTATTTTGCGAATATTTTTGATGAACAGACATACGAAATTCACAATTTTATTACATTATGTGGATTTTATTAACATGGCAGATAATACGTCTGTAGGGCAATAGAAGAAGCAAAATAAAAAAAAATGATTTTGTGAAACATTGTTTCATAGAATTATATTGGAAACATTGAATGATTGTTCTCCACTTATTCAACAGGAGCACGGTTTCAACACTTGGAGAGTTGTGTGAAAATTAATCTGGACGACTATATAGCTGAGCTTCTAGATGGCTATTAACTCATTCCTGCTCACCTTGGCATAGATACGAGGGCTACGCTTGTATCGAATATCGTATATCTAATTACGGAAAATGCTATGAAAATTATTACGACAATGACTAGTTAATATTTTGTTCCGTTGCCAAAAAAATAAGGATAGTTTCGTAACCCCATCTCCTATATAAGGACGTATTCGTGCATTTCAACATAGTGTATTTTTATACTAAAAATATTTGTATCGTTGGTTCAAAATTTCATATTTTATGTAATTTGAAAGAAAAAAAACAAATTTGTGTGACTAATGATTCAAAACAGAAGCATAATTTATTCATGATTTCATTTATTTTTGAAATAACAATTTTCACACTATTACATTGTAAAATAAAAGATCCAGTCGAGCAGAAGAACTGGTCAAAACACGTAAATGGCAGCCGTAGATTATTAGTTTAAAATTAAGAAACATAAAACGGTAGATAACTGTTGACTTGAATATAAGGTACAAGAGCATAATACCATTTTTTTTAGAAAATTAGTACTTTGTCTAAACCTTCAACCCTTAGTTTCGACTCTATCTGAACCCAAAAAAAATCTGCAATTTCACTTTTTTGTAACCTCGTTTGTATTGATCATTTCAGACCAAAAAAAATTTAGAGTCTAAAATCTCTTCTACAATATGAAATTATATTATGTTTGATGTGAAAATTACTTTCTTTCTAGATTACTTTTGATTTGTAAGTTTCTAAAAATCTTTGAAGTTAAAGGTGTTTTATTGCGTTACAAAGCTGAAAGTAGTTTTAGCGTAACGTCTTTTTATTTTTGCCTGCAATTATTTTCTCACTAAGTTATGATCGTTTAATAAAATTAGGCTTAAAAGAGGAGACTGGCGCTGGAATTCTCAGCTATTACATTATTTTAGTGACAGCCTACAAAAAATGATTGAAAAATGTCAAAAAGGAAAAATTTATTACTAACAGACCCGTTAATTTTATTTAAATATAAAAAATAATTTTAATTTCTTTTCTCATAAGTCACAAGAAAATAAATAATAAATTGTAAGATTTTACAATGAAAAAAACCTCAACAATTATTTTAAAATGGAGATTTCTGGCACTGGATTTCTTTGATTTATTCTGTTGTAACGGATAGAATCAATGTAATATACAACTAAAAACTTAGAAGTGTTTTAGAAAAAAAAATTTACTTTTAATTTTTTCAAACCTTTCGAATTTATTAGTATCTCTTATAAAGGACAATTCATGGAAATAAGGATTGCTTAATAAACTATTTACATTAATTACCACATTAAGTACATTTAAAAAAACAATGTACTTGGTAAAGTATTAAATGTAAATTTGTTATTTTAGTTTGCATGTAGAAAAGTGGGAAATAGGACCATTGGAAAATAGGGAACTTCATACATTGATTCTCGGAATGCGAAATACTTTCATATTTTTCCAATTTTGTAGCATTGCAAGCACTTGGACGGATTTATAAATCAATAAAGCTTCAAGTTTCAGGTCAAAACTTTTGAAATATAAAATTCTTATGACATATACAAAACACAAATGAACATACGTATCTAAGCGACTACTATAGGATCGTGTTATTTAACATGTATACGATTTATGTTACGGTTACATACGTCGTGAGCTACTTAATAAATAATACAAAGAGCGATAGGATTTGTCGCTCTAACGGATTACGGCCATTTCGAGATAATTTTATTGACGGAAAATGTATTGTTTGGTCTACCGTGCAAAGTCTACCGTGCAAATTCTTTTTATTATTAATAATTAAACTTCATTTTATCATGAGCTATGCACATAAATACATTTGAAAGTGACTGAAAAATTAAAGTGGCCCTTGGTAGTTAAATTACTCCGACTTGATATAGACGATTTAACATGTGCTAATTTTATTAAATTATATATAATGCAGGCGAAATGCGAGTCGCATTTCATTATGAGGTTTTCATACCCACATTGTTTATCATCTCATACAATTTGACACAATACATGAACTTCTCTAATTTAAATATTTCAAATTGGACACAAGATTAATAATGAAATAACACCGCATTTAAGATAATAGATGATATTTTTTATTAAAACCTTTTATTTTTAGTGCCTGTAAATGAAAAATTATTATAGTTAAACTGACATTTTTGTCTCTGTACAAAGTATAAATACATTATAAATGCTATAAATACATTATAAATATAGGTCAGGGATTCAAGTGCCCAGAAATTAATCATATCAAGATAGAATTTATTAACTATTTTCTAATTTGGGCATTTCATAACATTTTTCTTCTCATCAACTTTCACTAAAATAAGATGTAAAAATATATTTGTACTTTGCTACGAAGAAGAGTCATTTTCAAAAACTACCTATATACCAAGGTAAAAAAAAGTTCCTTTGAATGAACACATGGCCTTCGAAACAAAATTGTGCACAAGCATGATACGAGAACCTAACGCGTATGTTGGAAATAGTTAATATAGCATTAAGTCTGCATCAAAAAGTTTTGGACACCACACCACATGCCAATACTCAGATTATAATACAGCTATAATACATGATGAATTCACTCGAGCGATGTTACTGCAAACGTGTTTGCTGGATACTTCTTTTTTTAAGTAATTAATAGACACTCGATTTTGCAAAGGGGTAGAAAAAAGAGAGAAAAAGGAACATTGAATTGGTTCTCCATAGTTTATGGTCAACCTATTTTCAATATTTTTATGTTATATGTATCTCAATTTTATTGAAAATTAAAATAATTGGATGTTTTTTCTATGAACTCTTGCATGATACGCCCCATGCCATGCAAAATACATGAGACATTCATTCTCTATCTATTGTTTTACTTTACGGTGCGACTAATCTCAAAAAATATTTCAAATATTCAATAGTTCTAGGAAATATTCAATAGTTAACGATGTCAGTTTATAATGATTAAAGCCAGCTGCACGCAGATTATTTTCCTCAGTTTTAATGAAATTTTGGTAGGAACGTACTTATTTAATGAAAGTTTCTATAATATTTAATATAAAAATATATTCGATATTTATGACGAAAGAGTAAAAATCCATTAATGTAGCATTTGTCGAAGAAAATGTAAATAATTAAATGCATCGTGAATGATAGTAAGTGGATATGAGCTATTAAAAATATAAAGACAGCGATATGGGTCAATACCTATAATTTAAACATATGAGTTTTTGAAGAATTTTAGAAAACTTTATGTTTGTAAAAATTACTGGGACTAATTATTTTTATGTTACTTATGGCTTTTTTTAGCAATACATATATTCCAATCTGTTTGAACGTGCTCGATGCAATTGTCAGAAAAGGATATCCCCATGAGATAGAATTACCAGAAAAGAAGATACAGTGGTTAATACTTTATTTCTCATTTTTCTTGAAGAAAATAATTGAATTTATGATTAGACCACATAGTGGATGGTTTGTATGTAGAAATAATATGCAAAACGATATGACTATGCTATTAACATACCATATAAAGTTATAAGGAAAATCTCTCATACCAATGAGAGTTTCAAGATAATGAACACTTGTTAACGATCAATACGACTGAATAGTAACCGTGGTAGCATTGATTATTCTGGTAATAGTATCCCAAAAAAATTAAACCTAAATTTCACAAAAACTTGAAAGAAGCTTACTGTGTTCGAAACAAATTTTGGGCTCTTAATTTTAGTACATAGCTGATAACTTTGGTTTTTGATCGAAACCAGCAAAGCAGTTCCAAAAACTTTGATCAACAAATTCGACTATCATTGCTTCAACGTCAAAAGATGTAGAAGTCACACACTTGTAATAAAAATGGCTGTCTTGTAGTTGTTGTTATTATTAGTCCTAATTTGACACTTCAGATTTCTGTAATAAATTGTTGTATTGTCATTATTTGCAAGGAAATTTCAAATATTCAGAAATTTTCCTATTACTCAGAATTAAGTTAGTAAAATAAATTAAATATAAATGTCAAAATTATAGTCTTTATTTTAAAACCCCCATATGATAAATACGAGAAATATTAGGTTGGCTAGTAAGTCTTTAGCCACAACTTCAGAACTTTTTTAGAAAAATTCTCGAAACTTATAGTAGGTTTTACTGTAGGGTATAAATAGCCCAAAGTGCAGTCAGTCGACAGCAGTCAGCGCCGAAGCTTCGAGTGAATTACACAAAATATAATGGATTTAAATCGGTATCAATTACGGATTCTATTACTTCACGAATTTAGTCTCGGTCGCTATACAAAGACTGCCACAAATAATATATGTGATGCGATGGGCGAGTCCATGGTATCTTAGGCGACGGCAAGGATTTGGCTCAGGTAATTCAGGAATGAGGATTATGATCTTGAAGACGAATCCCGTACAGGAAGTTCTGTTGAATTGGTCGTTCAACGATTACGAGACCGAATTGATCAGAATCTTCGACTGACGACTTGTCATTAGGCAAATGAGCTACGCTACAGTCATGGAAAAGTTTCAAAATACGATGCGTGTCATCATGTCATCTTCAGTGCAGAGTTGATACTTGTCAACAGTTATTGACATTGAAACGTAACGTCGACTGGCTGAATCAGTTAGTAACTGGCGATGAGAAGTATTCAAACCTGAAATAAGTGCCAAAAAGTTGAAGCTCAGCTACTGGTGGAATATCAAGGACATTATCTATTGCGAGTTATTTCCAGAAGAATCTGATTTTAATGCAGACATTCGCTATGAACATTTTGACGGATTAGTTAACCAATTGAGTAGGCAACAGAATCGAGTTTATTTTCTATCTAATAATGCTAAACCACATGTTGCAAAACGTACTCGTGATAACTTACAGGAGCTAGGTTGAGTTCTACTCACTCATCCACCGTATTCGCGAGACATTGCATCCTCTGATTATCATTTATTAAAGACTCTAAATAACCATGTACGTGAACAAAAATTCGATGTTAAAGAAGATCTCCAAAACCGCGCAGTTTTTTGAATCAAAGCCACCGAAATTTTACAAGAAAGGCATATTGTCACTGCCAATTAGATGGCCACAATTAGTAAATAATAATGGTGCATACTTAAATAACATTTAGTGTAACATATAATTTTTTTAATAAAAAATTGTTGACAGCAAGTCGAGGTTAAAAACTTATTACCCAACCCATAATATGATTTATATAATCTAGATTAATTATATGTATCCTGTTTTCTATTTCTCAGTTTTCTACGTTAAACCATATATTTTTTTTAATTAATACGATGTTGTTTCGACCTCTGTAATTCATGTATTATTTTTTTAATTAATTTTTTAATATAATTTTGAAACAAATTTGGTACATTGTTTTTATTAACAAACTGCTCGCTTGATAATATCAGCAGATAATTTAAAATATATTTGAACTATTTTTATGGCATTCTTTATCTTCGCACAATAAGGTATTAAAATTTAAAATCTTTAAGGTTTCTCTGATGGAAATGGCGATAAAGGAACATTTTTATTTGTCGCTGAAAGAGAGAAAATGTAATTCCTTTTTTCCACAAACTTTTATTTACAAACGCAAGTTGCATTAAAATCAATTAAGTCTCGACTTAAGCGACGCAAATACTTATCGTCTGATAAATTTTCTGCTTCATGTTTTTTTTTGATCCGTTTTAATTTTTAGTATTTCTTTGTTTAATTTACGTGATTTTATGTGCATTGTTCGCAGCAACTTATAAATGTATTTCCGGTAAAATTCTTCTTTAATGTATTGGTACTAACACAACACAATTTATAATACCGGTTAATGTACTCCATTTAGTAAACGTGTTATAAATTGAAATTCCAAGTTTCTAAACATTCCATAAGAGTATGCAATACATCTCCATATTAATTTGTCGTAATTTCAGAACAATTAATCCAGATTTTTCAACTTAATCTTATTCATGTCTACCAACTTTTTTTTCATTTAATTACTTTTGGCATTAAACGATTTATATCTTTCTTTAGCTATAATGTTAAATTAGTAGAGGTATACTAAAACGAAATAATACCACTACATAAAATTCATCTCATTTTATGAAAAGTATGACTGTTGTGTTTATTGCAAACAAAAATGTTACAATTTTCATATTACTTGGATATATTGTACTAATTTTTGTAATTCAAGATTCATATGAAAACTACACCTAAAAAATTAAAATACATCTGACTTTCGACATTATTTTAGCCAGTAGTAAAAGACGAGGGTTGAAAATTTTAAGGCGATACAAAAGGATCTGCAAGAAATTCAAGACGCCAGAATGGGCGGTGCCTTAAAGCTGGGGGTAAACATATAATATTTATTTCTTTAAGCTTTCAGAGTTTTATAAAATAGCAATTACGATAGGAAAATTTGAATAAATTAAATCTAGTTTAAAAAAAATCTAACTTCGTTTTGAAAAATATGTATTTCGAAGTTAAAATGAACGCTACTTAATAAGATTCAGGTAAGGTAATAATTTAAAAAGCGTTTTAGAAAAATCGTATTTATTTTTAAAACCATATTTAAACATTTTTACATCCTCAGTAAATAACAAACAAAAATATGTCGTATATGGTTTCATTAAAATAATGCTGGAAGCGCAGACAATCGCCATCGTTTTCGATAACGATTGTTTAAACCAATTATTAGTATTTCACTGAAATCAAAACAATGCTAACGGTTCCATAAGAGCGGTTATCGCGAAATCAGAACATATGGTTTACTTTTGCTTGAAAATGGAAAGTTCTGAAAGGGGCTCACTGTCTTTTTATCTTACCCTCGTGTAGATTTTTCCAACCTTTTAAAAACATTTCATTTTAGAGATGATTTATAATAATTTTAACTAATTTTTATATTTCCTATATCCGTTTATCATTACGTAAAATGTGACTAGATTTATTTAAGGTACAGCGCCATTTTACAGCATTATTTAAAAATTGTTCTTTGCGGTTTATATTTATTTTACATATTTCTCAAAATTTTGTTAAGGTAAACTTATAGAAAAGAACAAAAAGTATAATTTCATCTAGAAATATATTAAACTAGATATCAAAGTAGTAACAAAGGTTGCCGTGAAATTGTCATATATGTATTGCTCTCGTGACAATCGTAGATCTTCACTGTTGCAGTAATTATCATAGAAATTTATTTAATTATTCCGCGTCAGAAGACGAACAAAGTTGGATCCCGTTTTCAACAATTCTCAAAATTTTGATCATAAATTGACCAAAGCATTTTATTTCAAATTTCTAATCAAATTCTAGTATTTAGATTTTTTTAGGTTTTTCAAATCTATGGTTGAGAAATTGGAAGTTGGATATCTTGAATGTCAATTTAAAGTGTAATATTTTATAAATGGGGCTTCAAAATGGAAAAATAAATTGAATGAAATCTTAAATTCGTTTTAAAAAACCTTTCAAATGATACGCTATTCAATGACATTCATGGCGAAAAAAATATTAACTAAACTAAGTATACAATTTTTGGGAATAGTTTTGAAAATTTCAAATTAATTGAAATTATTCGTACTTATGAAATTAAATCACTCTCCCTATACCTAATAATATATCATAAGAATTAAATATAAATATTTAACATATGTTTTCGTATATTCACTATTTTTATTTTTGTGTAAGTCATGTTGTAGCGATATATTAATATAGTTTGTTCACGCACATCAATATCAGCACGACGACATAACCGAGCTGTTTTGTTGAAAATTATCACAGCAAGGTTCGAATGCTTTTGAAAGCTTTTTATATACTTTCATATTTCATCATGCTTTCAAATTTAGCAAACGACGGTAGTTTTATTTGAAACAGATGTTATACATAATCCAATCTTTTAATTATTTACAATCAATTAATGAAGTTGATACACGATTTTATAAGTATTTAGGTATTCTTTAACATCACATAAACGCCTATATATTTGAAATACAGTAATCTATTATTTCGGTATGTAATTTAATGAAAAAACGTATTTATTAAACATCGTTTGTTTTTAATAATATTGTTTATTATTTGAAAAAAAATATATATTCAATTACTTTTGATTTTCCCATCACAAAAGAATAAATCGTCGATAACACAAGATTTTATATCCTCTTAAATAATGATATAGCCAAGTACACTTATTTGTTATTTAAAAAAAAAACAGTTATAACCTTAAGCGGAATATTAACCAAAATTTGTCGAAGAATTCGTTTTAATCAAGCTAAATATAAAAAATCATTATTTTGTTACTTTCAAACAATTTTATGTAACCATAACAGGATTTTCACGTTTACTAAATATTAATAATGGAAATTCACTGTCATCGTTTTGCTTTTTATTACAGAGTTACAAGAATAATTTATATATTTCAGTTTACACTTTTAAATAGAAACAGCTCTTTTTTTACTTCATTTAATAGTACTTGAGGTTATTTTAGTTTATAAATTATGCCAAATATATACACGATATAACGCTGTCTGTTTTCTCTCTTTTAAAATCTGTTATCAATTGATTTCGGAAGCGGTTAAAACTATTTTAAAACTTCTCCATTACTGTTTAGCAAACTTTCATAATTTGTCAGACGAAATATCTGGATACAAATGAGATATTGAAAACTTAGTGAAAATATTGAACAAACGTTATTTCATAAAATTCTAAATGTTCTTATTCTAGAGAAAAAGACGGTAGAGGTCATGCGAGAAATAAATTAGAACATATTGAATATATTATTTAATGTATGTTTTGTTTAATTTTCCACCGGAACAACGTCTTCTAATGCCGAGCTATTTAACCGTAACTTTACTAAAATTAAATTTAAACATTAGATTTTGCACAATTAGATGGGATATTAAAGATCTTTGCTAATATCCCACCAGAAGATGTTGTAATACAACGAAACCTAGGTTGTGGGTAAAGAAATTAAAGAAAGTAGAAATAATACTACATCACGTAGTTTCATTTAATTGTGAATAATGAATTTCTACAAAATTAACACCAAATATATTCAATATTAGATTTTGCACTAAAAGTATACATTACACGCTAGCATGTCAACGCGGTTGACATGCTAGTATGCTGTTTTAAACTTTGAAGAACTTTTTGTATTCTCCTCTAAAATATGCGTTCACAATAACTATAAACAATTTCCGAAAATATGTTAGTTGGAAAAATAACCCTACATCCAAATTTATTAATTATCTGCTCAACTCTCCTTGAGAAATAAATAAAATTGCGTAGTAATTGGAGTTGTTAACCAAATGTTCATTAGATAATCATTAGATTTAAAGTGTACAATTTATTTTTTAAAGGTTCATTAAACTCGATCCTGTACGCGGGGACATGATGTCATTACTACTTTTCTATGTTCATAGTTACATTTTTATCTTCAAATTTGAATACGGTAGTTGACTAATTCAAAATTTTGATATTTTTTGTACAATATTGTGAAATATAAGTTAATTAAAAACCAGTCTTGAAAAAAATTCAAAAATTGATTGAAAAATAAGCCAGCTGTCGGTTTCTGAATTTGAAGATACTCTAGTAGAATATAATGTGCAATATTAAAAATGACCTCACAACACAGTATTGCCGTCCTTCTCTAAAGGTTAAATTTAAACTTTTAAAACTCAGTCAATTTTTAAGATTATTAAAAAAAATTTTCACTCTTCATCAGCTTGTACCTTGAAATTATGATCAATGATATAAAAAAAATTAGTCAAATATCCAATTCTTTTGTTTTTACCTTAAATTAAAAGTGTTTGCCTTAAATTTAAAGTGTACCACTAATAGATACTTCTTGTATTATGATATGCTAATTGATTTCTATCTAAGGAACAAATACTCCAGATGAGTATGTAAAATAGCTCTTGTGCATAAAGTATTTATATAAATTATTAAAATAACTGACGGAAAAATATCTGGTTACCTGATTTGAATGGATTTTCGTGTATGAAATTCGTATTTCAAATGTTGCAAAATTTTTATTTAAGTCGTACTTTGAAATGGATCACCTATTGATTACGAGTTAAAGTCTTATTACTAAGATTCTGCACACACTTAGGAAAATATAAATATTTAAAGAAATATAGTATGTTTATTTAACTAAATGTAAATACAACTTATACCGGGTGAATATTTTACCGACTAACCGTTCACGTGCGTAAAAATAGGCATAAAAGATCCAAAACCGTTGCTATTTGCAAAGATACAGTTTTATTTATAGTAAAGTCGTTTTTATTATTTGGACTTTACTGTTTTGAGATTGGTAGGAAGTATGTTTTTGGTGATATTTTCAGCAATATCTCTAAACCTATATTACGTGAGATTAAAAAAAAATGGGTTTTGAAACCCTAAAGGCTGCTCTTGTACATTCAACTAACTACAAAAAAATATTATTATATTGATTAATTTTATATATTTTCAGCCAGAAAACGTGATCTGTTCGAACATTTATGGAATTTATCATATGCTTCGATATATGTATGTTTCGACACAATGGTATGAAATAGCAAATGTTGTATTCGGCTTGCACTTGCTCGATATCGTAATATTTATATGAAAAGTTTGTTATTCAGATAACAGCTTTCACATTTTAATCGTAACATTCATTAAAATATTAAAACAACACTAACTTTAGTTAGATTACTAAAACGTACGTTTTAAAATCATAGCAAATTTAAATATCCCAAGTTTTCATACAAAATTAATTTGCTAATTCAAAAACGTACTGTAAATTTGCATAAGTCATAGAAAAAACATTCGAAAATTAAGCTTAAATTTTAATAAAACTTACTGATACTTTTTAAAGCATATTTAATTCATATGAAATATTGCATTAGTTTTTTCGGACAATTTTCTTATATATTAATATTCAAGTTATTATTTTACGGAAATTATTAATGGAATTGACATCAACAATATAACAAGGAAGTAAAGTATAATAAATAAATAATCGCAATATTTATGAACGTAATTTAACAATTGGATGTAATTTTTACAAATACTAAAACTTGTTATAAAAAATGTGTTGAATATATCAAATGTATGAAATATATTAGTTTGCCTTACGTACCTACGTCAGAGCCAAAAATACATTTTTTAATAGAATTAAACTCTATTATGAATAAAAAATTACTTAAATGAAGATATGCTCAAAATATAACTTCTAGCACTAGTTTAATAACTCTTAAAGCATAAAATTATGAGCACAACTTTTTATGTAGCCTTTTTTCTGTATTTGTTTTACTCATTAAATAAAAAAAATGTCAACAAATCTCTTTATTTCTAACATATCAATAGAAATCTTACAGAAAAATTATTTGGTCACGCATTATTAGCTACCCAACAGTTTACCGGTAACCAAATCACAAAATTAATGAAAACACATTTCCTACTTGATACGTAAATTTTTCAAATATGTATTTCCTAATTAAAGTTCCAAAATATATTTCCATATAACATAATTGATACATAAATATTCCAGTTAGAATGTGAATGAAAATATTCCAATTAAATTTTTTTAAATTTTATATGTGCGATAATAAAATAATTTCTAAACAGCACAACTTCACGTAACCGTTGTGGGTTTAATATTTCTCTAAGTCTAAAGTAGTTTTTTCCAAAAACCGTTCCACTTAGAAATTTGAAATAATTAGGTACTTAAAAATATAGAAATTAAAATTTTAGAGCAGGCCAACAAAATATTTTTTTTTATATATTTTATCGTGTTGCATCTCTAAGAAAATGGTTAATTATAAGGATCTCTAAACCATTATATCACAATTTTATGTCGGATCGTCTTTATAGTATAGTATTAGAAATATTCCAACACTTCAGAAAATTATTATGAATAATTTCCATTATGAAATGATCTAGTAATGAGATATTTCAATTATAATAGCTTACAAAATTATTAATTGAATGAGCTTCCTATAACCTCATGGTTAGAAATAGTAATTATTAATTCGCACGATTCGTTCTAAGTCCAAGTCAATTACTATTCATTTAATCAAACCACGTAAATTCAACAGTTTAATATTTGAATCAAGGCAGCAAAGCGATATCTAGGCATCTGTGCAGAGAAACAAAATAAAAGTAGCATTTTTATCACTGTTTAGTTCACTACTGGTATGTTTACTGTTTAGTTCATTTTAGAGGGGTCTGACTGAATACTGATTTAAAATTCTAGTTCATTAATCACATGATAGAAGAAAATATAAACTTATTTACACACAATTTTTGAAAGTGGAGAAGACAATTTCCTAATTAAAATATTCAGTTCGTTAAAAAATTGTTGAAAATTAACATGAAAAATATATTTTTTATAAATTGCTATGAAGAGCTACAAAATTTGTAATTGTTATTTACTTTAATATATGCACTATAACAATGTTTAAAAATAATATTTAACGTGATACTTCGACAGTTTTTTTAAATATTTTGTTTCTCAATTTTTAAATTACATCATTTATTTTCAAATAGCTTTCTGAGAAACGAGTTCAAACAATACTCGACATTATTTCTTTGCACCTTATACGGACACTGTAATATTTCCCATGTGTATACGTTCAAATCCGCAATCAGTTAATATTCTTATGAACTATCGAAATATGAAGATCCGAATTATGGGCTTTTATGTGGCTGACCTTTAATTTTTCTCGAATAAGGATTTTATTTTATAAAATAAAGAAAGGATAATGTTTTCTAATATTATGTAGGTAAGTTTCACACGGCGCACATCGTAACAACAACTTTTGAAATTTTAATTAAAATCAAATATTAAATGCGCTCTATATTCAACTAGTAAAATTAAATATCCGCTTTTGTAAGAATCGTTTAACTTCACAAGAGAAGGATTGCTCCTGCTCATGCAATTATTTATTTATTTATTTAAAAACTTTATCAAATAGTCATCTGGCGAACTTATTACTACAGGAGCAATATCTTAAAGTTAACCAGAGTTATAGTGCAATAAAAATAAAATGGGATAGTCATACAGCCATACATTATAATAATATGTAAAAGATAAAATAATTGAAACCAAAAAAGAGGCCAAAGAAAACAAAACAAAAATCTAATTTCATATGTCTGGTGGTGTTTTAAATTTTTATTGCAGGGGAAGATGGGTAATGAAAAGAATTAAAGGAAGTTAGATATGAAATTAAATAGAATTTTTAAAATAAAGTTAAGGAAGGTATAATTTTTTTAGACGGCTTTTGAAAACTAGAAGTGACGGTGAAAGTCTAATGTCAGAATTCAGTTTATTCCATAATTTGGCAGTATGAACAATGAATGAATGCTCATAGAAAGAAGTTGAATCTTTGGCGCTAAGGTGCGTGAGAAGTTTATCAGAACATAGATGCAGGCAATGGCTAGAAAGGGTTGTGAATTTTGCTGAAAGATAAGAGGTATTGTGAGGGTTATTTAATATATTATAAAGTAATAGTATCCTTCTCTTTTAAAGTTAAATAATTATAATTTTGTAGTATTATAATACTTACGAATTGAAAAAGTGAGTGTTATCCTTTCGACTGTAGATGGAACTAAAGTAGATATGCTGCTAATATAAATGAAATTAGGAAAGAATTATTTACAACATTTTTTTGTTTGTAACTTTTCCTTAATAATCACAGTGATTTTCAGGTTATAAAATAACTTGTCTTCGAGTGTTTCTAACAAATGCATTGAAGTACGAAGAACATTTATAAAAATAAGTTTAAATTTTAATTGGTTAAAATGTGTGATCGGTGGGAAAATAAATAATGGATGCTGATTCACTTACTGCTGTTTTTAATAAGTAATATTAATGGTTAATATCCATACTGAAATAATTCTAAAGATAAATTGAAATAATTTTGAATATATTTGGCGTTAATTTTGTAGAAATTCATTATTTACAATTAAATGAAACTACGAGATGTACTATTATTTCTACTTTCTTTAAGTTCTTTACCTAAAAGGAAAGAACTTAAAGAAAATAGAAATAATACTACATCATGTATTTTAATTTAATTGTGAAATAATTTTATTAAAGATCCGAATTTATATCCTTTCCTTTAATATTTATTAAATATCGCATTACTTTCGTCTTTTTAAAATAATTTATCTTAGTGGAAATCAGTATATAATTGCATTACACTAAAAATAATTCCAGTCGTCTTTATTATCTTAAAAAAGAAAAACGACGCGTCCAGTCTTCATTGTAAAAACACTTTATGATATTTGTATATCAGTGGAAAGTTTTCAAAATAAGTTATTGAAATTAATCAATATAACCATGTTTCATATCAGAAACGGTAGAGAATACAAAGCTCTTAACACTTTGAACTACTTTTAGATGAAGTAAAAAAAAAATTAAAAGTCATTGATAAATTTGAAAGCAAATTCGTATGAGAAATATTTTAAAAGATTTAGTTCTATTAAGTCAAGTTTAATTTAAACAAATGTTATTATGATTATCCGAAAAATGTTTTTCTTTTATTGTAACTATTTTACGCTCATAAATAAATCAATTTTTGAAGAATATTTTCAATTAATTTAGGTCGACAAATAATTACACATCCATTTTCAAATTTACCTTTACACTGTACATGTCTCAATATTTTTTGGCTACGGCCCCATCTCACTGTACTTTGCTTTTTGTATAAGAAACAATTTCATTTGATTTTTCTTAGGAAAATGATTTATGATATTTTGTTCTAAAACATACCACGAATGCGGGAGTCTGAAGTAAATTGTACTGATTTTTAAGAAAATCGAATTTTATTTTTGAATCAATATATCCTTTTTGGTTAGAATGAAGTAAAAAAATTCCTTCCTGCTTATTTAAACACTGACCAATATCAAGTTTAATCCAAATAGATCCACTGATTTCGGCATCGGATCCTATTTTTACACAGTCGAATTATTGGAATATTTCAGTATTTTCTTCACTTTTTGCGTCGCTGTCGACTTATTGCAGTGTTATCCAGCCACTGAAGTAAATGCGTTTGTGTAAATTTATACCGATTTGCAAACTCATCACACACAGGATATCGATTGACATAAACTAGCTTGTCGAGATGTATTAATTTCTGAAATCTTCGTTTTAATCTGACATGGTTTACTCTTTCGTTTACGCAAGTTTGGCTTATTTATAACGCTTTTCATGCCAATTTTAATTTTAGTTTATTTTGTGAAAGTTTATTATTAGTTTAAATTGACATACAAAAGATGTTATTTGGCAAAATTTGGTATTGGTTTAAGATTCTATTTGACCTATTCGAGTATGACCGCAATTAGTTTAGTAGCTCTTCTTTGAGAAAATTCTTGAAAAATATTTTAAATCAACCTTTAATAATACAGTAATTCTAATTAAATCTGAAAATAAAATAGCTTTCCATTATTTACAAATTACTCCGACTCTACAATTAAAAAAACAAAATTTAATTCAAAATTAAATTTAATTCAAAATTATTTTAAAATTAAATTTAATTCTTTTATTTTAATTGTTTAAAAATCTGAGTGAATATAATTAATTGTTAAATTTACTAAGACAATTTAAATAAAGTATACTTAGGTATGAAAATAAATGAATTTGCCGAAAATGTATTGTAATTTATTAATTTTGAGTATTTAATAAACGATAATGTAATAATTTATAATGCAAATAAATACTTACGTTTTGGAAACGGTCTGGCAGATCATTGGCTTACAATAGAAAACCATTAGAAAAAAAACATTCACATACGCTTTTGCTTGTACTTTAGCAAAAGTGTACTCTAGCAAAGTTTTATACAAATATTAAAAGGTAAATATTATAGTAAAAGAAGCGTTCCAAATCTTATACTATTTTGGGCTAGCTCTTATTCACCAAGCATGTAACATGCCATAAGGGTCTTCCTTTGAAAATATTATTACTCTCATGAAATTAAGATACTTGTAGATATCGTCCTTAAAACCCGTAGGTAGGTCCTTTATTAACAAAAGAGTTAAGTTAATTATAGTCTTAAAATGAGAAGCAATTCTGTGCGGGCCAAAAGGCTGTCAACTTCGTGTCTAATTTAATTAATTACGTGCGTCTAATTTAATTAATTATGTATATTCTGTTTTTGTTTGACTCGCTTAGAAATTATGTTGTAAATTGAGCTCAATGATTAATTTCCCATATGTGAAACCTGTGTCCATATTAGGTACAGCCGACAGCGTATTTTCATTCAACTTACTTAGAAGAAAAGTAATTAACACATTTTTGCAAGTTGTTTTATTTACTTTGTTTGACAAATTTATCTTGACGGCTATTTTATGAGTGAAGTTTAAATTCAATTCTACCGAATGTATTCAATTCTTCAAAGAAAATTAATTTTTCGGGCCGAGTACCTGTTTTATGAAGAGAATAGTACTCGCTTCATGAAATTGTAATGTGTGTGTCAGTAATGACTTTCTTTGTGAGTTTCAAGAAAATACATTAATGCAAGCAAGTAGAGGAAAACCTTTAAAAGTATGTAATTTATAAAAATAATATAAGGCGAACAAAATAAAAACAGTCAACAAAAGTCGCATTTTCAAATTATGTGTATAATGTAAAGAGAAAAACCCTATACGTCATATTTTATTATACGAAGTTAACTCAAGAGGTTGGATTGGTACGAATATCTTGGAATATATCAGTTGGATTACCCAGTACTATGTATCGTGCCACGGTAGAAGATCACATTTTATATACAAATTATTAAACGTAACCTTGCTCCTTCGTGACTAAATAACGGTACTCGCTGTACACAAAAAACTTTAAATTTCTAGGGTTGCTGTGTAAAATGTTCTGTACAAATGAAAAGACCTCTGGAGACGACCCAAATTGTTATTAAAGCTCAGGCCAGAACACCGAATCCTATATTTTGACGGCAAAGTTTTCAAAAACTATGACCAAAATTTTATTTTATATGATAATGATATGATAAGTTGATATATAAACATTATTAACGCTGACTTTAATAAAATTCGCTCCAACTTGGAACATACCTACGTATTACATGAGTTCGATATCTTATAAATTACTTTTAAAATATACTTTTATGTTCAATGTAACAAAAAACGGTTTCAAGAAAGAATAAAAATAAATATTTTTTTACTGAAGAAAGGTACCGATCTGAAACAATGATTTCATATCGACATTTGTCAAGTATATCACTTCTTCTTTATATTCAAAAATATAGAATTAAATATTGTTACCTTTTACAAATCAGATGATTTTCCTATATTTATACAATCTATTATTTTTATATTTTGACATCTTTATAAAATTTAATGTATCATCTTTGTGTTATTTAATTTTTACTGTACCATGTACACCATCAGTGCATTATAAATTTAGTTTAAAAAGATTAAATATTTTGGTCATCCTGTTGTCTATAGACGTTGACTCTATTTTAAAATAACAGTGTCCCTCAGCAACTATTCACAGTTTAAACGGTTCGATCCCGGTTAAAATTTTTCAAATATTCTTCATACTGACATACATAGGAATTGATTAAACTATTCAGAAAAAAGACGTTATTTTAGACAAAATGCGACTCGTTCGGACTGAATATTTATTTGATCACACATAAAATGGATGAAATTCGCCGAATTTGACGAAACTTGTTTTTATTTCACGAAAGAGGTTTTCATTGTAATACATTAAAAGATACAATGATGAATAAAAGAAAATTGTATTTGAAATTTGCAGCAACAATGAAAGATGTCTTCATCAAATAATGATGCCCACATGTAATTACATTCTAGATATACACTATGCATATAGAATTATACATACAAAAGCGAGGTATTGTAAAGGATTAAACATAATTCGAATGGGATGTTTTACATAGGATTAAACATAATTCAAAAGGTATGTTTTATATAGGATTAAACATTATAATTTTTCTAACACCCAATGACCAGAAGTGTATAATTTTATATCCTGATACAGTTAACGAAAATTATTTGAAAATTTTAATCGAATACCTGTACTTTGGAATTTTTCGCGTTTGAAAAAATCCATAGTTGAAGAAATGTAGGTCAGGACACTACATATCCTTTTAAAGCTTATTTTATCGCAAACATAAATAGGAAATGAAATCCGAATATAATTTTGAAATATTCATGAAATTAATTTACCAGTTGAAATCAAATCACCCCTAGTTTATATGAGCGGGGTTGTGCATTAATTTATTTTTTATTCCATGTTTCAATCATTTCAGATTTCCATCTGAAATTCCAAATGTCGTATGATGAATATATCTGTTAGGTTGTGGCAGATGAAAGGAGGTATGAGGGTACCTTATTTGATGTTAACTTTATATTGCTGACGAAGAAATTGACATAAAAAAGTATAAAACTTCTTTTAATAGTTTACTTAAACGGTTTACTAATTTATTTAAGCCCATTCGCACATCGTTCATAATATATCGTATCAAGCGATGATCATAACTTATTTCAACAAACGTTTTTTTATCTACTTATGAATCTATTTTAACCGTGGGTGACATTAGAAGAAATCCACAATTAAATGAAACTACGTGATGTAGTATTATTATTACTTCCTTTAAGTTCCTCACCACGACCTAGGTTTTGTTGTATTACAACATCTTCAGGTGGGCTGTTAGCAAACATTTGCTGACCTGAAGATGTTGTGATACAACGAAACCTGGGTCGTGGTAAAGAACTTAAAGACAGTAAAAATAATACTACATCATGTAGTTTCATTTAATTTTGAGTAATGAATTTCTACAAAATTAACGCCAAATATATTCAACATTAAAAGAAATATAATATTGTATTGAAGCAAAGAATTTAAATTGAAATGTTAATTAAAATCGATTCACAAACATTAACAAAGGGTAAACAACTTGAAATTAAAAAATGTTTGTTTTTGTTTGCGTGCATTCCGACCTATGAGCTGCATCCATTTGTGCCTGCAAGGACGTATACGAGTACGCCTGCCTGCGTGCGTGTGAGTATCTGTTTATCATCCCACGATCTAGCGTCTAAAGTGTCAGAATTAATTTAACGAAAATTTTTATTAGATTTTACATCATTGGTAAATAAACATAAAACTCAGAATTCACCAGTTTGCGTATTAAATTGCATGAATATTTATATATATATAATATATTAATAAGTACCGATATTCGTTATTTACTGACCATCATTTCTAAATATTCAGAACTAGTCTGGGTAAAACTCGCCACTCGACAATTGCCATCCTATCGTATGACGGTAAAAACCCAGGCCCCTCGCAATTGCCCAGATAGCGACACCGAGGTCGTCCACCTACAACCAGCTAGGCACGGGCTAAGACCTCACGGTCATTCTTTTTTATTATTGTAATTATACACGAATATTAATATTATCGGTGTAACTGCTTTTGCATATTCTTAAAACAATAGTTTAGTTAGTAACCAAAATATTACTAACCGTTATCTCAATATTGAAATATGGTTATTTTTATAGGTAATACTGCTTATAATCTCGATTCCATAAAAAATTTCTTTGCTTTACATTATTTCCGTATGTGTAATTTATATCATTCATATTTAATTACTAACATTTTCGTCACGTAAAGTACAAACAAAAATTTAATTCCTTCTTAAGCCCTAAGCAATGAAACGCCCTAAAAATTGTTTCTTTATGGCTGTTCGGGGAATTTAGACAATTCTAAAAATGCGCTATTTGTTCTCCATAACTTGTTAACAGTCCTACGTATATATTTTTGTGAAAATATATTTGATGTACCGACTTTTTATCTCCGTTGTTTTATTTTTTGTAACATGTATCGATTTATTGCAAATACCTTATACCAGGGTTTCCCAACCTTTTTTCCGTTGAGGCTCCCAGGACTATAAATTATATTTTCATGCCCCCCCTTTGATTTAGTAAATTAAATAAAAATGGTAACTGAAGTTTGTAAATACACAAACTTACCTTTTAACAGTGAGACACAATAATTTTACACACTCAAACTGATGTCTTAACAAAAAATGTAAACCAAAATGTCAAATTTTTCTCAAGTTTGTAGTAATAATATTGAATATGATATTTAATTTCATTAATTTTATGCATGTAAATTAAACATTACATTGTAATGTTATTTGTTAATGTTGTTTGTATATTTTTTTGTTTTTTCTTTCTAAAATGCAAACGCTCTCCTTGACATCTCTCCATGCCCCCTTGGGAGGCACGCCTCCCTGGTTAGGAACTCCTGCCTTATACTAATATTCCATGTAAAAGGCGTTATTATTTTGTAATAATATTGTTCTATTCACCAATCGTCAAAACGATCAATATAAAATTTACAATATTCCTATTTCCACATTAGATACTAAAAATAATTTCATAATAATAGTTTGTGTAAATAGTATGTTTTTTAAAACACCATGTTGTGGTACAAGATTCATATTATTGTCTACGGAAAATTCATTGATTTCATTTTTGCTTGAAGTTTGTAACAAAGAGTACAAAGTTCATTTTGTTGAATATGAAACAAACGACGATGATAGAAGTTGCAATGAACCAATTCCATTTTTTTCTAGTTTTAAGTTAGCGGCATATTAAAAAAATTAGTATTTTCTCGATAAGGATATAATTCAATATCTCGAATTTTTTTCTGACGTTCTTTTGAATCAGACGTCAAAGAACGCTTACTATCTCGTTCTTTGCGAACAGATAAAGTAAACCTTTGTGCTATTTCGCTTTGACAACAACAAATATAAAAGGTTTAAAACTATTTCACTAGAGATGTTAAAAAAATTTCAACAGCGGAAGGTGGCTCATAATTTGTTATGTTTGGCCCAAAAAAAATTTTATTTTTTTAAATGTAAGTCGATTCAGTTTCACGTAATGATCATATTATTGTGGTATAGAACTAATAAACCTGAATAGTAGAAACAGGTAAAAAAACAGGGCCAATACAAATTGTACTTGTTGTGGCGCGTGTAGTGGCGCCGCTTATGCTGTGCAACAAATTTATAAAGCCTATTCGCATTACATTGATCGCCAACTTGCGCTTTGGTGGTCGAATTTATTTGTGTCTCTAAATCAAAAACGTAGCTTGAAAACATTACTAAATTTTATATTTTTGTGTAAGTAAGGCTTTAAATAATAAAAAGTGATTTATCTAATCCTCCTTCCTCATCCTTTAAAACTGCTGATAAATTTGCTTTCTCTGGCCCTTCCAAAAATGCGTATAGCCTAGAAGTAAACAACTTAGGATAAATTTAATACGAATAATTGAATTGAGTACCAATTAAAAATATAATAATTTACTCTCTAGTAATTTAGGGCCGGCCTGTTTTATACTCATATGTTCTATAATACAACTAGATACTTTTAACGAATCTTGACAACTATCTCTATAAAGTGACATAGGGGCGACAAACACGATATGTGTTACTTTCGTTCCTGGATACTGACTTTAAGCCACTTAACAATCTTTAAAATATTACCGCATCACATATTGAATGATAGAAAACGTCATTGTACTTTAATAATTAACCTTCAGTATCAAAACCTAAAATAAAATATATACGATTTGAGATATCCTGTTCCTAAAGTATGTTCGTTTGTTCATCTTTCATATTGTAACGGCCCAAGGAAATGACGTGATTGTTTATATAAGAGGGGGAAAGGTTGGTAAGTGATATAGGATACTTTTCATCGTGGCAAAATTCTTATTTGAAAGCGGAAAAATACACAAAATAAATAAGGAAGCAGCGCCGCAACGGAGTAACGGGTTGACATTATTTTTTAATCGTTTTTTTTGTGTTTAACACATTATAAAGGAGCAACAGAGTCCTACTTATAATATTATGATTACAAAAGTTTGTGTGTTTGCCGTTTTTCAGCTAAACGACTTTTTTTTTCAAAAATTAATATTTTTTTTCCTAAAGTTGTTGTTTTACTGGAAAATGATATGCTGAAAAACCTCATTCCAACTAATATTATAATCCAAACTTATATCATAATTGCAAAAGCGAAATTAGTTGTTCCTGTAAACGTCGCAACGAAACTAGGGATCGACCTGATATTTTGTACAGAGGTAGGTAACGAGGAATGACATATGCTGCTTTGAATCCAAGAATATCTGAATCCGTAAATATTATACTTGCTACATTATAATCCTAATTAATATTATACATGCAAAAGTGTGTCTGTTTGTCCTTCTTTCATGTCGCAATAGAACTGTGGGTTGACGTAATTTTTTTCATATAAGTGGCTGGCGGACAGGGAAATGACACAAATTAAATTCTAACCTAAGAAATCTTATAAATAAAAAATAATACTGTAAATGCAAAAGCGAGTTTATTTATTGTTCTTTCACGTCGCAACGCAGCTATGTAAAATCATGTCAATCACATGATTTTTTCCACTGAAGTAAATGGCGGGCAGGAGAATGATCCAATATTAACTAATATTTTAAAACCTAAGTGTGTTTATTTGTTCTCCTTTCATGTCGCAACGAAGCAATAGATCGAAGTGGTCCTTTGCTCGGAGACATATGGTGGGCCGAGAAATAACACCAGCTAGTTTTAATCCTGGAAATCTCAGCCTAACTAATATTATAATCCCAACTAATATTTTAAATACAAAAGTGTATTCCTTTATTCTTCTTTCACGCCGCTAACGGAGATCGACGTGATTTTTTTCATGGAAATAGTTGGCGGGTCTGGAAATGACAGGTTATTTTTCATCTAGGGTAAATTTTTATTAACTAATATTATAAACCTAATTAATACTTTAATGCAAAAATGTGTCGCTTTTCTTTTTATGTCGCAACAGAGCAATAGATCGACGTGATTTTTTGCGCAGAAATAGCTGACGCGCCGGGATATGACACAGACTATTTTTTTATTTCGGGAAATCTCATTCTTTTGGGAAAATTCTTATTTGAAGCAAAAATATACACAATGTGGAAAACAAAACAATGTCGCAATGGAGTAACGGATAGACGCTATTTTTGAAACGCTTTATACGTAATATGAGGTAGCAACAGAATCATTCCATTTAATCCATAATTTTGAGATAATTATATTTATATTCGTTGTCATTGGTATTACAAAGTCACGAAATAAAAAAACCATATGTGCGAAGCGTCAGTTACATGTTGGTATTTAAATTTAAAACGGGTTATACTTTTAGACATTTTTTTACAAACTTTAAATAAAATAATGTTATTATAGAACGTTAGTAACAATTTTTTATAACAAAACAGGACTCGTGGACTTTTATCCGTTTATACATATTTGAAATTTAAATCAAACTAATTAAAGAATGGAATAAATAATTCAAATTCTTAAGAGTTACGTAATAAAATAATTTACCAGAACCAGAACCACTAAGGCTAATAAGATGTATTACTATGCCAATTATAAGCTTCTACGCCGCATGGTTTCTGAGCGTACTGGTTGAGAATATGGAAAAAACAAAAACATGTATTGGTTACTAGATATTCGTAGGCTTAAAAATATTTTAAAAAATATGACGCATCAAATCATCGCCATAATTTTCCTACGACCTTTGCGTGGGCTTCTAAAAACTTGTATGTAAAACTAAAAACTTCATAATTGAGTTCTGTAGTTTCAAAATCAAGATGCATTCTTTTCAGTATGTTTTTTCACATTTTTCAAAATACCCCTGAAGATATGATATCTAAAATTATTAAAAAATACACTTATATTTAGTCTTTACAGGCGATATCTCACGATGTTAATGGAATTTAAAAAAAAATCGAGTTCGTATTCCACCCTCCCGAAAGTTTCGATGTCAGTATTTTTGAGTGTAAGCTATTAAAGAATGTATGGGTTAATATGTCTTACTGCCGCACCAAATTTTAAGTTTTTACGTCAAGGGGTTTCTGAAAAAAAAACGTCTGTAATAGACATGTGAGTGATCTTCTAAGGTTGCCGAATTTCCCTTCTCATTACTATTCATTAGGTGTGATAATGTAATTAAAAACACACACAGATACACATACATACATATATACACACGCATGCCCGCACGCACGTACCCATGCACGCTTGCACGCACACAAGCACTCACGAACGCACCCACGTTATGGATTAAGAACTAGCGAAAGGTATACTAATAGAATTTTAATTACGTTTCTTATTCCACACTTATGGATTCCAGTTACATGAATTGTGTCTCTTAACTCATTTACAAATTATATATTTAAAAAACCTACTCACAATCAAATCTTAAAATGGTACTCACTTTTCTAAGTATTCTACTAAGCTCACGAGAGAGTCAATTTTGTTTAAAATGTGTATTGCCATTGGTTAAAAATTATTGTTCAAAAGTCAAACATATTTCATTTTTTCCCCTTATTGCATCTTTTTTCATAATGTATCACTTTTAAATTAAAAATTTTTAAAATTGTGTAAATGGAAGCATTACCCAACAATTAAAGAAAAATTCGTACAAGGTCATTTCAGGGCTTGATATGTTTATTATTATGGAGTGCAACATAATACGAAAAGAATCTTACACGGTAATTTTAAAAAATGAAGAAATTATCATAATTAAAGTCAGAAAAAGTAATAAGAAAATGAATAGAACAAACGAAAACAGTTTTTTAGAATAAATGTGGCGGTACATCATTTTCATTTACTTTAAAAAATGGAAAGTTAATACGTATGTTACATTTTTCATGTTAAGTAGCATTCCATTAAAGCTACAACTATATACTGACTGATCAGTTCATGTATCAAGAATAGGTCGTGATAGTATAAAAGATACCCAAAAACTAATTGGGAGAGTGATGGGGGGAGCATAGTCTTTCTAGAAGTTTAGCATCGTTCCAAAAAATTTTGCATTAGAGTACAATAATTATGATGAGATACAACATAGATATATTGCAGAATAGGTGAATAGCTGTATCTACAAATCTTATAATAAGCAAAAATGTCGTATTCCGGCCAAATTATATCGGGCGGGCAACCAATAAATCCGCCACTTTTTTTCAATGTTTTCTGGAACTTTACAGTGTTTCTGTGAAGTTCCAGAAATCGCCTCGATCCTCTCTGGTAAATAAAAAATGAGGGATTCGAGTTAATTTTTTCAATTAAAATCTGAGTGTTGGCGAGTTAAACAATATATTATAAAAATATATTACTAGGGGAAATTATAGCTCACTTGCAGGGCGTCTATTTAGGACGATGAGGCACGTAATATATGCGCAATGATAGATGACGTTGTACTCTGCTAAATTAAGTTTAGAAATATGGAAAAGCCTCGTTGGAAGAAAATTTAAGTTCGCGTAACGTGACAAAGGGATTCTCATAATAACATAGTGCAACAGTAAAGCAATATTATGCTTCGGAAAAGAAGTGGAAATATTCTCTTTACCAGGCGAACTGATCTGAGATGGCAGTTTATTAGTTTCCAACCTAATTTTTCGCATCAAAGTACCCTGTATAATATATAAGATGTGTATAATAATAATTTTAAAGAAATTGTTTTTATAACTAACCCAGTTCTGGAATACAAGTGTTAGGTAAATACTACAGAACCCTAATCACCGCATTTGTCGAAAGAATTATAATCATACTAAACAGGCAGTAATATTTGCAATAACTAAACGACTGACATCACAGCTATCAGTCCTAACTAATAATGCTAAGGATGAAACAAATACTAAGTAGTAACTACACACACGTGTCGTCTACATTAATATCAGTTCAAATATGTAATTTTTCATTATAAGATTATCTGTATCTTTTGTATGATTCCTCATTCATGCTGAAATAAAGAATTGACTGATGTTTTTCTACATGTCGGTATGCTTTCAAAAGTCTTATTTTTATTTTTTAATTTAATATATACTGAAGAAAATTCGTTGAAGAAATTGCAATAATTTTTTATATATATTTGCATTTAATAATTAGTTACTTATGTATTGTTAACTTATGTTTGGAGTGCCCATAAGGAAAAATAATGTACTCCTTTAAAATCTTATCATCAAAGTGTATTACAAAGTATTATTTGTCTGTCTGTTAGTAAGTTCGTCGCTCTCAAACGCAGACTACTTATTTTGAACGGTTCATCGAAAAAAAGTTCTTAATTATAAATTGCTTTTCACACTTGGGAAAAAATAAAATAATGTCATTTTTAGCAGACCTAAATTAAAAAAAATATGAAAAACCTCAAACTCTTTAAATAAAATACGATTTTCATTACTTTATCAAAAAAAAAATTAAAAAATCAATAAACATAAACGACCCAGTGAGCATATTTACTCAACCATGCTAATAGATGGCGGTATTTATTGAACGCGAATCGAGTCATGCGCGTATTCGTTTAAATTATTTGTGTGTTTTACGTCAAATGTACCATAAAAATAATTAGAAACATAAACACAGAAGCAAATTAAACGAACATACTGACACTTGTTTTGGTTTTTAGTTATTTCATCGTTTAACATATTTTAATTATGTTCATACAGTTTTGTAAAACCTGTAAAAAGTTTTCACGATTTTGAAAAAAATGAATAATTATTACAATTAATAATTAATAACCAGATGAATGTATTCATGATTTTATTACTTTTTATTTATATATTTAATTAATATTTCGATTGGTGGTATTGACAATGCACAGTGTTATGAATAATTTAAGGTGGTATGAAAGGTTTATTTAAACCATTGGAAGTACACGTTATATTTTATGAATTAAAATATACGAAACTAATTGCATCCAAATTACATTCACCATTTTATTTCATAAGTAAATCTAATATATTTTGCTTCGGTCTTATGATTTAAAACTGAGCGTAAGGCTTCTCAAAGCGAAATAATAAATTTGGAGACAAAGTAAATGTAACTTGCTAACGTTCAGCTCTATTAGGCGATAATTTCATCCATTTGCTTTTTTCACGAGAATGAAGTAATGAAAAAAATATGTTTTACCTGTCTACGTTATAACGGCGCTTTCAGGTTTACGTGTATTTTTTTAGATTGCTTCCATTAGTTCGGTAGTAATTTAAAAAAAAATATAAATAAACATGAAAGCGCCGTTATAATATCCCCGAACAATAATGACTCGATGTTTGTATTAACACGAAATTTTCTCCCGTGAAAGAAATTCCTTCATCATACAATAATAATAAGATACAAAATTAATAAGACAATGAAGTTATGCTAATGTTGTCATTTGTTAATATCTTCCCTTAACACGAAGCTATGCTTTTGAAAATTTAGAGCATTTGCATTCTTGGGTTTCGTACACATGAGGAAGCTGTAACTAGCAGTTTTCAACAAAAACACTTGTACTTAGATTTCTTATTTTTTAAAAATATAATTTTACAAGTGATAATCTTAAAAAAATATATTTATAATATTATTTACAGCGATTAATTTTTATAATACGTACAATCTTTTATCGTAATACTATTATTTGTAAAAGAAATTTTAGGAAAAAAAATGTTTTTTAAAGTCGTATTAAAAGAAAAAACAAACTTTCTTCTACGACTTTCTGCTAAGACTTTAAGACTTTCCTCAGAATAATAGGAAAATAATAGTATTTTCGTTACTGTTTTTCTAAATATTTTTTTTTATTTGTTGGACTACCCTTATTTTTTAATTGGTAGAATGGTTTCCCGAGAAATGAAAAGTTAAATTTTTCTCTTAGACATTGATTTTGCTTACTACTGTTTTTTGGTGTTAATGCGTTAAACATAAAGAAAATTTACCTGCACCAAAAACATATATATTTAAAGTTTTTTTGTAAACTAGCTATGTTAAAGCCAAAACCGATGGAATTGTGAAAAGTTTGAGAGCCGTTAATATTTATAACATTATACAGAAATTATGAAATAAGTGGTGGAGTCTAACTGCCACCACACCACGTTCTCAATCACGCGGAGTCAACTGCTGCGTAGGTTGATTTAATTCCTCATGTTTTAATTTATTCTCTTTAAAATTCACAAAATCATACATTTACATGTGCTCGGTAAAATTTAGAAAAAATGTTATTGTTCGGTAACAAATTCAGAAATTTGTAATATCGACATTAAAAAGAAAGTAATATGTGTACATATCTATGTATATATAATATATATATATTTATATATATATATATATATATATATATATATATAGAGAGAGAGAGAGAGAGAGAGAGAGATGTACTTCCCATATAATACTGCACTTTTTCAAGGTAGGTATATGTTAAATTAATATAGGAAGTATATGTTAAATTATATAATTTACTTTGTCTCCAAATTTATTATTTCGTTTTCAGAAGCCTTACGCTCAGGTTTATATCATAAGACCCCAGCAAAATATATTAGAAATTATATGTTTGTCGACTTAATAATTTTTTTTCAGAATTTGAAAATATAGAGAGGAATTTATATAAAAAGAAAATAAATCCAAAAAATTAAAATATTAAAATGCGCAAGGTAGATCGCATAAAGTGAGGTTTTAAAATGTATACTTGACAGCCAATTAACAATCGCTTCTTCAAAGGACGAGCATTATTAAATAATTGTGTACGAGCCCTCTTACACTTTTTTCTGATACGTCGTTTTTTATGTACGAGTATATTCTTTCATTTAAACCAAAAAAAACGGAACTTACTTATTCGCTAAACTGAAACTACACCATAGATATATATATATATATATATATATATATATATATATATATATATATATATTATACAGAATGTTACATAATTCATAGACCGACTGAAAAAGGGAGGTAGATTGAGCTATGTACACTTTTTTTAAATTTGGAAACATAACTGATCTGTGTGGATTCTTTAGCTTCTATGATTGCAAATTAAGTCTGATTGTTAATTTTTAGTTTAAAGTAAAAAGTCGAAAAATTATAAAATTTAAAATATTTTTTAAACTAATAACTATAAAATACAAACGAATAATATGTGTGTGTCTGTATATGTGACGCCATTTAAAAAAAATATGATAAAAAGGGCACCAACTTTTCCTAAGTTTCTGAATATTTTTATAAATATTTTTTAAAATGTATTTGATTAGTTAAAATTATTCCTAACCTTAAATGATTTTTATTGCTTTAATTTCGGTCGTGGATTAGAGCCAATTGCAGTAAGTTTGAAGGTTTCTTATAACGAAAAATAAAAAGTAATTTTTTTTAAGAAGTTTTTAATTTTTTTTAATCTTAAATTACTTTTATTATTTTTAGGAGTATTTAATATCTTCTACGAAAAAAAGTTAAAGGAAAATACATCTGCGTGAAAATTTAAACTAGGAGAAATACTACCTCATAATGGGTGCCTTGTGTAGTTAAGTATGAATATCTCATATTTTGTAATTAAAAGCGGTTAGATTTTTATCGCTGTAACTTTTGCATTACATGCGCCAATTTTTAAAGTAGTTTGCTAGTTTTACGTAGTACATTTTTTTCACCACAAGCAGTCAAGTTTGGGTTATGAAAATTATAAAATCCTAAAACTGCGTTTTTGAATTTTTTCTTGAGGGAACCGTAGCAGCTGTCACAAAATGTTTCAATTTATTCAAAAGGCTTATTACTCAGCTATAAAAAATTAACGAACAGATTTAATTTGAAAACTAAAATATTTTTATTAAGGTCAAATTTTTGCGGCTACCTAGTTACAGCTGGACTTATCTTTTTTACCTTTTTTTGTTGATCCATGACTTAAGAGACAACCTATATATACATATATATATATATATATATATATATATATATATATATATATATATATATATGCACGCATATATAACATATACGTGCATATAGCATATATATATCGTAGTTGAGGAAGGTCAGTCAATCACGAACATAGTCACGACATTCACCGTGTCCGGGGGTGATCGGCGTCCGGTGTGAAGCGAGCGACAATCAATTGATATTTAGCAGTTCGTGCGGACGGACGAGCAAGATTGAGTGTGGAAAGACTTCCACGGGCACTCAGAACATATGATCATATACATATGTCTTGCATACTGGGAGAGATTAAGTTGGAGAACATATGATTGTTTGAAAAAATTGTAAACTTGAAATATCGCAGTAAGTATAAAGTTACAAATATGCCTTTGAAACTAATAAATATTCGAAAAAAATATTTAACCTATGTAACCTATTTTATTAAACAAATTTATTTTTTTATTGATGCGAGCGCATCTTTTTTCACCCATATTTTTTGTTCAAACAAATAAAACCTCTAAATTAAATACTCTTGATTCCTAACTCTTGACATTATTAAGCAGTTTTTTAAATAAATTTCTTGCTCCCAATTTTTCATTGATTTATCCGCTCACACAAAACTAAATAGATTTTACAACTTGAATGTAACTAATAAAATTTTTTGTTTTGTTTTTAAGGTAGATTTCAGTATAATGTGACGACATTCTAAAAATACCTCAATACTCATTCGTTTTCTTTATAAATTACTACTTATGTTATTCAACTATTGTTGATATTTTGTACTATTCAATTATTGTCATATCTACTATTAGTATTCTTATATTTTTTGTTGTGCTATAAATCTGCCTAGTAAAAACTTACACATCAGTATAACGTCATAATTTGTATCTCTCTTTTGTCCTGGGAAATAAATAAATTAATAAAAATTCTGACCAATTGCAAACTCAATTTCTAATTCACATCTTGATATTTCCTTAAACTTAATGTGATCAACGATGCTGAACATAATTATTTTATGACAATTATTTTGACAAATTTTTATATATAATACGAAAACTCTAAAATTATGTGAAAAAGTTAAAAATGTAATTTTTGGTGGATAACTGAAGTATCTTATACATGGGAACACAACTTTTCTCTTCGCCAATTTATTCAAACCGCTTCGTTAAACTCACGTTTGGTGACTTGGTTAAATCAAGGTTGAAACAAATACATATTACGTATATCTAACACGTGCAAGATATTGATTTTATTTACGTAATTTAATTAAATATGAATTAGCTAAAACAGTTATTTAAAAAACAACTTTAAAGTGCTAAATAAAAAAAGAAACTGACAATTCTATCCGATAACATATTTCCTTAAGGGAATATGCGATGTGATATCTTAAAATAAAATGTTTATTCGTGCGTATATATATATACATACATACATATATATATATATATATATATATATATATATATATATATATATATATGTATATATTGAAAAAAACAACGACAAAATTACAAAAACTAATGGACATTTTTCCAAATTTACAAAATACTTTACGCTGGACGATTTTAAAATAAATTTATTAGGCACCAAAGCAACTGACTATCAATTATGGATAAATAGCTTAAAGACGGACGAACAAAATCTGTAACGAAACATTTATTGTTCCACAAAGAGTACTGCCACAAATGATTTAACAAAATCAAGGAAATGTTTAACAGACTTACATTTTACAGAATCTACAGTTCTTGATGTTCTATAATTGAATGTTAAAAGTATAATCACGTTCCAAAAGAACTCTGCAATACCAGTCAATAAGACCCACGGTACAAGAACTAGCGTCAAAAGCACGTTATTACTAACTATAAAAAGAAATGCATTTCATTCTACGAATTCGGACACCAAAATTGTATAATTAACTATTCAAAGGCATATCGACGCTAAGTGATACCTAATATATAGCGCTTGTGGTTTTTAAAAATATAAATGGAGCTAATTTTTACGTGGAGGTAGAGCTAGAGCCGATTCCTAAACCACATAATTGATTAAAACAAGTTATGGTGCGAGTTAGGAACTAATTAAAGTTAAAAACATGAAAACACATCTATTTCAGCGTTTATGGGAGATGACTAACCGCAAATAATTACCATACAAAAAGAAATAAATCAAAATGCACTTATGGCCCTTACTTTATATAAAATGATTATTTTATATATGTGTTTTCAATGGTTTAAAAGTATTAATTCATTTATGAGAATAATTACTTTCGACAGTTAGTTAATCAAATATTATAAGTTGATATTTACTGTAACTTAATTAATGTTACTAAACCTCACAATATATAATAACAAATATTACATATTGAGGGGCGACGTATCGTTAAAAATAAATTACCAAGTGTTAGAAAAATATCAGCTGCCTCAGCATCACGAAAAAAGTTTAACATGATGACGGCAACGGATTGTAAATAAACGGTAAATATCATAATTGTGACCATCACTATCGTACCGAAAACTGGGCGCCTCCTTCAAATATATAGAATGAAACCTGTTTTGTAAGAGTTGAACTCGCTGTAAACAAGGAATGTGCGGTTCAATACATATTTGGGTACATAAGTATACATGGGTTTAAATTACATCTATTAAAATTTTATTCTTCACAATATATTATTCTAAACGCAGAAATATTTTATTGGCCTAAAACTATCAAGAATATCTCTAAAATTTTGATGTTTTTAAAAATCTCTTTCGTTTTTAGTAAACTCTAAGTTAACAGTTTTGGGAAATATATTGTTTGGAAAGAGTATTTCTAGAACTTTACACAAAAAAATTGAAAGATATAATTTTCAATTCTTTATACGTTGACTTTTCAATTGACATTCTGTGCGATATCTGAAAGGAAAAAAAATGAATACTTTATTTGCCCCCTCAAACACCTGACATAAATATTTTTGCGTGCTACTATTATGATTTATTTAAGTTAATTTGCTTTATAATTATCCCAAGTTTAATATTTCGAGTTTCTACTTCAAACCGTTCTTGATAAAACAGCTGTGAAAGACGGATGGATACTTGCATGATCTTAAGTGAGTTCCGTTTTTTATCCACATTTTACATAAAAATTTAACATGCCTAGTATTTACTTCTGACATAATTATATGCTAAGCATAGTCCTAATATACCGCAAATAAGCGAACATATGTTATATTTCCCGCATCATCGAAATTTGTGTACGCAAATGTACAAATGTGTGAATGATTTTAAATGATCATATTCCGTTTAAAAATAATACCTATAATGTAAAAAGAAAAAAACTCTTGTGACCAGAGTTTATTTCAGATTTATTTTCTAGATCCCATAATTACGAACTCGACTACAATTTAACTTATCTCTTTTTAAGCATGATTAAAATCAATAAAAGCACCGTGCCCCAAAAATTGAATATTAATTTGAATTGTAAACAATATCAGACTTTCTCAAACAATACATTTTTCTTTAAGTTTTGTTTGTATTATTTATACTGTGCAAAAATATCAAGCAGAGTTTTTTTATACAGAACAAAACAAAGACATAGAACAAAACAAACAGTAACCCCGCAAAAGCGCTTAAATTTTGGATGGAAAATTACATAAAAATTGAAAAAATAACTGTGTTACTATTACTTATTTTAAAACGCAATGTAATTATTCTACCACTATGTTTTGGTTATATACTACTTCAATATTAAACCAAATGACATATAATCTAAATAACCTTTAAATACTAACTATACATTAATTATAGTCGTTTTGAAAAAATATAACGAACAGATTAGCTCCTTACAAAAATATATTATGGGACCAAAACGTAGCATTTTGGCTATTTTGAATAATCTTTTTATTAGTCAATGTAAAAATCCTTGCCTTTAAATAAGATCATTTTATTTAAAGGGTCTCTTAATATTTTTTGAGAATTTCTTTGTAGTAGTTTCCTACTTCAACATCATTATCAAGTACTATTCAATTATAAACATAACTAATGTGACTATTAAGAGGGTCGTATTTATATAAATGGGTAATAAAATATAAAAAGAGTTATTGTAAATAACTTATATAATCTCTAAAAAATGTTTGTTAAAATTTTTTTTGTCACAGATAAAGTTAGTTTTTACATTCTCAATTAATGTTCGCTTATTAACCTCATAATCAATACGTCTTTCGATGGATGAGTCATAGAATCCTGTATTTGGGGAAATTTTCACGGTTCATAAATGTCTAATAAATTGGTGATTGTAAAATAAACTTATGTACTATTCCCGATGTTTACATAATTTGATTTTTGTAACAAAGAAATGTTGGACACCCAATTTAATAAATTATGATAAATCCTCAGAAGGGTTAAGCAGTTTGCCTAAAATTCAATTTAGAATATTATGGCTTAATGGAATTTCTATTGTAATTTTATGATATAATATTGGAATATTAATGCTGGAAGCTATACCGGAAAAAAATTCGAATCAAAATATAATGATAAATTTTTAAGCAGATTTCACCTTCATTGCGTGACAAAGTAATCTTTGCATGCATATATACATTTTTTCATTATCTGCTTATTATTACAATAAAACAAGATCCTATGGCGCTAAAATATTTCGAAGAATTTTTTATGGACTATATTCATATAGTCTATAGTCGCTTGGATATATATAGACTATATTCATATAGCCTATAAAATAGGCAACTTTCTATTCCTAACTTTTTTAGTTTACAAAAATATAATAATTGGAAGCGGTCTTTTTCCAAGCATTTTGAACTTATTATATCTATTAAATTTAATCATGCTATTATTAAATAATATAATTCTGAATAAATTTCTGAAATAATTATATATTTAATCGATTTTGTAAGAAAATCAGGGGAAAGAGTTTTTTTAATCCAGTTGAAATAAAGTTCCTGAAATTAAAAGTAACAAAATTTCACTGACAAGTTTAACAAATAGTGAATTCCGAATTCTCAAATTGAGGTAAGATAAAAATTATGATGGTATTGACTAATTCTCGCAACATATTTAGAAACAAGTGCACTGCTAGAATTAATTAATTTTTTTTTCAATAATCAATACGTCTAAATATAATTTTTTTCCACAATTTTATACCTCTTTTCCTTTGAATATTGTGTTAATATATCGATATGACTTTCGGTACAAATTCTAGTAACAAAAAAGTAAAGTAATTTTGTAGAAGAAAAAGACTACTTCTAAAGTTACTGTTTTTCTTAAAATATCTTGTAAATATAAATTATATAAACCAGTATTGGGAAAATTACAAGAAGCTCGTGACTTATTTATTATAAAATAAACAAGTTACGGGGACATAGCAGGAATATCTCCATGTTTCACTCGCTCTAATAGAACATAATGAGTTTCGCCTAGTACATTGCTATATACGGAAGTTTACCCTACTGTTCAGTAGACAACAGTTTATGCCTGAGAGAAGTCAAATTTAATAGAAATTTATATAAAGTTAAAAGTTTATTATTGAAAATGTGCTTTTGCAATTATCGTAAGTCTCGTTAAGGTAAAGCTTAATGGGCTTCAATGTACTATTCAAAAACAATTGAATTTCTTGTGTCTTGGGAGTCTGCAGACATCGTTGTTTTCCCTAATAAATAGTATTTTTAAAAATAAAATCTGGTAGACATTCCAATACCTCATTTGAAACATTTCCTTCTATTTTCACTAAATCTTTGTTATCCCAAGACCTGACGCCGCTCACTGATAAAGCAATTAAGATAATTTTTGAAACCGAACGTGACACTCCGAACTTAGCGATTAACAGTGGGTAACTAATCAAGAATAAAGTTGTCTATATTCATAAATATAAAGTCAATTAACACGGAATTCCCCAATTGAAAAAGTATTGTCTAATCGGTATTCGTTCGCTGTAAATCTATTGTTTCAAAATGAATCTTTCAATTAGCCTATCACTACAATAAACTAAATAAATTGAGTGATAAATGTCAGGGTAATCACAAGGGCTAAACTATATTAATATCTGAGGTTTGTCTATACTGACATAAAGGAAACATTTGGGGTGAACTACGAATGCGTTTGGTCATAACTTTATAACGTTTAAACCTGTTTGGTTACATTTGCCAGTGATATGTGATTAACACATTTAGGCCTATCATATATATTATTTTATTATTTTGTAAGAATTTTTTACTTACATAAACTTCATATTATATTATTTCTTATCACTAAACTTCCATAAGTCGACGTAAATTATAAGAGGTTGAAAAAAATATATTTTATCGATAACGTTTTAACTTTTAATTTGAAATTAATCTTCCACATATTCACGAACAATTAAAATCTTTAAAACAAAAATTATTTAATTTTAAGTAAACAAGAAATTAGTAAATGTTAATAATTTTATAGATTAAATATTTAGAAAAAAACAATGAGTTTTGATACAGAGAAGACATCGAAAATTTTTTATAATATTTTACATTATGACGGCACCATGTAAAAACTACTAATGCATTGTAAGTCTAATGAAGTTAGCCTACCATTTTTTTTTATTTTACAAAGGTTGTACTGTATGCACGAAGAAAGTAATTTTGAAACTTTTAATTATTGTGGACTAATTGTAAACCAAAAAAATATTCCGCTCTAATATGCCTGGCACCAATTTTTTTTTAAATATTGTTTCTGTAATCCAAAGAATAATAAGTAAGCACTACTTTTGAACATTTCCTTTAGTATTGGTTAATTATGTTGGAATGCATAAAAATAAGAAAAAAGTGCTTGGACGCCAGGCGCGTTGAAAAAAGGAACTTCATTATTTTCCCTCTATTTGTGTGTGCGATAGTCATTCTATCGCCTACCCTGTCTCTCTCTTCCTCTCCTTGTTCTCTTATTCCTCATGCCAACACTTCTTAAATCCCCCACTCTTTCATATCTACCACTGCGCGCTCTCCCCATCTCCCCATCTCCACTCTCTGCCCATATACTCCATCACCACTTTCATTTTCTCCACTCCTCCTTCCACTTTTCTTTTCTTTTCTACCCACATGTGGATGTTTTTACACTAGATAGCAAGGCAATAACGAGCAATAACGATCAAATAACGATCTGGCATCGGCTAAGTTTTTTCAGAGACCTGTACTGAAACTAGGAAGACCAATGTCACACCAAGCCTAAAGTTAGCGCAAAAGACATCAGCTATGAACGTATTGTCGCCGATAGCACGAGTGACATGCAGCCACTTTGCTACAAATATATTATGTAACACGATATACGTTACAATTATATACATTTATACATCTAGTTCTGTTCAAAGAAGTTATGGGAAAACTTGATTTTGTCAATTGTTTTAAATGACTTTATGCGTATTTATTAATATAAATTATTAATGCGCCAGAAAACTAATTTATTTAAAATTGGATTATTATAAATCAATGTGTTAGAAATCAAAGAAACCAAATATTTAAAATAACCGTGAGGAAGCGAGATAAAAACATTTATGTTGTTTAAAACGTATTACATTTGCAGAACATTGTAATACATGAGTAACAAATGCTGACCATTCAATATTATTAAATACTTAATAGAAATTTAAATAATGTTTGTTAAAGGAAAATGAAAATAACATCGATGGCTTGTAATTACTCCTTATTATGTATAACATTAATTCATTTTGTTTATATTATGTAATTAAGTAAAATTTATTACATCTCTATAAAACGCTTAAAAAACTGGGACAATGGTATGAAAAGGGCGAAAGTAAGTTGGTAAAGTACTTTTTTATAAAACCTTTTGTCAATTCATGTTGAAAATGTGTGACGTAAAACCAATTTTTGGGATTCCGTTTTTACGGGATTGAGATAAATCTGCATCGGAATATATTATTTGGGTGGCCACGTGGCTATTATTTCTGTTCACCTCCCTGATATATTTTGTTAATTTTTTTAATTCCTCCTTTCTGCTCAAAATCTACCAACATTTTAAATATCTTCATAGCGTACTAATTTAAAATGATAAAACATCATTTTGGAACTTAGGTGCATCTAGTCTCCTCATAGGTGCAGTAGTTTCATCTTTTACTAATCATAATGCCTCTTTCTATGAAGATTCTTCACCTTCCATGTCTACTAATATAAATTAACACATTGCTTAAAGGATGTCTGAAAAGGCTTTCCTATTTTTACATGAATAAATTTTGTTTAAATTTCACATTATGAAATATTTAAGTGATCCGAGTTGCATTACCACTACACATTTATTCATCTTATAATTAGGACATATTTGTTTACATGACCCTTACACGGGAAAGTCAATTGGTTTATTTCACGTAAATGACAAAATGATAAGTAGTTATAAATAAGCATAACTACAAATATGGATAAGTTTTGAGTATTGTTAGTGAACAAAGAAGACAACAGGACTTGTAAATCTTCTTCTAGCTTCTTCAATACTTCTTAAGGTTTCTTCTTACGTCCTCTTCAATACTTCTTTACAAACAATTATATTTAACCATTTTAGACGGTAGTACCTTATACTAGTGTGAGGCAAACTTACATGTGGGCACATCATATAAAACATACCTTGGCAGAAATAATCCTGTTTCAAGTCAACTAATGAGAATTTGCCCCCAAGGAGCTGTTGAGAGTTGACTTGCAGTCTCTTGAATTGAAAAGGGAAACCAGTGAAATCAGTATTAAAAGTGCGATAAATTTTTTTGTCTTCCTAACAAATTTAGTAGACCTTGATAATGTTGTGACTTAAAATCTGGTGCTTTTGCGGTGATTTTGGCGACTTCAAATATTTTATCAATATTGAAGAAACCGTAAAGCAACAGAATAATAATTTTTTCCGATTTTAAATAATCCTGTAATTTAATATAAAGATAAAATACTTTATAAAAAGAAATGAACCTACTTCAAAAAACCAGGGACAAAAGTGCACTGAAAAGGGCAAAATAATGAAAATACGCGTACATAATTGGAACAATATCGTTTTCGAATTAAAATAAATTTGCAAGGTACTGCTAATGCTCAAGATTTTCAGAAGTAATGCCAAGTAAATGATTGTTTTTTTCACGTATATACATGCTAACACACGCAGACACTTACACACTATGGGTATATTTCCCTAAATAAATAAGAATCGTCCAAATTAGTTCATAAACCCTAGAGAAATATGGTAACTTACCCACAAAAAATACAGTTGAATTAAGTATAACAGGCAAACCCCCTCCCCGTCTTATATTACGCATGTGGACATTCCATATGGTTCCTCACATCATACATTATAAATGGTGATCGACTAAACACGGTCAGCATCAGAGATGATGACTGCACATTCTTTATTCCTACCCATCGACTTATACTAAATAATGTGCATACATTTTATCACTTAAATAAGCAATAAAACTAATTACTTTTTGAACCCCCCACACCCAAATTTAATTCCTCTTTACTTCGATAATATTCGATAACAAATGTAAAATAAACAAAATAGTTCAAGCAGAATCTTTTTGCCTTTATTAGTGGAGTTGCTGCACCAGATTAACAAATTGAATTTGCCATAAATCAGGTACTATTCCGAAACCAAAAGACATTTGTTCAGAATAATCCAAAACAAAGGAAAAATAAACGAAAGTCTATTTCTGTCCAGATTTATGAAATGGGTGGGACCAATTTTAGATACTTAAATAATGAAACTTGATTATAAAATTAGAACATCGTAAATAATGGCTCCCCCCCTCCCTCCTCGGTCTATGCAACGCATCCATCGATTATTATACAAGAGCGGTTATCCAATGCGGCGGGCGGAAAACTACATATCCTTTGACGGTCAACAAGGAAAAGTAGGGAGAGGGCTCGGCGCGAATCTACTTGTAGAATTACGAATGAAACGAAGAAGTTTTCGCGATGTATTCTGCCTTCTTCAATGCAGCCACCTCCATTTAAGTTCCTGTTTTTACCGATCACAACCCATTCGCCTACTTCCACAAAATGTCACCATCGTTCATCGAAATACCATGTAGAACGAGACAGCGGCTTTTTATTTCTGAATTCACTGCAGACATACATACTGTCAGCGTGTAAGATAATATCGTCGCCGATACTGTCAGCTGGGTGGAAACAATATCAAGCCCATCGACAGATGCTAGAGTGGCAAAGCAACTTATAACTTAAACAAGTTAGCCTACCCAATACCGAGTACAAGTTATATTGAAAAGTGTCGACCTAACTCATTCGCTCGTATTTACCCAAAAAATATCGACATGCGACCTACAAATGCATGCATGATATACGCCCTCCCGAAATTTTAACAACGCGCTAAATGGTGGCATAGAAATTCTTTTGGCCTTCAATGAACACGGACATCGCAAAATGGAACAAGGTATACATCGTGCCAAAAAAGTAAAGTACATTGGTATACTACGATTACCATTTCGAGTTTACCTACTGCACTGAACGGCGATCAATTCCTGGTCAATACTAACGATCGAACTTCTAGATGGTCAAGGCTGTATCTACAGATAATATTACCGTGGAATTGGTAGTTAAGACTCTACGAGAACTAGATACCAAGATTTGAATGCCCTTCGACTATGAACAGCGATCAAGAACGCCAGTTCGAGACCCAACTTTTTCCAGCTCCACAAACTGCTTTAATTTTTGGTATCAAAAGGACGCGAAATATGCCGTATTATGAGCATTGCAACGCACATTAGCGTTAGCACCGTTCTTTTAAAGCCACGCTAATATTGCGCTTAATCAGCCAAACATGATGGACATACGAAATACCTACTATGCTCCTCTGTTTACATGCCCCATTACGCGTGGACAGCACAGTGGGTGTCGCCAAATTAATTTACGGTTATAATTCAAGACTACTGGGCGAATTGCTGACTGCAGTCTCCAATAAACAAGCAGACTTAGATTACATCTACGTAAAAATCATCGCACATACACATGTATATTGTCCTCAAATGTGCAATTTATTTCTATGTGAAAAGACAGGCGCATCATCTTTATATATGATATAACGTGACATTCTTCGGGAGGTGAAGTGTGACTGTGCCCTTTAAACGCAATATGCAAATGAAATATCATATCAGCCTTTATCCAAACTCAATGAGAATACCAATGAAGGTACGGACAATAGTTGACATCAAATAAGATATATATTTAATCATCACAGCGTGTACCTTCAATAGCTTAGGTAGTGCTATACTAACTGATTATAACGATACACTTTTATATATGTATCAATTATTTATAAGTTGCTGATTTTAATCCAGCTCAAATCATCACTAATTTTATAAATTTAATAACGTTTTATTTAATACGCTCTTTATTAAATTACTTATTACTATAACTTTAATATTTTAGCCAAACATTATTAAATTAACCATAAATGAAAATCCTTAAACTCACTAAAGGGGTGAAACGAGACATTTAAAGACCTTTACTATTGTTAAATTTAATATAAAATTATTTCTTGTGGCTATATTATAGTAATTTATTATTACTAAAAGGTAATAATTTTTCCTCAGTATTATGACTTTCATGATGTAAATTTACTTGAAATCATATTCGCACATAAAAGACAAGCCAGTACACTTTCCAAAGTATCTACTTTTCATTTAATCTCTACTTTGCTATAAAGGTCTCCGTTAAACTAATTAAGCAATAGACGGAGTTATTTTCCCTCCGTAACTGTAACTGACAAGTTATATATTTTAATTTTTTAAGTATAAATACCCTACTTCTGGTATTCGTATCCAATAATAGTTTTTACGTTTCTTATGTAACTCAGTAAAATATATTAAGGACGCGTACTTACCTTAAATTCAATGCAACGCATCTTATATTGTGAAGATCGATATAGACAATGCAGCATAACTATTAAGGAGATTTATCATTGCTACAATCTCTATATCGAGTAATTTTTAATTTTACGACTAAACATAAATACATAAATCGCTTTGAAAATAATTCTGAAAACTGTGTAGGAAAAATTTAGGCATTCTCTTGGTTTGAATGATTTGACACTAAATCTTATAAGCGTGTATATACGTAATTTAAAATTGCTATGAAATATTTTGAAATTACTCAGGATTTAATTCAATTAAATACCATTTCCTTGATATAACCTGTCAAAGAATGTGACTTTAAATTTCAAAAAGTTTAAAAGGATTAAAAGCATTATGCATACAATTAATATAATATATTATGTATGAATGTGATGAAATATAAATACTGTATTCCAATAACATAATGGTAGGTCTTAAATACTAAAATAGTTTATAAATACTAAAATCAATTAATTTTTATTTCGTTAATAACCAAAATTTATTTGTTTATTTTTATCTTTGGTTATTTTTATCTGTACCCGCCATTCATAGCTATTACCTACTTGTAGTAACTTAAGAGCAAGTGAGTAATAATAAGGAATGAATTTCGAGAGCGTTGTACTTGTTTTCAATTTTAATATGTAATGTGCTTTTAAGTATATGGAAGGAATTTGAATAGACGTTTTCCGTACAGTCATTTTTGGTCATTTTTCAAAATAGCTTCGTCTGTCGTATATATATATATATATATATATATATATATATATATATATATATATATACATCTAACTTTATTTACACTTCAATTAATGCTCCTACTGGGAGAAGAAAGATAAGTTTAACCATGATATCCTTTGAATTTTGGGATAATACGGTATTCTATATACAAAATCTATGTTTTTTAAATTTATTACTGAAAAAAACGTTAACGAATAATTTTCACTAATGTTTAGCTAAAATAACTAAACTTTAATTCCAAAAAAATTATTTATTTTTCCAAATTATAATGATGTTTACAAATTGTAACCCTATCTGTTTTGTTATTAAATGAATTTCGGTAAATTTTTTTTAAATTTAAGAAGGGACTTTAAAATATTGTGCAGATTATTTTAATATTACTATCGTGCAGGAAAAAAATTAAAAACCGACACAATATTCAGTACTGAATTAAATATAGAAGTTTGATGAGATAACTTCAAACTGACGAAAATATCAATTGATCTCAAACAATGTAGGAACATAATGAAAACTAAATAAAAAAAGTTTACTACAATTCAATATTGTTTAAAATGATATAGGTTTCCCCCCTTTTGTCCCATCTCTACTCATTTCTGTATTTCTCGCTTTCCTAAATTTATGTTCATTGACCCAATTTCCCTGATTCCATATCATACTTGGTAGTTCTCGCTAACGCTCTTTTATTCGTGTATATATTTTTACACGATTTAAATAAGATCAAAATGGGAAATGTTAAAGATTGAAAGAAATTCATAGTCATAACTCATACTCATAGTCATAATAAAATCAAAGCTAATTCTATTAATATTTACATTAATTACGTTCCCGATTCTCAATTACACGACGCTCTGTAATTAAGAACGGAACACCCTTGAAATCCACTAACACAAAGAACAAAGGAGTTACTGCCGGGACGAATGCGATCAATATATCGGTTTATGACATTAATATATAGGGTATAAATAACAGAGGTAGATAAGCCCTTATTTTATGTAATTAGTTTGATTTAACTTTATGTAATTAGTTTGACGAAGATATATCTAATAAAGAGGTGAGGTTAAATTAAAACTCGCAAGCTTATATACCGACTTTGTTTTTGTGCATATTATATTGCAACTAAATTTATGTCATGAATATTACAAGTGACGATATTAGTACCACACATACATATTATTAGCAAAGTATGTATTCACGAAGTACATCAGTTTTCTTATGAACAGCGATTGTGATGGATAAATTGTTGATTGGAAAAAATTAATATGAAGTTTGCTTAACAAATAAGACTGCTTTTCAGTTGTTTAATAAATCATTCTTAAAATCGTGTTTATTTGAATTTTTTACGAACATTCATATATCGTGGTCGCATTGTGGTTTTAATAGTTTCGTCACTGGAAAGATAATCACCAATCTAATCAAGATATAACTTCTAATTCGAATAAATTTCGGAGTCTTGCTTCAGAATTTAGCAGTCGCTATTAAATAATCCTGTGGCATAAATTGACGAAAATTATTAAATAAAACGTGAACATAATTAAATAAATATTGCAGGGTCAAAGTCAAAGTTAAAAGAAAGTTAAGCTCTTAATTGCTGTTAGACAAGATTAATTATAGAAAGAGAAGTAAATTTTTTCAAATTTCTTTTGCCAAATATTCGCTTTTATAAAATGGATAGATATGATTAACGTAATAACAATTTTGTGTTAAATTATCATTATATAACACTAGAAAGTCCTATGCTGTCAATTTGACGGCACGGCGATTTCATTCTTAAATATTTTACAAACTATGTTTTTGTTTCTTTTCATATTTTATTACTTTTCCTAATTTATTATTGTTAGCTTAAATCCATATAAGAAACTATTAATATATATGTGGTATATGAGATTACTTTACAAATACGTACTAAGACCGCACACCGTCAATTTGACGGCAGCGATAAGAATAGTAAACAAAGTTTTCGACGGACTAATGAGGGTACTTTTGTTTTATTCCGAATTTGAATTCTGAGTAAGTTGTTATTGCCTGGCTTGTTTACACTACACTTAGTAGACGTTGGTTTCGTTTAGTGGGCAGTCGTGATTACTCAATACTTCCCAAATAGAACAAGAACTTTCGCGATATCGTGACATACAACAAGATGTATCAGGTGATGAAAGTGGTGACGATTTATCAGACAATCTGTGAAAACCGGGATGCAGAATTTCAGCCGGAGCAGGTCACTTCTTTATATGAAGACTCCGAAGCGGATTCCCCTGCTACAGACAACAGTATAAATTCGCGCAGAGGACGCGGGGTATAAAGGGTGTAAATTCGCGCAGAGGACGCGGGGTATCTTGTAGATCAATTAGCGGCGGACGAACAGGGCGCGATGGACTTTCAACTAGGACATCTTCGGTCGGAAATTCATCATCGTGCCGGAAATTGGTATGTTACAGGTAGCAAGTGACGGCACAGAATAGACTTGTATTTCTGCAGACGCTAGTGAAGTTAGCAAAATATACTTAGAGAAATCTCAGGAGCTACGCCATACGCCAAAGGATACGTTGAAAATAACATGCTAATTTCTGCGTTGAATGAGTTCATTCTTCGACGTATAAAAGAATGTACTGAAAAGGAAGCACATGACAAGAGTCAAGATGACACTTGGAACTTATCCCTAGACGGGCTAGATGTATGTATTGCATTGATTTGTGCTCGTGGAGCCTATAACATGAGCCACCTAGATTTGGACATCTTGTGGTCGCAAGATTGGGGACCACCCGTTTTCAATAATACCATAAGTAAGAATATATACAAGGATATCATGAAATACTTACCATTTGATATGGCAAGCACGCATTCTGTTCGTTTAGCTAATGATAAATTTGCGATGATTTCGGACATATGGAACAAATTTATAGATAATTGTCAGTTGTTTCCATCAAAAACTCGCTGTCCCTTTTTATAATATATTGCAAACAAATCCGATAAATTTGGCATAAAGTTTTGGCTGCTGGTGGATGTTAAGAGTAAATACCTATGTGGAGGATTTGCGTATCTAGGAAAAGATGAGAACCGTTCCAACGATATTTCATTGCCCGAATATGTGGTTTTGAAATTGGTACAACCCTATTTCAAAAAGGGCCGAAACGTTAAAACCGAAAAATTACTTTTTCACGTCGATAAATTTGGCTAAAAAACTAATGGACGAAAAGACTAGTATTGTTGGAACAATGCGGCGTGCAAGAAGGAAAGTACCGCCAATTTGTAGAGCTATTCGTACTAGAAGATATGAAACGTTTGTGATAAAAGCAGAGACTAATACAACCCTTACTGTCTATCAAGGAAAACCAGGAAAAAATGTTATTATTTTGAGTACTTTGCACCCCAACGTGAGCATAGGTATTGATAAAAAAAAGCTGCCCGAAACAGTTAAATTTTTCAAAGAAACCAAATTTTGTGGGGACATCATTGATCAAATGGCACGAAAGTACATCGTAAAAGCTGGAAGTCGGAGATGGCCTGTTCATGTTTTTTTACAATATAATTGATTTATCAGCTATAAACTCATGGATTCTGTACCGAAAATTCACAGGAATAAATATTTCTCGGCATGATTTTATTCTTCAACTAGTGAACGACCTACGTGCAATGTATGAGAAAAAGAGAACTACTTCAACTGCGACTCAAAGACAAGAAGGTAATTCTGAAACAAGTGAACAATGTACTACAAACAATAAGAGGCGGCAATGTCAAGTCAATCGCAATTGTAAAAAAATAGAACGTGTCAGAACTGCACAATCTGTAAAAAAGCTGTTTGTGGAAAATATATAAAAGATTTAAAAAAGCTATTATGTTTTACAAATGTTACTCAGTTTAAGTGCTAAAATTATAAAATATTAATAAAAAATAAAGTGATATCATTTTTGTTTCATTTTAATGCGAAATACGCAATAATTTTATGAGTATTCTGATTGAATCTCTAGTACCATCAAATTGACGGCTGCGTTCTTTAAATATATAGTATGACACCCGACCCTTCTAGTGTTAACGAGTAAATAACTTTTGTTAAAAAATTGTCTTTATATTTGGTATTTGAAGACAACTTTTATTTATTTTTGTTGATGTAAATATTTCTTTGAGTTCCAATAAATCTTTTGTTGATTTAAACTAATTATTTTTCTATTTTTCTTAAAACACTAATAGTTACAGTAAGTTAATTTTTACGGTATATTGTAAATAAAAAAGAATCTTATCATCATCATAATAAGCCATCTTCAACCATTTTGGTGTAGGCCTCCTTCAATCTGTACCCGTCGGTTCTATATTGCGTTCTTTGAATCCAGTTTGTTTGTCAAAAAAGAATAATTAATGTTATTTTAATGATTATTTATTATTAAATTTAGCCTAATCTGAACCCTATTGTAGAAATATCCCAGAAAATGATTTTGATTTTGATGAAAAAGATTTTCGATTTTGTAACCCTAACTATGATTCGCCAATCTACAAATCGTTGTGAACATAGTCGATGGAAGTATCTTAGAAGAAATTTCGTTTCCATGAGAAGTAGACTATTTATTGAGAACTTAAATATATTTGGTAGCAATTTAAGTTTCTGTATATATTTTATTATTTTTAAACGAATTGGATTTTTTGAGAAATTTGTTTTCAATTACAAGTGTTATATTTAATATTGCCTCGCATTCAGTAGCATAAATTTCTAGCATTCGAATATATCAGGTTAATAACATTCTGTAAAATATATATCAATAATGTAATTTCGTGAATTTTGTCTCAAACGTCAAAATCTTGTGATTTTGTGTTTTATTGATATGTAAGTCCTATTATAGGAATGTAAGTGCGATTATAGAAATGTAACAAAATTTTTATGTGAAAGTTAACTATAATATCATATAAACATAAATGATCTTCCCACAAAGAAATTACGGATTTAATTAGTAATAATATTAAGAGAATAAATCAAACATTTAAACTGTTGTTTGGCCCGCCAATAGCCCCTTCGTTCCTGGTATCCATCTAAATAATCATACTGTTGTAATACATGTAACTTGAAACATTGTTAATACAAACTAAATCTAAACATTGAATGACGTACCCGACTCTTGTCGACTTTGTCTTTATGTGGGTAGGTCATAATATCCACTCAAGTAATGACATTCGCCATGTATCGGAACAAGGCAGGTAAGTCTTCAGCTTTGTTTTAGTTTTTCTTGAAATTTGCCTTATTTTTCTTCCTAATTTTTTTCATCAAACAAAACTCCAATAGTTATTGATTATTTTGATGACGAAGAAAATGTTCAAGAAGCAAAACCTGTGGCTGAATCGAGCAATAAAACTAAGTAAGACTCAACATGACATAACATGGTGAAAAATATACAACTTGATACACCCCAGTTTACCCGGCGAAGTCCTCCATCTTCTGAAATAGATAAGCCACTTGCAACAATTGAATACTTTTTCAAAAAATATAAGATAGTCCTTAATTCAAGATTTGGTTTTTAATCCGAATTTGTATGTCAACAGAAAAGAAGTCATTAATTTCAAGTCCTGTATTGATACAGAAATGAAAATATTTTTGGGACTTCATATCATAATGGGAAATCTGAAATTTCCCCGTATCCGTTTATTTTCGGATTCTGGTTTAGATATCTTCAGCTGAGAAATAATTTACATGTTATGATAATGATTCGATCCCTGCAGAAAACCTTGATCGTCTTATCAGCCGTTATACAAACCGATTCAAAAAAGATGCTTAGATTTAATTTAGGAAAAAAACTTAATGTTGATAACAGATTGTACCATTTCCACGAAAATTAGAAATCAAAGAGTAAGTGAAAGGAGAATCTGAGCCATGAGGCGTAAAGATATTTATGATTTATGGTGTAAAGTATTTTGTAATTTATCAAGATGAAAAATTACAAAATCTTAAACTATTAAAAGAACATTATAGATAATTACAAAATCTCAAACTTAGAAAAAACTTACGTTTTATAGTATGATGCGTCAGCTACTTATGCGAGTCAACTATCTAAAAGAGTAACTAACCCTGGTCATTGTCTTTTTTACGACAATTACTTATCTAACTACATGTTATTGAACGCCTTCGTAATGACAAATATATGCTGGTGGAACGATCAGAATAAATAGATTTGGAAAACTTTCCCTCATAATGTACAAGAATGAAACCTAAAAAGAAGGTGACTGGGATAGGACAATAAGATGAGGTAAGGAGATGAAATAAAGTATCCTAGCAATATATAACAATTCCACGTCCTGAGCTTGTGCGTTTATATAACAATAGAATAGGTGGCGTGAATAAAATATATCACCTTATTAGTTTATACGCACATTCAAAAAATTGACTTTTCGGATGGTATTCCACGCCATCGAATTGGCACTAATCAATAGCTGGCTGGTACATAAAAAAGGTTGAAAAACTTGCAACAATTCAAAAAAGGATATTCTAGACATATTACACTTCAGACAACGAGTTGCCGAGGCTCTTATAAAATGGGACAACTACTAACGGCTAGAAAACCAAGACGCCCTTCTTCTGGTTCCAGTAGTCCGGTAAACACCCCAATCAATACTCCAAAACGACATCCTGGCAGTGAAGCCGAAGTTAGGCCTATGTGTGAAATTCAGTATGATAATGTAGACCATTTGGCTGAGTACGATAAAAAGAAGGAATGGACAAGATGTAAGAAATCGGAATGTAAATGTAAAACACATGTGTACTGTTTGAAGTGCGAAATACATATGTGTTTTCCATTAAAATGTAGACGAATAAGAAAACAGTGAAATATAAGCATTATCTCACTATGTAATTTATTTTCATTCGTATTCTTTGGTGAACTACTCATGATCACGACAAAAAGGTAATTTAAAAGAAAGATCTATTCTTCATGAGCTGTGTCGCAGATATACACATGTGACATATGCATGTATATATATACACAAACACACTCGCACAGAGAGATACACACAAACACACAAATAAATAAATATATATATATATATATATATATATATGCGTACATGTATCTATATTTATTCGACAGGTATACGTTTAATAGTATTGATTTGGTTTCTTTTAATAAATTGTTCATGTTTTTCGCATGTTTTCTTTCGAAGGTTTATTTTTTTCTGTTAAATGAAGATTTTTTGCTTCGATTCTAGGTGACTGGATATTTGAGCAATTCGGTATACATAACTTTATAAAAATGCATTTGTATTCCTAGATTTTTTTTTAAACGGTAGGAAAATCTAAATGTGTAAACGTACTTGAACTAAAATTTATCACGAAATCTGCATTTCTTTACTCGAAAAACAATTCACATGAAAATTATTTATTACCTCTTTAAGCCACGTGACATGAAAATATTGGAGCATTTTGAATAATTTGGCATATTGTAGGATAAGTCAAATTAATCAAATTGCGTTGTATTTTCACTAGTAGGACAGTTCAGGCAAGTAGAAAAATTACATTTGTACATTTTTGACGTACTTTCAGGTTTCTATTATTAGGACTTTATTACTGTTTCTTACATTGATGCTTCTAAAGGTATACATTTTTTCTTTTTAAAGCAATTGCTAGATATCAGTTAGTGACAGTTATTAAAATTTTTAATGACCTGAAGTTTTATTACATTAAAAAGAAGTCTAGTTTACAAAAAAAAATCATTTATAATAAACAATTTTTATGAACCCCAAATCTTCAACGTAAAACTACATTTAGAGAAATATTGATATGTGCGCAATCTCTTCCTACCAACTGAAAGTCAGGGCTTAAGAACTGAGTGTTGTGAAATATTGTAATAAACCGTCGAAGAGATATTGTCTGATTTACCTTCTCCTAAGTAAACAATTCTTCCTAATTAAACAACCACATATGTAAATATATAGCAGATGTTTTAGGAATTAAAGTTAATAATGATAAGGAATAAGATAGGAAAGAGAGGAATAGTGTAGAGAAAAAATCAAAGTCTAAACATTTTTTTCAGAGGACTTTAAAACATAAATCGATGTTGAGTTTCGATGGTTAGGATCAACTATGTATATTTTAGAGTTTGGCGACATATACGGTAAAGGAATACTTGTAGAAGGTAGTGTTATGTTCAGAAATAAGTAGAGTGAAGATGGATTCAAAACATATTCCAAGGCCAGGTACCCCACTGTTCTGAATGTAGAATTGAAACTGACCTTGCTCGGTTTTAAAAATTAGGAAAAAGAACATATTTTTTGTTGAGAAATTATACTATAATGTCCAGATTTGAAAATCGGGGTTACTTTTTAAGATATAGGAAAATAAAAAATAACCCCGCAACTATCAAGCATCAATTTATAAAAAATAGACATCCTATGCTCAGCTATTTTTTTAAATATTTTCAAAGTTAAGACGTATTCATAACTTTGTGCTTCAATATAAGAAATAAAAATAACTCTCTTCAAACAATGACATATTCACGAATTTCAGTTTTTCAGTCTGCCAGAGGCATGATGTCAGAATGATGAGAGAAATAATAAAACTAATGTTGCGAGATGAATAATTAACAACGATTCCTACCTAAACCAAAGAGGTATTTTTTCAAAAACATAAACCTGAATAATTGAGGCGTTGAACGCTGTCACGGACCATCTCCATAAATGACGTGACTCAAATTATAAAAACTTTAATTGAAATAAAAATGTCAAGTCACATCGTTGAAAGTGCTCTTTCTGTTTGCCATATACAAGTATACGCGCGGACCCGCATACAAAATGACACTGAGCTTTTAGGCTACTAAAAAAATTCTTTAAAAATTCTTAATATTTTAAGTGATGGCGATAAATTAATATAAATCGCAATCCAGCATTGGTGCCGCTAAACCTCAATAGGTAAAATTCCTATTAAACCTTAATGATTTTGTTAATACTTTTCCACGAACTCTTTAACAAATTAAAGTCTTATAATAAATTGCGGAAACTTTATCATTTCATCAAAATGAGTTTATATATAATATTTTAATTATAATTTTTTTGGAAAAAAAAAATATATGTATATATATATCAAATAACATGTAGTTGAGTCTACAAAATCTTCAGGAGAATTCTATACAAATGTCTTAAATCGATTGCAAAACTAACTTCGTATTTCAAAACGTATATCTATTTGCCAATTCATTACCTTTAACTTGTACTTAAGAGGGTTGCTTTATAATTTTGTGAATGATTAAATTATATTCCTTTTTGGTATTTATAAATTATAGACTACTGGTGAACTTACAGATACGGATAATTATTAAAACAGTTTTTCTTTTTAATATTATTAACGATTTTATTATAAAGCAACTGAAAGCTCTTCATTTAAAATAAATCTTTTACCTTGCTGTAAAGCCTAATAAAGCACGAGTCTACAATTTCTAAAAGATTATAATGTTTCTTTTTTGACTTACTATTATGAATGTATATTTAGTTGTTTCTATGGTAAGATATTTCTGGAGAATTTTGTGCTTTTTGTTTCGTTTAATACAAAATTTTGATAATATAAAAAACTTGCTACTTTAACAAAATGTTTCTTACAAATTAATTTATAGAAATTTTCAATGAAATATCAAGACTAAGATTACTTTAATGAGTGAAAAGCAGCAACAGTTAAGGAATTATAAAACCTAATTTATGTTTTGCATAGAATTTTGTAACCAGATACACGAAATTATTTAAATGTAAATGTTTTCTTCGCTTTCCTTTGACTCTCCCGAATCTGTGATAATTAGTTATGTCATGTAATTTTGACAACATGAAGCAAAAACACAAAATTCTTTAAGTGACGAATAATCATTCAGTTATCAAATTACTACACTTGCTGGTTGGCAAAATAAAGTATTTACTACTAATAATGAAGTATGTTATATTATGCACACCAGCGCTCGCTCACAAAAATGAGATTATTTGTCTCATTTTCAATACGACCATTTCTTTTTACAGGTATATAAAAGAAATTTCTTGGACTCTTTATCCCTTTGATTACAACTTTGCACATGGCGCTATTTGGGTGCGTATTTTTTCTCATTTTACATGAGTATAAAATATTTATTAAGTCATTTGCTATCAAGTCCATAGCAAGGTATAAAACGCCAAGAAATTTCGTTATATGGCATTCAAAATTACGTAATAACTTATATGGTCATAATCACTATAACTACCAGACTTAGTTGTAATTACTTAAAGAATTTCATACTATATAGTGAATTTTTGAACACATTTTTAAAACAAATCATATAAATGAACAAATTTTTACAATAAATCATATTTTTAACTAATGAGTAATTTTAAACTACAAAACTAATTACAATTAAACTATGACTAGGTACAAAGTATAAAATTGCTCACAAAATCAGTTATAACTCAACGAATATGTCCAACCAAAACACCCGTTAGAGAGCAGGCTATGATCGTCAGAACGCTTGAAAATTCGACACAATTCACCAGTAATGCCAATTAATCATTCAACGGCCCCTTCTAATTGCAGCAACTGCCAACAAGCACATTGCAAGCGCTGAAGTGCCGCGGAACGTCGTCGCACGGCATGCCGTGCAGCGTCCCTCGTCCGCTGCTAGGGTCTCAGCTATACGCCGCAACAGTACAGCACCAGAACGGGTACATTTTGAACGCCCCGACCGCGCCACGCACTCTTGGAACTCTTCGCGGGCGCTAGGAGTAAATTGTTACATTGAAACATTTACATTAAATGTGCTCCTAAGCGGGCTACAAAAGCTAAAATTTACAATTTCTGTAGAAAATAGTTCCAGAAAATTATATTTTTTTTGGATCGCTTCCCTAATTTTCTTTTTACTGATTGTCAGAAATTGAAGGTGCCAAACTGGATGTGAAAGTTTTTTTTCTCACATTTTTAATATTTTAATAAGGATGCCGCTGAGTGTGAGTCTGTAAATAAATTAACATCTATTAAACAACTCGTTAAAAACTTTGCGAGCAATTTTATTTCTCAATATTAATATACGTTATTATTATAATATTATAATTATTTCATGTTTGCATTCATATTTTTGTTACCAATTTAATTATTGAAGTGTAAAACGAATTAAAAATAAGTCCTCACAGTTCTCACCATATTCTTTTGTTCTTTTCTACGTTTCTACTTTATTTTTACTTTAGTATCTTGAAGTTTTAAACTTATCAGAAGATCCTGACCTATTACATATTTAGCTCTTTATATTTCTATGTATTGCCCTATAACATCATATAAGATGATAATATAAAGAATAGTACCAGCACATGTCGTTCCTGGGATCGACGTATAGAATGCTGCGGCTACGTTCGGCGATTGCCCGAGCTGCCGCGGTCAGTTGCATTATACAACGCTGCCAGTCGCCAGATACAGCACGGAAGCATGATGTGTGGTTTAGGTATTCTATAAGAGAAAAGAAATCGGTGGGGAGAAAAAATAGAATAATTGAGCTCTACAATTACAGTAAAATTATTATTCCTTAATTATATATTCATGTATGTCGGGTGATTAAGATTGATAAATTGCAAAGAATATTAAATTAGCATTTCATGCTTCTTTGTCTTTAGCTACATAACTGGATGGCGGTGCGTGTATTGAAGACATTCTGTCAGAGCTAAGAAAGCAGGTTTATCCTGTGCTAATACCCTGTTCTCGCATAGTTATCTTTTTGCAGTACCAGCATCTAGAACTGAATTATATCGAATTGCACTACTTTTTCAGGGTATTTCATTGCTCAACCACCAACTCGCCCAGAGCATAACTATTATTTGAGTGAAAATATATTTGTTGAAATGTGTCGTTATTTATCGTGGTCGCAAAATTTAAAAACTATTGTATGTGTCGTAAAATTTCTCATGTTTTTTTTTCCTATAACTGTAAGGAACTTTGTTTCTTCAGAATAATTTTTTGCCGCCATATGATTTAACTATTGTCACCTTTATCATCATATATAGGTATGAGTAAAGGAATACGTTTTTGTCTTTCGGCAAAAGCTGCAAATATTTTCTACTTGTGATCAGAAAAGTCTCTGAAAGCGGGAAATTTTCATTTTTAGAAGCTCTATCATATTTACTAGTGCAAGTAGAAATATTAAATATTTCTAGAAAATGTTTCCACCCCCTCCCCCTCCATATATTTTTGTGTGAGTATCACCAATTTCACTTATATTAGCTTATACCTTGGAGATTTTTGGCATCTTTTTGTGTCGTGGTCATGTAGAAAATATAAATAAATTTCTCTATTTTTTACTTGAATCTTATGAATTTATTCCTTAAAATTACAGCGGGTAGTTGTTACCTCTTAATTAGTAGCTCGCTATCTCCTTGCTATTGTAGTGATCCAATCAGTTGATAATGATGCTTGAATACTGTATCTTCATCCAAGTTTTACTTCATCAAAAAATTGACTTTAAATCGAACGACATTTTCTCAAGTGCGAACTACTGAAAGATATGATGAAGGAATTCTCTGGAATCAAGTTTCAATACTAACCAAATTCCAATATAAAAAATGTAATACTGCCATTCGCCACATGTGAGTTCCAGTTATTCATTATCACTTTTACTACATTTTTACTACTTAGCAGACAAATTTTTTAAATTGTTTTATTTAATTTGCCAACATAAATTGCCAGTCGTACAAAATGAATCTTAATAATTTATTTTCATTATTATTTCCATATTTTTAAAGGATAAGAACAGAAAAAATATTTTTTTGCATTTTATCAGAAAAATAATTTATGGTATGTAATTTAGCTTATAGAGCACCAATATTGGAGAAAGTTAAAGAAAATCGTTTGACATTTTTTTGAATTAATCATATAATAAAAAATAAAATTATTTTTAAGGAACTAACAAATGTGTAATTCATCCAAATAATTTGAATTTTTCGCGCTATTTCAAAGTAAATACATATTCATATAACGTGGCTGGATAAAGATTGAAAAAATATAAAACATGTCAAAGTAATTTAGTATGACACACTAAATTACTTTTAGTGTGATATAAAAAAAAATACATATATATATACATATATATATATACTTATATATATATATATATATATATATATATATATATATTTATATATATATATATATATATATATATATATATATATATATATACATGTAGGTTTATCTAGATTTAAAAACTGAGCAAAAAGTAAAAGTAAAAATCAAAATCTCGTGATATAAATTTTGTTCATCATTGCTGTAGCCTTTTATTTTAAAGAAATTAGTGAGCAGAATGTGTTTCGTATATATACTAAACAACTATTTTTTACAAAATCGCATCGAAATTTAACGCTATTTTGAAATCCAAACATAGACGTCATGTGGATTATCTTTCACATTCTGTAAAGCTGTGAAAAGCAAAAAGGGGGTAGCGATCACTCTTTAAGATTTCCTTGTTTATTTTCTTTTTAATTTAACTCATTTATTCCTCTATGTAATATCCAAATAGTTGAAATGCTATATTTAATGAATAAAAGAAAATTTGCATAAAAAACATAAATCGAATATGTGTTGGAAATAAAAAAAATTCGAGGGAATTTTACGGAAAAATTAAAAAAAATGATATAAGATTAAGAATGCTGACAGTAGACTGCTTTCAACTTTCAATCATAATAAATCGTACTCATATCAGATAATTTGTTTTCTTTGGATGAAATTTTCATCACAGTTGACAGATAGAGATAGCAGACTGGTCCAAATCCTCACGAATAACATTATACATGTACTCTGAACAGATAATTTGCGCTAATTAAATTATGAAAACAATAGAGCATAACGAATTCAAATCCAAGGTATTTATCTCCTTTATTTAAGTCAGTTAGTTCACTGCGGCTATAAAAGCTAATAAACAAAATCATGTATAAATTTACATAGTCGTATAAGAGTTTTGCATATACATAATACAAATATTTGCGTGATGGTGTAACACTATCATCCAACTCTTTACGCTTAACCGTCTTGTTAAAGTTATAAAATCTCTTGATATTTGCTAAAAGCTCTTTTGCTATTTGCTGAATCCAATAAAGTCATTTTTGTTGTGTTTTCACTTGTTTCCCGTATTATCTAACGTATGAATTATTTGTATTTATTCAGAAGGACTGAAATAATTTTCTTAATGGTAATATACATTCAATTATATTATTTTTGAGAATGCTTTTTATTAAAGTTGGTACCGTAAAATCGTAACAAAATCAATATCAGTCCTCAATTAGATATAAGGATTTTACGTACAACACAAATACTATCACAACATTACGTATAGCTAAGCATGTTTTTTTCTTTACAAAATTAATTTTCTTTGCACTTTTTAGTCATATTAATTAAACACTGTTATTATTGCCTTTAATAAGAAAACGTAAATAAAATTTACCCAAACGAATTTTTGACCTGATATTTCCACTTTTGATGATGCACACCATCTAATATAAATAAACTATATGGTTTTGTGGTTAGAGTGAACTAAATAAACGACTACTCACCTCGTCTAAAGTTTGCATCATGGCAAAGAAACTTCATCATCTGCCTTGCCCCTAAGGTCTGTCTGTCAGATATCATCTTGGTTTCTGTGGGCAGACAACGCTGCGTCCACGCTTCAATGCAATCCATGCCAATGCTGTAGGTTCTGTAGGTGAGGGAAATATTGTAATTTATGAAACTGTTCATTAAAAGTGGTTTAAAGTATTTCTGCAAAATGAAGAAAACTATGACAATGGTTTACGTTCGATGGTAAAAAGTGGCGATATGATTAAAATATATATAAATGACAACACAGCAATCTTTAAATCATATACTTTACTACTGATTTACAATTGCACTTCAAACGAAATTGTTAAGATATACTCAGGTAAATTAATTTTACTGGAAATTTTTTATTAACAGCAGTCTCTCCGTCTATTTACTCTTTGACGTGATGACTTTTAAATTTGGCGTAGTGATAAAGACCGAGAAAATAAAAAAAATTATATCTGGCCCTTGGTATCTGACCCAAACTTTAAGTAAATTTTGGTTTGCCTCTAAATATTTCAAGTTGTTTTACAGTTTTCTTACAAATTAGGAATCTGTTGCTTGTAACAAAAGTCATAAAGGAGCATATGTATATGTTAATAATATATCACTTTCTATGCAAACATGGTCTTCTTTTGCTACACGATAAGGAATAATGGGTTATCATACTGACATATCCCAATATATTATGTCGACTTCTTGAAAAGACTTCGAATAATAGATGATGTACAGGGTTAAGTGGAACACACATTATCTTTTCATTATAAAGGTCGCTTAATTAAAGTGTGTCGCATATCAGACTAATGAAAATGATGTTCACTATATCATTCTTATACAACTAATATAGTTTTTGGTAATTACTTTACTTTCTTTAAAATGTTTTTATTTCAGGTATAAGATTTAATTTGTTCATATATATTTTCTGACCTTATCGGCGGTCGTAATCTATATTTATTAATATGTTAAGGGAAACTTTGTACCCCTTTTTAAGCGTATTGTGCATACGGAACAGTATGAAACTCGTCATAGTTAATGTTAATATAAAGGAGGAGTACAGAAAGCTAAAATTTATGTTTAATATATTTTACAAATACATAGAAGAAAATTTTTAAAAAAATGCATGCAATGATTATACAATAGAAGTATAACACTTTGACAAACAGACCTCAATAACGTTCAAACTAAATTACTTTTTTAAATTAAAAGAAACTAAATGACTAAATGTACCTTTCAAGTATTCATGTGTAATAACCTAACTACAAAATTCAGTGAAATAAATAACGTTTCCGAAATTAATTGAGTTTACGCGAAGTCTAATTACTAAATCAAAACTGCTTTGATATTTCCTTAGAACAGTAAATTTCTCAAAGATATTAAATTTATTCAATAAAATAATACTTTTAAAACTTATTATAATGATGACTATAAAAAAGTAAACGGTTCAGCGATTAAAAGTGAGAAAGGAAAAAAACTATCTTCATTAACGCGCATATATCATATTTATAATATAATAAAAATTGTTTATGAGAAATAAAATTAAGAACAATAATTCAACACGGTAAAAATTCCCTTTTTAGAAACGGTTACGAAAATAATGAATTGGATTGTTTTTTTTAATTTCTAGGCACTGTCTGATTTGACTTAAAATAAACTATTGATTGACATTATTAAGCGTTCTGCTGTTTTCAAATTAATTCGTTTAGAGCTTGGGCGCTCAACACCAGGCCCGCGAAAGAATTTTAAATGGCCCGCGCAAGTAAGTTTTGAAATACGCACCAAATTGAAAAATTCCGCCAAATTGCCTGCCGCGAAGGAACTTAGTACCTACAGTGTCCTACACTGTCCGCACGCTCATCGACCCCGCCCGCGCAATACAGTCTCATTATGTTTCGAGAAACAATTGAGTGCGCACGTGATATATTATTTATAATTTAACAGTTAAACTTTAACTGACTGTTAAAAGTGAAGTTTTTTAATTTGTATTTTTTGTTAATGAGTAACTGGCACATATATTTTGTCATTTTCGTAATTACATTGGCTGTCAAAGGCATGTTATTCAATGTATTTATATTTTCATATTATTTAGGTACCTACTTATTTTGAAAGGAAAATATAAACAAAATGTGGGTTGTTTCAGTATGGCTCACAGCAAACCGAGTACTTCGAAATCAACAGAGACTTATCGTATTTTTCATGATGAATGGAAAATAAATATTGTTTTATTGAAAGCGAGGCGCGTAAACCTACATGTTTACTTTGTTTCGCTACAGTAGCTATTGCAAAAAAAATATAATTTAGAAAGGCATTATAAGCAAAATCATAATAATTTTGAAAAAGAGTACCCTGTTGGTAGTGTTATCAGCGAAGATTTTTTAAAGAAAAAGAAATGGGAACTATTTAACCAACAGAATATTTTCGTGAAAAGGCACGACGAGCTTGAATCCATGGTCAAAACATCTTATGAGGAAGCATTGTGTGCAAAGGATATGGAGTTGGATGATATTATGAATCCAGTAGTACGTTGCATAAATTACATACGTGCAAAAGCTCTTGACAGACGTCAATTCAGACTATTATTTGAAGAAGAAATCAGCGAATATGGAGAGTTACAACTGTACTGTGCTGTGCGATGGCTTTCAAGGGGCAGCATGTTGAAACATATCTTCAACTTGAAAGAACCGGTGTTGCAATTTTTAAAGCAGAAAGGGGCTTTATCATTTGAAATTGATTTACTGAAGAATACATCCTGGTAGAGTGACCTTGCATTTCTTGTTGACGTTACAAATTACCTCAATATTTTGAATCTCAAATTACAAGGTAAAGATTGTTCATTTCCGACTATGTTTAATTTGATAAACGGATTCAAAGCAAAATTAAATCTCCTTTCGATTCATTTGGCTACAGAAAATATTGACCTTTTCTCCATACTAAAACATTTGAAAGAAGAACTGAATATTACTTCTGTTAATTATTCTAAATACCAATCTAAAATTCGATGCTTATCACATTCGTTTGAGAAGAGATTTCAAGACTTTGAAAGCATAAAACAAAATATACAAATTTTTATAGATCCCTTCATAATAAGTTTGGCGGAAATAGTTGGTTATCCTGCCAATACTCAGTTGGAACTCGTTGAACTGCAAAATCATGATACGTTAAAAAACCTTTTTGCCAACAAATTGTCTTCGAAAGCACAAAATTCTTCAGAAGATTTTGCAGATTTCTGGAAATTGGTACCAAAAGCAGAATTTCCAGCAATAACTGACCTGGCGTTATAGTTTTTAAACAGTTTTGGATCAACATATATGTGTGAAAAGGTTTTTTCAGACCTTAATTATGTAAAAAATAAATACCGCACAACCTTAACAGAACAACATATTTGGGACTTGTTACTATCAACATCGGATTTGTCGCCTAACATAAGTAAATTATTAAAAGACAAACAATGGCAGAAATCACATTAATTGTAACAACGACTTACCCTAGATTTAGATTTGAGAAGATACATACTTAAGTTCAATTTTTTTTCTTATTTAGCTGCTAAATTTTAGCATAAGATACTTTCTGTTTGTTCATAATATTACCTAATAAACAATAATTTTATTTTATTTCTTAATATTGGGTTTTTATTGCGCATATCCTGAGAGTAACTGAAATAGGAATTGTCAGTGGCCCGTCGTGAAGTCTGAATCCACCGTTTGGCCCGATTGTTAAAAAGGTTGAGCAGCCTTGGTTCAGAGTTTTACGTGTCGTTTCTAACCATTCTGTCGGGCCTACGATGTTCGTGGATTAGAATATTACATCTGTGTATGGAAGACATTACAAGACACGATGTGCACTTTGTTTCATCATGCCTGTATAAGAAGTTTTGTAAAAAGGGCAAATTTCATAAAAAAAATATGAAACGAGCCCAACACTGTATGGTTTTCCGTAAATCGATAGGTCTGTCGGTTGTTAATAAACTCATGTAGATTGGGATCAAGTTTTAATATGGTTGATTTGTTTCTATTTGATAATTAATTTGAACCTTTCCAAAATTGGACAGTATCTTCTTTTCGCCTATTTATAAAACAAATCGGGTGTCATTGGACGTAATATCATTAGGTAGGACTTCTAAAATGAGTCTAAAATACGGACCATTTTCGGGTTTTCGTAAAACTCATCCATTATAGGTTTATTGTATTTTGTTTTTGGTCTATCGATTCCCTTTTCTTCAGGAATAGAAAAAGTTAATTAGTTAAAATTAAAACCAAATATTAAGGTTTAAGATCCGTAAAAATCAATCTCCTAACTCACTACATTAAAAAAATAATCACATATTGCATTTTTCAATGCCGACTCGCTAACTTACTTATCAAACATTTTGAAGTCATTTCCGTTAACCTAGAGTTTTGAAATTTACACAGGGAAGTTATCAATAATCAAATTATTGTTTATTAAGTACATTAATTAAAAATCGCTCACAGTTCCAGCAAGTTTTATTGTCTTTTTAATAATTTCGTAATACTCTTTTAATCATTAATAGTGCTTGGAAGTGAAAGTTACATTATTATATCATTAACTACAGAGAAGTTTCTGGCGATTTATTGTCATTTTATAAATTATTTGGTATATAATATGCAAAGCAGAGGTTAATACGTAATACTCTTCTTACTAAAAGAATAAATTCGCGTAAATACCAAATGAAATAATCGTGATGTTTTGAAGGATTTCAATCAAATTTATTCTGATCACTTGTTTTGGCAGCTAAAAGGAATATAATTAACACGTGCCAACGTGTCCTGGTCACGTTCTTTTAACGAATTCAGTTTACAAAATAGCATTCCATATAATACGTGCTCTTGATATACAGTTTATGTATTTTGATTCTTTGTCACGTTTGTGGAAAGTTTTAATAGTATTTGTTGTTTGAATTTAGTTCATTATTCATTAACGAAATAACGACAAATATGAATATTTAGGTTTCATTTTAAACGAGCAAAAATGAATTTGTTAATCCTGTTGTAAAATATTATTGCATTTTCAAATTTAACTCATTTTAAATGGGTTCAGAGTAGTGTACTGCCAAATACTGAACCACACTACAAGACACTGCACCCTTTACCCTTTAAGTGCTTTGCAACTATTTGGACACTACAACCATAACTCGTTTCCGATGAATTGTAGAAATATAACTTATATATTGGGATAGTAATATGAGCTTATAATGTATTCCAAACATCAAGTTTGTATCTGCAGTTGTTCTAATATAACTGACTTTTTCACTCGCTGATATCATACAATCCTATATGTCACATCTATAAGAGCTGAAATATTTAAATTTGACGCACATGTAGTATTTAGGATATTAAGAAAAGAATATCTAAAGAAATATGAAAATCGTTGGCCAGAAATAAAAATAAAGTTTAATTTTGGGCATCCATCAAGTTTTATGAATGAAGCTAGTAGTATGTTAATACGGTTCTATACATATGCTATAAGCTAAGTTTATATAAAATATCGAATAGCTAAATAACATATAACCGAGTTATGAAGGTTGTTTAATACTTCCATGGTTATATAAGTTCTCAATGGTTTTGTTTTGCATTACTGCATATAAACTATTTCTTTATTTTATATATATTTCCTTCAATCTCTGATATTTTATAATATCAGCTTCTACGCCTGGGATTTTATGACATGCGTGATTTAGATCTAGGACACTGACTACGGTAAGTTTTATTGGTATGGTAATAGATTATTAGATTAGATATTGGTAATAGATTCATTAAAACACGTGACATGTATGTGCACTCACTACAGTTATTTCGGTTAACTTAACAAGAGTCATATTAAACTAAATCTAATTTACATACACCAGAAAGTCTTTAGAGAAACCAATATCTTTTGGTTTACTTTAATTATAATTTAAAATGTATTTAAATTTATACTTAAAGCTGGGATAAGAGTGCTTGGGTACTCATTTATCTACATGTGATTAAATGCCATAATTATCTTGTACCCTACTTTTGACAATTTGTCTTATCCAGTTATTACTTGATCATTTCTCACTTAACAAAACTTGACTACTGACTCATCAATACCTGAATAACTTTATAGAGTTTAGAGCATAGTACAAATTGATATATACCAAAAAATGTTTTTTTGTTCGTCCAAAATCTGTATATTTATTAGCCTAAGTGTATCGCTGGTCAAAATTCTCCAGCTTTATTTTATTTTAATCAATTAGTAATCATAACAGTCGGAAAGTTTTCTCTATTTTTTTAATAAAATGCAAGAAAATATCTGCTTTTAAATATTTGATATTTAACCGTAAAATTTATTTATTCCTTATAATTACTATCATGTGAACATTATCAATTATATTGTATTTGTTAAGATATATTCACATTAAATAAAAGTAAATTTTCAAAAAGACGCAAAGTAATATTTCGTGAAATAATATTTTTCGCTTCTGATCAAAACTCTTAATATTAACAGACACAACTAAACTATCTCTTTAAACTTATTTCCAGCACGAGTACTTCTCAATGCAGAATTACTGGTGAACGCAAAATGTCACTGTGCTGCGTTTAAAAAGATATATGAGAAATTTTAACTTACTTTTTTGAATAAATATTTTTTTCTTTTGCTTTTGCCTGAATAACAATACTTTATCTTCAATCTGCTAATTAATGAATTGACGCAAACTTTTCCCAATAAGTGAAATTGAACAGACAAAATTAAAATGTCCATTATTGTAGAAATTATCATAATGGAAACTATCTATAACCTTACATTATCAAATATGTCATAACATTTTCTAAATAACGAAGTAATTTTTTATTTGCAAATATATCGAGATATAAAAAATGTTATAAAACTTTAAAAGAGCAATTCCTCCCTGGTTTTTAATTATTTAACTTTATTTTGTGAAGTAGGGAAGATAACAATTTTTTATTTAAAATGATAAAGAAAAAGTTTCCAAAACAAATGTGATAACTTATATAAATACTTATATAACTTATATAAATTATATAAATTACATACAAATACTGGAAAAATAATTGTAATACATTTCTCACAAGTTATTAAAAACTTCGCAAAAACAGACGTTTCGCTTCAAAAATATAGACACGCCGTTAAGCTTTGTTAATATTTGTCGAATAGAGAAGTGAATAATATATAGTTATCGCTTTACTTTAGGGCAGTAGATGCAAATAATGTACAGGGAAGACCTAATATATATACTGATATGTATATGGTATTAAAAATATTCCTTTGTCGAAAACAATTATTTATAAAGTTTAGTTTTAATAAGCGGGACCAAAAAGTTTATAATAATATGAAATGTAATAAAAATGTTTTCAAACTACCTAAGCCTTTTAAATAGAGTTCAAAAAGGTTCAGACTTTTAACTACATTTTAATTACAATACAAATTAGAAATAATTGAATTAGTTCACTAGTGAAAATGGATAAGTAAAATTTAAATTTGATTTATTATTTTTAAAGGCAACTGAAGCAATGCAACGCAGTTGTCGATTTAACAGGAATAGTTTACGCATAAATTTTACTTGTTTACTATTAGATTCATACGTTCTAGTCAAAAGTGTCTATTTTGAGATGCGGTGATTTATTGTATAAAGAAAGTCGAGTTTATAAAGAACTTCAAACCTTATTTCATTAGCAAACTTTTTTATGAACTACAATTTACAAAACGAACGACTATTTACAAAATTGAACTATATTCTTTTATGTGACATACGTTCAAAATGTTAATTTAATACTATTCAAGTGGTATATATGGATTGTTTCTGGCGCATTGTTATTATTAGTTGTTTGCATATTTTCAGAAGATTTAAACATAAAAGAAGATACAATTTATAGAGTTAACTGGTATTAATATTTATTGACCAAAACAAATGAGTATATTTATTTTATGGATTTATTTAATTGGAAGAAATGAAAACATATCTTTGGGACGACACACAAAGATTTGATAAAGTTAAATAGATTAAATTAGTGAAAACAATAAAACAACATTCAAAAACCAAAACAATGAGAGAGCATCCTATTTCGTCGATATTATGTTGACTAAAATCGCTGCAACATCATTAGGCAAGGCAGCTTGTTAAAACGTTATTACACAATAAAAGGTGTTTTTTAAATAAAAAAGTTTTTTTAAGAATATCCATATTAAGTGTATCCTATATATACCTACATTCAAGAAATACCTTCGTTATTATAATAAAATATATTTTAAAAAGATAAATAAATCTTCAAAAAAGGGAGATACTAAAAAGTAAAAAATAATTAACTTAAAATAAGTACCTACTTATTTGCAGTAAATAATTAAGTTAAATAAGTACCTACTTATTTGCAATAAATAATTAAGTTAAATAAGTACCTACTTATTTGCAATAAAAATTTAAATTCTAATGAACTTACAATACTATATAGATTCAAAAAGGACGTATTATTTTAATATAGACATTTACATTCAAGTCGATCGGCAGTGCTGGCACCGACTTCAAAAATAAATAACTGAATTATTTATTGCAAATAAGTAGGTACGTATTTTGAGGTTATTTTTTTACTTTTTAGTACCTACCTTTTTTGAAGTCCGTTTATAAAAGTTATTTTATTTTAGAATTTTAAGTAATTAATATATTAATATTAATTATCAGATTATTTCTTTTCTTAGAATAATGGATATTTATTAAAAGTCACGGGCAAAAGCTGGTATAGAGATAATTTCCTCTTTATCTAAAGTTGACTATCAAAAATATATTAAAATTAAGCGATTCTAGTAGCCGCCAATGGTTATCTCTTTGCCGTTGAGGAGTTTGGTTCTCCATATCCGAAGTCATATATAAGATTTTGCAAATAAAAAACTACCATTTGAAGAGTTCCGTTCTCCATATCATATTTTGCAAAGTAATACCTAAAGTAACGACTAACCAAAAGCATATATACTGAATCAAGATCATTTTACTACCATCCGTTAAGAAGTTATATTATTCATCTTCGGAACTCATTATCACATTATTATTGATGTAGTCGACGGTGGAGTTATTTTGCAAAGTAAAAATTACCAATAGTAAACATCTTGAATTACCTTTCATTTAGTACCATAGGATAAGGAGTTCCATTGATCATCTTCAGAACGCATCATCAGACTCTGATAGAATTAGTAGAGTAGTTATTTTGCAAAGTAACAATTACTAGCAACAAATATCTTTCATCACGGTTGATTTACTAATATCCGTTAAGGAGTTTCATTCTTCATATCCAGAACCTATCTTAAGATAATCTGACCTGATAAATGGTGTCGTTATTTTGCAAAATAACAACTATCCGTAGTAAATATCTTGAATCATAGTTGATTTATTGCCATTTGTTAAGGAGTTCCATCGTTCATTTCCGGACCTCATGATCAGATAACCATCATATTTATACGAGACCACACCTATAGTACCCTCTTTCGAATAAAAAAAGTAAAATACTAGATTAATAATTATCGCTGAACATACATAAAAAAATATTCCGACGAATTAAGAACCTCCTCCTTTTTTGAAGTGGTTCAAAAATAATATATGATTTTGCAAAACGCCAGTAAATGTTCAAAGTGATTACGCAATTTATGTTATCATTCAAATAAATGTTCATGTATATAAAAGGCGAAGCGATGTCAAGATAAGTTGACACGATTAGAAAGCGCCCTTCCTCATCTGTTTAAGATAATGATGACAAGATGACAACTTGAGATTATATTAAATATCCGCTCCCCGCTCTATGCAATTAAGATGAAATTATCTGCTGCGTACATTATATACTTAAAAATATTAACCATGCGAAGATAGAAGGTTAGAACTTCCTTAATAATTTATTTGTTCCCATTGATATACAAAATTACTGAGCAATTTAAAAAAAATATTTTGCCTTACTGGTGTGTTGCTAAATTTTTCTCTTGAATTTCTGTTTAAACTCATTAATATTTTAAGCAAGAGTTGCAGTTTACCCTAGTATAAACATTTGTTGATATTTTTAACAAGGACAATAGTAATTTTATATATCTATCACGATATTGGTAAATATGAAACTTTTAGTAAGTGTTCGTCAACAATTTTTTTTAGCTAAATGCATAAATGTGTTTTATTCTAAATCAGTGACCAACGAAGGTTTTATAAAAATGATTTAAGTAATTTCGTGAGATGAAGAAATAACATGAAAATACAATTTTCTAAAATTTTTCAACCTATATTCGTAATTTAAACATATGGAAAAATGTAAAGTTTATTTAGAAAATAAAAATTATTTTATATAAAACTGTTAAATGTCATGAACTTCATTAACTATAAAATCGATACATGAATGTAATATATACAATTTTAGCATTTATTTATTTTTAACCCATGTAATGTATTTTTATTTAGGTATGATATTTCGATGGCGAAAAATAAATGAAATTACCCGTATTGCGATCAATTTAAAAAACAAAATTTAATAGATAATTAGGTCGTATAATATTTTAATCGTAAATTTATCGTATTTTTAATGGAATAAATTTTAAGTTGTATTTGACCAGATAAATTGAAATCATTGTATTGGCTGGTAATAGCTAATAACAGGAAGTGAAAATCGCTTCCTGTTTTGTTCTCTTAATTAACTGGAGATATGTTGCGGTGTTCCAAACCTCAACATTTAATTGATTTATTCAATTTAAATAGACGACTATAAAATTAACGCACTTGATGATTAAAGATTTCTTGCCTATATAACAAGATAATAAGTTCGGTTATATTTAATTTTTTCGAAAATTGTCACTCTCAGAATATAGTTATATTTATTTCAGGCGTAATATTGATTCATTTTTCAAGGAAGTTTTTACCTGTTCAATAATTTTTACTAGTTTTCCAAAGTTATTACCGGTTTTTACGTGAAACAATGTACGTAATATTTTGGTTCCTTTTCACGTAAAAAGTGCAAAATAGCAATGAACGACGGAATACTAATTTTTGACTCAAATGGACGTAGGATGTAACAATTTTAGGTGTAAAATGGAGTACTTAATAATAATAAGTTCACTGACATGTATATTGTAATATAGTTAATAGAATATGTGCAAAAAATATTTAACAAGTAATCGATCATTCATTTAAAGAAATTTGAGTATTCGAGAAAAATTAAAATTTAGATAGAATTAGAAATACATTGATAAAAATACTTATTAATAGCGATTTGAATTAAAAACGGTTATGTGGAATATCATGAAGAACTTTTTAATATTTACCAATTGAATTCGTATAAGGTTACATACAGTGAGTTCTATATAGAAACATTTAATAGAACGAGTTTCTTTGAACGCAGATATGCCACTCACCATACTTTCATTAAGCATTGTCAGTTTGACGTTTCTGTAGATTTATGATCTGTAATAATTCATCTCCACGCCCGTATTGTGCACAATCTTCAATGAAAGAAAAGGTTTTTAATGAAATATTTCCTTTTCAGAACACGTCACAATAAGCAAAACTGCGTGCCTCTGTTTTCTCATTGCTTAACAATAATTTCTTAAGTATATTCAGTTATTTTAGTTTATCGAAGTACATTTTTTTTTAAATAAATTTTCTGCGCATTAGGATTTTGTATAAATATAATTTGAACATTTAGTTGTATAAATTATTAGATTCTCATATATTTTGAGTCCTCAATTTGCCACCTTAAGTACTACTATTCAAATATTTTAAAATTAACTACTACGAAGTATGCAGGTTAACACAATCTATCAGATTACAAGTTTTTTTTCAAATTATTTCTGGGAAAATCGATTGCAATAGACAGATAGATGGCCAAGTGAGTGGTTTTAAAAGGGTTCCGTTTCCTCTTTCTTGTTAGAGAAGGATTCTTTAAAAATTCCCGTTTCCTAAAGGAATATTTTGATATTATAAATATTCAGAACTAGCAGTACTATTTACATATGTTTTGTACCTGATTGCTTAACGGTCTCACAGAAAGCAATTTAGTACTTTGTGAGACCGAACATTGATGACGATTCCTCGAAATTGATTCTTCTGTTTTCCGTTTAAAGATTTAATATAACAGACAGATGTATGCGTCACTATAACGTCATTATTTTCATTTAAAGTATTAGAATTATGATGTGGATATTTAAAAAATTAACTTTTTAACTTGCCATACCCAAAATAATTTGGAGTTTTATTTTCAAATATAAATTCGTCTTCTCGTTACATTGTTTATCTTTTACGTCCATTTACCCATTACAGAGGTGAACAATTTCGATTCTCTAGACAATAATAAAATTGATTTTAGTAGGTATCATATCTTTTGAATGGTTCATAATTTATTAATCGCATTATTAAAAAGTTATAACGATTAAAGATTATTTACGAACCGGATTTCTTTACAGTTAAATAGGGAAAAACTTAAAAAAAATTGGTTAACAATAATTAATTAAAATTAGTATATTTTCGGAATCACGATGTAAGTGAAAGGATTTATTATGTTAACAAATATAATAAACTAATATTAAATAAAACAACAAGAGTAGTTTTATCTTACCAACTATAATATACTTGAAAATAAATACATAACTTGCTGTAGGTTAATTTATATTCAAGAAGTATATTTCTTTAATTATTAGGGAGAAGAAATAAAAATGAATCTAAATAATCATCGAATCGTTGATATGTCAGATTTGTCACTAACAGGTTTAATTTATTTTTCCTTTCTTTGATTATGAGACATCAATTATTGCACGAAAAATATTAATTTACATTCAAAAAGTTTATTTCTATAATTTTTAAGGAGAAGAAATAAAGATTAAGCTAAATAGACATCGAATCATTGATATGTCAGATTTGTCACTAACAGGTTTAATTTATTTTTCCTTTCTTTGATTATGAGACATCATTACTGCATGAAAAATGATCAGTTTGTAAAGATATCGACAAACAGGAATCATATCCTAATTTCACGTATATGTAGGGAAGTGGATGTTTGAAGCTATTATATTCTTGAAAATGACTGTTAAAAACTGAATTATGATAAGTTACTATTCACAAACTTGAGATGAGAATGGGAATGATAATTTCTTTTATCGGTGATAAGGGAAATATATTCTCAATAACGATACAGTTTGACATAATAAAACATACATTGATTCATTTGTTATTTAAAACATTTTTCCTTAAAAATTTTGGCACGTTTAAAATTAGTGTAAATAAAATGAAAAATTACTCACAGAATTACCATAGAATATTTGATGATTGACAAATTATTTCAAAACTCATTTACATTTTCCTTAAAATATATTTGTTAAGCAAAAAATAAATTCGAGAAACTCCAAGTAATCTTAGAAATAGGCTATTGTCTCCAAAAATCGAATTAAATACTTAAAATAAAAAAATTTGCATTGAGTTCAAATAAAAAATTATCTATACCATATTACTATACAAACAATTTTATGAAACATGAAATTCATACAGAGGTTTTTACACAATCATTAATCTCAAAGTCGTATAAGAATTTGTCTAAGAACATTTGTTTTAATGTTGTCACGAATACAATAACCGCAAAAAAAAGTTAATTACCTTTTTTTTGAAACAACTCTAAAAACTATAGTATATGCTGAAGCTTTTACAATCTGAGAATAAAATTGATTAGTTCAATTAACGACATAATTTCTAAGCGAACCTTAAACAAAATTTCAATCTTTATAAAGGGGTCCACACATTATCGAACTGTATTATAAGAAAAGTTGTTAGAAAAATTTAAAAACTGTGAAATGTTCTGTGTAACGGACACGTTGCGCACAGGGTTATATAATATTTGTGTATTTTTTATAGTTTCTTAAAGCATGTTTATGAACTGATAATATATGTGGTAAATTTTGATAAGCCAAGATGCTAGTCAACGTGGTCAAAATAGATAAATTTAGACGGAAATATATTAAAGATTGATTATATAAACAGAAATTGGAAACATTGACAAGAAAAAGGCATTAAATATGTGATAAATTTTGATAAACCAAAATGCTAGTCATCGTGGTCAAAATAGATAAATTTATACGGAAATTTATATAAGATTGATTATATAAACAGAAATTGGAAACATTGACAAGAAAATTAAAAGGAAAGGACTCAAAACTTATTGTGAAAAACAAAACAATGTGCCGACAAGTGGCTATTGACGGGATTCAATAAATAAGCGAGACCTGTAAATATACACCAAGAACGGAAAAATACCAGCCAAGTCTGTGGTACTTCTCGTATATAGTTTATTACGAGGTAAGGAAACCCAAATTCTGGGAATTTCAAAGATTAATGATAATATTTTGCAATAAACAGAAAATGGAAGTTATATTACAACTTGCTTGTTTCGTATCTTATTTTATTAATATTGACTCCATTTACATTTTATTATCTCAATTTTCTTACTCCGCACAATTCCAGCGTCACTAAAATAGCTGTATAATTTCAGTCCTACTTTTTGCTGCAACAATACTGTGGTTTTCTTGTGATAATTTTAAGGTCCTAGTGGAAAAAGTGGACCATCCGTATTTAAAAAAAGTTAAAATTCGGAAAATATTTCCCGCTATCCGTCGAGCTCGTGATACCCGATAATTATGAATAATATTTTCTTCGCTTTGATTTCTGTTAATAAATGATTTGACAACATTTATAATAATTTAAAAGCATCGTCGGTGAAAATTGCGTATAGTGCGTTAACATCACTTAATGGTAAATTTCTTGCAAAATGTAGTTTTTTTAAACACTCACCCGTCCATCAGGAACCTGTCTGTTAACACGTCCATCTACCATTAAAATTTGAATAAACTTTAACGAGACCGTTAGGATAATGCTAAATATATATTTACAATTAAAGCAACATGAAACAATTCTTGGATAATAGAGTAAAATAAGCTACAGAATACAAATACAGTAGATAAGCTAGAAAAATAAACAGGCTGCTATCAGAATCAAAAACCCAAGAGTAGAATATTGAGAAATACGAATAAATGAGATAAAATCATAAAAATAATATTTAAACAAATTACATTACGGACACCGTAATTTTTTGGTATTTCATATATATTTAATATTTTTAGTCACATGATTCCTATAAGTAAAATAACTTTCTGAAATCCCAAGTGTATTTTTTGCAATATAGTAAATGTTACTGTATTTTATTTAAGTGTTTTAAAAATAACTAATATTTAATATCGTGTACGTAAATACTTCATTTCTCCTTTCTATCTTCGAAATAAATTATTATATAATGTGACCTGATATAGAAATGACAAGTATGATTTAAATCAGACTTTTTATTTCTATATACATATTATCAAAATCAAATTTCAAATTAATCTCAGTTGAACTGCGCACAAAAATTATAATTATAATCCATATGAGAATTTGTTCTTTATAATAGTTCATACTCAGACACGTGACTCCACTCTAATTTATTAACAACAACTACTTTAATATTTTACATTTAAAGCAACTACTTTTACAACAGCTACTTTAACAACAACTACCTTAAAGTTTCACAAATTTTCTACGTGAGCTTTGTCGTTGAGCTGATTACGGTCATTCCTGAATTCTATAAAAGAAACCTTGAACACAGAAAAAAGAAGTCCTACCTAAATTCCAGCTGAAGTATTTTAATGTGAAATAAATGTAATAAATGGATAGAAATCTGTGACATAAATGTATACTAAATTTGAAATGAGCGTGTAAAACATGATAAATGAACCAAACTTGCGTAAACGAAAGAGTAAATAGAGTTTGATTACAGCGCAAACCGCTAGAACGAATACGTCTTAACAAATTAATTTATATAAAATTGTAGACATTTATTATTATACTACAGAGACACATTTGCTTTAGTGACTGCGTTACATTTTCATTAAATGGCAGTGATCTAATAAGTGAAAGAAATATCATTACACGAAAACGATTACATTGCCTAAGCAGAGTTAAAGAAATAGAAGCATAATCATAATACAGTGACTGAGGACATAATTTGGCCTTCAAAACTAGTATATAAAAAGTCAACAAAAAACCTAAAATAAAACATATTCATTAAGCGACTTAACTCCTTTTTTACTGTTTCAACGGTAAAAAAGGAGTTATGGAATATTAAAAAGCAAACTTTTCTGTTGCTTATATAAATTACATATGATAATATGGGTGAATATAATTTTGAGCTTCATAAATCTTGAGAGTTACTAAAGTTGTAGCATAAAAATAAAATTTCAGTATGTTTTCATCTTAATAATTTTCCGCTTATTGAAAACTTAGTTTAACTATTCGATGAGTAAGTATTATGGTTTCAAATAAATTTTAATAAAAAAATTACATCCAATTGTTTAATTGCATTTGCAAATACTATGCTTTGATATAGTATTGTTTGTCCAATTGTTTAGTGTTGTTTTATTATTAGTACTAATCTGAGAAAAAAAATTCGTCGTGAAAGGGTCTATTTTAACTCAAATAATTATTTTGATGATATATTGTCTGCAAAATTAAGAACAGGATAGCATTATCAGGAAAAAATTTAATGAATCATTCAAAATAAGAAAGTTTGTAATTAATTTAAGTCACTGGTGTTAATTTTATGTATCCTTTTTACAGACCGCGCTATATGTCATAAGTTGGTCAACTGTTTCTCATAAACTAGTAGAGCCTACTTAGCTATGATAATTTTCCCTTTAATTTCGTTATATACTACTATTGCGAATACTTTTATGATATTGAAAAACGGCAGTTCATCTAGTAATGCTGAGGATACGTATCTCTAACGAATATTTAGTAAACTGAGCTCAGTATTAAAAAGTGTTCATGACATACCCTCAATATATATATATATATATATATATATATATATATATATATATATATATGTATATATATATTTATATATATATATATATATATATATATTTATATATATATATATATATATATATATATATACATATGTATATGCGTTTAATTTTAGGTTCAACCAACATCTTCGGAAGTCAACCATACGTACTCAATTCCTGATTGTGTTTTTGTAAATTTTACACAGTTTTATGCATCCTGGAACCATACAAAATTTATATTTCCTTATCCTTGCATCGTATATCATGGGTAAACCTGCCAGATTGTTTTTATAGATATTTTCTTTTAGCACTAATTTATTCAATTGTTTTTGAGATATAAGTAAAAGGAAAATAATCGAGCTATGCTGCCTTTACGATGTTCATCAGTCTGTTAGAAAATAGCTTCCAAATGACTATTGTGTTATAGACCTAAGTTTTCGACACATTATATAATTATTCAATCTATAATTAAATTTTTTAATAAATATTGCATAAAATTATATTTTAGGGAGACATGTGTTCTTGTTCAAAACATATTAAGGAGGACTTTCATACATAGGATTGCTTTTTTATCCTCATGCTATGAATGCACCCAAAGTTACAGGCAACTAGAATTTTGGATTTTTGTGAAATAATATATTATTAAATTATGATGGAGAGAAATTACGATTCTCATCCATTTCCAACTGATTTCATTTTATAAGATTTACATTTTCTTATTTAATACTATTACTGGCACATCGTATTTTTCTCAAAATGTTCACTCCCTCATGCACACATTTCGTGAATACGACTTCATTTTGTTACTCATATTTAGTATTTAAATGTGTATCATGCGTATTTTTTTAAATCGTTAATATTTATATAGCCGTCGTAATGCATAAATTTTGATATCATAAATAGTTTTTGAATACTAGCTAGTTTATACTGAACCAAATTTATTTAGAACGCACCACAAATATTTATTAAACATTCATACCTGCATAGCTCCTGTATCTGGGATAGTGTGAGTGGTAGGGCGTGGCCACGATGATGGCCACCTGGCAGAGCAGCTATGCAGTCATCCAGATCACTCTGAGCACAACTCTCTAAGTCTTGGCACCATACTCCTGTAGAGAGAGCGGACGGTATCGATTGTTTGATTAATGTTTTGGTATACCAAAATATTTAAAACTATTACATTTTTTCAAATTATCGAATCGTACGGCAATATGTAGACTGATTCTCGAATTGTAAGCTCATTGTTGTCTTTATAAATGACTTTTAACAACCCTTTTGATTTATTTTTAACACTCCTTGAACTCATATTAAGTTACTGATCCGAAAATCATTTACAATTTATACAATTAAAATTATATGTTTACATATTTAGTTAATAACACAAAGTATTGAATCTCTCTTACAAAACGTACCAAAACGTGGCATCGATTTATAATTTATTTGTTTTTTGAAGTTATTGAAGTTATATTTTTTTAGGCGCGTTATGAAAAACTGATGAGAGTGAAATTTTAAGATTCGTCACACAAAAGTTACAGTATGAAGTTGCAGCGGTTTCAGTTATTGAGACTATATATTAATACTAATATTTTGTACAAACTTCCGTTGGAGCCGTAGCTCAGATGGTAAAGCGCTCGCTTAGCATATGAGAAGTACCGAAATCGATACTCGGCGCCTCCAAGACAAGTTTTTTTATTTTTAGATTCTGCATTATATTTGTGTTTCGAATAATTTAAAAATGTTTGATGTCATTAATTGTGATTCTTTATTTATATTACTAATAAATCTAATATCCAAGTTTCACAGATAAATACTTATACAGAGAGGCAGATGATATTTAAAAACAATATTACCATTTGATGCAGATTTACTTGCTGATGATTTTAATTTATGCAGATAATAGATGAAATCAATATTACCATAAGGCATTTAGCTTTATGGTAATATTGTTTTTATCTTTATTTTGTATTCACTTTTCATACAGAATTAAAATATCAATTAGTTTATAATTTACTTACATCAGCGCAGCGCCATCTTTTGATAGATATGATTATTAATTTCACGTAACAAAAATACTTCAAGTACATAATATTGACGCAGTGAGACGCTTTTTCATTTGAATTTATTGGATAAAAAAATATAAATGCGATTTATATATGTGCTGATAAATTATATTCAGTAGTGATTTAAATTCAATATTTTGATTAATATATTTACTATTCGTAAATATTAGAGAAAAAATTGTGTTTATAGACTTTTTCAAGTGCTCCAATATAATTGACGTTATCTATCCGTATGTATTATTTAATGATGCCAAAGAAGTATAACTTCTCACGCGCGTACATAAGTACACGCACCCATTTTTTTTTATTTAACGCCCCATATAAAACTGCCCCATTTTTTAAATTGAAATTTTGGATCGACTCGCTTTATACATTGACTTACTTATATTACCTTGCTAGAGTATCTACATGTAATAAAGTAGTAGTGAATTTCTGCAATGCGCAAATATATTTTTAATTCATTTATATAAGAATATTTTTCAAGCAAGAAATTTCCTGCATAACTCAATAGAACTAGTGCAGTGGCGTAGCGTGCCTTGGCGGGGCCCCGTATAAAATTTTTTTGGGGGCCCTTATGAAGGGTACAAATTTCTCACAAAAAAAATATTTGCATAAAATTAAAATAAACATTTATTCATTGTAATTTTACAGACAGATAATTTTTACAAAGAAATAAAATTAAATATAGACTCTCCTTGCCTTTTTTTCAGCAAACTGATTTATTAAATCATTTATAGCTAATGATGACTAGTTTTCCTAAAGTTTCTGTCTCTATGGACAATAGCGACAGGTCTGACAGGCGCTCATTTCCCATCGAAGTTCTTAGGTAATTTTTTATCAGTTTTAATTTCGAAAAACTACTTTCAGCAGTTGCGGTTGTAACTGAAAGGGTCAAGAATAAAAAGCATGCTGTTATTACCTCCGGAAAACTGCATGCAAGACTCTTTTGGTCTTTGGAGGGTCTTTTTTAATTTCTGAGATAATGTTGTTCCTAACTGCGGTACCAAGCAAATTAATAATTTCATTTTGAATCGTAGGGCTTAAATAATTTATTTCGCCTTTCGGTTTTAAAAGAAGTTCTTTTAAAGTTTCATCATAATTTGATAGTAAACCTAAAATTGTCATAAAATTTCCAGAATCAGAATCATGACCTCTTAAAGGTAGATTACAAGATGCTAAATTAATTATAACATTAATTATACGATGCAATACATCTCTCCAGAATGTAATTTTACTATTGATTTCACTTTGCAATAGAGTATCGATGGTATTTCCTTGTAACCAATTATTATAAGATAGGGATGCATTAATATGCTGCTGTAACTTTTCATGGTCAAGTTTGCGTAAAATTGCTTCTAACGGAAAACCCATGTTGAGGAGTACGATTTGCTTCGACGATCTGCTAATAACCAACAGAAGTGGCAATACGGTTTGTTTAAAACATTAGAATAACATAACCATGGTCTTGGAATTTTTATGCCTGCCTTATTGAAATATGAATAATAATAGGCCGAAAAAGGTCGGTTACTTTCTGAATCTTTTGGAAACGGTCCTTGTGGTTTAAATGGACCTAATTTAAAAAGTATTTTTCGTTCGCATTCATTTAGAGCGTCACCAAAATTTCCTCTATCTGATGAAACCATATTACAATCTTCAGATATCTCAGAATCGTCGATTTGGGTTACTTCTATTGCCGGATGGACATCCGACGAAGAATGTGCTTGGGTTTCTTCTATTTCGGGATGGATATCTGATGTAGAATGTGCTTCAGAAGAATCTGAAAATATAATTGTCAAAAAATAAGAGCGAATGTTTTCATAAATTTCAAAAATATATGTTAAATAAATTACTATACGTAAGGTTACAGTTAGAGAGTGTTCAGACGTACGCAGGCTCTACGCGGGTTGTGCGTGTGTTAGTACAAAATCACCTGCACGCAAAATCACTCGCACGCGGCGCGGCGCTCGACCCGAACGCGGCGCGTAGCAATACAAAACGAACACAACTCGAGCTCGCGCACGTTTGAACACGCAATTTACAATACGGACTGATAATAGGTAAGGAAGAGTTCTCGTTTTTTTCGTTTTGAGGTACGAAACCCTAATAATCGACTTTAAAAACCCATTAACCGATTTCAAACAGTGATGAAATTTATATGGGACAGCCTTTATGTTATGTACATCAAAATCTTTTTTTTAAGTACCTATAACAAATACTTTTCTGAAAATCACATCCAAAATCAGTTCAGTTAAACCTGAGATAATCGCAAACAAACATACATAGTACTACTTAATCTCTAAAACTACAGAACCGATTTTCATGAAACCAAAACTGTTTCCTAAGTTGGAGTGTGCCTCACTTAAATCAAAAAGAATCATCTCGATATGAATGTCGTTGTCGATATAGCTTTTCGATCTTTTCGAGAAATTCGTAGACAAACATACAAATATACAAACATACTAATACTGGGTGTAAGGGAGAGGTTTCCGAAAACTTTAACCATGGCTTCAGACCATCAAGAATTTTATTTTTTGCGGAAATGAAATAAATTTTTCGCCTCCCCCCTCCATACAAAATTTTCGAGTCAGCTAACAATTTTGTATGGAGAGTCGATTACTTATTAATCAGTTCGGAAAGCTGTCCCTTACACCCCATATATAAACATACACTTACGTACGAAATTCATTGCTTGGAAACCTAAATGGATTATTTTATTATACTCAAATTATTATCCAATTCGAACAACCTCCGTTTTTGGAAGTGGGTTAAAAACAAAATTCACAATTCGCTACAGGTATACAGATAAGACAAATAGGTTGGGTAGTAGGTACATACCTTTACAATCTAAATCACTCACAGGAGCTGGTTTCTCAAAAAATGATGAAATTTTGGGTACTTTTTTTATGACCTCCTCCCTTTTCTGTTTACTTTTTCTTTTCGTAGCTCCGCTGGGATAATCTCTTTTCCTTTCACTCATTTTTTTTTACAAATCGCTACTAATACAACTAAACCAAAACAACAATTGTTTGTATTGTATTGCAATGTAATACACAATTAAATAAAACGCATAAATAAACACTGCTCTCCGTGGTTTATAATCGTATGTACATCGATTACTGTGTGATTCCCTCCCCCGTCGAAGCAAATGACTTAAACGGGGAAATCCCGCGATAAATACCCGATGTAGGATGTTGCCAACTTTTGATATTCAAAAGTTGCAAAAAAAGAGAAATTGTTTTTTTTGTCATTTGTGTATGGGTGGGGGCCCCCGTGGCTCGGGGGCCCCGTATAATTGATACGGCATATACGGCGGTAGCTACGCCCCTGAACTAGTGTAAGCATTTTTGTTGTAGTTGAAGCCGACATTTCAGCGAATAGTTTTATTATATATATTAAAAAATAAAAAAGTAATATATTCAAATGCGATGGAATCAAGTATTATTGACTGTTCTGTATTGACTACGTTGTTTTTACGGAGGGTTAAAGGATATTTAATTCAGTTTTTCGTCTATTTATTTTAAAAGTAATTCATTTGTTTTCACTTGTATTTAATTTTATTATTCGTCGTTGTTGGGACTATTTTTTAACGTAGTTAAAATCAAACTTGAAATTAGATATTCTTTTTAAGTACTTTCACAGAAGTGTTTACATTCTATAAAGTACTTTCTATATAATACACTCCAAGGAATATGGGAGTGTCTTATTGCAGAACTTACTCGTTACATATGTATGGATTACTTTTTGTTTCTGCAGCTGAAAAAGTTTATTTTTGAGCAAAAGGTTTTATCTTTACATGGATACTTTTCAGTTATTTTATTGCTGTTCTATTCTAATATTTTTACCGACTGTTTATTAAAGCCTGATGTTATCCCTTATTTTTTGTTTTTTCAAAAATATTTCCGATGACATACGGAAAATCATGATGGCGAAGGGTCTAAACGGATAATTGTATGGTATGGTTATAAATAATAGAAGATATAATGATAACAACGAGAAATACTTTACAAAAATAACAAATGTGCGCCATGTAGAAAATTGAGAGTTAAAGATCACTTTGCTAATTTAAAAGTGTCTAAGGAATTAATCAGGTCATGTCTGATAAAAAATGACAAGCTGCCATATTTACTTCATTACGTATTATAATGTAGTATGTTAACATTTTTTGAAGACTGTATGTAAACTTTAGAGGAAATTGAAAATATCCTATGTAATTGAAATACTTTCCTGTAAAAACTTTTACTTAGAGATCTATAATACTTTCTGAACGAAATTGAATAAAAGAAATCTAGAACGATAATGTTATATGAACATAGAAATTAATAACATTTCGAAACAAACTTAGGATTTAACTATGAAAAGTTTATTATGAATTTTGACTCTTTTTATGATTTTTGTCTGAATTCTTTTAAGCTCTATGCATATTCTAATTGCCTGCTGAAATGAAGCTCACTGAGATTAAAACAATTTCCATTTAAACTCTAGTACACATTTTATATTGTAAAAGTTCAAACGAATGTTCAAAACTGAAAACAGTCCATTTTATTTAGTAATTTACAGGGAACATTTAGCAGGTACTAAAATTTATTAGTACGTAAGTCATTAAAGTGCCACCAGTTCACATTATATTAGTGGACATTTTTGATATTTGAAAATGAAATAGAAACCATGAAGTAAAATGTTAGCTTTAGAATACAATGAATATTATTTTGCTACTTCAAATGATAGAATGGAAGATAGTTTTTCTTTCCCTAAAATAAGCTTATAATGTATAATTTAAAAGTAATTCCATAGATATAAAATGTCTTGTGTTATCGTGAATAGATAACACAAGGCATGATATACTGATTGTCGACCAGAATGAGATAGTTGAAATAATCCTCAAATATGTTAAATTCCTACTGAAGTTACTCATTTTTACTATCCTGCCCTAATATATAATCTAACTGGCATAAGTTTTATTTAATTATGATTTGTTATTTTATGTCTGGATTCATATAAAATAATGCTATTTTATTGCTTTTGTACCTATGTGTAAAACCAGTAATTAATATTAACATCCAAACGAGTACTTAAATACGAGTACATAAAATTGTTTTAGGTTTTGTAAGATGAAATATAAAGAAAATTCGATTGCTATGATTTTAGAAGCAAAATTATATTAATTGGAAACCTGAAAATGAGACAATTTTGCAAGGGATTTAAAAACAATATCAAAATACAGAGTAAATATTTTTACACGTCAAATATTGCCGATCAAAATAATATATGTGAGTAATTTTTTTTGATTCCCTAAAACACTAAAACAATTGCATTTATTACCTTGCAACAATTGTATTTATTTATTATATTAAAATTTTGCCTGGCCAGCACAGGTATTTTAAGTAAAATTTCTTTACGTATTCATATTCAGAAAGAAGAGAAACAAGGCAAACAAAAAAAAATATTTAAAAACAATATGTATTTTAATGCTGAAATATCCATATAGGACATCTGTACCAGCGAAATTTTTACACTATTTTTTCCATTATTACTCAAAAATATGAGTATAAACTTTCTTGAAAGCCTAACGAAAACAAAAACAAGGTAGTCTTACTTTATTTACGGTTCGCTGTTCACTGATGTCCTGTGTTATTTACGGTTCGCTGTTCCCTGATGTGGTGTTCTCGCGACGCCACCAAATGACAAAATTTAAAGCAAATGAAACTCTGTATTTTGTTTCGAAAAAAAATGTGGGGTATTTCTTCACAAAAATAGTTTTTTTTTCAAATGAAAGAAATTAGGCAACATCAGGGGTTAAGTGTGCTGATACATATGACCGTAAAAGTATTAAATTGTGGGGATCGAAATGTTCTGGTACAGTTGTGGTTTAAAATATTAATTTTACAAAAAATTAAAATGAGCAAAAAAATTATCTAAAAAATATCATTATTCATATACATTTTCCTGGATATCCAACAGGCATTCGATCGGGTCTGGCACAAAGGGTTACTATGCAAAATAAAGCAAGCACTTCCACACTCTTTCTACCCCTTGATGGATTCTTACCTTAGAGACAGAATGTTTCGAGTAAAACACCGTGACGCCAGGTCTTCCTTGTATAGTTGCCACGCAGGAGTACCCCAGGGATCGGTACTCGGTCCGGTGCTTTACAACATCTTCACGAATGACTTACCCCAGACACCTAATATTACAGTAGCAACCTATGCTGACGATGCTGCATTTCTCGCATGTAATAGCAGTCCAGAAGAGGCAAGTAAATTGCTGCAGGCACAACTCGATGACACAAATAAATGGTTGAACAAATGGCGTATAAGAGCTAGTGCCCAAAAATCTCACCACATCACGTTCACTCTGAGACGTGCAACTTGTCCTGCAGTCAACTTAGGTACCAACACCTTACCGCAATCGTCCTGCTTCAAATACCTGGGGTTTCATCTGGACCGCAGGACGACATGGAAAGACCACATCAAAAATAAGTGTAACGAAATCAATTTTCGATTTAGAAATTTGCTATGGCTTCTAGGAAGACAGTCAGCACTATCCCTAAGCAACAAACTAAGAGTGTACTGCTCCGTAATAAAACCCATTTGGACATATGGGATTCAACTGTGGTCATCGGCCAGTAATTCGAACATACTCTGCCTACAAAGAGCCGAAAACAATATACCTAGGGTCATATCAGGTGCACCATGGTACTCCCGCAATTCAGAAATCCACGAATACCTACAAATTTCAACCATCGTAGACGAAGCAAAACGCTACACAGCCACATACAAAGATCGTCTGAGATTCCATCCTAACCCACTTTCGCACATGCTATTGCAGCCCAACTCGATAAAGAGACTCAAGAGAGCTGACGTGCTTCCTAATTAGAGCGATTAAGGGCACTGGCCCTATATTCGCCCAAACAAGATACATACCACACTATCTACCTGCTTATAGTTCTAATGACTGATCGCAGGATATAAACAGAAAAAAAAAAAAAATTCATATGCATCACGCTTTAACCCACATATATAAATAAGGGCTTGCGCAGTTTCAACCATACCTGGATGATATTTGGTTTAGAACAACTGTGACGGCTCTTTCAAAACGCTTAGCACGGAGTTCGCATCGTGTCGTGATAAAATATCCACTATGACAGCTGCCTTAATAACTAAAACCGCTAACCTTGAACATCGACTCATCGAGGAGTTGGACACGTTTTATTTTTGCCTTGGCATATCTATCATCAGGATGACCTCTTTTACTTCTAATAATTTCATTCACTTCCTTTTTCTTCACGATATTTTTATTCAGTATTCGATAATTAAAACAAAAATTGAAAAAAAATGTCACACCAACGCTAAAAGCCTACATATCATTTTAGTTTTGTTGACACGTTTTGTAATATTTATACGTACCACCTTGACCTGGCTTAAACTCGCTATTCATTTCCTTATAAGATAAATCATAAAATAAAATAATCAGCTGCCAATTGGTCATCTATCTCAAAACACATTTTTGTCGAACTCTCCTTAGTAATAAGAGCACTATGCTGTTAAACGCATATAAATTATTTTTAATACTTTGAAAAAAAATATTAACAGTAAAATTTCATATTTTTCGAATTGTTTATTACCGAGATATCTTAATACTTACTTGTGGCTTGCTGGTGGTTCAAGAGTTAATTAACGTCATGGTAGGTTGAGATCTGTAAACTTTGTTATACTTTCTTCCTTTTCCACATTCCACACATAATTTTATCCTGCTCCCCTCGACTTAATTATCGGGACGAATTATAAACTTTGGTCTATATATGTTCAATCTATTACCCCTGGCTATTATTATGATGACTTCATTTAGATTTCCCTTATTATTAAGGGATCAAAGATATTGTTCAAAATGATATTTCGCCGTAATTTTGGCAGAATAACTCAATGGAATGGGACTTTACTTAACGATGTACGATCCATTGTTTATGGTGCAATCTTATGTAACAAGTTATTGTAAATTTTTATTTTAACTGATTATTCAATTAACCAATTGTATAACTAGGTTATTTTTAAAATATATTTCTATAAATTGACATTAATTATGAAAAAGAAGAAACACGATAGATGAAGTTCAGAATGATAACATTAATGTAATATATTGATAGTGAAAAATATGTAACAAATACTTTGTGTTCATGTAGGGTGCTAATTGAATGTAAAGTATAATTATTTTCCTTTAAAATTTATCACTTCATGCTAAACCAACAATAAATATAATTTTTTTATCAATACAAATCCAGTGGAGCTACATATAAAAAATATGGCTCTTTTCCTTCTCCTGTCATAATTTCACTTAATACATTGACCAAATAATAAAAGATAGATTAAAATTAGATAAAATAAATTTGAAGAGACTTCCATTTTTATGTACATATATATGTATATATATATATATATATATATATATATATATACATATATATATATACACATGTATATATGTGTGTGTATGCATATATATGATAAACATTTAATAGTATCTCAATAACTATGAAATTCAGAATGATCGCCATACCTATTCGGTAAATTTTAGTTTCAGTTTTAGATATAATGGACAATTTCAACAAAATATCTGAACCAAACTTAAATAAAATTGTAAAATTGTTGAATCGTTTTAATTTAGTATTTCAATCGATATTCCACATAACCTTCGAAAGTATTAACAATTGAAATATACGTAGATTTGTACATTTTATCAATAGTAGGACTATTGACTAGGTCACTATGTCAACTTTTTACGTCAAACTTCTCTTGGGATAAACGGCTGTGACAAATATGTAGACAGTGGATACCGTAGTGACATTTAAAGTGTTCCGTTTTTCTTTTTCAAGTATAACATCCTACCTGCTTGAAAAAACTGTGATAGAGTAAGATTTGAGAAAATTATAAAAGACATGCTTTTCAATTTGTATGTGTATAAAGGAAAAAAATATATAACGTATATGTAGTAAAAATTGAGTGGGATAAGAAATATGGGAGACCAAACATAACATGGGGCAACAAAGCTCCAATAAGTATGTGAAAGCATTTATGAGTAAGAATTAAATGAAAAGTTTTTCAAAACAACCTTGAGTAGTTTTCCAAGTCACTATTTACTAATTCCTTATGAGAATTGCCTTGAAGAAATAGGTAAGTGATTGTGCAGTGATTTTTGGGTAGAGCAAATTGCTAAGGGAGGTATATAAAATGTATATATATGTATATTACGAAAATAATATTTCTATTTTATGGTTAATAAAAGTCTCCTTATCAATAAAGTTCATCGTGTATGACGACCGAAGGTCAAAAGCAAAATCACATTACGGCACATATTAACGCAAATGGTGTTATATTTTGAACCAAACATGATGATGTTTCACGGGGCTTTCTCCATAGTAAAAGACTTTTCAAATCGATTTTTTTGTTAAGATCACAAAGGAAAAGTTTCTACTAAGTAGCTAGTCATCAAATTCATCACAATTTTTTTTAAATATAGAAAACAGTTGCTTCGCAAACAATAGAGTGAGTTCAATGAGTTCATTAAGCTCAATGAAGTTTGTGCATATCATTTAAAATTGCGCGGACCGGTAGCGTTCCGCTTGTGCGTTCAGACTACAGATCATGTCTTAAATTGCGGACTTCGCTTGAATACCACATATTAAAAATATCTAAATATTGATAAATATATGCGCGCCATTCATCCAGGGACAGTTTAACTTGAGTCAGTCTATAAGTTTTATCAAAAAACTAAGTATAAAAAAATATGTGATTACATGCGAACATATCAACTATGTTTCTATAGAGTTTTAGTGCAGGTTATTAGTGGAGTTTTTGGATATGGTATTCTTGTCGGGAATAATTTTACGCTTGTATCGAGGAACAAAATTCTATATACGTGTATAAAGTAAATTCATTAAAACATAGCGCACGTACCATGGGAATCATGTTTAAAATGATAAGTTACATATATACTTCATTAAAATTATGCGCTTATTTAGATTGCAACATTTACCAAATATACTTATAATAAAGTGTATTTGCGTTTTTAAGTATTAACAAGTATTTCGATAAGAGTTTATAGATAGAGCAAAAGTTAAAAAATCGATTAAATAAATTTTATTCAATGAAGAAAATTGGGTTTAAAAGTCTGGGATAGGATTCCCAGCTCCTAGTTTTTATTCGTTTGAATTTAATATTTACCATTATTTAATTCAAAATCTTTTGCCTAAATTTTACACCATTTTTGGTAAAATTATTGTCCAATAGTAAAAAATAGCAATTTCAAAGTAAATATTGGGAATATTCACGTGCGTGAGTGACAAGGATCCACTCGCAGCCCTGATGATAACCTGTGATCATAAGGCAATCTTGGGCAGCCTAGTTGAGGTCAAATTCCAATCAATACGTGTACAATGCGCAAGCATCTCAGCTCGAGGCTTCAGTGAAAGTCTTTCATTAACGTGACAACGGTGACGTTGCATATTTTGGACCCATTAACGGCAATGTGAAACAACGATTTACTAATAAACTAAGATTTTAATACATGCCTCAATATCGGACTTCAGGTTAGCGTTCATAGTCTTTATACCAGAGAATTATTTAATTTAATTTTAGAGCGTCAAATTTATTTCAGCTACTAAAATTCCTATCAGAATGAATGATATAAATTTCTTAATAGGCACCCGGAAAACACATATCTTGTTAGCTTCCACAGTTGCGCAATATTATCTAATAAATTGACTTTAGATTGAAATTGATCTTACGCACACTATTAGAAAGCTTTTTATTTTGTAGATATTTTTCTAAGCTGCCTCTATACAGTGAGATATCCTTTTTCACTTCTATTTTTCATTTGTAAACATTTTGCACTTAGCACAAATTTTTGTCTGATTTTTTGCTTGACGGGAACTAGTCAAGTTTTAATTTATTTTAAAATTTTATGGGGCAATTTTTGACGATATAGAAGCAAATAATATTTGAACAAAAGAGAAAAAACCGTGTCTAATATATGTATTTGAATAATATATTCAAGAAACCGATTACTCTCTTTCATTTAAACATGTTAATATTAGATCATCTCGTGAGGAAATATTCTAAAAAAATCATGCCAAAGCTAACAAATACCTTGCCTCAATATACATTATTTGTAGATTATTACGTCGAAATCAATTGAGCAACTTCCAAACGTAGGACTGGCTGACGTGAAATCTTCAAGTACTGCGCGGATTACGTTCAAATTATTGAAACACATTTTCTTCGAGGCCTCTACAGTTTCGGGAACAAGAAAAATTCACAGGGGAAAGTTCCGCAACCATCGTATTCCCCCGACCTGGCGGGGGAATACGATGGTTGCGGCATCATTAGTGTGTTATTTTTGGCCAAAAATTCGGGGACAAGCAACGATGTGGGAGCAGGGGCGTTATCATGGTGAAAAATCCAATTTTTGTTCTTCCACAAATCCGGGCGTTTCTGGCGGACTGCTTTGCGCTAATTGCGCATCACTTGCAGGAAATATTCCTTTTTAACCGTTCATGCGGCAGCGACAGCATTGGAATGATTGAGCTATGGTTTCCACGTTATAACCATAAACCTTTAACTCGTCATCAGTTATGACCCTCTGGAGCAAATTTGGGTCGTCGCGGACAGAGTCCAACAGCTCATTAGCAATATTAATGCGATGCTGCTTTTGGTCAAAATTGAGCAATTTTGGTAAGAATTTCGCGGCGATCCGTCTCATGGCCAAATCATTGGTTAAAATCGAATGGCAGGTGATTCGACGTTTATCCAATACTATTTTCTTCACTTCATCAACTTTTTCGTCTGTTGTGGACGTGCTCGGGTATTCGGAACGCTTTACGTCGTCTACATCTTCCCTGCAAAATTTGATACACATTCTTTGATTTATGTTACGGAATAGGCAAAATTCGAAGACGACTCAAAACACGTTCAAGCAAAATAGCTGTAAAGAATTTACTGATAATTCAAAATGGCCAAACTCTTTAGCATAAGTTAGGGATATGAGTACCAACATAACGCCCCGAAAACGAAAATCGAGTGTATATAGCCCGCAGAAATTCGCGATACTTTTTGAACAGTCAATATATATATATATATATATATATATATATATATATATACACACACATGATATTCATTACTTTTACAAAAGTTCAAATTAACTTACATACAAATCACTATTACAGGTGCCGCCCACACGAAGAATTAGTTTTATAAGGAGTTTAGTATCTGAGCAACGAGCAAATTGCATATTAATTTTTCTTCAATCGTCACTTTTTTAATTTCATCTACATTGAAATTAAAAAAAAGCGTACTTTGATCCTTATTGTAATAGAAATAGATAATAAAATAATTTAATTATTTCTAATATCCAATATGTCTGTTGTGTTACTTCTAATGATTTATTACTGAAATATTCTCACCTGCCACAAGGTATGAGTCAATAAGGATACTGTTATCTGTCTCCGCTGAGTATAACTGGAAGTAAGTATGGAGAATTAGAAGTGGATAATTGTATGGAAGTCCCAGATGGAGTGAAGGCACCAGATAAAATATGTAAACTGAATAAATACATGTTGTTTTTTATTGAAGTTTGGTTTTGTTCAGTCACAAGTAAACAATTGTATTTTCGTAGGTCATTTTCATGGCATTAAAGCTTTGTTGATTTTATATGTTGACAATGCTTTGATTATGTTCAGTCAAATATGGTATTAGATGAAATTGTAAGTTACTTGAAGCAAGGGTTTAATATCAAAGAGTTTAATTTAAATTGCTTTGTTCAGTTAGAAATTTTATAAACTGATAATTCAGTGTTTATCAGTCAAAGACAATATATTAAACAGATAACAAGTAAATTTAATATGAGTACAGCACACCCCTGTAACACACCTGTTCATGTAAATGTTCAAATAACTAAAAATGTTGATAATGAGTAGAATAATTTTCCTTACAGCTATAAGGTCATTATATTTTTATCTATAGCAACTAGGCCAGATATTCCATGTGGTGTCAATCTGAAAACTAGTTAAGAAAACCAAGTCTACATCATGTTACTCAGCTTAAGAGAATAATTCGTTATCTTAATAAAGCTAAAAATTTATGTAAAAAGTATCAAGTTCGTGAAAATTTGATTCGATTTTCAGACTCAGATTTTGCTAGGGATTTGGATAAAAGAAAATCAACCACTTGTTACATTTTTACGTTGATTTATGGTCCTATATTTTGGACTAGCCAAAAACAATTTTGTATTGCCTTATCAACAACTGAGGCTGCATTTATGGCTGGATGTGAAGCTGCCAAAAATATTTTACGGTTAAGATAGTTTTTCAAGGAAATTGATATTAGTCTAAATCGCACAACTTTGTGTTGCTAATCATAGTACTATTAAACTTATAAATAATACAGTTTACCGCAAGAAGAAAAAACTTGTTATTGTTAAATTCAATTTTATTAGAGAATGAGTATAGTAAAAGATAATTGATATTAAGCATGTGTAAAGTGTGTTCTGAACAACTGGCTTATATTTTTACTAAAGCTCTACCCACTCTTATATTTGAACATATAAGAGATATAATATTGTAAACTTATTAATATATCCCGAAATATATAAGACGACCGAAAATGAAGCCAGTTTATTTTCTATTCGTTTGGGCATGATTTAATAGTGTTTAGGGCAAAGGCGTATATAATTACATATTGTCACGAGAATTTAACAAACTTTGAATAAGAAAAGAGAACGAAGTATATGAACTCGATTCAGCTGGTGAACAACAAATGACACGTGCATGAGTATTGAGGTCAAAAAGTTATGATAATTTTTTGTACAAATCGAAATAAATCGAAATAAACGAATTAAATTAGATTACAACTCGTACTATTCGTAGAAATATCGTAAATTTGTTTTGAATAAACTTCTGTTAATGCTATTTTTTTATTTATTTTGGGTTTTTTTAAGTAAAAGGGAGGAAAACATATTTTTCGTGGATATTTCTAGCAATGTCTCTAGAACTTATATAAAGCTCTGACTAATTGTTCTGAAATTATAAATTAATGTCTTTATAGATTAATACTTTATTATATAATAAAGTACGTAAAATTAAAAACAACTACAGTAATTTATTAGCCTCCTCAGAAATTTTAGTGTAAATATTTTTGAGTTTTATTGAATTTATGTGGAACTATTGAAATATGTATGAGTTACTATTCAATGTATTTTTGGAACATTTTTAATAATATTTCTAGAACTACTTTATTAATAAACATCCACAAAAAGTTTTGGGATTTTCGAAGTCGCTATTTTGATTCATATATTAAACGACACGGGCAATTTAAAAAAAATCGCTTGTTTTATTTACCCCTCCAAAATTCCCATGGAAATATTTTGCAGCAGGCTAACTATCAAAATGTTTGTGGGTTACTATACTTCATCATTGTACCAAATTACAGGTTTCAACTTCAAACAGGTTCTGAGAACAAAGGCTGTAGCAGATGGACAGACTGGAGAGCAGAAGTGATCTTGTAAATTCTACATGTTTTTCTTTTGATATACGGAATACTAAAACTTACCCAACTAACCTTAGGCCAGGAAACAAATTTTGCTTGATATAGATTTAATACAATCAAATGAAACTACGTGATGTAGTGTTATTTCTACTTTCTTTAAGTTCTTTATCACGACCTAGGTTTCGTTATATTACATCTTCAGATGGGCTATTAGCAAAGATGAATTGAATCTTGCATTGAATTAGCAAAAATGATTGAATCTTTGTTAATAGCCCACCTGAAGATGTTATAATACTACGAAACCTAGGTAGTTGTAAAGAACTTAAAGAAAGTAGAAATAATACTACATTATGTAGTTTAATTTAATTGTGAATAATGAATTTCTACAAAATTAACGCCAAATATATTTAATAATTTATCAGAAACTGTATTGAGGAACCCAGACAATCGGAGAAATATCTTGTCATCCGGATCTATATAGAGTTGTCTGTCTATTTAAATGTAAATATCTAAGTTTAACTGTATATAATTTAATATATAAGAATATTTCTCAGAGCCTAATCCTCTCAAGTCTGCGACTATAAATTTTTAAAATTTGTATTTTTTAAAAATATGACAAAATTAAAAAATGACATATTTTTTAAAAATATAACATATAAAAATTGTTAATAATAATATTGTAATTACTTTTATCGATATTTACATTTTAAATCTTATCACGTGATACGATCTACAATTTTTTTGGACTCTTTTACTTCATTCAATTTGAATTTATTGCGTGATTACGACGACTCATCTGGAGTCGGTTTATGTTCAAATAAATGTTTCGGTAAGTTTAAACAATGTTTAAGATTAAATGTTAATACATCAATATTTAGTCAAACACGTGTGGTAATGCATTACAATACACCCATTAATATTATCCGTCTTTTGGTTACGGTTGTCAAGCTGTTGTATAACATCTGCTTCTAATATTTTAAAGCCGCGGTTCCGACCGAGCGAAACAGAAGTCGAAAATTCTTAATGGTACAGAGCGATAGCGACAATAACGATGTAATATTAAATTTTTACGTGTAATAATTATTTTTATTTTCACGTGTCCTCATTATTATACATCAAAAATGTATTATTTTCATGTTAATGTAATTTTCATAGTAATGACAATGTAGAATTTTTAAACCCCCCATCAAAATGTATTGGCGCTTAAAACTTAACACTTCGACGACATTCTAGCTGGTGATTATTGTCCTTGAAAGGCAGTTTTTATTAACACACGTATATGAATTATTCATTCGTGTATAATTTTCCTTCCATAACTGTCATTTTTCGATTTACACTCATTGGGTAATCCATTAAAACAACACCAATGAACACAATGAAGCAGTTATGAAATTTGTCACCCTTGTATATTATTTATGATCAACGTATAAACAAATTTGGGTGAACATGTTTTCGTGAAAGGTTTTTCATTTTATTAGTATTATTAATTTATATTTATTTCATTTACATAAAACTAGAGTTTTTATTTGGATTTTTTAAAAATATTTATATCTACGGACGTAACAAAAAAATGAAATATGTGATCCGAAAATATAATCATCCTTTTGTTGTTTTGGGACACTAACTTGGGATACAGAACTCTTTCAAGAATATTTTGAGATAAATAATCGAATGTTTAACATGCAAAATGATACATAATATTATTTTATTCATGTTGCCTTGTAAACTGAATAATGTTACTCAATTACTGCAAAAAAGAAAAAATTTAAATATTATAAAATTATTTTCCCAGTGCATAATAATTGGAATCAACGATAAATATTTCATAACTATGAGCTTCTTCACCCAGTTCGGGAACCCAAGTATTTTCATAAAATTTACCATATAAATATTTTTCTGTCAATAATTCCAGAATGTTTACGATGCTTGAAAGTTTTATTTATGAATCGTTAATCGAATAGTATAAACTGTAAAACTCTAGTAGTTACGACATATCCGTCCGTTTATCTGTTCGTCCCTGTGTGTCATTCCCTTTTTATCTACAATTTTCGACTCATGTAAATAAAATTATATGCATGAAATAGACGTTAAATTAAAATGTAATAAATGTAATAAAATATAAGGAAACATTTAATGTACTTTCCTGGATAAGTTACATTTCACCGTTTAGGTTTTATTTTCCATTTTTAAATTTGAAACCACGTTTTCAAAATACAAAGTTTCAAAGTGACGTGAAATGTGTTTGCATAAACTATTTTTTAAAGTACGGGGTTTTAAAATGGTGTACATGATTAAAACTTTCAAATATACCTAATTCAGGTAACTTGCGTCAACAGTTTAAAAAGACGTAGACAACTGCGAAACTACAATGTGCATGTTTTGATAAGCAATGCTTCTATTGTTTTAACTATATGTTTAGAAAACATAATACTTCTCAGTTTAAACTACCGTAACAAAAATAATTATTAAGCATATTATTACACGTCAGTATTCCATACAAGAAGTTAATATGTTTAATGAAGAAGTATTTTTGCATTGAAAATATTAAAGAAAATTAAATTGATCTTGATGCGTTTTATTAAAACATTTTTTATAAATATCCCTATAAGTTGGTAAGCGGCACATAAAAATAAGAAATAAGACTTAGGATGAAAATATCAGGCTTGACATAAATTATGCTATAAAACCCAGTGCCTAACTCACAGATTCAACCAAAGCAACGAACATGGAATAATGAGAAGACAAATGGTTTCTAAAGTACGGTATAACAAAATACAAGGACGCCATAGGGCATAAAATTATAATTGTTTTTGTCGTGGAAACTCAGCTGTTCATAAATAACCTTTAGCTTATGCCGCCACAATAATTTCAAATAGTGGAATAAAATAATTTTTATATTATCCAAATAATTCACAGCAGAGAAGTTAGTCAACCTCGTTTATTTAACAAGACCATCTGGTCATTTTAAAACAATTATTCGAATTCTATAAAACGCAAGCAAGTACTTCATAAAAGATCTGATATAACGTGGTAAAAATTAGCTCTACTTCCTGATTTTTACCACGTTATATCAGCAAAGAAGAAAATTGCTCTTTGTTATCTACTTCATAACAAAGGTTTGTGTGAAAATTATAGTTTATTATGAAATATGCTAATTAATTCCGGACTATATAAAATTATGTAGTAATTCTGAAATAATATGTTTTTTCTGACTATCTGTCTATCCGATTACTTGTTTTAACTTTTACGCGTTCTGGCATGCCTCACTAACCAATCAAAATTTACTTAAAATCCTTCTTAATTATTTAACTAAATCCTCCAATGGGCTAAATGTAAGGTTTAACAAGTTTAGAATGCAAGTGTCTCGTACATTAAATTGAAATGCAATGTTAAATTACATTTTACACAAAAATATTTCAAAATTCTTTAAATGACGCTAATTTTTCTACTTTAGGAGTCCTTTTGGATAAGTTAATTATTTAAGCGTATATACGCTATTCGTAACATATATTATGTGTAATAGTACATGTTAAGATAACAATATATATGCATGGTTAACTTTCAATAATTTTATATGATTTCATCTTAAAAGTTCGCAAACGAAAAAAATAATCTGAGCTAAAAATTATTATATTCAAAAAGCAGACTCAATAGTCGTTAAAAAATTATGAATATTATTTTGCGGTCGTAACCAGAACTTTTTTTATAATTTTGCGGTAACTGAGACACAACTATGTTTTCTTTAAATGGAGCAATTCAATAAAACATTGTTCACTGAGTTAGTTAGTACCGCAGTTAAAGAATAAAACAATTTGCCGCTGTATCAGTGAGAATACAATTTTTTTAAAAGTTAAAAGGGACGTATTGTTTATAACATAATATATGGTTTTCATTTTTAACACTAAACTGCAAAATTGTATAAAATAAAATACCTAGGTATTTCTTTTGAATTCGTTTTTATTAAAAATGACGGCTGATGTGCAATGAAGTAATGAAAAAAAATTTGTTCCATAAAGTATATAAATATGTGTTATGTTATAAAGCAACTGAATTATAATAACGAGGGTTTACTTAGTGTTGCTTCTCGCGTGAACAATAGAGAAAAAATTTAAAAGCTTTAGAAGATATCTAATTCTTTTTTCAATTTTCGCACTCACCAAGTTGTTCAGAAATATTCAGTGTATCAAATTATATAAGTAAATTAATTATATTTATTATTTGCAAACTAGGAAAATGGGTTATTTTAATTATTATAAGTTAATATTCAAACCTAAAATACTGCAGGGGATGTCGCTGAATTCAAGGCAGTCAATAAAACCGTTCTATATTTTATGCAACAATACAAAATTATCGATTATTTCTGTTTTCAAATTAATTTAAAAAGAAGTTATGAAAACAAAACTTGAACCAGTTAAAAAGTTATAAATAGAAAATTGTTCTAAAATTGCTCTTATGAAGGCGGTAAAAGAAAAATTACAGGAAATGAATTCAGGACATATTTATAACAAACCGATGTTATTATTTTAACGTAAATTATTTTTTAATCAAACCAGAAGTATTTTGTTTCTATAATATTCTTTCTTTCTCTCCGTATATTTATAAAGGTGTAACTAAATTATTTTGAATGTTTTACCCTTGATGTAATGTTTGATTTGCTACGAAATATGATTTGATATTATTAAAAGACCTCCACAACACGAACACTCACCACGTCAAATATAAAGATTTGAAATATAAACAATGCTATTTGAAACTTTTACATTAAGAATTACCAAAAGAAATACATAATTGAATTTAAAACATTTTTTCAAGTTTGATAAAAAGAACGAAATTATTAGGAGGTTTCAATGAATCACTTTAGGCTGATTAATTATTTGACATCACTACATTGTAACATTATTTAATATTATTAAAGTGCTTACAATATATTTGATAAATATTGTTACATGGAACAAACCTGCAACCAGCAACGCGATCAAGAAAACTTGATCTGCGTGTCTGCCCATTCTTACTGGTTTACACTAATAAAAAATTAAAGTAATTTGTTATTTTCTCACAAGAATAATGCAAATTATTAATCTAATCGAACCTGACACACGAAATTTAATATTATAAATTGCAAATGTCAATTTTGTAAAATTTAGTTTGAAAGTCAAACGCAAAGTTTTTTTTCACAACTATTTCATTTTCCACTTTAAAACAAAAATGTGTTTAATTTATTAAATAAATTTCACGTAAAAATATCTATTACATTCACTATTTAATACATTTTACGTAAAAATATCAAACTCCCCGAAAGAACACGATGTAAGTCATGGCGCAACCAAGACGACGTGCTGCGCCGTTCCCGCCAAAGGGATGACTGAACAACTTTTGCACGAGCCTTCCGCCACAGATATTTCGTGAATGAATGCTCTGTTCACAAATAGTTTTTTTTTTAATAATCCACTTATATTAATAATCCACTATGTTAATAATCCACTTTTATTAATAATCCACATATATTAATAATCCACTTGTATTAATAATCCACTTATATTGATAAGTCACTTATTATTAATAATCCATTTATACTAATAATCCACTTATTATTAATAATCCACTTATATTATTAATCCACATATTATTAATAATGAACTTATTATTAATAATCCATTTATATTAATAAGCCACTTATATTAATAATCACTTATATTAATAATCAACTTATTATTAATAACCCACCTATATTAATACTCCAATTATATTAATAATCCACTTGTATTAATAATCCCCTTATATTAATAATCCACGTATATTATTAATCCAATTGTTATTAGTAATCCACTTATATTAATAATCCAATTATTTTTCATAATCCACTTATATTAATAATCCACTTATATTAATAATAAACTTATATTAGTAATCCAGTTATGTTAATAATCAACTTATTATTAATAACCCACCTATATTAATAGTCCACTTATATTAAGAATCCACTTGTATTAATCATCTCCTTATATTAATAATCCACGTATATTAATAATCCACTTATTATTAGTAATCCACTTATATTAATAATCCACTCATTTTTAATAATCCACTTATATTAATAATCCACTCATATTAATAATCCACGTATTATTAATAATCCACTTATATTAATAATCCATTTATATTAATAATCCACTTATTGTTAGAGAGTGAGGCCAATAATAAACTTACGAATGGGTTTTTCTTCAAATATTCGCTTCAATCAGTTAATGGTATATAGGTAGTAAAATATTTAAAAAATCTTAAGATTTCTTTCAAAAATAGTTATTAGCATAAGATTAATTTATTGAAACTAGGATCGACTCGCTACTTGTTTTTCTAGTGTCTACAAAAGAAAATGCGATAAGAAAATTTACAAAATCGTTTTGATGAATAAATTAACATCAATAAAAACTAGTTCACAGGTGTGCATACGAGGTCAAATCACGTAATTTCTTAAAAATTACGTGATATGTAATCATCGTTATAGTTTTTAGTTAACTTCTTATAACAATTTTTAATCTATTTAGATTTCAACGGTTATGGAAATTGGGTAGGAAATGACATGTGTTTGTGAATATTTTTAGCAATACCCTTAGAACTTTATTTTATAAGACGAAAAAATTTAATAAAGTCATCATATCCTCATATCGCTCTTTCAAATGAAATCATATGCAAAAGCAGTGATTTCAATTAAAAAAGAAATAAAACATAGACTGAAAATTCATACATTTCTTGGAACATAAAAACGAAGTGTGATATCAATTATAGAGTAATAAATTATAAGGTTGATATTAAATAGCATATTCTATGTATGCAAGAATAAGATAAACAGACAAGGAAACTGCTTAAGAAAAAAAAAATCACTTGACCAATGAAAGTCCTGAAGCAAGTAAAGAGGAACAGGCCTCTATACTAACCTTGAACCCGTACTTCAATGATTTAAGTGTCAATGTAGAATAACTACATGAGTATACGAAAAAAAAAATACAGTAACCTTACAACGTGAATGCGTTGAAAATATATTTAGATAAATTTCGGGACTTTTGACAGATACTCGTCCAGCGTAGGAATATGTAACCCAGTCAGTAAACTGTTTTCTTTTTTTGAAAAAATACCTACAGCGATTTTTAAATAAGACTTATCAATGGGTCCGTATTAAATATAAAGCTATCTTGGTGTGGAACAGATGTGTGTTCGTCAGCTGCCGTGTTGATGAAATCCTTTCGGTGTATGAAGGAAATACATTAGACTTTAGAAATACATTAGAAAAAAAAATTGTGAGCCGTCACAGGACGCTTCTCAGATGTGAAACGTCTAAATTTGTTTATATTTTTAAATTGAAATATTCTTATGAACAATTGAATTGCAAACAAAGAAAACAAATTTCCATATAGTTTTAATAATAAAATCTTAATTTAATTTTATTATTTTATTTTTATAAAATAATTCTTTACAGGAAAATTTCTAACAAGCTATCGTAAATAAATGCTTTTGGCGTTTTAAGACGTTTAAAATTCCAATTTGAAAATTGACAATACACGAAGGTTGTATGTCAAGAGACGTCTTGCAATCATAACGTTTTAACTCCCATCCAAATTTGCCATTAGCTATTTTACACCAAAAGATAAAAATTAATACTTTCGGAGTTTTACTTCACATAAGCTCAATTCGTATATTTCAAAATTCACAACTTTTAATATTCTATAATGGAAGTAATTATCCTGCAATAAACAAAGAAGAAAATAAGCAGAACTAATTCTATTTTTGGTCTCAAAATTACTAAAAAAGAAGTAGTTTTTTTTGGGAAAAGTGCACTTATTCTGATAGATGATATGTACAAAAGTGGAATGTATATTTGAGCCATTATATATAAAAAACAGCCCTAGCTTCACTAAGATGGCTATTGGTCATTGTAATAAAAGTGGTTTCTTTTTTATAAAATTTTAGTCTTGTATAGACGGCTATGGGAGAAACAGTCTACACTTAGTGTTTAATTTCCCTTTTTTATTAATTTCATTGAAACAAAAAATTTATTAGAAGCTGTTGGTACTTGAATTTTAATCACGTGTCTAAGGAAATCATTGGAATTTTTGTTGTTAAAACTATTTCCATTATAAATAGTATTCAAGAATGTATTGCCCCTTTCATAAGGCTTATGTAAATTTATTTGAGAGAGGTATTTAAATATTACGTAAAAACTTGAACTACACATTAATTCACAAATTTGTGCACGAAATTTCAAATCATCTCCGGTAGCAGTAGCATGTTCAATATCACAAAGCTCTGTTCTGTAACACGTTAGCTTTATCTACTTACAATAATTCAATCCAGGTCAGTAAATATTATTGCTCGCAGTATAGGGCCCAGCGCAGTCAAATAACTGTACTGTATTGTTAGTCCGTAAATTGGTGCTAATTATTGCACTACTAATATATTTAGCTTTAATATATGTAACTTAGCTCTCATAATCATGTTTGAATACAATTTTATTTTGAGATTGATTTACCAAGACATTGTGTTTAATAAATAAATGTACGATGATATTTTATATGAGCAAAAAAGTAAAGTGAATTTAATTACATTTGCAAATTGTGTACGGAACTTCAAAATTCTTTAATAGTTTGATTTACAATTGAGTCTTTTTACATATGTGAGGCGGGTTTAAATTTTTAGTAAGCCTTGAAAATTAATGACTTTGTAAATAGGAATTTCGAGTGAATTTAAAATATTTAAAAATTCCACTAAGAGACGTATGATTTTTTTCCGGATCTAACAGAGCGTCCACTGAATTGTACACTCAGGGCGGTAAATAAAATTTTGGAAGCACAAAATCAATAATTTGACGTTTATATTCATTGTAAAGGATTGTATAGTATTTATTATAAAATTAAATTCAGAATGAACGCAATCGACTAATGAAAAATGTCAAAGGAAAACAATTAATTATAGTCAATAATAATGTTAACATTACTCATTGAGAGCTGACCATAATCTCTTTAGGCATTATTCAGCAAATATTTATTTAATTCTGAAGAAATTACAATTCTCATATTTGTGTTAAGTTACTAACATACTTGGCTAAAGTTGTTGAAGCATTTATTTCAAAGGCTCTGATTTCTCTTGGGATAACAGCCAAAAATTTAGGAAATCCCCTGGGAACAAAACTGTACAGCCACTCATAACAATGTAGATGACGGAGAAAATTTTGTGAGACTTGTGTCGACATACCAAAATTTTAATGAATGATCTGCAGCAGTTTTCCAATACCGTTTTGTTTTGAAATACCGTTGTGTGCATAATGCACGCAAGAGACATCATTTAAAATATTTGACGTTATATTGAAATAAATACTAGCAATATTTCCGAACAATATGACGTCCACTAAATTTGACCATGAAATTCAACTTTAATGTGTAGCTAGTTAATTAAGAGTATTTTTTCAAGTATTTTCTCCTGAATGGGAAAATAATAACATTTTCACATATTTGTTACTCATTGATAATGGCATGCCATCAAAAACTTTTCTCTGGTCAGAGTTCAAAGGCGCTTATCTTGGGCACGACTTACAATAATCAAATATTATTCCAAGACATATTTTTGCCACATACAGTAATTATCGCTTTAACTTACTTTAGAAAAAGGAGGAGGTTCTCAATTCGTCGGAATCTTTTTTTATATATGTTCAGCGAGTGGACCGATTTCGATGATGTTATTTTTTTAATTTCAAAGAGGATACTTTAGAGGTGGGTCCATATAATTATGATGACGATTTGAAGATGTAGTCTAAAAATAAACGATGGAACACCTTAATGAATTGTAATCAATCATGATTCAAGATATTTGCTACGGATAACAAAATACGGAATAACCGGAATCAACTTGTGAATATCAAACGTCATCTTTCTGCACCTGTAATAATCATCTGTGGGGTTCCACAAAGCTCGCATTTGGGACCCCTTCTCTTTGTAATATTTATTACCGATCTAATAAAAGTACTTACATGTCCCTGTTTACACTATGAGGATGGCTTTAAGAACTACACCATCGTTAATGACGTTAAAGGCTGTCTAAATTGACAATAAAACCTGTTTGCAATAGGCGAGTGGTGTAGGCACACCACTAATAAGACGTTTCAAAATATCGAAAAATGCTTTATTATCTCCTTCACTACTTTAAAAATATTTTTTTATTTAATTATGTGTTGGGTAGCTTGACCCTACAATGTAAGTCTCTTGTTAGAGATCTCAGAGTTTACTTTGAAACTGACATTCCGTTCTCATTACGATCACATTGTTCATAATTGTGCCCAAGTTCTAGGATTCGTCTCTCGTTCCACTAAAGAATTTAAAAACCGTCACACTTTTACATACTTATATTGTTAACTAATCAGAAATATCCTCGAATATGGGTCAGTTATTTGATCTTCATAGTATAAATCGCACTGTGATAGAACTGGAAAATTACAAAAGGGGTTCTTGAATAATCTTTGCTGCAGACTTCCTTTTAGATGAGAGTATAAATCCTATGAAATCCAAATACAGGGATTTCATTTGCATCACTAGCGCTCATCTATTATATTTATATAAAATCATACATTCGCATATTGATTGTCCTTATCTTCTCTCTCTCTTCAACTTCAACGCTCGACTTAGTTCCCATATACCATTACAGAAATTATTCGTACTATAAGTTTATAAAAATAACATCTCTTTATATATTTATTATCTTTTTATATTATAACTCCATAATACGAATGTGCCTATTGCATAACGATATTGTTTCTCAACATCCGTCCATGGAGATTTTTGAGCCAAATTATTAACATTTGAAAAGGAAATACAAAATATATTATTTATAAATTAAAACCGGTTACGATAGAATTTATATTTTGTTCATTATGTAACTTTTAAAAAATAACTTAATTCTAATTAAAATTTGTTCATTTACTCGATAGCTTTTGATGAAATTTGGTATGATAATAATTTATATCCAAGAGCAAGATAAGAGGAAAAAACCTAATAAATATTCTTCTTTCGAATTTTACACGAGTGAAATTCTGCAGCATAGCTAGTACTAAACAAACTAACCCCGTATTAATTCAGAAACATGGTTGGACCGTTTTGCGTCAAAGGTAGTAAAGTTATTCGGTTACAAGAGAAATAAATAACTTCATAAAAGCTAAACAATTAAAGAATATAATAGTAGAAACGGCTTTAGCATAGCAATCATCACTCGCAATAGAAATTTAGTTGCTCTCAATCTAGTGTGACGGTTTATATTTTATTTAATAATAAAGTTCATAAAATTATGTTTGTCATTTTTAATAGGGCCTACTGTCAGTAACGTACCAGTGTATAGGCTAAAAACTAGCATTTCCTTACCTTTATGCCAGATATATGTTTCCGATTATAAACAAAAGAATTTATGAAATATGGATGAACCAGCATGAAGGACTTATAATTTTTCCGGTTCCAACCTAATTAGTTTCTATTTAGTTTTTGTAAGACGTAGCTTTTAAAATTTAAATGGCATAATTAAACGATAGAAAATAAATTATGATTTGTGTTCTTTTAGCTTAGAGTTATAAAACAAAAAAGTCCGTGGATAATTGAATCGTTCTTTGTATTTTATGAGGCTTTGAAAATATACATAAGTACATAAGTGCACACTTATATAAAGAAAGACACCGATTTTATTCGAATTTGTACACTAATATTTCATTTACTCGCACGCATATTCATTAACATGCATTGTCATTCCTGCTATATACTAACGCAAATAAACTTTCGTGAAATTATAATAAAAACGAAGCTATGAAAAACCCGAAAAGTAGAAAAAAAAGTTAGATTATCATAATTTCTCTGAAAGATATTTTTTTCAATTGCGTCTTTTTACTTCTACTTCGTAAATAGGTTTTTGTCCCTAAAAAGCCTAAACAATGACATTCTTACATTACATACAAATATGGTGATACATCGTTAGTTAAAATCGGTTCAGCAATTTTTGGACTGCGATCGAAGAATTTTACGTAGATACAAGCATAGACCGTTACATTCATTACCCTTCCATTGCTGAGCCGCAGTCGGGTAAAAATATTGATAGCACAAATTTGCATATTAAAATTCCCGGTGATGATTAGACGAAACATAATTTTTAACAATATTTTAAATCTTTAACGTTCCATCTGTTCCTCTATTACAGCTATTTTTCACAAAAATCATTTTACTTAAAGACTCCAAATCGGAAATATTTCTAAAGCAAAATAAACTGACACTCAACACTTAAATATGTTGTTGTAGAAATTTTTGAAAGCGCAGTGAAGTATTTTTTTTTAATTTCATGTTTCGTAGAGGAATCAAACAAAAGACCAAGTTACAATATTATAAGACATTTAAATTTATACTTCCCTATATTTTGTGTCAGGTAATTCTAGAAATATTATTGAAAATTTCCAAAAGGAACGTATTTCTCCCTATCTCTGAAACTGTTGTAGTCAAAATTACGAAAAAAGTTTAACTTGAATTTTTTTAAATTTATCGCAGAAACTGAAGCAATGATTGTAAATTTCAATGTTTTAGAGCTGCTCACGATAGTGAGGAAATTTTTTCTGATGAAACGTATGTTTTCAGGCAATATATATGTTCAAAGTGCAAAATAATTTTTTAATAAATATTCTATACGTTCTTAAATGTTTATATGTATACGCATTAACCTGTACAAAACCCACTCTTGACAAAGTTCTTCTCGTATATACAGGTTTCATTTTATATATTTAACCGAGGAACGGGCTGTTTTGGATGCTATTAAGATCTAGTTAATTCCTTACGTCTTTTTCGAATAGTCATATATTATTAGTTGATTGAAAATAATGTTAAATATAACTTTTACAGTTAATTTACAATCCATTGGTTTTCAAATATTGTTACTGGTTTTGGGGTGTTGACTTATCTTATATTTGCCGCTAATCGATTTCTCAAGATACAACGCTAATATGTGAAATTGCTAAATCATTATTTTTAAATTTAGAAATATTAATTAAATAATAACAATAATCAACTTATAATCTGATTAACAAGCTATCGAAAATAAGCAAATGTATATTCACATTTACACTTTTCGAGCAGTGAAAATAACACTTCCCGTGGGTTCGCATTAGTCTAGTTACACTTATATTTCAAATATAGAGTAACTAGACTAATGCGACTATCCCCTTATAGAACTAACTAGCTGCCGGTCTCTGGCTTTGCTCGAGCCAAAATAAACCACAGTTAAATTTTTTTATTAATTTATTAGATATTAATTGTTAACCGTCAGTGATTTTTCCAAAACGCTGAAATGTTTCCTTGTTTCAATCTTACAATCTAATTTAATTTTTAACTCTAAATTTAATTGTTTCGCAATTCACATAAAATCTTTCAACTTCATTTAATACTTTAAAGCTCGTATTTCTCGAAACCTTAGCTTTCTTGGGAGATACCGGAAAAGCGAGGAAAATATAGGTATGCACCAAGTTTCAAATTTAATTTGCTTGGTGTTTTAATATTTCGCGATGAATCAGTAAGCTAGTTGTTTTTGCTTTATGCGTAGATTACACATATTGTCAATACTTGTATTTTCTTAGTTTCTAATTTTAAGGGAACTGTCCCTTGATAGATTTTCCAATAACATCCCTCATATATGTATCTTTATATTTATTAAAATGATTCTTGAATCGAGGATTAGTGTAATATTAACTTATTAATTACCTATTTTAGCCAGACACTTTACTCAGGGAACAAAATAATGGTCTAATTTAAGAATATTAATAACTTGGCATAGACAATAAAAAGAGTTCGCCATATGTTGTACCGAAGACATAGCGTGGAAGTATTATATATTACGAATTAATTACTCTGTGTTAAATAAGTACATATTTCGTAGTTTTCCTGAAAAGTACCTTATGCCGAGAGCTAAGATGAATAAATTCAATATGGGGATATTAACCACGTATTATGTATATATAAAAGAACATACTTTTATGCACGCTTTAAGAGATGTAAAGGGACACTCTTTATACTGAAAAAAAAAATTATTTTTAATATTTATCTCCGTGCGACCAGGTCTTTGTATGCACAATGTTGCTGAAATCAGTTAAGCACTTGAGGAACCATCTTAATTAGTAAGAATTAGGATAATTTACATTAAAAATAAGAATGATAATAAACATTCGTCACTACAACTTGATTGAGATATTAGATCTCACAAATCAATATTAGACTAATGTTTCAAATTGTTTTATTAACATAAACCGTTTAAGTAAATATTTGCATAAAAAGACACTTATTATGTGACACCGTATTAAATTATATGCAACCTCATAAAAGAAACAAATCTCGTTTTCTGAAAATAAAATGAAAATCCACTGTCGAGATCGATGAAATGCACTTGAAATAGATACAAGATGTGGGATACCTGAGGAAAACAATTATTTCATTGCCAGACATATGAAATATATAGATTTTACAGGGTATATTGTAATTTAAAATGCATGTATTTTTACTGTAATATTTGTTGTGGTAATATTATTATAGACAAAATATTAGTACAAAAAAATGACAATTAGTTCCATTATTGAAAAAATATATATTACTAGTATTATATTAAAATATATAGGTGGCAAACATAAAAATTATGAGATAATAATTTCAGCAAATATTAGAAGAATTGAGTATTTAATGAAATGCACTAAAATATTAAAAATAAAACGGTTAATTACTTCTAGCAATAAGCCAAGTTATAAAGAATCATATTTCGACAAAGAATAAATTATTATTTACCAGTTAAATTTATTCTGAAGGACAAGTTTTAAAACTTTAGATATCTATACTAAAATCTATGCTTTTAATTTAACAGGCTCGATTTTTAATGTGCGATGGATACAAAGTATGTATACCATTGCAGTTTCTTGAAATGAAAATTTCCTTTTACTCACGATATCCAAAAATGTTTGATGGAAAACATTTACAACAGAGCTATTAATTATATTTTTTTTTTCGTCACTTGTCTCAGTATTTATAAAACTCCCTGAAGTATGGTTAATTTAAAGCCGCTAGGTCGAAAACCAATAAAGTCAGGTAGAAAACCAAGAACCACTGGATAGTCCTGCGAAAAATTCACCTACACCGAAATAGACGTCACTGAAAAGGATATATCGCTGGATTACATACAGAACGCAATGAAAATCTGAGTTCGAATCTTAATACTTGTGTTTTTCGTCTTTGATTTTATTTTAGGAATTAATTTTCTTTCATTGAATTCCAATCAAAAACGACTTTTGCCATGCATTTTTTAAAATCTACCTAATTTTACGTCAACTGTTATGTGCTTTAAGTGGATACATACCCAAATATAGTTTAACGAGAAAATTTGGATCCCGCGGGCTTTTTTCAATATGTTTCGTTTTTTATGTTTTTTTTTACATAAATATTATTAATCAATAGAATTCATACAAAACTCCCTCCCTCTCGTCTCGGACAAATAACTAACATTTGTTAAAGTTCTAGAGAAATTACCTCTACCTTTTATTTTAAATTCGTTTTTCAAACTTATATTTTATAGAAGTTTTTACAGAACCATCGTAGAGCAAGTTCTCAGATTTATGTATCATTATTATAAGAATACGGTTAAAAATAGCAAAAATTCCCAAACGACAGCATAGAAGATGATTTTGCTAAGTGCTTAGTATTTCTTCGGTACATTTTTGTAAATAAATAATCTCTTCAAATAAACTAGTTAAACTTGATACATACAAATAGAACTCTAGACATATAAAAGAGTATACAAGAGTATACAGAAAAATAAATTTGGTAATTGAATCCAGCAGTAAAAATGGAATCGTATAAAAGTTTATTCAGGCAATTTGCTAGATTTATCACTATTACTAAAACTCTTTAAAATTTTTAACTTTTGCTACTAATTCGCCACATATTGCGAACGTTCCCCAGTGCAAAAATTACATTAGACAGGACAAAAACCGTAAAAAGAAAAATTAAAAAAGTTTATTTAGTACATAGACCTTTATTTATCCATTTATTTAAAAAACCTCTTAATATATTTGTTGATTGGCATGACATTTATGCAAATTAAAAATTACAAATTTTGAAGAAAAGTAATGGCATTTTCTATTCCATTTGCGAAATATTATCGCCGAATGTGTTTTGACACTGGTTTCTCTATTGTATTAAATTTATCACTTTCATCCGACACTTTACAGCCCTTACTTCTTTTTACTTTAATTAACTTCAATTTACGTTATTAATTAAATGTTATTATTACATTTAATTTCATGGATTAACCTAAATTATTTATTGAAATATGCGGGTTGAAATTGTAACGTCTATAGAAAACAAATTTAATTACTCATTATCTTATTAATCCCAAAATATTCTAAAAGTAATTTTAGTATGTAATATAATACTATTTGCAATTGAGTGTGAAAAAATTTGTTCTGGTATAAAAATTCGAAAAATTCGTCGAGTGTGTAGAGACGCATTTAGATTTCATAAGTGTCGAAAAATGATACCCATGATTGTACATTTTAATAAATTCCATTATCAGTTACCTCCACTTAAACAATCCGTTCCGTTTAATAAATAACAAACTATTTAGCTATTCACTAGTGTATTTACATGAGTAGACTAACGACATTATGCTATTTCTATGACCAATTTTATGAGATGCATATCATAAGTGTAATTGCCGTAATATATAAATGTGTGATTAAGAGTTCCACTATATAATAAATTACCTAACTTAAAAGAAAAGCTTTTGGCCACCCTCCGTTTCTAAATTATTTTGAAAAACAATATTCCAGACTAAAATTTCAGTGGTAGATGAACTATATCCGATATGTATACATATACATATTAAGCTGTTACATAATTTAAAGAGTTTTTCTAAAAAAATTAATGGTAATTGTTTTAAAACCATAAAGTTAATTTGGCTATTCTACAACTACTTGGTCTGAATTCAAATTTTCTTTTACCATAGATTAATTTTGTCAGTAACTTATCTCGAGTGAATCTATACTTTTCTTAACACTATGTCATTACAGTATATAAATACGACTTCCAAAATCGACTTTTATTATTCAAAATTTGTTCTATAAATACGTACAAAAAGTTCATAACAGTGGTCACCGGCGATTTGGGATATACCACCTCCAAATTTCTCCATTGCTAACGACCTGAAAAAAATTATGTTTGAGCTGGAGCGCTTCATGCCCACGAGAGCACGGCTTTCTCCATTCGTTCATGGGTGTGGAATCACGGCCGGCGCCCACTTATCAAAGACCAGCGCATCCAGCAATAGGTCCTTGCCAAACTCGACACGCACACCGGAAAATGCAGGCTATATTGAACAAAGTTGACGCAGAAGATATGAAGGAAATAACGGCCAAAAAGTTATTTAAATTCTCTTGAAAGGAACGAGAATACTTCAAGAATGATCCTCACCTATTGCGTCCTCCATTTCGTTTTCTGATAAAAATGGGGATTGCCTTGTTTTCTTTTCTAAGAAATCGTAGAATAATACCTAGAATGGTCCCAGATTTATGTAATTTGAATAAGACGCTTGTTCACTAATTCTAGCAGAAAATTGGGAGATGAAAAACTGGCGTACAAATATTTTTTTTCTCTAAAACAAAAGGAGCAGCGGATCGAGTGCCACATAGATTGGATTGCTTTCGAAAAAAGTACCAACGTTCCTGACTGAGTCAGTAACGTTGGTACTACATACTACATTGACTAAACTTCCAAAGCAAGAAGTGAAAGCGAGCCGGTGAATCAAAAGCAAAACAAACTCAGAAATCAAGATCGAATATCAAGAAAATGTTATTATTTTTAAGCAGCGTGCACTATACACTAACCTCTATAGAGTAAAAGCAGCGTGCAGTATACACTAACCTCTATAGAGTAAAAGCAGCGTGCAGTATACACTAACCTCTATAGAGTAAAAGCAGCGTGCACTATACACTAACCTCTATAGAGTAAAAGCAGCGTGCAGTATACACTAACCTCTATAGAGTAAAAGTAAATAGTATTATCTATATCGAAGTTCTCAAACGTCTTCGAGTGCATCCGCGATCACACGCCATGCTCGCCAAATTGGTGTCGTGTGATTACTTATTATTCTCGAAATGCAGTCTTTTTTTCGGGGCAAACATTTGAAAAAAAAACTAAGGCGTACCGCGTATTTGATTTTTTTTTTAATTTAAAAAAAAATTTGGTAAAAACATAAAATACATTATTATAGAAATTTCAAATTTCGACGTCGCAATGTTCCTAAGAAAATCGGTTGAGAATATACATAAATAAATATTTTGCCTACTATACGTTCACAGGCGTAATAACATGTTATAGATTTCAAAAATTATGCTATCTGGAATCATTGCTACAGTTTTCCATCGGCCTTTGCGTGAACTTTTGACAAAAATTACTTTTTCATAATTGTGGGTTCAGTAGTCTCGAGTTTAGGATGCACTATTTTCCATATGTTTTTTTTATATTTTTCAGAATATCTCTGAAAATTTTAAACTTAAAGTTATTAAAAAATACTCTTAAAGTCCCAATGCATATGTTATTGAAAAAAAATGTCGAGTTCTTGTCAACGAAAATTTCGATATGTATATATTTGAGTATCAATTATTGAAGTATCTGCAGATTCCAATACTTTTCTACCCTCCCAAATTTCAAGTTATATATATATATATATATATATATATATATATATATATATATATATATATATAGTTTATAGATGAAATAATATATTTCAATTAGATAAAATTATTAATCATCAATATATGGGAAAAATTGTTTTACATAAATATTTTTCTCTTTCGCTATTGCATCAATCTAAATTGTTTTACGCAAACACTAAGGAATAAGAAATGAGCATTTTACCGTTTTCTTCGAATTTCAAATTAAAGTATAATTGTTTGGAATTAATATTCCAAACTTATTTCTCTTTACCGACTTTGGCAAGGAATGACTTGCAAATAGCTGATTTACATAAAATAAATATATGAAACTAATAAAAAGTAATCAATTTAAATTATAGATAAAGGATTGATTCATCTCTCTGTATCATAATTGTTATAATACATATTGCCAGAATTCAGAATAGACTTGGCAAAAATGAAGGTTTTTTTCTCCAGTTATAAATAGTTCAGATATAACATCCACTGTCAGAGCAAGTATAAACTTCCCTTCCTTCAAGGCAAGTTCTTTTAAAAATTAATATAAGAGGAGTGTAATTTCCTGCAGTATTTATGCACCAAATACAATTAGGGGTAATGCGACATTTTTCGCTGGTCACTTTGTCCAACTGACTTTTGCCTTTTTTGCCAATATATTCGATGGTGTGCATATAGTGCCCAAGCCTGTCCCATCCATATTAAAAATTAGAGAAGGTGTAATTTTTTTTTCTCATTTGTCAAAGAATTGAGTGATTTTCTTAAAGCATTGCAACGAGCCATGGACATATGTTATGGAGCATGTAAAAAATGTTCCGAAGGATTTTTAATAAATTTACATTACCATTTCCATTCAGTTTTAATTTTTCTTTATTTAAACAATAGTTCAGTTTATATTTTTCGATGTATTGATATGCCAGTATGCGTAAATCCTTAATTATCAAATTGAAGAAACGTGGCTCTATTTCGATTATATGTCAAACCGAAATTTACTTCATTGAACTTCATGAACTTTTTGTTAATTTTTTGAAGCATACCATTTACAGAAAACCTAAAATATCATTTAAAGTTTTTTTTTATTTGTTCCAAATCATATCGGTACGACTTGAAACAAATTGTATTGAAACAATTTATATTTCGTGTGTGAATAAACGAAGCACTAAATGTTAACACGTAGGCCAAAATATATAATGAATAATTGAGTATTACACTTTTAGACAAAAATAATATCGATTAGTAATGGAACTATGAGCATACGACATGTGTAAAAATTACTGAAAACGTTACAAAAAACTTATCGTTTGTATATTTTTCCATTTAGCGGCCACTATTGAGGCCACTTGTGGCGCTGTGTGTACATCGGTGTGGAGAAAATACATCAAGTACGCTTTAGACAACTTTACCCTACTTGTAGGTTTGGGTTTAGGAAAAAGGAAAGTATTACATTTATGAAAAAGGGGAGTAAGGGAAGTTTCAGAAAGTAGTCCAAGGCCTCTGGAGCTTTAAATTTAGAATTAAATAAGACGGACTACTAGGGTTATTTAATGTATTTAAGGGAAGGCATATAATAGTAAATTTCATCAGTCACTTGTTTCCGTCCAGTTACGACGTGATGTAAACTAAGAAATATGATTATATTTTCTCAGGGCAAATATATAGTAACAACGTATGTTAAAAAAAAAGTTATAGTCTATTTAATTGGTCTTCAGTGAGAGCAGGAGATAACATATCTCCGTGAACAAGCAAGAGAGTAATAGCATTCGACAAAGTTTGATTTCAGTTCTGATTGCTATAAACTGTTGAAGATATTTAGAGGTGTAACTTGATAACAATTCCGCAACAAATATTTATTTGAGGCTACCAGCTTAGAATTTTATAACTTATTCAGACTAGGACTTCGACAATTGAAGGAAAAGGAATCACAGTACCGTTTATAAATAGCTATGTTAGGTGTAACAGGAAAATATTGGGAAGCAACATCCGCTTCCAAAAATAAGAATTGGAATTTTATTGGAGTGATTAACAGACCAATTTTTGAACCCACTTATCATATTGAAATGCTCATTGATATTAGAGATGTCGGTCGAAACAGAAGAGTCTCTGTGAATGTAAATTTATTAGAATGAACATTTATGACAAGAGTGTTCATAAATATAAAAAAGAGTAGCGTAAAAAAGAGTCCTTCTGATCATTTTTAAATACATGTAATTTATAATTACTATAAATTTAGTGAAACATTTTTCTTTTTTTCCTATATAATGCAGAAATATTCTTTATCATCCCGCGAAAAATGTTGAACCGTCAAACGATTTGTTTCTTTAATTGTATATAACAAACATATTGCCAATATATAATACTAAATAGTTTAAAGGAGTATTAACAATAATATGGATATTGAACAGTCATAGACGTACTTGTTGAAATTTAAATTGAAAAAACCAATATTTCTAGAATTAAGAATATCCTGTAAGTACAACCTTACAGACAAAAGGTGACAAAAGAGTTTAAATACAAATAACGGAACACATAAATAAAATAAACCTGTGAAGTGTGGGTAGGTCGGCAGAAATATGAAAGCCACAAGAAAAAACGGAAAATATATTAAAAACTATATCAAGCACATGTAGAACTAGCACTACTTGGGTTTCCTACACATTTCGACGTTTATTAACACTCAGGAGTACACAATATTTCTACTAAGCCATTTAAAACATTAATTTTTCACAAAGTAAATATATTATGACGTATTTGTATCTTTCACAGATATAAAACGCCATAGTTTTCTTGTAATTTTCTCGTTAGATTTTGCCAACCCTGTTTTGTGACGATATTTCTCTCCGAAGTTTCGAAACTAAGTGGCTGGAATGTTATATTTTTTAGAATATAATTTTGAATAGATAAGATAAAATTGTGTTCATTTTGAGAAGATTTTGAAATTATGATCAACATGGCACATAAAATATGAAAACAAATCAAAACTACCGTTTACGACCTATTTAAATTATCATACGATTATTTTCAAGAGTTGTTGACGTCAAGTATATGTAAAATTTGAGGGTTAATAAAATGTATTAACATGTCAACAGATATCATATACACACAGATATATTGACAATATATTGACAGTTGGTACTTCGCATAATTTCTCTGAAATTTGTTTATAAAAATAGAATAAAGTATTTATTGCCTATTATTTCTTTGGTGCGCTATATGATAAATAGTATCATCGCTGTGGTTTTGTTATAACCTTTGCGTGGGTTTTTAAAAACTCCTATTTTGTTTCTAATTTCAGATTGAGTAATTTCGAAAATAAAGGGGTGGGGTGAGGAAAATATTTTTTACAGGTTTTTTTCATATTTCAATGTAAGATACCTAAAAGAATAAAAAAAAAATTTTGAGTCTTTTATAACTAGTCCTTTCAAATGACATTTTCAGTTATACTATTTATTACATTATTACGTTTTATTACTTTGCTAAATTTCAACTTTCCACGTTAAAATTTCCACGTTCCATGGTGAAATCTAATATAATAATAGCGGGGATTATAAAAATACATTGTTAAGACAAGAAGCGCAATTTAGGAAAACAAATATCTAAGTAAATGCACGCTCACACTACATCCCTGGTTTGCAAAGTGAGAAAGGCTGTATTGATATATGCTATAACAGATACAAAATGAGATATCTTAGGCCTTTCTGAAAAACAAATCTGGCAGACACAAAAACAAACGAAAGAACTAATATAATTTTAAAGTATTCTCGTAATAAATATGGATATAACGTAGATGCTTCCTTGCTAGTAGCCACATAAAGTCTCATGTTATAAAGTTTTAAACACATTTTGAGTAGGATTGTAAGATTGGACGTGCAAAGGAAAAACAACACGATTTACCTCATTTTAATATATTTGTCTACAGAAAATTATAAAAAGGACGCAATAAAATATTTTTACAACAATCCTGGGACGGCCCTAGAAAGTATAGAATTTAATACAATTATTATAAAAAATTTCAATGCCAAAATAGGTGATCCTACTCCTGAACATAGTGATATGATATACCTCTGGGGTTATCACTACAAAAGAGGCAAAGAAGAAATTTCATATTTGGACTACTTGGAAAATAGGTTTTTTAAACTTTTACTTCAATCAACTTCAGAAACAAATATGAACGTGGTCCTCACTAGACCATAAAACTTTTAATAAAATTGATTAATTTGTAACAAACAAGAGAAATTGAGAAACAGAAAAGTGGATTAACATAATAATACAATACAGATTATAGACTGATTTGTGCTAAGTTCTTTATAAAAATACAAGTTAAATCCACGACCCAAGGAAAAGAAACATTGAAAAAAAAATTTCCGAAATAATATTATCATTAACTTAAACTGGATAAACGCAAGAAAATACTGAAATATTGCACTGAAATTTTAAAAGTGCCAAGGCAACATCTCTATCAAGAAAACCCATAAAACACAAAGGAACATTGAATATAACAAAAGAATAATTAAGAAAGAATACTAGCAATTATAGGATCAAATATTTTAGACTATGTCAAAAACTGCATATAATTAGGATAAAAAATTTCTTTTAAAAATCAAACATTTGACGATGTTAGCGAAAAGATTAAATTGCGTGAATAAAATATTTGTCATTGAAACAAATATTTAAATCCAAATTCCCAGATTTTTCTTAATTTGAAAAAAAAGGATAAGAAACATTGGCTTAATAAAACTTATCAAACTAAAGTATGGTGCAAAGGTGACCTGCAAATTAAAATGACGCAGGGCGAGTCATGTGCGAGCGTGTGCTGCACTGGTACGTGCGGTGAAACTCGCGTCCACGGCCGCCCACATCGTCGCTGGGTGAGGACATCGTACGTTTTGCAGGTTCTAGAATCACCTATGAACTAGGCTCGCGAGGAGTCAGTGAGTTAACGTCATCTTGAATTGTCATTTATCTGTTAAAAAACAATTATAAAAAAGCGTAGGTTTTGTTCTTAATTAACTTAGTATACTTTATTTAAATATTACAAAGGTAATAACTAATAAATTACCGGAATGATTTGAAAACATACCTTTGCTTCCTTTTATAATTTATTCATTTACTGAGTACGCTGATGTACAGTGCTTCCTGAAATCCTTATTTGAAAATTAGTTTGTACACGCGTACACAATTATTCAAATACAATTTACTTGGTTTTAGAAACAATTGTTGCACTTACCTAAACTCTATCCTAAGAGCTACGCCAATATCACAATCTAAGGGTTTCGCCTATATTATAATTGCATTAGGCATATAAGAAGACATATCACAAACATTTAAAAAACCACTGGAACGCATAACTTCACATTTTAAAAAATCATAAACACGAATCCACATTTTAAAACCAATGAACATGAGTCCACGTTTAAAAAAAAATAATTGTCTCTTTAAAAGGGTTAAAGCTTAAAAATAACATTTGTGAATATTGCCATATTAAATAATAAATAAAAAAAAACAAATAACAATTTATCTAAATGATAGTTGAAACAATATCATATTAATAGTTATTCAAATAAGTTTATTTTAAAAATCGATGACAGTATTTTTTATAATCTTAGACATTTGGATGAAGTATGGATGTTAAATATTTTCAAATGAGAATGATTTTTATTAAGAAATTTTAAACAACCATCACTTTGAAACAAAATTGACCCTAAAATTGAAATGTATTGGCCTTATCTTTCCTTTAACCTTCTTTTTTAAAATTATTCAAATGAAAGGAATTGTTACGAATATCAAATTCACCATCGATCGCTAAGACATAAATATATATATATATATATATATATATATATATATATATATATATCTGTGTGTATATATATATATATATATATATATATATATATATATATATACATATATACATATATATATATATATATATATATATATATATATACAGGTCCAAAAGTCAGTTAACATTTCATACGATGATAAAAAAACTAGTTGCATGAAAGAAAAAATATTTATTTATTCTGAAAGTACATTACGTGAAAATATACTCCAGTCTGTTTGATGTTGATGAATTAATCGCATTGTTTTTTCAACTTTTTTTTGCTTTTAAGTATCGTGGTCTTTTAAAACCACACGTCAATAAAACAATCAATTTATCATTTATAAAAATGTAAACTAGATGAAATAAACCAACATGATAATATAATTTAACTGTCAATAGAAATTACTTTTCATCTAATGAAAGTGAATAATTATCGATTTCCGAATCGTTTTCATTTTCTTTTTTAGCAAAGTAACATCAACAACAAAAACTTTGACAAAATTTTTAAACGCAAGAAAAATCATCGCTCGAAATCAATTAAATTTGAGCAATTTGTTTAATATTTAATTCATATTTTTCCGCAATTTAAGTATTATTTTGTTTAAAAGTTAAATGATTCTACGTGATGTAGTATTATATCTACTTTTTTAAAATTCTTATCCACGACCTAAGTTTCGTCGTATAACAACATCTTCAGGTTGGAAATTTTAAAAGATCTTTTTAAATTGCCCACCTGAAGATGTTGTCATACAACGAAACTTAGGTCGTGGTTAAGAATTTAAATAAAATAGAAACAATAAGTACTACAACACGTAGTTTCATTTAATTGTTAACAATAATGAATTTCTACAAACTTAACGCCAAATATATTCAATAGCCATTTAGGTCTTAATTTGGAAACGCCCTAGTGAAACATAACCAACAACTTATATAAAATGACCTCATTGCGTAACAATTTTAATTTATGGTTTACATTTTATCAAATATTATGCATTATTGATATACTTCACCTTACCATATGTGATGTAATGGGATGTAACTTCAATGTTAACCACGTCTGTTTTCAGGCATATAATCTTGAAAATATCTAGGTATTTCCAAAATTCTTAAGTAATATTAAATGTAAAGAGAACGAAAGTCTTATATTTTGTAATGCTTTTTTCCATTATCAACCTAAATTTTCTGGAAAACTTATTCATTTACCATGCAACACTTTTAAATAATTGTAATCTACGGGTGCGCGTGTATTTCTTATGATGTATACGCACTCACAATTCACGGGAATCACTCACTGGCTCCGAGGTGGAAGCACTGTCGTTTTCTTTTTAAATTTAATAGCGAATCGTGCACAGTAATATTTTTGTGGCAATATTTGGTGTACATTTTTTTATTGATATGTGTCGAGTTAATTTAATAAGAGAATTATAATAGTATGTAATTATTTTTATAAAGGACCAATTTTTTTTAAAAATGGGGCAGGTCCGCCATGAATCGTAATGGATATGAATGAAAATGAACTCATTTTACAGGTTATACTTTGAATATACAACAGTATTCATATTTCTCATTTTTATAATCGGAATTTTGAAAAATCTGATATTGAAAATCAGATTACGTTATTGAAAAATATGTAATTTTTTCAGTACACAGAACTGTTAATATGATGATTAGTTCGCTTTTATTATTTTAATTATTTACACTTAATTTTATATATATATTTGTAAAATACCGGTACGTAAAAAATTTCGTGCTCTTTTTATCTGATTATATAATTCCGATTTTAATTTTTAACTTTGTATTGAATTACTATCTTGTTCATGTATTAACACCTTTTTTTAAGTATGCACTTATAAACGCCTATTCTAAACGTCATTTGTTTCCCTTCGTTTTAAAAATTAAGCTTTTATAGAACGTTACTAGTAGTTATCAGATAATTATCTATGTGATGATAAACCAAGCTCCATTTTGGTCATCACAGTGACAAAAGTAATTACACACACACACACACACACGCACACACGCACACACGCACACACGCACACACGCACGCACGCACGCACGCACGCAGGCGCGTACACGCGCGCACACGCGCGCTCACTCACACGTACACGTGCGCACACGCACACGCGTGCAAACGCACACGCACACGCACACGCACACGCGCACGCGCACGCACACGCACACGCTCACGCACACGCGCACGCACACGCGCACGCGCACGCACACGCGCGCACGCGCACGCGCACGCGCTTTTTTATTTTTATTGTTGCAAAAAAACACTATGATAAATATATCTCACGGTAAATATTACCAAATCATGTACATAACGGTACGATTAACAAGGCAAAGGAAAAACCTAACTTCCAAAGGAATGCATTACACTTTAAAAACTCTGAAATTATTTTGATTCACAAAATGTTTTAATTTTAAATTGCTCAGAATTTACGAAAAAACTATTTAATTTCGTAAAGTTGAGAAAGATATAACGAAATGTCATGTTTACGGTTTTAAATAAATATAATTATGAAAAATATATATTTTAAGCATACTGGTCGGGTATTTTAGTTTCTTGCTTTTTATAAAATTAAATTATTATTATTTCTTCGATATGTGTACTTATAGTTGATGGAAAGTAATAAAAAAAACCAAGAGTTTTTATTTCCACTATAGCAACCACTAACAACTCACTTAATTGAATTAGCAGATATTCGATTTCTAACTCGAGCGAAAATTACCTTCAAAATAGCCAGTGTTCAATTTTAAATTGGGAACTTTTGATTAACAGGGATATTATACAATTAGTTTTGATTAGTAAAATTTCCATCTACAATGACATTATTAAAATTTTCATTCAAAAATTTTTAATGGCAATCCAATTTTTATTTCAAAAATATTCGCTCACAAAATATTAATATCAGCGAATATTTTCTTTTCTACCTAGATATATATTTATAAAAAATGTAACCAATAGAGAAAAGCTTTAATATAAATCTGCTTTTTTATTTTATTTCTTCCATTATCGGATCATCGTTTTTCCAAAAATATGAAGTGGTTATTGAAATAGCGCTGATACTTGATAGGTTTTTTTCCAAAAATATTAAGTATCTGCGCTACTTCAATAAACCATATTCCGAGTGAAAGTAGTTTCTAGTAACATAAGATGCATTTACCTTCATTCGCATTTCAATTCACCTAATATATTCAGTACAATATTTTTTCTTTGAATAACAAATCTCGCATTATTTTTATTAAAACATAGAGATTTGAAGAATGCCATATTAATTTCTTTTTTATTTTGGAATGCTTATTCCGAATATAATTACAACTTAACACCGCTCGTGATTGGGCTTCCCCCAGAAACAAAAAGTTTTGCCCATTATTTCATGTTAGTCATGATTGAGGTGCTGTCAGAAATTGATAGCCATCTTTCTTTATTTTTCATTTAATTTTTTTGCATCAATTTTCATAAACTATATTTGTCACATATGTGAAAATATGTGTATAATATTGGATGGAAATTATAAGGTGAAATAACATTTCGTTATTAACTTTTCACGGTTATTTCGTTAATATATATTCGTCCCCCACTAAAAGATCTATGAATATCGAGATAGTTTACTGTATTGTATAAGTTTCATAAACAGTCTCCTCGTGAGATACCCTTATAGTGAATTAGGATGTACTCAAGTGGTATCATGTTCGTCTCTTGTTAGATTCTCTTTGTTATTATTTATATTTGTTATTCATGTAATTACTTTCTACTTTTTATCCACAATTTCCATTACACCTGACATACTTACAATTGTTCCAGTCTTGGTTAAAAACAGTAGTTAATGATAATTATTTAATTGATATGTATCGCATCCTAATTACCTGAGTATTCTTGTCTCCTGTCACTGATTTATAGTTCTAATATTAAAAATAAAATTTCAACTTATCTAAACTAATGTAAATATTTGTTATTAAATATTACTAAATATTCGAATATAGTAATCAGATTATATAAAAAATAAGTATTCTTAAAGATTTAATTCTCGGAAACAATTTAAGAGGCTATATAAAAAAATTGAGCACGGTAATCCAGGAAAAACCTTTAGTGGGCCAATAAAAAAATACCATGAAAGTAATTTATTGAATTCTTGTGATAATAGTGTAATGAAATAATATAGTTAGCTTAACGTTGAAAAATATAACGAAACATTTGCCATCTGCAGGTGAAACCGGGAATTAAAGCTTTAATAAAATAACTTTACCTATAAATTTTCCTACGTTATGTATGCCGTTCGTGGCATGAAAATAAGGGTAAAACTGAAAGTTTTTGGGGCAGGTCATTTGAAGTAATGGTGCTAAGAAAATAAATTTATTTCTCGTTAATTGAACTCTTTGGTAATCCATTGAAGTACTTTCCTTGAATTTAATATTTATTATATTATCATGTCAAGATATGTATCGCATATAATTATATTTGTCAAGAAGAAATGAATTTAATACGAGAAAATATTCATTCGATGATTTTTGTGATCTCAAATAACAACAAAACACGATCAAATTCGATTGGCATTTTATGATGCATCCTGGGCTACTATTTATAATTGGAACTCGTCAAAAGTTCAAGCGTAGTTGTACCATTATCAGTAATGATTTACGTCGTATCATTATCAGTAATGATCTACGATGTTCCATTATCAGTAATGATCAATTAAAACACTTTGTTGCACCTTCAAATTTTAAGGGCTGTTAACGCCGCATAATAGAAATAAATTGAAATTTTACGCTAAGAAATTCTTAAAATTTAATTCAGATTTTCCGTATTCTTCAATGAATAAATATGTGCTTACAAATATTTTATCAAAATATAATATATAATTAAGATAAATTGAACAGTAAATAAATGTAGTTTAAACATTATTACTTTACCTGAAAAATTCACACACACACTACAGTTCAACAATGTTTGTGAAAAATTATGAAGGCTATAATTTGTGTATTAGCACCGTACTGCAACCGAGTGGGCATATAATGTATTACTTTAATAAACAAACTCGTAACCGGTAACGACAAGGCGGAAATATGGCACATCTGCTGGGTCAGTGCTTTTATGAAATTTCACTCCGACCTACATTATCCAAATTTTAACATGTTGTAAATTACATTATAATGAAAATGATTTAGTTAAATTGGCATTAACTTTTCATCTATATTAAAGTGGCATTTATAATATAAAAAGGTGTTTAAAGTAAATCTTCATTTAATGACAATCAAGAGATATATGAATGTGTACTTATGTAATAATGATACATTTACATAAAATTAAATACAACCCACTTCACTTTATTACATTCTTTACTAAGTAATACAATCAAATATAAAGCAATATCACATTAAAATAATACCACACTCCATCATCCCACCAAACGTTTCTTATGTTCATGATTGTTCTCACTCAGTTACGAGTATATCAAGAGAAATCATCGTCACACAACAGGTATAAATCTGTAGTTGTGGAGCGCAAATATATACACAATTGTTCCTAATCATTACCAATAAAGCCATCAAAAAATGTATATTTTTACTTACCAAATTGTTTTGTTTTAGTTAAAATTAATTTGAGCTATTAGAATTTTCTAGAAGATTCATAATACAAAATTAATTATATTTCTAATAGTGCATTGTTCACACTTGCATTGCTGGTATTTTTATTTGACACAAAATTTGAAAAGATTTCACAAAATTTGTAAATAAGGGAATACTAAATTTCACAACCGTCAAACTCAATTATGTCACCAGTCTGTTCGAACTAAGATAATTTCAAATAACTAAGGAATATTAAAATTCCAGAATATGGATGCACATCCACATTTCGGGTCGTTAAATCAGATAAATTTTGCTCTGTTTCAAATTAAATTGTATGCCGTGAATAATTTCAGTTATTGTAATATATTACATTATATAGATTTTTAATCACAATTTTGTATATTTTTCTTTAAATTAAACAGCACAGAAATATGATGTGACCTCAACAAAACCATTGTGTGGGTTTTGTAATATATTGAAAGCGTACATAAAATGAAAATTAATTTGATAGCTTTGTGTGACAAAATTAAAAAAAAAACATTACATTACAGGATAATATAAACCAGTCGATTTGATATTGACGAATTAATAGCATTGATTCATCAAAATTAAAAGTACTAGAGCAACGTTATACAGGTTTCAAAATTGCAAATCAATCTTTCTTATATTTTTACAAATAAACAAAAAAAAAATTTTCAAAAATGCTTCAGAATGGTTAATTTTAATTTACATTTAATGAATAAATAATCACTGGAATCCTAAATTAATCAAGAAGATGTTTAATATTAAGAACAATAAACGTATATTATCGCTTTATTGTTAACTACACACTTGTACAGATAACTATATTACGTTTTTATATTTACTTTTTTTTGGGTTTAGAATTGTGATATTTCAAATCCACGCATCAGTAACAATATTCTTTTTGTTTACAAAAATTCAAACTAGTCAAAATGAACGAAAATGATAATATAATTCAAATGTTACAAGAAATTACTTTCCATCTAATCGAAATAAATTATGCAGTTAAATTTATTTATGTGGAATAAACGCATGTGTTATAAAAGTGAAATAAAATTGATATTTCTGGCAGTTTATCGTTACCTGTGTCAAGTAAATAAACTACTATAATACGTCAGTCAAAATAAATATAATGAAAAGAAAAAATTACAAAGAGCTTCAATTTTAGGAACAGATGTAAAATGAAATTTAGGTTAAAAATCATATCAGAATAAATTATAGACGTCTCTAAGAATAACTAACGGATAGTGAAACAGAAATATGAAATAATAATATGGAATGTATAGTGAATGATACAAAAAAATACAAAACGTTTTGAAAATTTGGTGGAATATACCGTAAAACACATTTTTGAAATCTTTTGTATTAGAATATTATCAACGTTTAGAATGTATGATGGGGTATTACGAGTATGCAGGCATTATTGGTGGTTTCTTTGCATAGAATAAAGCACAAAAATATGTTGGGATAATTATTTTTCAGTCACAACAAATTTTAATGAAAATGGGTAAAGACTTATCTCATGATTACAATTAACCGATAGGTTATTATTTAACCTCAGAAAAAATAATCAATATGTACATTATAAAAGTAAGTGTACCATGTGCGTGCCGCTAAAACTCAGAAACGAGTCCCGGTAAGATCAAGGGAGTGAGGACGTACTATACCAAATCTGACCAGCTTATCCAGAACTGGCCATCGAATTCAACGACGACATTTTCAATGTAACACTCATTCGCCTGGAAGATAAATGTTTAGCGATAAAAAACTAGACCTTAATACAACTTGCAATGCCAGCACGACGACAAGATGCTTAAGTTTTCTTAACTTCTAAATTATAAAGGAAAAAAGATACAACATCGACTAACTACTTTAATACATTGCTCACAACAAACCACTCCTCAATGGCAAAAAAAAAATTACAACGTTATCATGGACCGCATCAACAACAACACTGGCGGAATTAATTACTTGGACGCATCGGGAAAAAATTTCTAATAAATCTATTGCTGGCAGAAATACGTGGTAAACAACACATCGCACTTTGCACTTATGGAAGGAGGATGAACTGCACAGTATGTAACATCTCGAAAGAATTTGGACGGGATGAACTTCTAAAACAAGCTAAAATTATCTTCCAGGACAATCAAAGAAATATATGGAAAAAGATTGATAGTATCGTATTGCTTAAAATATTTAATATGAATAATAGAAAAATTAAAAATATTTGAAAAACAGCGCAACAGACAATTTAAAAAAAACATGTATAAAATTCAATTGCAAATATATGAATCATGCTGACATAAATTGCAATGGAAGTATGTTATTACAGTATGGTATTTAAAACATACGTTAAATTAAATGAGTTGAGTATTATTGTAGGCAGCAATTGTACAAACTACAAATAATTATTTTAATTATTTTATTCATCGCATAGTGACCGAAACTTTATAGCTGTTTAATAATGATAAAAAAACTTAAAACAAATCGAAGACATATAACGATCAAAAAGTAGTGATAATAATTCACTTTCCTAATCGGTGCACTACTCAATTATATCAATGATAAAAGTTCATAGCACTATGAGAGAAGTTACAAAAAACGTGTATTTATAATAAAAGTCTACTACGTGAACTCACAACCACCCAAATATTTTTCGAAAGTAGTGGAGTCTTATTCATAGCATTAAATAGGCGTTAAAAACTTACAGTTTATTATGTCATTCAGATTTTAACATTTTAAATCTCGAGAGACGTAAGAAAGTCTGCGCAGGTGGCTGTATGCGAGCATATATGTAAGAATAAAATTTATATTTAATTTGTTGTACATACAGCCAACCATTTTTTTTTGCTTTTATTAACTTCAATATATTTAGTGTATAGACAAGTGGATTTTATTATAGCTACACTGATTATTCCACTGAATAAGTCAAAAACATTTCGATATTAAAATTAAGTAAACAAAAGTGAAAAATATTTTCATATTTTTCGTGAATTCCGTCGGCTCTTATATATTTTTCCAGTTTGAATGACACACGAATCTTGTCGTTTATTTATAATCTCACTGGGCCCGTTTAGTGCACGTTCAAAATTAAAATATGGCAAGTTTAATGCTATAAAAACAATACACAGACAAAAAATGATAGTAAATTATTCCGTAAATAATTTTATTTAGATAATAAAAAAATAAAAATATTAAAACAGGGCAACAGGCATGCGTAAAATTCAATTACCAAAAAATAGGTAAATAAATCACTTTAACATAAATTGCAATACAATTATATTATTACAGTATGATATTTATACATTTGTTAACTTAAATAATATGGCCATTATTGTAGACTGTAATTGTATTAACTACAAATAATTTTTTAATATTGTTGATTTATTCAACGCATTTTTGCAATTTGGTCATTATGACCAAGCAATCAAGTAAAATAAATCGAAGACATACGAGAGGGGATGAAAAAGTAGTCAGAATGATTCACTCGCGGATGGATGTTACTCAATTTTACAAATGATAAAAGTTCATTGCAGTATGTGTGAAGATACAAAAAATTTTATAACAATATCTAGTCTAGTATAATAAGTTCTACTACATGAACTCACAACCTTCCCACTCAAATATTATTCGAAAATAGTGGAGTCTTGTATATTGAATTAAATAAGAAATTACCTATTCAAACTTGGAAAAAGTTTGAATAGGTAACTTCTAACTTTCCAGACGACACTGCGATTTTATCGGTAAGAAATTGTGAAGAAATTATTAAAATCCAAGTGACAGTTTATCAAAATTAATAAATAAAAAATCTTAGCAGCATATTTTGAGAATGATTATTTATAGGAATTGATTTTTTGATTTAGGTCGAAGCGGGCAAAGGACCTTTTAGAGTGCAAATCAAAGCTAGGAACAGCTATAGCAGTCGATTTTTATTTAAGGTGTGAAGGATTACTGAATATTTTTCATACGCTAAATGGAAGTAACAGATTATGAAGGCTACGCTGATCCGGAATCGCCGGACATTTGACGCTAGATCTAAAATCGGAAATGTGATTATATTTTTTGAGACTAAAGGTGAAGCGTAAAGTTTTAAGACGATCGAATTTAATTTAATTATCTTCAAACAGTAATCATTTTTGTATAAATTTTTGACACTGACCTGCAAACATACAAGGTTTCGACGAATCTACTTTCAACATCGTTTTTAATATAAAATGATTTATTTAAATTTTTGCGTGCCAACTGTTGTGTTTTTCCTTGCAAGCAACTGAATAAATATCGTATCATAGACGTTTTGCTGGAAAAACTTCGTCGGTATAGTTTGTTGATGGTGCATGCTCTTTACGTCGTATTATTCTAAGACTCATAAGCACGTCGCCGTGTATCGTAATCACGACTTTATAGTTATGTCTTGAAACGAAATTCCCACTTGTGACAAAAGCCAAGGATATATTAAAACAGGATCAAAAACTAACTTCATGAAAAATATATTTGCATACAAAATTCAACTTTAAAATTAATTTACATTTTACGAAATAATAGGTATTTTCTGAAAAGGGTTGGACACAAATTGTGCGAGTCATAGGCTAAGGCTTTAAATTTTTCCTTCTGTATAAATTCAATAATCGCTTTTTCTCTGTAAATTTACTACAAAGTTGTACATAATTTTTTAATGTTCAATTTTCAATTGCTAATATTTTCCTTTCTAGAAGACAATAAATCTTTCTTATCCCATAACTTGATTAAGTGATAAAAAAATCTTCTATGTCTATAAAACTCTTTAGTGTTTTAAATATAATTAAATTGTGTTAGGACAATGTAATTATTATATCATCTTAGCCCTCATTTGAAAAATAGATTAACACACAAATGTAATTTTTTTTTTATAATCCGTATCATTATTTTTGTTTTTACTTATTCATTAATTTATTATTTATTAGCTAGTTACTACACGGTAAATTACTTCAGATATTTTTCAAGATAAGAACACGAAAATTAAGTAAGTGTGTATGTTTACATAACAGTTGCAGAATACAATTTTGTTGTAAATAATCGTAGTGATTTTAAAAATTTTTTCCGTAAAACTGCAAAATATTAATTAATTTAAAAAAGTTTACAATTCTAGATAACGCTTTAAATGCGAAAGTGAGTTTTTGCCTCACGTGCTACTTAGCTATTTCCAAATGTTAAAATACAATGTTGTCAAAAAAAATTATTTTTAAAAACACTACTAGTTTTAGACATGTAAACCCATAGGGTGAAGCTAGTCTTTTTTTAATAAAAATAATACATGGATTTTAATGATTATGTGAACAAACATTCGTCACTACAACATAAATGAGATATTAGATCTCATTATAATGTACGACTTCTGTTTCAATTTATTTTATTAACATAAACCATTTAAGTAAATGTTTACATAAAAAAACAGAAATACTTATTATATGACACCATATTAAATTATATGAAGCGTGATAAAAGAGAAAATGAAACAATGTAGCTTGTGGCAAATGGACAGAGTTTTAGATATAAAATAATTAAAAGAAAATTGTAGTTTCACCATTGACAGTGCCAATATTTGCTTTCAAAATGTTCAAACTGGAATTAAACCTAAGTAGTTATATATCATAAAGTTTATGCACACTTTAATATGTTAATAAAATCGATTATATTGAAATTCTGTCAAAAATAACAAATTTAATTTACAATTAAATGAAACTACGTGATGTAGTATTATTTCTACTTTCTTTAATTTCTTTACCACGACCTAGGTTTCGTTGTATTACAATATCTTCAGGTGGGATATTAGCAAAGATTCTTTATATAGATATCTATCTAACGCCAAATATATTCAAAATTTAATTTAAATAATGTAAAATAATTGAGGGCATAAATAATAATTACTTCATAGTCTGTTACAGTTATTTTCTAAAAAAGAAAGAACGTCACTTTATTACGAGGTATTATATGATTTTAGATTAATGCAAAGCAGAAATAAATATTTTATTTTCAAATGATACTGGGAGTATTAAAACATTTTAAGTCAAGAAATATATTTTGAGTTTTCAACATAATTTTATTCCAAATGTGTATATATATATATATATATATATATATATATATATATTTATATATATATATATATATATATATATATATATATATATATATATATAAATATCACTCTATAGTAAAAAAGAAGTTTAAAATATGTGTATGTATCCAGGATAGAAACTTAATCTAAATACTAGGGCAATTGAAATTTCGTTTTTTCTAAATTTTAATATAACTTACAACGTAATTTCCATTACACTGTCATATTATATCACCACAGGTATTATTATTATAGACAATTTTGATAATTGCGCCATAAGTTGACAATTGGGTTATAAAGGAATATCTGGTAACATATTTAACAGTTTATATCTCAAAAAGTACTCAAACGATGTTGATGAAAGTTTTACTGTACCGTAATTGAAAGTACTAAAGCAAATAAAAAAAAATGTTTGTAATCATTATTTTTTTCTGAAAAATACGTTAACAAACTTACATACATACACTTATGAAATTTTATACATGTGTTTAGATTATTAATTCTATATTTACTTAAAAGGGGTGGGAGATTATTAGTATATTTTAACAGAGGTCAAATAAGAACGCTGGAGCTAAAAAATATTCACTTTATAGGTCCGAAAACATTACACATACGCGGGTCGAATTAATAGCGACCTTCTTACTGAAAGTCAGTTAAAAATTATACTATTAATCCCTCACCCCTTTTAAGTAAAGATATTCAATCACATAAATGTGCGGAAAGTCTAATAATTTATAATTATGAAAATATAATTGTAATACGGAATTTAAAAAATTAATTGCTAAATATTGAACTAGATTGTATAAATCACATATAAAGATTATCACATATAAGATTATATAATATCACATTACTTCCATTATTAATAATATTGCTAACGCAAAATAAGAAATAATTAACTCGGTTAGATACTTTCAGCCATTCTCTTTAATATTGTTTAACCAATTAATCGTCGTGAAGTGCTTTCATTATCTGTTTAAAATAGTTGAATCTATATGCAATATAATAATCACCCTTACAAGGTTCAGAGAAGAAACCCGCTCTCGCTTTGGGCCGATCTTCGCAATAACCCATTACGAATTTTCCATATGAATCGCACTGTTGGGCGACAAATTTTTGAGGTTCGAGAGCACTGGCCACCCAGAAGTTCAAAGAGTAATGTAAGTGACTGCACGTTTGACCAACTAGAGGCAAACCTGGACACGAAGGCTGGAGAGGGCCACCGTTGTTTATAAAGAAGTTGGCGGTACCGAGTGCACGCATCGTGCCAAACACCCCCCTGTTGTTGTGATAGATGTCGACGTATTCAGCGTTCTCCGAAGTGATTTGATCTGAAATATTCATATCATCGAAGCATGGCATAGCCGGATCCATACCCGATATACGTCTTAATTTTTTTCCACTGACATTGTACACTCTTTGAGCGGCGTATCCTATTGCGTGGGCGCCAAGGCTGTGGCCGAAGACATGAAGCTTATCCAGGGGAAGACCTTCCTTGATAAACTCGGCTAATAGGTTTCCCAACAAGTAACCAATTCCGTAGACATTCGATACAGCTTTCGTATAAGCATCCCAAAGGGTTAGGTCGTCAAATGAAAAATACTTTGTGGCGTCCAATACGAGGTAGTTTATATTTGTCAATTTAAGCATGCCGATTGTGAAGCGTATCGAAGCAGGATCCGTCGGTTTAATTTTAAAGCCATGGATGTAGAGGCAGACGGGGTCGCCATGTTTGCTATCGTAATGCTGACCAAATACTGTAACGGCTCGTTGCATATTGAAATATTTCGACTTGTTCGTTCGCGTCTCGTACCAGTGTAGATATACATTCGTCGGGTCTATATTTATGTGGTGTCGAACATCTTTCACATCATCTGTGAAAAAAATGCTTTTCATGATGTAATTAATTTTTATTAATGTTATAGCGATACAATAAAGAGCCGATTTTCATGTTGTTATATAATTAATTCTTATTAATGAAATAACAACATACTCGTACATGGTTGAAAATTGGTTAGTTACTCTATGTGATGTGATTTGTCTTAATCATCTAATTTTATATTAATAAAAGCACGTTTTATATTACAGTATGAACTTGGCCATGGTATATTAAGAATTCTTATTGTAATTCTATTCACGTCAAATCTATTAATTGAATCGTCTATTCAATAATATTACCCGTCATGTAATAGTTTTGAAACTGTACATTCCCATTGACGTCAATTTTCAAAAACTTATGTCAGAATTAGATGCATGTATCAATAATAGAATAATATTCCTCGCCTTGCCTTTATAATTTTATATATTTCATACATGCTAATTGCTTCGTCTATACAATAATATTACTTATTATGTAATATAGCTCTAAAATTATACATTCTCACCAATGTAAATTTTTAATAACTTATATCAGATATTGATATTACAATGATTTAAACGTATGTAATATATTGATGCGCGTAACAATAATAGAAAAAGGATAGTAACTGATATTTATATAAACATTTAATTTAACTTACATTTTTTTTATATTTATGAGGCAACACGTTAACATAATTATGATCTATTTAAACATAAGCACATATATATTTAGCAAAAGAAATTAATTTTGCAAAAATTAAAAGCATTTTATTTTACTTGCTATTGGTCGATATCAGTTAACGTTTAAGAAATATTTAATGTATTAAATTAGCTTAGGTGCTCACAATTTGCTAAATATAATTCCGTCGTTGAAAATCTGTACATTTTTAGAAAACAACAGGCCGGGATCCATTGCAAATTAGAATAAATTTAAAGTGTAAAAAGTAATAAAATTTAAATTGTTAATAAAATAAAAATGTTAGTAATAAAAAAATTAACATAATAGTCGTTCAATTTATATTTACTACATGAATTGAATAACTATTATGTTAACTATCGAATTAATTAGCTCAAATACTTTTTCCCAATTGTGAATTCCAAATGAAAGAACTAGCAACTATTTGATTCCCATTATACAATAGGGATAAATTAAAATGATGATTCTTACTTGAATCATCTCTTAAATTTATTACTCGTTACGCAATAAACTATATTCAAGAAATATAATGAATTTTAATAATAAATTTTATATATTTTCTACGTTTTCTTGGCACTTATCCAAAATATTTTTAAATTACATTTTTTTATAAAACTTACCACAATTCACAACCAAATCTATGAAACCTCTTTCTAAAAGCGAAATGAGACCTACTCGCGCTAAACAGCGGCTCGTGAGAGCTAAAAGAACCACAATTGTTAGGACGTTTTTCATTTCGTACAGGATGGACACTAAACGTATTTCACATAGCACGTATAATCACATATTTTTTATAATCAAATAACAAGATTAGTTTTATAAGCTTGCTGCATAAATAAAGTATAAATTTCGTCTGTTTGTCCATCCAATGATATCTTTATAATCATATGGAACAAAGATATACATATATATTTCTAAGCTTATTTTTCTCTTCTCGTCTTAGCATCTTTTAAAATGTTTTGTAATAAACATTTCAAATTTATGTTACAATCTTTCAGATATTTTTTAGTTGTCTTCATAGTAAATATTTTCTGGTAGCTTCAGCATACCATAATTATTATTTTATCAAAAAACATTGGTGATTTTCTTAAATACTAATATTACGATCACTTAATATCATATATTCGATATATATATATATATATATATATATATATATATATATAAATTTACATATCCTTAACATCAAATATTTATTTACAAAATTCCCTGATATGTATTATGTCCTAAATAATGGGTTTCTAAATATTTTTTTAAAACAATTTTGATAACACAAAGTCACAACACGAAGTGACAATATTTATTACTTCAATGAAAATTTTAATTATCGCGACCCGCGAATTTCGCATTTTTCAATCCTTGTCAATCAACTGCTCCTGTAACAAATATAAAAATAGTGAAAGTTTTAATTTTTACCATAATTAGTGATTTTGTTAGCCAATCTGACATGAAATTTATTTCACTTTAGGGAAGGTGGACGTAAAATTAAAGAAATGGACACATTTATTTTCTATTTAATGTCTTAAAATTCTTATTTATTTTATTCCGAACTAGGGAAAAATATGATCTTTTCGATCAAACGGATGAACAAATATTATTAACCGCATTGTACTTTACTATTGTGGGACTGTCAGTTGTGGAATATTTTAAAATTAAATTATTTTGGTTCTGCCTACAAAAATAAGATCAAAAACAATAAAACTCATCAAGAAAAACGGAAGTATGGCGTGAAACGCTACTTTTATAAAATTATTTCCCCAGTAGCAATTACTTCCCAGTCCTTAAGTTATGCTTACCTTATCTTCACGAGAAAGCAATTATCTACTTTAAAAGACGAGAGGCAGATTGATAGACTGATAGTCGATTAGGTATTAACCGCCGGTCTGCATAATATATCTACGAATGCTTTTTGCTGACTAGGAACAATAATTTTACCGTCGGTGGCATTTTCGTACCCCAATGAAATATTGTTTGCTGTTTTTTCTATCTTTGTTTGTTATCATTACCCGCGTTTGGAAATAACAATTCGTGATGTATCCCCATATTTAGACTTTTGTGTTCATTAGATATTAGTTAAAAAAATATATTGTCATTCGATATTTATCAACGATTATAAATTGCATTTTACGCGTTGAATACTAAATTATGTTGAATTCCAGCTAAAGTTATAAATAAATCTGTGATCATTAATTTATTAACTACACGGGTATTAGTACACGATATTTTATTTGATGACCTTCATTATATTTTCGTGAGAGAAACTTTGGCTATATCCAGTTCAAAAAATGCCATTAACTTTTCTTTTTTTTACGAAATTGTATATCTATTTGCATTTGAACGCAAATATAACATTATTATCGAGATCTATACAAAATTTATTATATTATAAAGCACATAAAAAGAAGAAAATAAAGACAACTATCAAACAAAAATAATTGCAGACAGGATACAGTCATCAAATATCAAACTGAATACGTTTTCAAGCATAATACAATCTATTAGCATTTTACTCGCATTTATTGATTGAAACTCGAAAATTAATTGAGAACCAAAAGTAAAATTTATTGAAAGGCTTTCAAAAATATAACAAAATGGAACATAATAACTTCAGAAAGGTTACTGTGATCTTCTTTTGTCAAAATATTCACTACGAATAATCTATAAACAAAACATTTATTTCTAAGTCAATTTCTTTCCGACAGCTGCAATTTTTACTCATTATGGTTTCTACTTTAAATACTTAGTCTATTATTATTGGTACCTGCAAATGCAATTGATAGTTAACTATAAATTACAAATAGTAGCAAATGCTTGCGGAACACATATAAATCGATAACTGATGCTGGCCTATCATTTGGTTATTGTTACTACTGATAGGTCGTATATTATACAAACAGGCATTAAATATGTCATAGAATGTAAGCGTTGTTTAATGCAAAGCGTATCTTCTTGTAATTTTTTTAAAATATGGACTACTTCTTTCCAGTACAAGCTAAAAAATTGAGTTTATTGTATAGCTCGTTATTATTGAGTTCAATACGATTCCAATCAAGCGGGTGTTAAAACTATATGATAATATTTAAGTAAAATCCACGTGTACTGTTTGTAGAACAGTTAATTTGTCCAGCTGCTGTAAGTGTGTACGAATCTTGTTTGCTTAATTAAAAGCGAGTAATTTACGCGGACGAGGTGACATTGTGACGTAAGTCTTGAATGCATCGTCTATCACTTATGTGATTTATAACATTTCCTGGCCGCGTACTGTGGAGAATTGTATTTATAATTACCCAATTGTGGATTAAAATTTTTTAGAACATATGTTAACAAACAAACGGGAAATCCAAACAAAAAAATTAAATCTTCATTTAGATTTTTAAGTTAGTTTCATACGTTTATTATAAATGTCACACTCAGATATTATAATAATATAATTCGCAATAAAATAAGATAAAGATGGAATTTGAACTCAGTCCCCATCGATCACTATTCCAATATTTATACTTCTCCACTGTATGAGTTTAATACTTTTGAAATTAAACTTTACGTTCATAATTTATATCACCTTCTATTAAGAACAAATTTAGTGATTTGTCTTGATTAAGTGCGTATATTTTATTTGCATAAAGTGGGACAATTCTTGCAGTGAAATAATTATACTTATCACAATGTGTACAATTTACCACAATTTAATTTCCTTCTATTCGAGTTTGATTAACGGACGGTCCCAACTTGCAGTTCAAGAAACTAAAAAAACTACTGATTCAAAAAGTGTTAAGGCCACAGGTTACATCTTAAAAGTCGTTGATAATTTTATAAAGAAAAGATGAAAACTTTCGGGATCCGTGTAAGTAGATCAAATCAAATTATATTAAAATCATTTGGTTTTGCGGAAAAAACAATACATTTATAATTTGTTTCTTTCGCATATGAGACTTAAAAAACCAAGGGTTTTTATGAGAGAATATAAGACATTATGGATGTAAAATATTTTGGATGCGGAATGTACTCGTAAGGTATTATGAATCAAATTAACCAAAAAAGACATACATAACAAAGCAAAAGTGGTTTGAATTTTCCTTTTTTAATGGCGTATGAGTTATTTAAAATATATTCCAATAAATTATGATAAAATGAAAGTGACTATAGCGGAGTAAGCCAAAACTACATTTTTACAAATTATCTTAATAGGTGATTTATAATAATAAATAAACGTATTGTATTAGGTGCGAATAGAACACAGATGTTATTAGTTAAACTTTTTAAAATTATTAGTTAAACTTTTTTAGATATTGTGTTTTTGTCCTCACTTTATATGGGTATTATATCAATAAATTATATTTTGTGATTTGCACGTACGGTTTAGGGATATCTGTTTTAATATTAAGAATTCCTACTAAAAGGAATGTTTGTTGTCAAAGATTTAATTTATTACATAATTTAATTGATTACATATTTTTTCACCCAGTGTTCCATATTTTGGTCACTTACATAATATTTATGTTCCATATTGAGTCGAGTGAATAGAAAAAATAGTTATCAAAATATTTCACAAGGATATGTAAACTATTTTTGCTATCAGTATGATCGATTTCCAAAAATTTTATTTACTAATTCAAATAAATTATATGAGCTCGAGAAAAATTCAAATTAAGATATGTATGGGTAAATATTTATCAGGTTAGAAGAAAATGAAATTTTGATATTCGAAAAGCTCTCACATTCACCATAATGAGATAGTTAATAAAACAATATTCTCTAAAATAAATGGCTTATACTGATGTTAACAAAACAGCTTAAGTCCCTTATTTCCATTAGCAAGTAGGTATATTAAATAAAGTTTAAATTGGTTCTTAGACAACTTACTTGCGGGAGTTAAGCCTTACGGTCGTAATTTCTATTTTATCAGATATGGTTGGTTCCATCTAAAAAAAACCTTTTTTTTTTATTTATACTGTAAGATTAAATGTAAAAATTCAAATCTGGGCGGGATTCAGCATTCAGCGTTCAATGCAGTGTAGCGTTTGGTGACAAAATCATGCTCTGCAATTCATTATCTAATCAGATACTCAAGTTCAAATATAAAGAGACAATTAGTACTTTATTCTAAATCTATATAGAGGCAGTGGCAGATTTCAAAGTTTGAACAAACATAGTTTCTGAACGCAACACATAAGAAGGGCGCGGGGGGCGTTGTTAGAAGCGCAAGCGGTGCGGATATTTTAGTACCCATGGAACAGTGGAGTGGAGAGCACCGCGCTTTTGCCGTCGAGGCGTACATTTCGAGTGGATTTTCGCTGTCTGTAGCACGCCGTCGATTTAATAATCGTTGCAGTATTCGTCGATTACGTGGTGGACCATCGATCAACCTCATTCAGTCATGGGTAGAAAAATTCTGAGCTACAGGATCAACATTAAATAGGCCAAGGCCAGGACCTACACCATTGGTAACCACGTATGAAAATGTCGAGCATGTTATGGTTTCTGTAGTTAAAAATCCCCGTTTATCACTGCGTACACGTTCATCGATATTGGGAATTCCGAAATCAACTTTACAGGTAATAATGCAAAAAAAGCTCAAGTTCCATCCATATCAAAATTCAAATTGTTCAAGATTTACACGATTCTGACTTTGAATTAAGAAAAACTTACGCGGAGGTGATGTTGTTGAGATTTCGTACTGCTACCCGGATGGGCAACATATTCTTTAGTGACGAAGCTCACTTTCACATTGGAGGATATGTGAATAAGCAGAACTTTCGTTACTGAGATGTCTACAACCCAAGACATATGCATCAAGAGCCTTTACATAAGCCTAAACTAACAGTTTGGTGTGCCATGTCTGCATCTGCAATCATAGGGCCTTATTTATTTAAAAATCAACGTGACCAAACTGTACCTGTGAATTCGGAGAGATATGCCCAGATGTTAAATGACTTTTTCAGAGTAGAACTACAGAATAGTCCACCCGTCAACCAAAACACATGGTTCCAGCAGGACGGGGCCACAGCTCACACTGCTAATGTGTCCATGATTGCAGTCCGGCAGTTATTTCCAGAAAAAAACATATCCCGAAACGGTACCGTACCGTGGCCACCTAGGTCACCCGATTTAATCCCATGTGACTTTTTCTTATGGAGATACTTATGTATCCGTTGTTTACAAAACAAATCCGAGCACTGTGATACAACATAAAGAAAATATTCGAGCCGAAGTCAGTAGGATACCCCAGTCGCTCTGCAAACGCGTTTTTGAAAACATGCGTGCTAGACTCGAAGAGTGTGTCAGACTCGATGGCCGCCATTTGGAAAACGTGGTTTTTAAAAAATGAAATCCGCATTTGTCTTTATAAAGTTAAAATAAACCTACTTTGTATTAGAGGTGTAGTTTTTTTTTATAATTTTTCAAACATTGAAGTCTGCCACTCTGAATATTACGCACCTAAAGGTTATTGTTATATCAATTTTAGAATTATTATTTTACATTATGATGAAAATTATTGCATGTTGGATAAAAATATTGTTTTCATCTTCAAAACATTTCAATAAAATGTTGCTTCAAATCTAAATATTTTTTGGGTTTTTTTATAAAAATATTCTTAAAAATTAATATTAAATTTTTCGTGTCGAAAATAATAACATGTAAAAACAATTTTTGGTTATTTTTTAATTTTCCATATCGTTGATCTAATTATCAAAACGCTTAATTAAAAAAAATCAATAAATTAACATTTTAATGATATATAGTAAACATTCCCATATTTGTATGTTTGAATATCTCCAAAAAAAATATAAAATTAAATCCAATGATCAGTTTTATTCTTCAATTTATTACTGGCTTCCTGGAAAATTTATCCAAATGAAATTACGGATTCTGATAATTAATCCGACGATATCTTGATTAAGACAACAAGTAACTCGCCAACGTTTATAGTAACTTTTATGGTTCACTTACACTCTAAATTTAAATTCCAATTAATTGTCCCTAAATTTTTTAAAATACAAAAATACTGACACTTTATTAATAACCAGAAATCCTTTTAACAAATATGGAATTTTCAATTATTTACTGACATACAAAAAATCCCTTAGAGAGGTATTTAAAAAATGTTATAGTTCCTAAAGGAAAGACAAAATTATCTACAGAAGCAAAAAAATGGGACGTCAGCAATTACTTAATTGGTTTATTTAAGGTATGATGTGTGTAATATTAATTGATACGAAAAAGTACTCAGATGGTGAATCTATCACATACAATTCCTTATAAATATAAGGATATCTTCGCTAAGCGAATTCGTTATTTAATCAAATTAAATTGGTATTGAATGACAAAGTTGCAATCTGATGAAATGGAGGATATATTTGAACACTAATAAACATCTGATAGATACTTACTGAACTAGTTTTTAGCCTGTTTTTGTTGATGAGAAACTGCAACAAAAAGGTACAAGTTTTTGATTAATAAATAAATAATATATTCTTTCTGAGCCAACCTTTTTTATTCTCTTAACTAATTATTGGTGGAAACTTTATGATTATATATATATATATATATATATATATATACACATATACATATATATATATATATATATATATATATATATATATATTTATATATATATATATATATATATATGTATTAATTTACTCCTAAGTAGATACACCTTTTCAGTATATTTTACAATAAGTAAGATTGAATTTTTTACAGAGTAATAGCTGGTGTTGGGTTTAATGTCAGAGACATTGTAAATAACTACACTATTTAAAATAAATTCTACAGTCCGAAGACTCCATCGTTCACAGACTACGTCGTACTATTGGGCTGCCAGTAGAATCAATCGCGAGGGGACAAGACACGTGTGGTCGCCTGCATGCCCAGCGCGTGTAAATGGCCAAAGGCCTGAACACTGGGGGTAGTATCAACATTTCCCACATTCATTGACCAATGGTTCTTATAATTAATACAGTTTTATGTTTCTTCACAGTACATGGCATCAGAAAGTGAAAAAATATAAATTTTTTTTCGATAAAGTTTAACAAAATATTGAAAGTGTATCGGGATAAGCAGCAAGAAAAACGAAGAGAAACATTTTTGAAGTTCGGTTACAGTTTCCTGATAACATTTTCTAAGAAAATACCTTCTCAAGCAGTAGATAAAAAAAAGGACTATGCCTATAATTCTCTTAATGACATATAGTCTCGACATGAAGATGGAAATTTATTCTGTTTTCAGGAGTTTTGTCTTTCCTGGAAAATTTGGTCGAACCTACACAAAGATATTGCAAATACCTGCACTAGCTATTGACAAATTGAAAATAATGTTTCACCTTTCCCACATTATCAATATCAACCGTATAAAAACAATCAAACTAATTAACGTGACTATCGTTTTTTATTTGGAAACCGTTGTTTCAAAGAGACCGGTGGCCTCTTTGAAATAACAGAATACTCAAGATGTTCTTCTCATTAAATCATTTCTAAGAACATGATTATTTTAAACAAAATTATGATTGTATAATCATCATTAGTTTTCCTAAATAGAAACAATTTATAAAATACTTTAAAAAATAAGTTGAATAACTATAATAATACTGTTAAGGTTTCCTCATATTTATAGATTAATTTTTGATTGCAGGCTTAATTTTTGCGAAAAGTTCTGTTTACCTGAAAAAAGACGTTGCTTTATCTAATACTTCCCTACAATTATTAAAAAAGAGAAACAACGTAATTTTGGTATTTGGAATTTTGGTATTGAACAAACGCACAAATTCTTCTAACTTATCTCTTTTTAGTTGGTATCAACCTAAATAAATCCATGTTCTACGGGTTTTTAAAGTGTAATATAATTTTCACTCACAGTCTAACGGTAAGCCGTTCAACATATTTTGGCATAAAATATCCGAAGCAGAAAATATGTTAGAGTGGTTTTGTTTTAACTTTTTTTATTTTTTATCTTCTAATAATCCCGCTCCTTTTTCTCTTTTATTTTTAGTTTCAAGACTCCAAAAAATCAATGCTATTTTTGTTGTCTTTTTAGTCTCCTATAATTTATACCCTACATCGTGTCAAAGCACTAAATGTAAGTAAAAATGAATGTAACTCAAGATTATACTAGTATAGTTTAATTAACAAATATAATACGCAACCACTACAGTATTGTGTTATAAATACGCATTCAGGGTAAAAATATGTTTATTATGAAAATGGAACTTTCCAAATATATAGTATATGAAATATGAATCATTGCGTTTCTATTACTACCACGGTGAGGGATGAACATAAAACTTTACCTTCAGAACTTCAAACAATCTGAATCGTTCTTGCCGGCAAGGCATACCATAAAGAATATGGAAAAAAATTTGAGGTGGTGTTAGCGAACGATTTACGGGTTTGGGTGTTAAGGTTTTCACTATGATATAGGTGCTTATTCTGGTACTTTTTATGTATAAAATATTATGTACACGCAAAACGCAATATCATGTTGGTATATCTCACAATCTGTTTACTAATAGATTAAGGTCTACGGGATGGAGTTGGACATGTTTCTGAATATATTGTAGGGTGTTTATCCATATATACATATTATATACATATATATATATATATATATATATATATATATATATATATATATATATATATGTAAAGAAACTATATTTCTTTAATTGGTACAGAGCTGTTCTGGTAAACAGTGACCATGTACCCCATAGATGATGCTGTGAGTATTTATAGCTAACTTAGTCAACAAAGCAGATAATTTTTGGTTGACAGAACTCACATTTTTATTGAAATTGTTTGGTTATATTAAAAGAATTATACAAAAAGGAATTGACAATTTAAATAATAAACTTTAAATGTCATTTCTTCGTTTTCAGTTTATGTCTACTACTAGGACCAAAATAAAAAATTTTGTTTTCAGAGCAACGCAATTGTTTAGTAGAATTTTGCAATTCCTAATAAGTTCGAAGAAATTGTCTTAAATATATAAACCTACCTGGATACGGGAAAAACCAAGTAATTATATAAAATCAAACGCAGTGACTACAGCCGGTGCAATGAACTTCTCTGTTTAAACCAGTGGTCACAAAATACTGGACGTCTTTTAAGTTACAATAGGTCGGACAGACCTAAATTTTTGATCTATTTTGAGTTCCATAATTAGTTTCGCAATGTTCGTCTGTCTGTATGTTCATCTGTATGTCACGGTCGCTTTAGTTCTATAAAGCTAAAAATTATGAGGATTGGTGGTATTTCTAATGCATACAAATTATTAATTATAATATTTAAAAAAAATGTTTAGGGTAACATCTTTGCATGTTAAGTAATATTTTTACACACAGCCCGTAGCGAAGAATATCGCTGAATAGAACTGTCAAAAATATCAAAGATGGGTCACAAACACTTTATCAATACAGGGATCTGTTTATGCAATATTAGACTTTAAGGTAATATTTTTTATTAGATTTAGTGTTTCTTTTCCTTACCACCTAAAAACAGATATTTTTTAATAATTGAATAGCATTCTTTATAGTAATAGACAAGACAAAATTAAAAGTTAAATTATTTCATCTAAGTCGGTTCTATTAGTTTATTAGTAATAATCGACCAGCTAATCACATGTAGTAAATTTAAATCAACTGTAAAACTGTATTTTTATTTTAAAATTAACATTCATTATGACCTTCTATGCAAAATACATATTAAGGCATATATTTAAGGGTGTTATTTAAGTAAATATTTAAGAGTGCCTAAATATGTACAAAACCCTCATAGTGAATAAAGAATTCCACTTATCGCCCTTAATCAACTATGCTGGTTGCGTAATATTAAATGAAATAAGTGGAAAATATTTTTTTCTTATTTATAAATTCTAATGAATTTTATAACAAAAGTCGTTTTTAATTTTTCAAATATTATATTTTCTTTAACGTTATTTGAATAACCATTTTCTCCGATAACAAATCCGAATATTCGAATCCGTAAATTGTCAATAATTAATTAAATTACATCGAAGAAGAAGGAATGAAGTATTTCTGATTTTGAAAAAAATATTTGTTATTTTCTTGACATTTTATTACAAAATAATTGCACTAAAATGTTTTTAAATATACCTTGAGTTTTTATTTCAATTGGCAAAGCTTTTTTGTAAATATTTTCTTGATGTTTTTAAAGAAAACCAAGTGTTTAAGAATACTCAAAGCACATTTTGATTGAATTCTAAATTTTTTTTTTTTAATTCCTACGCTTCAATAACTTTAACTCATGCATAATGATTTCTAAGTAAATAATAATAATGTTTACAGCATCTGTCCCCTTTTATTATCGCTGTACATAAACTACCCTGCTTTTTGCAAGATTCTTCGTTACAAAATCTAAAAATAACTAAGTATATCGACCAAATTATCCTACGTTCTTTTTACATTTGCAGCAAGTAATATTAAGCCAAGGTTTAAAAGCTGAATCTATACTTATTACCGAAGGAAACCCTACACGAGTTGGTTTTCAATAACTTCTGTGAACACTTTGATAGTTTAAGCTATGTTCTTATTTGTTGGTTACTCCTATAGACAGTGTAACTCTTGTTACATCTTTCTGGAGCCATATATTAAAAGGTTATATTGCGCTTTTTGCTCCATAATTCTTTTCAGTAGAACATTATAATTGTTATATCGTCACTGTCGTGTATTGACTTGATCATAAAGCATACGAACTTTGACTGCGTGACACTCCGCGGGGATCCAGTTTCGATTTCCGGCCGCTCGTCGAGCGCGGTTGGACCGGTGTTAGAGTTGGCTGTGAGGTCTTATAGAAATAAGTCCGCCGTATATATCATTTAGATACGTTAAAATATATAAACTTAAAAAAAATTAATTTTTTATGATCTTTCTATTATGCCGCCTAATTCATTTTAAAAAGGTTTGATAACGCACTTAGGACAGTATTCCGTCAATGCCGCTACAACTAAAAAGCGACCGAAAGTATTTTTCTACTAATTCTCTATAAAATTATGAAATTTTCTTTCTCTTTATTCTCTTCATGATTTTCTAAGGAAAATATATTTTCGAAGCATTGCTCATAATATTATCAAAATCGATATATCAATGTCTGCTCCGAAGCTACAGAGTAAAATTTTAATCTCTCAGTATATACTCGTATTTTAGGGCGAGTAAATTCTCTACAATAATAACATCCATCGGATTACGATCGAGATATTGCTGTTCCTTCAAAGTTAAATCTGATTAAAATTCCAAACGAACTCAAACTCATTGCATCTGTTCAGTGGCACAACACGATGCCCCAAACCGATTAAATCATTGAGGGAATTACTTTTTTCCTGGCGCTACCCATATCGCTTATTGAATTATACTAGGAGCGGGATTAAAACCGTTAGCTCGGCTCGGAAATTAAATTCCCATGGATTATATAGAACTTTCACAACATACACTACCCTTAACGTGCCATTAGCAGTTACTATTAGCTTGTGCCAAAAATATATTTAATAAATTTTACTGCTTTTCATGTTTTTAATTGAATTTTAAAGTCCACTACCAAAATACAGTTTAAAACGTGTTTTGATACGTTCCTTACATTAATTAAACCTAGCTGAAAAAAATATTTTAACAGTGAAAATTTATTTCCGATCCAAGCAAGACATTTTTGTATAATTAAATAGCATTAAAAAAGTTCATAAATTAAAATAGCATTAAAAAAGTCAGTGCTGAAAATTGTTTAACTCTAATAATGTTAAAATACTTCCTCCCAAATATATACATGTTCGATTTATGGTCACCCGCATATTTACATGAAAAATTTAAAAAAAATTTCAGCTCTATAACAATCTAGAAAAGAATAAGAGTTCTAGGCTTCGTTTTTTTTTGTAAACGGTAATAAACATTAGAAATCGTTTTAAGAGGAAATGTAAATTTTTTTTAAATATTATTCCAAAATTAGTTTTATTATTTAGAAATAAAAACATGTCGCTGAGAAGAAAATTTAATTTTCATAAATTCTCACAAGTGATATAACATTGAAAAAAAAAATTTTAAAAATAAAAAACTTTCATGTTTATAAATAGTAGACCAGTAAGGAGTAGACCAACGAAATTTCGGTGATAGAGGGGGTTATTACACATACGGAATAATAAATTTTATTATGCTAGGATCCTATTCATTTTTTCTTAATAGTTGTTACTGTGGGTGAAAAAAAAAATTGTTAGGTATTATTACTATTTCTGCTTTTTTATTATCCATGATCCTTAAGAGAATATTCATCTCCTAATTAAAATGTTATTCATTCACATTAATGGACAACATAAAAATTAAACGCTGAAACCTGTGCAGTTTTTTCAATCACACAACATGAAAAGTGATTTTGGAGAAAATGTATAGCAACCTGTGGAACTTTATTTCAAAAACATCTACAACTTACACAGATTCCAAAAAGATATAATTTTCTGGTACTAAATCATTTTATAAAATGTTTTTTATTCCTAAACCTATACCATTGATCATTTTTTCGGTCATGGTAAAATAAAACAAGTGTAGTATTTATGATAAAACCGCATTTATTATGTTTTTTATCACAGTAAATGCTCAAAACGCCTTCCCCTAGCTCTTATGTATAACCAGCATCTTCTTACAAAATTTCTTCTTAAATTTTATAAGGCCCTTTCGTTGTTTTTTACCTCTTCAGACACATGGTGTAATTTTTGTCTTAATTATTATTTATTAAAGTTAGTTGTCTTATAAACCGCCTCCTTAAAATATCCCCATAGAAATTATTCCAGTGGATCGAAGTCTAGCGAACGTGGTGGCCATGCATTTGTACCGCCACATCCTATCCAACAATTTGGGTAAGTTACATTTAAGTATTCAGTTACTTGTTGCGAAAAGTAGGCCAGTGCACCATCGTATTGTAGCCATATCCTGTCACTTACATCTTGTGGTATTTTATTCAACAGATTTCCAAGTTCCTCTCTTAAAAGCCATAGATAACTAACTCCATTAAGCCTTGTTGGGAGTTCGAATGGACCGATAATTTTGCCATCTAGGATTTCAACCCACAAATTGACTCCGAATTGATGTTGAAATCTATTTTGCCTTACTATGCGGCAAAATAGATTTCAACATCAATTCGGTTCCAAACCAAATTCGATTTCCAACAGTCCATTGGTAATAACTGTGCATATTAAACACTCCCATTCTTTTAAAATAGGATTTATCTTTCCATAAGATTGAATTTAAAAAAGCGGATCTTGCCTGCATCGACGACAGAAATTTACTCGTCGTTGATAGTAAGCAGGTAGCAATGCTTGCACTCGTCGTACACGTTACGGGTACATATTATTTCTTCTTAAAATGCGGTTTACTGTGCTTCTTGCAACACCAGTATATCAAAAAATCCGCCGAACACTAGTAGAAGGAGATTCTTCCATTTCGGTCACCACTTGATGCTCATCAATATTTTCTATGTCTTCCTTCAGGACCTACATTTCCGGGAAATCGAACCTCTAAATATACTTTATTTACAAGAAGAAACGCTCCGTGATCGTGATAGCGTTCGCGATTATGGTATTACTCGTTATACGTACGTACGACTTGACGAACATTCCCATCACATAGTCCGTAAATAAAATATATTTCTGCATATTCACGAGCAGTGTAGATCTGAGACATTTCGCAATGCAGTCGGGGAAATCAAATCACAAGCACAAACAAGATTCAATTCAAGCGTAGGTCAACAAATAAAACATTGATAGGAAAAAAACAGTAAGAAACACGTTGTTAGCTCCGAGCGATAAGGAAGTCTCTAAAGAAGCAAATTTGTTGAGGGAACGAGTATACGGAGTCGGTTGACGGCCGAGAATAATAAAAAAACCACACGGCTGGCAAAGATAATAGTGAAACAATTCTGATAAGCTGTTGTTTTGATCATAAGCATTTGTAAGAATGCGGAATTATTGCAATAAAGCACGTATTTTTCGAATATCTACAGAAATAATTGCAATAATGTTAACTTTTTGGAATCTGTGTGAATTATAGATATTTTCAAAATAAAGTTCCACAAGGTTACCGTACGTTTTACACCAGAAACTTGTACGTTGTACACCAGAGGAACATTTTTCATTATAAATAATAATAACATAGTAAATACATAATAATAACAGAGTGAATTCTCTGCCTTGAAAATATTTTAAATAAAAGTTCTGCTTTTGTTTTTATGTACGTTATCAAACCATAAAAAGAAAGAAGAAGGAAATTATATTTCATAAACTATTTAAAAACAGCCACTAATAGTTTATCACATAAATAGAGTAAATGTAATAAAGTAAATCAATGAATAGTATATTTTTTCGTTCCCATTTCCAGTTTAGGAGTAACATTAAAATTAAAAGTCATATTTTTTACTTCGCATCTCTATTCTTTTAGAGCTCAACCTAGATATACCATTATCTGAATGGTGTTCCTTTGGTTGGTTGGAGGTTGGGCACCTAAGAAATTTTAAATCAAAATGTGGAAAAAGAAAAGATATTAAATATATACGACATTTACAAAACGGGCACAATATTTTACCATAAAAACATGACCACAATATATACGACTTGGAAGTAATATTAGGAAAAATACTGATAATAATAACATTAATTACTTGTGTTCAAAATGAGAAAAGTCCATTTTTGTATTATTTATAAACATTGTTTATATGAATATGTGGGTCTCAAAATAGTAAACGTCACTCTCTTGTATCTAACAGGTAAGTTAATTTAAGCCACTCTTATTAGTCGTATCCATTAATACAATATAAAATATGTGTGTAAGAGGTGATGCCCGTAAAATTAGTGTAGACATAAACGTAATAGAAATTTCAGGCATGTTTTTCACAGGTTTTTCACAGAAACCTTTATCAAAAATTTTGCATTATGTCAGGGAATATTACCTTTTTATCATCAAAGGCAAGGAAATATACATCCTCAATCTATTACAAAGAAAATATTATATTAAACCGACACTCGCTTTGAATAATGTAAAAAGGTTACTTGCGCCATGGCCGGAGGGAGGATTTACCGGAACGATACCTGTATTGACGTTGTGTGTTGGGGGCCTTTGCTCTTAATAAAGTATCTATATACTTTTTAACCATTGTCGTCGATAAAACGTAAAATATTGAGAGCTCTTTAATTGAGTATACTCTATTATTGACATGTTTAGAACGTATTACTTATTTTTAATTATATTTCACTATTTAACGAGAGGATATACCTTCACAACTAGCATCTTGTAAAGAAATTATAGCAATTATTCTTGATTCTAACAATTTTAGGGCTCCGTACTTAAAAAAAAACCTTATAAAATCACACACAGATCCTTCTGTCCATCTGTCACAGCTGTTTTTTCAAAACCCATTCGGAGTAAGTTTAAACTTGGCATGGTAATAAATCATATTAATCCGCGAAAATCTCTGAATACTCAAAAATATTTAAACGGAAAGATTCGGAATCCGAGGAAAATTAAGCTCTCGCATTTTTCCTGGGAATTCTATATACGGTGTGAGATATCGTATAAAAGGGCTAATAATATGGACTTTAACTGACTTTGATTCTATTATTTAATAATTTAAGTTGAGTAGATTCTTAAACAAAGAAAGTGATATTTTTGTCATATGTGATATTTTTGTCATATATCATAAATTAATTAAAATTTTGAGAATCGAATATTTAATAACCCATTGAATTTCTTTGACTGAATTTATTATTTCTTTTGAAAATTGAAGGTAATTAGAAAATTATGTCCATCAAGTGAAGGAAAAGTTAAAATGAAAAAAAATTTTCATTGGTTGATATTTTTATGACTGCTTTGTTATTTCAAGAACAAGAAAGTTATGATCAACTTTAATTTTAATTTTACAATAAAGCCCCATCCCACGCTTCTGTTTACAATCGGTTTAACGAGTTCAAGCGTGGTTGTACTAATCTCAGTAACGATCTGTATGAAAGACGACCTTCGATAGCGACAACTGAAAATAACATCAATACCGTGTCGTTCATTATAAAGACTTATAAAAGAGTAACCTGTCAGTAGATGCGGGAAAGTTTAGGCATCGGTATGGGTTAAGTAGAAAAAATTCTACATGAGAAATTAAACCTCAGGAAGCTTTGCCCTATGTGGATATCCAGTAGTTAATAAGTAAAAAGTAATATATCAATAAAATAAAAAAGAAATACACCAAATGAACTGAAAAAATATATCAATAAGTTATTAAATCATATGACCATGGCATTCATCTTTGCCATCTTCTATTTCAATGAGTATAAGTAATTTCGATTACCGAAAAAATAGTGAATCAAAAATTACTCAATACCGAAAAATATACGATGTGTACACAGTTTTATTATTAATGAAAAGTATACATAATTATTTTATTAGCTCCCTCAAATGATCATTAATTTTTTGCTACTTGTGTTACCTGATATCGAAATTGATGCATAACATTTATGTCGTATCGTTTTAATTAATATTTTAAAAAAAATTAAATTTTTACATTCCGTTCTACCCAATTCCAAAAATCTATAGTAGTAGGAGTATTTTACAAATTTATTTTTGTTCGGAAACGATATTTTACTGCAAAAGTTTCGACTAGGTGCTCGTATTTTCATTGTTTCCTACTTTTCAGTGCACTTCTTATTCAATGGTTATTTGAAGTAAGTTCAATTTTTTAAACTTTCGTATTTCCCTTTGTATTGGCTGCCATGTCCTATAATACCAAAGGTCACGAATTATATATATATATATATATATATATATATATATATATATACATATATATATATATATATATATATATACATAAATCCATAACATTGATGATTGTTGGAAGAAAGTAGATCGTAATAAGACTTTAACTACCTAAAGTGATTACAAATATTTTCAACGATAATTCTTTGAAAGGTGATACATATTGTTGAATGATTAGGTAAAAAATTGTACGTAGGATAATTATAAGAAGGAATTTAATCCTTTATATCCGAAAACGCCCGATATTACAAATATATTTTACCTATCAAGAATTAAGGGTTGTGCATATTTTTACTTCACATTCAAAGTGACTTATTTTATCATTGCACCAACCTATTAATCAACATTAAATTTTAATAATTTGTTGTGAATTAGAGAACTAGTTGTGATTTGGAGGACAGTGATTGCTTTCGTTAAGATATTCACTAAAATGGGAAAAAATGGGTTTAACCCTTAATTCTTGGTGAATGGCATGTATTGTTTTTGAATGCTTATATGGTAGTAATTTTTTCTTTTTATAACGATCTTTTAATATTGTAAACACGTGATAATAATAGAAACTGATTTAAACTGCCGAATGTTTAAATGTCGGCCCCGGATTTTTTTGGTACGTGCGCTAAAGTTTTCGAGTGGCGGTGTATCAAGAACACCACCTTTTGTGCTCACCCATGACTTGGGTTTGATTTTATATTTTTATTATTTTTGTCTAATTTATTATTTGACCTCTTTTTCAATGGTTACAATTAAATTGGACGATATACTTATTAAAGAATACAACCAAATAAAATTTTATATTAAATAAAAATTCCGTTTATAGTAATTACCAACTGATGTTGATTTAAACACAAAGGATCACATAAGCAATGGAGACTAAATTTAAACTATTTTTGTTAATGATGCGGACCGTACTAATAGATTTTTTGTAACCGTTACGTCGTGGAAATCGGCATCTATTGAGCTATTTCGAGTAGTCCGAGGGAGCGCGGTAACAATTAGAGCTGGTGGAGGTCGGATCTTGAGAAGAATATAGTGTATGTTCATATGATGATGCGTTTGGTGATCCATTTACTTGATGCGCGTATGAGAGCGACTGGAGGTTGCTGCGGTCGAGCTGAGTGATAGAGGGATATAATTGAAATGGTGACATTTGGTTATTAGCTTTAATGTGAAATGTTTTTGGTGCTTAACTACTCTATGAATGATGATCTTTATTTGATTATGAACCTTAACTTTTGTGAGACAGTTCGTAGTTACCTTATTTATTAAAATCAAAGAGATGGCTCTTGTGATTACGGAAATGACAGGATGATAAAGCCAAGGACGATTATTAGTATGTTTCATCCTACAAATAAAAATAAAGGAAATTGATATTTAAATTAATTTAATGTGTAATTTTGTATCATTTAAAAAGCTCTTGGTGAATTTTCATGTTTAAAATAGTCAATATTTTAAATAGGTTCTAAAATCTTTCTTGTGATGGACCTAGGAACGGCCGAGCTATAAAATATGTGATAAGTGGAATTTTTTATTTTCTTTTTCAGTAGACGCACAAGGACATATTACTTGTTGGAGTGACCGTATCGAATGATATAATGTCGAATGATGTGAATGCACGTAAATATAGAAACTTGTCAAGCAATTGAAGCTAAGTGCAAGTAGAAGAGTAAACCCTTTTTATTTCATTACGGTTAAGGTATAGAATGTTTTCTATTGAAATTATCACTTGCACCTCAATTCAAAGGTTAGCGTTATTTTAATAATATGACCGTGGTGGTAATCGGATAATCTGGTAAGGAAAGTAAGCATCAAATTTTAGCTACTAGTTATAGATGGAACTCTTGATATTGAGTAGTTAACATGTATTGCCAGACATGTATTTATTACATGACGTCATGATTGGTCGTAAAGTCTTAAGCATATGTTTAATCATTTACATAACGAGCGAATTTGTGACTTTTAAAAGAGTGACTAACGAAACAAAACAAAAAAAGGCAGTTTCAAAAGAACGTGTTGGAGGTATGATCATTTTTTGGGTTAGCTGTCTATTTCCGTAAATGTATCAAGAATTACGCTCTATAAGTCGCATCGCATATTAATCTAAAAAATTAACACTTGCGGGTCGTACAAGACATTAATTTTTTTTATAAAATAGACCTCTATTGGATCGAATGTCTTGGTATCAACCTGTATTGGTCTCGAATCTATGATCCAGATTTACCAAATAAAGTACATGCTAATACAATCTAAATAGCTTTAGAGGCAATGCTAATTCAGAATGAGAATAATAATAGACACGTAATCGTATATTATAAGCGAAAAACAACAACTGTTAAAGAAAAGTACCATTCATAAGATTTAGAAACGCTTGTTGTTATTACTTTGTTGAGAACATGGTGTATATATTTACTATTATATTTACAGTAGTTTAAGATTTTAGTGCAGTCCATGCAACCGCCGTCAAGAAAGATTCTATCTAAAGTTGATCCATGGTGGTCAAATTTGATTATAATTTTGAAGTCATACGTAGATCAGGTATATAACTTCAATATGTCGATTATTTGAGTCGAAATCCTACTAAAAATATTTAGTGTCTAGTGGTAGATATTATTGAGTTCAAATAGATGAAAGCTGTACAATTACAGAGCAATGATATTAGAGCAGTATTTAAAGAGTTTTAGAGCAATATCTTAGGGATGGTTGGATGATGGGAGATATTTCACTTTAGAGAAGACAGTAGAAAAAGTTGAGGAAAGCTATTGTTTTATAAGAATGAAATAATTTATTCCAAAAATGTAAAGGCATGTTTATGGTGTCTATATTACAAAACATCCTCGAGTCGCAAACCAGGTTATTTAAAGCCATTGCAAAAATAAGAATACCCTTTTATACGTTACACATTGATCACCAAGGCCCTTATGTAAAAAGTAAACATAATAATACACAGATATTAGTCCTTTATGGAGCCAAGTTACACTTCTGCAACATACAATTCAAACAGAAGTAAAAAAATATCAGATACCTTTAGAGTGAATTTACTTGTTGTTATATATTGGCAATAAAGTATTCTATAAATTTAAAAACAAATCAATTTACTAAATGGCGATACTTGTATTAGAGTTTCATTCAAATAACGAACGAATACAAACCTGTTTCCCTCTGTTTGAATTCGTTTTCGAAAACTAATTTATTGGTGAAATAGTAATTGTTGACTATTGAAAATGATGTGAATAATAGTTAAGGGGGTATATTTCAATAATCAATAATACTTTTTTAGCAAAATAATTTTTCATAATTTTTTAGAAGGATTTTGTTTTGTTGCATATGTGCGAAATTGCGCGATGTTATATACTCTTTTTACCGTTTTTTTTTTAATTTGAATGTTTCTTTTTAGGATCAAAATCAGTTGTAATATGCGTAATTTGACCAATGAGGACCTGAAAAATATACTAGGCGGATGGGAAGATAGCGAAGATGGCCTTGACTTTTCTGACGATGACGATGTCGCCGATCCGACGTATAATTTTGCGCCGAATCAGCATGAAAGTTCTGATGACGACCTTGAGGTTCTACCTGACTTGGAAAACGAAAATCTACCAGCACCCTAACAACAACATCCACGAATACTCAGATTTTTAGTACTGTAATGGATCCAAGTTTGATCTATAATTATTCTAGTACCAGTTCTGCAGCGACCTGAAAACATTAGCCTTGCACCAGTACGAGAAACAATGTCGTTTAAACGATCCGAATTACTAAGCAGTGATTACGCTTCAACGACAATAGTAATATGCTACCATATGACCAGTTGATCCTGATTGTACAAAATCCGGCTATTGATAGAGGTACTTAACCTCAACTTCAAAAAAGTTCCATTTGAAGCTCATTTATCGTTACATAAACAAATTCTTTACCACTCTTCTCAATTTTGTACTTTCTTACCTATTTTACTCCAGCTGTTCTTATGATAGGATAGTACCACGTTTGGCTTTCCTTGTTCGTGCATTTAACCCCACGGTCTCTATTCCACGAACCCTTTACACCACGAGGTCTACTTTCTGGCAACGTTACAAGTCCATTGCTATTTAAGCTTTGCAATATATTTCATGAAGGTTACGACCTCGCTTTTCTCTTTGAACCACTCGTTTCTCTCGGTCTCTCACCCTGACCCCCACGATTTTCCTTGCAATTGCTCTCGGAGCCACACTGAACTTGGTGATGACTTCTTTTGTAAACACCCAGGTTTCAGTCCCATAGGATATATACGAACTTTCTGTTCAGCCTTAATTTTCATGTTGAAAGTGAAATCAATTTTGGATTAGGGTGCCCACGCTAGTCTTACGCACCGGTCTATTGTATTGGTTTGGTTATCTTTCCCCATAATTACCTTTTGATCAAGATATTCGTATTTCTCTACCCGTTTAATAAAGGGTAGGTTTATCTTAATGCGTGCTTTATTATTTGATCAGTTATTCATACTCTTGATTGCGTCCAAATTCATTTCCAACGCAACCCGCTCAGAAGTATCGTCTGCTTATTGTACCATGGTTTCGAGGTTTTTTGGATCATCTAAGAATGAGACAAAGTCGTCAGCAAATTTAGATAGCTCAGTCAATTTTCTCCTTGACTGAAACCCTAATTTCTCCATACAGCATTTTGAAAATGTCCTCCGACATCCGTGTAAACAATTTCGAGAGAAGATATCTCCCCCCCCCCCCACTCTGACTGGTTTTGTTTCTGGTCGAAGAGGTGGTTTCAAACTTACATTTTAATAAAAGTTCTTTATCAGTTGAGTCTCGCGGTTATCTCTATTGGCATTTTGTAAACACTTAATTCTACCCAGGACTCAATGCTATGAAAGGTTTTTTATAACAAATAAATGCGAGTCATAAAATTATTTGATACTCTGTAGCCTTTTTATAGTAATTCTCATAACCAGTAAGTGGTTCACGGTGCTAAATCCACTTCAAAAGTCTGCCTGTTCTACTGATTGACAAAAATGCAGTTTATCGCTCAAAAGAGTCGTGATGATCTTGGTCAATACTCGTAATTTGTATAATTGGAACAACAAACTATTAGGACGATAATTGTTCAGGTCTGTCTCGTTTTCTTCTTTGAACAATGAGACAACTATGGTGCTGTCCAATTTTTTCGTTGTTGGGCTTTCTTCTAAACACATATTGAAGATTTTTTAAGAAACCACACGATCGAGTCCCCTTCTTCTTTGAACATTTCCACTATGACCTCGTCTTTGCCAAGGTACTTTCCATTAAATAGCTTATTGGCTAGTTTTATTTCGGTTTTTATTATCTCAGTCACATCTTTAGATTCAAAATTTGTATAGTCCCTGTAAGTAATGTAATAACTACTCGGTTTAGAGTTTCTAAAAGTCTACAATTCGAGATATTATTTGTATATAACTTTTAGGAATTCGTTTTGTTCAGTAACTAGATTATCTTCCTTGTCAAAGAGTTTGGTGACCAGATAAATTCCCGGTCTTACAGCTTCATGACTTACCATTTTTTCCGAAACGCCTTGATGTATTTCTCAACGTACTTTCGTTTTCCTTTACAAATGTCCCTGATGAAATCCGTATTCCTAAATAAGTCTTTTTCTTGTTTTAATATGAGTCGTCTTTTTCCAGTAACTCTTTCGTTGAGGCCTGAAGTTTCTGAGAGAAGTCCGTGTTTTTTTATTTAAGTCATTTTGCTACATCACAGAGGTATGTTTCTTTGCATGCATTGTATAGAAATATTTTTAATACAGATAATGTCACGCTTTTTTAACAATTTCCTTATTTAATAAAATTCACTTATGAATAAAAACGGTAGCAGAGGGAGTCAAGAACTATCCTATAGAGAGACCCAAATTATAAATTTAAAAACGATATTATGCAATGCCATATCCGTACGCAGGCGTGATAATTACGTTTTGTAATTTCAGGAGTTTCCACAAATTTTTAGTAAGTTAAAAATAGTGATTCGGAAATTCGGATGCAGATGGGGTAAGATTTATTATAATAGGAATAATTCCATGTGCAGGAATTTCTAGGATGTAGCAGGAGTATCCTTAAAATAGTTTAGCCCTTAGCGTGTTCTTGTTATTTACGAGTACATGAATTATTTATGCTTATGTGAATACCTAAAATTGCACATATAAAAAACTTATAAATATAGTAATATCTTAAATATATTTGGCGTTAATTTTGTAGAAATTCATTATTCATACTTAAATGAAACTACGTGATGTAGTATTATTTCTACTTTCTTTAAGTTCTTTACCACGACTTAAGTTTCGTTGTATTACATCTTCAGGTGGGATGTTAACAAAGATTCTTCTGAAAGATTTATCTTTGCTAATAATCCACCTGAAGATGTTGTAATACAATGAAACCTAGGTCGTGGTAAATAACTTAAAGAAAGTAGAAATAATACTACATCACGTAGTTTCGTTTAAGTGTGAATAGCAATATCTTTTAAAAATAGAATTTAATTATTGGCAGCAATCCTTGAATGAATTATTCACTTTACGACATCTGGGTAGCAAAATGTTCCGGGTATGTTACTAATAAAGCAGTTATTTAAAAATATATGAATGAAGAGGAAAAAAAATATTATACAACTTATGGAAATAATTATGAATTAATTAAAAATATCACAGATTTTATGACACAAAATAAAATTTACGAAATTTCTAAAATTTTTGGTTTTGAAGTTTCAAGGTTATCTTTATATGCGACTAAATTCAAGCGAAAGTTATTGCTATGTTTTTAAAAGTTTTACAGACACTTTACATATGAAAATTAACATAGAAAAAAATAACATTGGGAACTTAAAAAATGAAACTGAAATGAAGGAATGAAAATTAAAGTTACTAAATAAATTTGATTAAATACGTTTTCACTTATTATGGACTCTGAAAGAGGGAGCAAGCAATTAATTAATGTCAGTTACAGATTAAGGATAAATTCATTAAATTATAATAATCTAAATATTTTTTTGAGTTAAACATTAAATCGATTTATTGAATTAAACGTAACTCATACATGAAATCTTTGTGGTTTGCCGCTTTCTATTTCGGCTTAATATTTGAATTAAGATAGTAACCTTAACATAAATTAATACAAAAATCATGACGTAAATAATAAAGAAAAGTACCGGACATATTTTCAAGTTTACGTTTATTTCTTCATTATATTACACCGGTTCGATTTATAATGACACAAGGTTTTTGCAGCTTTTGCAATACGAAAATTCAATGTGTCGCAAGTATGAATATAAAGGTATAAACAGAGGACTGATTCAATTTACACAGCATAATTATAGTTTAGTTTGCGTATTGTTCTTTGCGCATATTCTGTATATACGACATAAAAAAACTGCAAAATTTTGAATCTCTAATTGTTTTGTACATATATGCATTTTGTAAATTAATCAGTTGTGAGATAGTTTATCTTTAGAGTATTAAAAAAATGTTATTATTTTTTATATATATGTGAGTCTGAATATTTCCTACGTTGTCTTCGCACTTACGTAAAATATTAACAAATTTTATTTTTAGTAAAACTTACCACAATTCAAAAACAAATAGATGACACCCCTTTCTAAAAATGATATAAGAACTACTCGCGATAAACTTCGACTCGTGAGAGCTAAAAGAGACACAATTGTTACGACGTTTTTCATTTCGCACAGTTTGAACACTAATCATATTTCACATAACACGTCTATTTGCATATTTTTGCATAATCAACTGACAGGCTTAGTTTTGTGGAGTCGCCTCAGATATTTTGTTTGCTTGTCCATTTCCACATTCAGGTGCATCAAAACGAAACTCTGCCGTAAAGATATTTACAATCACGTGGAACAAAATATATTCTGTACTTCTTTTTAAGTTTCTGTTTATCTTTTCTTCATTGGATCGTTTGGAATATGGGACAATACATTTTTCAAATATAAGTTATGATTTTACAACTAGAGTTTAGTTTTTTACAATAAATATTTTGTTGTCACTCCCTGTTACACTAGTTATTACTTTATCAAAAAAGTATTTATAATTTTTTTTAAGTTATTTTATTTTAAATAAAACTCCCTGACATAAATTAATGTCAAATAATTATCTGAAAAAACATACAATACGAACTCTATTTTAATCCAATTATGAGGAATATTAATACTCATTACTGGGCAAATGAGTTTTTGTTTTTTTTTAAATAATGATAACACGAGCAGCAAGGCAACAAAATATTTAGTAGTTTAATGAAAATTTCAGTTACAATCAAAATTTTTTTGTATCCCATATTTGTTGGATTTATATTATATATATATATATATATATATATATGAAATATATATATATATATATATATATATATATATATGTATATATACATATTAATACTTTATAAAATTTGATAATTTCATTAATTCCAATTTCGTAGAGAATTTTAATCGAAACAGAAGTTATTGTTCTCATTCTGTCCCCATATTAATCGAAACAGAAGTTATTGTTCCCATTCTGTTCTCATTCTGTCCCCATAGATTATAATTTTTTTAAAGAATTCGACAAGAAAGAATTTGTTTTTAAAAAAGTAAAAGATTTATCTCCTCTTCAATTTTCGCCATAGAAATGTTCATTCTTCTTTTAATGTGTCATAATTCACATTTATTTTATTCCGAAATGGGGTAAACTATTATCTTTTAATCTTTACTATGAATGAGTATGATTTCATTGAAAATGATTTATCTAATCGTACTTTATAACTATCAGCACCGTACTAATATGTAACTGTACTAAATTAATATACTGTATAACTGTACTAAATGTATAACTGTACTAGCTGTAATATTTTTTGCATGAAAATATTTTTTGTCTACAATAGCTAAACCAAAAAATTAAAACTAATACAGAAAAACGAAAGTATGACGTGACCGCTATCTTGATAAAATGATACACCGATCAGCGCGGATTATCAATTATATCCCAATCCTCATTGATTTCTTGAACATCTTAAATATTTAAAGTATCATTACTGACATATACTAATATAAGCTATATATATATATATATATATATATATATATATATATATATATATTTAGTTTCTTGGACAGCGCTCAACTGTTATGTTTTATTCGAGGCCAATCGAGCGGGTGTCAAAACTATTTGATAATATTCAAGAAAAAGTGATCTAATTTATCCAACTGCGACAAGTATGTACGAGTCTTGATAAAAAGCAAATAATTTGCGTAGATAAGGCGAACTTTGCGACGTAAGTTTTGGGCGCGTCTTTTATTAATTATGCAATTGAAAACATGCCATAATTTATATAAGCCGCAGATTGTATATAGTATATAAGATTAGCTTAAATATTATAAATAACGTTTGTACTGAATATCACAATTGATTGGTTTATAATTAATCTCAATTGGGTATTCGTCAATATATAATAATAATATTAGATATATGTCAAAACGTAATATTGTTCGATATAATGATCACTAAGTTTTGTTATTTAGTGATGGATGTAATTGAGGATTTCTCGCACTTACGTAAACCAGCTTAATGTATTTCGTTATGAATATCATTTCATTAAAAAACTTTTCACCTAATATTTGAAGTACTATGCACAAATTATTTAGCTTAAAATAAAGTTTTATAAAGGTTTTAGGTGTTCGATTTTAAATGTTAAATTAATATTGAAATCGTGTCATTTAAACAAATTTATTTTACTTCCTCTCACACGAAACAGACTATATATTTAAAAAAAAATAAACCACGGAGATTTTATTATTATACAATATTCGATAAGTCATTAAATCTAATTAAAATTTAACCTAACTCGCTAATTGAAATGAAAAAAAAAACTTAAACCATTTGCTTCAAAGCTGTTTGTTTTAAAGCGCTATTTTCAGTTAACTTACGTCTCCTAATAATGATAAAAGTTCCTGAGAGCTTTCTAAATATTAAAATTTCATTTCTTTTTATCTTAATAAGTATTTGATAAAACCTGCATGTTAGAAATGAATTTGAATGTAAGAAAATGATTTTTTTATTCGTAAGTGTTTGAATTTGCAAAATCAGAAAATAATTGGAGCATTACGGAGCATTCAGTGCTGGTTTGAACGGAAATTTACGACCTTGGAGCTACTTGAAAATCCTCAATCGATTGGGCATCACAACCAAAGTGCTGAAACATTTACGTTCGGAATAGAGTTTTATATGTTTATACCTACGTCGCCTGTTAGAAAGATTATCGTGACAAAGAAAAGGCAAACATTTTGATGATACTAAATTTGAAATTCCTTTTTCTTATTTCAAAATAACTTAATTTCAGAGAATCAGTGAGAGTTTGCTAATTCATGATCAATTAATGATAAATACTTAGATATATATGTTTGCTAGGCGCAAAAATTGTAATATCTTTCTACAATTACTCCTAAAACCGAAATGTTATTTTTTTAGTTTTATACTTTTACTTAATTTAATAGAAAAATAAAACATATAAACAAAATATTATACACTGAAGATTGTTCGACACATATCGACCCATAAAGTAAATTATCGCTTGGAATAATCCCTACTTAATTTACTTACATTTATATAGGGGTGGAGGAGAGGGTTTTTACTGCGTTTAATGCGCCCACAGTATTTAAAAGTTCCGAATCATTTAATCTTTCAAGCCAAGTGAAACAATAATGATGATATCTGACAACTGTAAATGCCCACAACATTTCCGGTTACATCTGATGTCATATTTAATGTACATGTTATTCACGGTCTAAAAGCGACACAAAGACATCTTATTATAACTGTCATTAAAACTATATTATATTCTACGTCACTCTTTTACGATTCTGTATCACGCAATCAAAAAAGAAAGGGAATCTTATAGGATCACTTTGATATCCATCTGTATGTCTGTGTCTCTGTCAAGACTATTTCTCTAAGGAATGGCTAGAGGTCTAAATTAGTATCCAATACAAAAGGTTATGGTCCCATAGTTGTGTAAAAAATTCGTACTTCTAACTTCAATATAATAAAAGGGGCTATCTATCAAATATATGTATTTTGAGACTGATACACCGACCAGAAACACAAAATTATAGTGAATAGAATTACAGATAGAGTGAGAATTAAAAAAAAAATATGATTATTCATGAAAAATCAATATTGAATATAATCCAATATAAATTCCTTTGTACATATATGTATATATATATATATATATATATATATATATAAATATATATGTATATATATATATATATATATATATATATATATAGTGAGTACTAGCGGAGCCACTTTTGGTTTATTTTACAAGAGTATCCATATTTATTATTAGCTGGTGCTCGTGGTTCCATCTTGGAATATATTATTGGTAATTTTTATACTATGCACCCTTTTATGTATATAATACCTAGAACTTTGAATGCCGTAATATTATATTTGTATTGGTCAAATATTATATTTGTATTGATCAGAAGGATAAAAGCGTTGATGCATTACTTGGCTCATTATACATAATTTTTTTCCAATTCCTTTCGGAAAGTTTCAGTAAAAAAGTGTTCATTTGTTTTGTAATAGCGAGTCCAAATATTGAATAATTGAATGTACTTGATTGTAACTTTAAAATAATCAGACCTCCGGTATAAGCTTTTACAAATAATACCTAAGTTTACAAATTCAATTTAACTTAATACGAAATGTAGTTTCTAATTACGCGGCTGCAATAACTTATTGAATAAATTTTGCATACTGAAAACGTGATTGATATCACATTGCATAAAAATAAAGCTGGAAAGTTAAAAAACAATTTAAGCTATAGCTTAAATTGCTATTTAACTTTTCAGAAAAAGAAAAGCTATGTATACATAACACTTTAAAAAACTGATGCTTTGCTATTTGCTTCCTTAATAACTATTATATTCTGATAAAATGCAGACATTTGTTCATAACATAATAATAATAAATTTATTCCGTAAGAATATTGAATCGCGTATTAATATTTCGTAATTTCATCCAACGATAGAGAATAAAACACGAATTAATAATTTAACTTAGCAAAGTTGTAAAAATATTGTATTTCTGATTGTTACAATGGCAGCGCCATATTGTCTATACATGTCGTCATTCAACATTAATGGTCAGGTCAAAATATACCTATCAATCCATATTTAATATTTGCACATCAGTATCTTTATGTATTTCAAACCTAAAGTATATTTTATGGTCATTTGTTGATGAGACGTCAGGATTACCAACTTACACTCGATAAAATAATGAGCAGTAACCGTTGTGTGAAATCAAACAGAACTTGTTTTATTTAGACGGTTATAACTTATTTTTCCAAAACAAACGATATACAGTGTAAAACATTTTTAATATTGTCCACTATAGACATATAGTGGACAATATTAAAAATGTTATACCAAAAAGTTTAGGTAAGGTTGTAATAATAATTATTTTATATTTTATATATGTGTTTTGACAATAATTTTTTCTCTACAACGTCGCACACTTTAATTCTTATTGAGTAGATTTATGATTTTTGGTATAATGAAAAAAATTATTAGATTCTTTTTAGGGAACGATGTATATATATATATATATATATATATATATATATATATATATGTATATATATATATATATACATATATGTATATATATATATATATATATATATATATATATATAATGCATGAACTCTCGTTGTAAGGGATAATAATTAGTGGCATAAATTATCGTTGAAAAACGAACATATATTTCATCCTTGTTTTGTAATATTAGTTGATAGTGGACTGATGGTATATTTCATACGTGTAAGCGATGAATAACATATCCGCTTTGTAAAAAATTGCACTAAATGTCCAAATTCCCGAGTTCTTACTATTTTTTTAATAAGAAAGGAAATTGTGACAATCCTATTCAATCTTTGCTGTTCTGTGGCATGTGACAAACTTCATATAAAATCTTAAAATTACGAGTTTGTATGTATTTTGTCGATTTTTATACTTGACATAATTTACTCGCCCTTTCTTTTCTAGTATATAAATATTTTGAAATTTAGAATAAGACATTAACCCATCTATATGCATGTGCATAAAAATATATATTTTTTTTATTTTTATGTAATTTATTTCCTAAATATACGACATCACAACCAAATAAACTTTTGACATTTTAAATGTCGCTGACATCGTTATATCGCAGAGAATATGATATCTCTTGCAAGTTAACCCCATCCGATATGCATAGCCGACACATATAATAAAATTACGGTATCACAAAAAATGGTGGGGAAGAATACTTGTGGTGGCTGTAAAAGATCTGTGTATAATCTAGTAACAAAATAAGAAAAGAACGGAGATGTGTAAGGGATTAAGAAAGATCTCTCCAAATTGGCTTAAAAATATTCATCAAGTACGGGTATGACATTCAATTGACTGTAAACAGCTTGCACAGTTAATATTTTTTGCGTCGTACAACACCGCTGTATATATAAGCAATCGATTAAATGAGTGAGTTATATATGGAGACTAAGTAAATTTAAAAAAATATTCCCTCAAATAGAATAAGTTGAGTTATGTATACTTCTAATGAACACTATTTCAGACGTCATCTTACGTTTTCCTTTTTCATAATATATTTACACATATGTTTAATTTCATTTGTATTTGCTTTAAGTTATGAATAATATTTAAGTAATGTGCTGAGTGAAAGAATAGGGTCGTATCCGTATTCAATGCGTCCTTGAAATTTGCCACGAATTCTTATTTCACGCGACAACGATCTAACAAATAAACAATTAGCCTACATCATCGAAAAATTGATCAGATTAATGATAAATTATATACAGTTTGAAGAACATAAATTTTAGTCATCAGTAAAGGTTTACCGAACAGGCATCGACGAATCTGTGGAGGTGATTTAAATTGTTGCTTCATAATTTAAATGTAACCTTAGAACAAAGTATTTGAATGCATATGTGGTGTGTCATTACATTTTTTCACGCAGTTCATTCGGAAACAGTAACTGATTAGTCCCTGTCCTTGAATATGGATATTTCCATCATACTTTATAATCCCTGCTTTACCGTTGCTAAGTTACATGGAGCTGTTGTGGATACAGTGGCGCGTGGCCACGGTATTGTTCTTAAAACTAAGACGAACACATACAATTGTAGTACAGAATTTGCTTTTCATGATAAATGATAATTCTCCTTAGATTCCGTTAATTTTTGCTACATTTTAATAAACGTAAACGGGTTTAGACATAAGTTTATCGCTCGTGTTTCTACAACTTATGCGGTAGCCATATTCTGGGCACCACTTGATTTAAATGGCGCGACAATGTTAGTAAGGTACTAACGGTAAATATTTTATATTTCATCCAATTTTAAGGGAGTTTCCTTTATGACTGCGAAATTTTTGGGCCATTTCACCAAAATTTTTGAAACACAAGCAATAGAATTAATTTTTCAGATATTTACGGCTTTCTGGTCTTCAGATTTATTCGACATTTCTTGATATCTCTTCATGATTTGCGTATAGAAGTAGTATATAGAAATAAAATAAATTTGTAACTTCCTTGTTATGATGATTGTATCGAAATCTAGTTTGAAACAAAATGCCCAAAGATAAATAAATGACTGATTATGAAAACCGAACACCCACAAAATCACAAAATAGTTCGATCCAGAATACAACTCCAAACCAAATTTAATAATTTACAAAATGATCAGTACTAAAGTGATAGGTTCATAGAATAGGATTCTGTTAAAGACCTTTTGATGAAACGTGATTAAATTTTATATTTAATTTCTCGTATGTTTTAGTATAATTTACTGTTTTTAATCAGAGATCTCACTTTGACAGCACCACAAAATACATTTATATATTTTATAGTTATTAATATATAAATAAAATTATATGACATGAAAACAAATTATATAATCTCCTGATACTAATACAATATTTCTCGTAACTACTTTGTATGTAACATATACATATAAACTATTGGACCTCTGTTAATGGTATTTTCCATCATCACCAATATATATTGTATATGCTACTGTTACGTGTTTTTGTTTTTCTTTTATTATTGGGAATATCTGAATCGGACTGGGTGTCTATTCAGTTTTACAAAACAATACTAAAATAGTAATAAAGCTGGTCAAGTACGTGTCTGAACTTGAACAGATCATCTTTTAAAATTTTAGATGCACGTTAAAAGAAATAATTTTATTTGAAAAAGAATTTTGATTGAGAAAATTGAAAGGGAGGTGATGACACAATACATCTCATTTTAAAGCTTAAAATTTCATTAATGTTGCTTAAAATGGAAAACAGTATATAAAAACTCAACAAAATTTTAAGAAACCATCCAATGATACCCTCGTATTCAATTAGACGTATTTAAGAAAATCTTTTAAAATTTTAAATACGAATTATCGGCTTCTAAAATGTCATGTACATGGATCTAAAACTGAACAAACTAAAAGGATGCGACAGACGGCCGACATGACGCCGACATGACGCAAATACAAAGATTCTGTTTTTACGATCTGGTTACGGAAACCTAAAAAGAAAGCTTGTAGTATGGTTTATATCTTGTACCTGTCACATCTAGTATCAAAATCTTAAAAATATTTGTTTTCCTCCTCCGGAGCGGATCAAAGATGAAGGGTTGCAATTTTTCTTTCGTTATCCAGTACGATGGAGACTCCATCCGATCAAAGAAAGGTAATAAAAAATATAGAAGAAAAATATTTTAATCCCAGTTTTGTCTACGACTTGTACCCTTTGTGGTTCACTTCTATTTTTTAGAAATAGTTATAACTCAAGTCTGATAGGCTAACAAAATGGAACTTGAAAGACATTGTGACCTCCTCTCATAACAATTGGCTTTTATCTTTTGATTTCCACATACGACAAAAATATATGTAAATAAATCTATAAATTGAAAAAGAAATAAAACTAATAAGTTAAAAGTGATTATTCAATGCTAAGAGTTATATGCTAAAATCATGACTTCATTTTGAAATTTATACGATATGCCAGTATTTTAGTGAAGATAATAAGTTCAATTATTGTTATTCTATGAGGTTGAACAATTTAAATTTTCCGGTGTATGTAATAATATTAACTGGAAGTTATCATCGGTAATATATTTAAACAAAAGCAAGGGTATCTGAAAGTTAGAACAAGGTTATACCACTAATTCTGATATAATGTGCACTGAAACAATTTGAAAAGTACTGTAGTATCAATGTTGTCTAATTCTATTACGTTTAGAAGATATTAAGTATGGGTGTCGATATTATATTTTATACCCGATCGTATTAAATAATAAGTACTTAGTACTGACTGTCAACGTTTACTATTTGGAGAGGCACCCTTAGAACAAAAAGAAGTCTATATGTTAATATATAAAATTGTACCATTCGAGTTTACTTTGGCTATCCGTTAACAGCTGTTTCCATTACTTGTTAATAGATACGAAATTTTTAAAATGGTTTGATTTAAAACATCGGATACCCGGATATACATATATATATATATATATATATATATATATATATATATATATATATATATATATACACACACGTATATATACGCAAGCGCACACATGCATGCACGGACATATGTGGAATGGATTTCATTGAGAAATTAATTAATTGGGATAAAAACTCGATAGAATTAGGACCGAAATGTTTGGAAAAAATGAAATCAGGACAAACCTTCTAAAAGATTACCTCATATGGCCACTGAAAATATAATACAGTGAGAAAATTAGGCAATACTCGCTATCGTCATAATTAATTTGCCCTAGTATATGAAAGTATAATGTCTGGTTAGACCCTTTTGTTTTTGAATAGGAGCTGGATTTAGGCAAGTTTGATGCTGAAAAGCAAGAAGTCAGTCTGCAGAGATATCGTTAAATGTTAAATATTTTATTGAAAACGACATTTCTTCATTTTTACGATTACTATTTTCTTCAACTATTTCTTCCTTTTTGGACCATTAGGTAGCACGCAACAAAGCAAATTATCTTAAGGGAATTTAGTACATTATTGAGAGCAATACAAAGAATACTGACCTCTTGACAGATGCATACCTCGTCACGTACCACAGATATGTTAATATCTATTTCGGTAAACACGACACGTTATTCCTCAGATAAACAACTTGTGAACAGTTCCTTGTATTCGCAAATACAAATGATAACACAATCAGTAAAAATATTAACTTTTATTAACATTTCACAAAAGCATTAACATTATGCGAAACACTGAGTGCTTATTTTCTGGTTTCTTTATAGAACTCATATGTTGATTTGTGTTGTACCATGAGAATTTAAGTGAGATTATAATTATATGAAGTAGATAAGTTTGTGGGATAATATATAAGATACTCTTGTCTATATTTAAATATAGCTCATTCCATGACCTAGCTAAATTTTGTGTTAAGAATTTTCCATAATATGCATTTCTGTATTTATGTAAGGGTATAGTTTTTCCATCTTAAAAAGTAATACAATAAAATATTTATTACTCAGGAAATAATAAAGTTTCCAAGAATGAAATTTGAGGATATGTTAAAATTTAAATTTAGTTGATTCATTGTGTTTTAGTGATAATAAATACATTAATCTATTTGATAACTTGGTAGGAATCTGATACATTTTAATCAATAGAAACTAACATAATGAGTTAAATTATCATCTCGATTATCATAGTTATGGCGTATAAGCATGCTAGCATACGTGAGTACTGCCATACAATTCTAGTGTTAGAAGTTTGTGATATTTATGCCAGTAGTGAGTTGCCACATCTCCAAATTGAGTTGCCATCTTTATGATTTGATAAAGAATATTACAAGCAATGTGGCCACTTTATTTCAATTTTAACAAATTAATTATAATAAGAACTGTATAATATTAAACAAAAGCTAGCAAGAAGTATATTAACAAAGGTTATGGACGATGTATTATAATTACAGATAAATATATATTTCTTCAATGTAATACCTTCAATATCTTAATATAAATTAAATCGGCTAATGTTTAAATTAAACGCTAATTTTAAAATTAACCAGGAATTTATCTATTTGTTTCATGTTGTCAGTGCTCAATGCCAAAATCTAAAAAAATAGTTGAAATAACAACATGAACGGTACAAATGGTCCAAATGAATCTTTTCAGTTAGAGACAATAATTTCATCAATGCAAACATGCATATTAACCAAACAATGGTTAACAAGATCTATATTGCAACATAATGCATCTAATTCTTAACACAAGGCGAAGAAGATAATTAAATTGAAAATGCACTTGACGTATATAGACAGGTACATTATTTTTTTTTATATATATTAAATGGTACCCAATCAAAAACTATAGAAGTTATGAAGTTGTGCCAGTGTGGAAGGAATTAGAAATGTAAAGCATAAAAATGAAAAAGTATCATATTTCGCAAGAATAATTTAATTTTTTTAACCCTTTCAAAAATGCAACTTTACTGAACTTTTGAAAATTTGACAAAATACAAGCAATCTCATGTCACTGAGATAAGAGAAATAAAATAAATAAGAGATTAAAATATGGTATGGTATAAATAAGAGATTAAAATATGGTCACTGAGATAAGAGAAATAAAATAAATAAGAGATTAAAATATGGTATGGTATAAATAAGAGATTAAAATATGGTCACTGAGATAAGAGAAATAAAATAAATAAGAAATTAAAATATGGTCACTGAGATAAGAGAAATAAAATAAATAAGAGATTAAAAGATGGTGGCATGACATAAAATGCGTTTCTATTTTGTATTGAATTTTAAGCTCAACCCTTATTTCTTATTTATAATGTTTAAAAATATCATCATGGTTTGCTCCATACCACATTATCATTTTCTTTTTTATTTCTGCATTGCATAAAATTCTCATTGTCACGCAGTTGTATGGAGTGTAAGTGATGCACTCGTAAATTGTCAACTTAGATTTTGTTTACCTCATTTATCAGTTCCACGTAAGATGTTATACGGAACGATGTATTCAGAGAAACAAATTGGATAATAAAATTTCATACTTTGTCATTGCAAAATGTTGTTTCAGTGCGTTCGTTGAAATAAGTGTTAAAGAGTTTGTGCATTATCAACTATATACGTCTATCTACCTAGCTTTTTAACTTACTGGAAGGGTAGAAATGTTCTAAAAAGGAAATCATTACCTTTATTTATGATTTATGTGAAAGGGTTATTTTTATGAAAAACCGTAAAGAGAAATTACTAAAGAAATATATTAAGGATTCAAAGATGAAAAATATTTTCCTAATTATTTCAGACAAAAACCTGTTTTATTGATACTGAATACAAAAATTAATTATGACTAAGGTTTTTAATATTTCTCTACTAGAGGGATAAGAACCAATCCTTGCATACCAATGCAACTTTACAATTGACGGAGATTTCTGGAGACACTTGAGACAACATTTAACACTATTATTTTTATCCTCCAAAATGAGAAATGTGTTTGTGCTTATGACGTGCATTATGAAACATTTTACAAAACACCTCAAAGAAAAATTTGGAAAAGAAAGTAATCAAGTGAACGTCAACAAACTGATGCCGAGTTAATGAAGAAACCGACTATATACTTAAAAAAAACTATTAATGCAATTACAAATTCAATGAAATCCGTCGGGGCTGCCATACACTGCCTAATCCTAAAATTGTGCAGTTTTATCAGTTCGTGACTAATTGAAGTTCTCCATAGTGCGCAAATAACGTGTTTATGCTATTGTAATGTAATTGATACTGGGAACGGAAATGGTAATTTTGTTTTTTATTTTATACTTCGTCGATTCAAACCTTTACATCTGTCGTGGGCTTAACCAAATTTTAATTATTAGTCTTAATAACTAAGGTTCTAAAAAAACATTCGCCAAAGGATAAACTTATGAGGCCATTAGTAGAGTACGATCGTTAGACGACGTGGTAATGACTGATTTAAATCAAAGAAAACTCTTCAACAATCTGCAAAATAGCATAGCATTAGAAGAATTAGAATGCTTGAGAAACACTTTACATGAATCACACATCTACTAAGCCTAACAAAGGCCACAAATGAATTACTCTAGATCAAATAAAAATGTTTATTAAAGCGCCCACTGACGAGTTAACACCATAACACCTAACTAATAACCTTCGCCGTTAATTCACAGACTTTTTAACCAAAAACCGTATCTAAATCGGTCAAACGGCTTTGGAGAAAAATGGTGGCATTCGTTTGCAACAAAACGTTGCAGCACTCCCTGACCAGCTAACACCATAACACCTATCTAAAAACCTTCGCCGATTAGTCCCAAATATTTCGCAGACTGTGTCGAGAAAACCCTGCCTTAATCTGTCGAACCATTTTGGAGATATATGGGAATATTAGTTTGCAACAAAATGTTGCGGGGCCGTGGTGAGCTAATATTTTAATACTTATCTGCGAACCATTGCCGATTAGTTCCAAATATTTTGCAGAAAACCGTGTCTAAATCAGTCAAACCATTTTTGAGATAAATGGGAACATTCGTTTGTAACAAAATGTTTTTTTGCGGCACCCTTATGAATATATGTAATAACACCTATCTAAAAAAATTTGCAACGGAAGCAATAAACGAATGACACCCATAAGTCTACATGCCATTCGGATAAGAACCAAGGATATTTATAGGTATAATATAAGTAAATCTACGTTTTACTCCTAATTTTGCCTACAACTTTTTATACTGTGTTCAGTTTATTTCTCTTAACGTTGGTTTAATTACTAATTACTGACATCTATCCAATTACTAACATATGCCAATACGGTCACACGTTTTGCAGTTACCATATATGACCAACATAATCTCAAACTATGTTAGAAGTTAGAATCGAAGAACTAAAAAAATTAAACAGAAAAAAGATTTAAATATAAACTCACTAATAGGTACCATAAAATATGACTTAACTTTTTTTAAATAATAAGAAAGGTTTACTTCATTTTACCATTAAAATCTTCCATGAAAAATATATTTGATTTCATCACAGATCTACTTTAACTAGCAAGTTAGAATGATTTTCATAAATTATTAATATGTACTAAAATATTCACGATGTATTCATCGTTAAGAAGTTATTTCGATAATATTTTATCTGTTGAAGACATTAATTTCTAGCAAATTTCTCAATATTTACTTAAATGACATTAATTTTTAAGTTTTTAAAATTACTTGCAAGTTCAAAGCCTAAGTTGTAGTTGGATTATTATCAGTAGTCAAGAAATTTATTGTACATTCTTGCGAGAAAATACCACTTGAAAAAGAATTCAACCTCAAGAATGTTATTATATCCAAAGAACGCATCTTTCTGACCTTCAAGTGAAAAGTTTAAATGTTTACTACTAAAATATTTGCTATTTACAAATAGTAACTTCTTCGTTATCTAAAATACAAATATTAAATTATAATAAATTTATTTTTACGTCGAACTATACTTACTCATAGTTGAAATTATAATAAAAATATAAAACTCCATATTCAAAATTTAACATATTCTATGCATTCAATAAAAAGTTTTATTATACGTATAAAATTAATTTAAACTAAAAATGTGTTCAATTTTCAAAGCATTTAAGTTTTCTCAGTACGACCTGAATTTAAAAAAATCTTAAAGCTTTCTGAGTACTTTCCCTTGCGTTCTCTTGAAGTATTTGTAACCATTTTAGCCTTAGTAACTATAAGGCAACACTATTTATTATCGGAGAAAATTTAGATAAAGTCGGTAGTATTCTAAAGAAATTCTGAGTTTTAAATTACTCATTTTCAGTCATTTTTCTTATTTTTTGTTTCCAATTTTTCTTATTTTCCTTGTTTTTGTATATCAAATGAACTTATTTTATGGACACATTTAATTTATACTTTACTTGTTTTATGATATCATTAAACGAATATTATTCTAAGTATGCATATCCTGATTATTTTTTTGTTACGTTGCGTGTAAAACTATGTACCGTGCATACTTTTATATTTGCGTAAATACTTAAATACCAGTTTTCAATGAACTAAATTAATTTTGTTGAGTAAGTCATTATTTGTATTGACAAACTTAAGAACCGAGATGGATATGGTTCAGAAAAATTGAATTAAAGGTTGCCTCGAATTGTTACTCAAAACATAACGTGACAAAAATATTAAGTAATAGTTTGTACATACTTATAATCGTAATAATTAATTTAGTTGAATAATGAAAAGTATGTTCCTATTTACAAAGTTTTGAAAACCAGCCTAACTAGACTTGTTTTGATTGATAATTTAAATTTACGTGTTCAGATAACAATTCATATTTTCTAATAAGGATTGGGTGTATTTATACGCGGACACTTGACTATAAAGTTTGGAAATTTGTTCGGAAGCGAGTTGAAGAATGTTTAGGGATTAGATCATATTAGTCGTTGCTTTAACAACGCATAATATCACATGTAATTAGTAAGTAAAACGCTGAATTTATTGATATGTACCACGCCAATATAGTTCAATATGAAACCATCAAGTTCTTAGGTCATGCTTATTCTTTCCTAATAGAGGAAAACCACTTCAGCCCGGCTGCATTCAATTGATAATTTTATCTTACGGATGTAGTCATGTGAATGCACTTGCGACCCTATCGGCTGAAAGTGCCACCAGATCTTCTATTCTTAAAACTGACTCCTAGGAAAGTCGAATTCTTAAGAAAACACTTTTTCTCAGAGACAACTACTTACATTTCTCATTTCGATTATTTTGTCAAATTACACCGAATAACTTATAATATGAAAAAATATTGTCAAATGTTGTTATTTATATAGCCTCCAGTAAAGTTGTATCATTGATGCGATTACATTTTACCTCACGTAATTAATTACCAGACAATAATACCTCATTTGATTATAAAGATATATATCACTCATTTACATGTCTAGTTCAGTAGCTCTTTATCTCCATACTCGAGTAGTTAACGAAATTATTTATTGCGCATACGTTGAAAATGGCTATAGTTTGATAACAATAGCATTGTGGTAAAAAGGAATGACTGAATATCATACACTTTTGTTTCAAAATAAAAATAAAATCTAGAATATTACACACTTAACCATGCTTAAAATTTTTCAGATTTAGGATTTAAGAATGTCAAAATAGATTAAGATTAAACATAAAATAAATTTAATGGCAATTAAATAATTTGAATAGATTGGCGCATTTAAAAAAATAAATTAGAATTTTGAAATGAAAGAAAAAAGTGTTGACACAAATATTTTGTGCAAACCGATCTATGCTTTATACAGAATGATCGAACTGTTTAGTATAATTTATACTAAATAGTTCAATCATTCTCTTTCTCTTTTAAAACATATACACTTATGTCTATCTATCTTCGCAACGCGATGAGTGAGTGAAATAATTGATTTGGTAAAATGGAAGACATCGGTCGTTCCCGAGTTAGTGATATACTGATACATTTTTATTTCAAGTGAGCGAGTGATAGATGATCACAATGTGTGATCACAATATATGAGCTATATCTTTTATATCTCTCATTCAGAAGTTACACATCTCCAAAGTAGAGTGAAATAGGTTAAGCGAGACACGGATAAAATTATCAGACAAGGTGTTGCAAACTTTTTACGAAGAAAATGTATGATACATTTAATATACGTATTATTTTTATTGTGATATAATAAGATATGTATGTCTATGGGGTAGGTTACACTATTTGTACTTCATAAGTTCTTTCAGGTCGATTGACTACAAACGTAAATCCACGTTTGACCAAGATTGATGGTTTGTAATGATGAAATCATGAGAGCGTCACATCCCTATGCGCACAATTATGTTCCATTGTATTCCTTTATGAGGTGTGTGATTGGGTTTTAAATATTATGACCATTTTGTTGCTTTATTTTCAGGGGATCCATGGTACAAATTTGCTATGCCACTTTTATGGATTCCATCGATCTGATACGATAAATGAATTAAACAGGATTTTAAACATAATGATTCAGCAACTAAAATATATACGAAGCCGCAAACATAGATACAGAAGAATGCATCAATTTAGTTTACTTTGATTAACGACGTAGCTTTTCAAAATATTTTGAAATTGGTGCCAGGATGTAGTATAAATAGCAAAAAAATAAGAAGCACTTTGGAGACAAAGAATACGGCATGCGTACAATTATATCTAAAGGAGTAAATAAGAAAGACCAACGTGTTTCATTTAAAATTGACGTCGCATTAGTTGAATCTCGGAGATTATTTGAACTGAATATTCAGTATATTTTAGGAAGCAAGTTCATTTTGAGAAGTTTATATGTCTTGGTGCTGCATCAAAGAAATGCAGCTGATTTTTTGAACGAAACAATTATGTTTGTTTGAGCCAATACGGTATTGACCTCAGTCAGATATATCCAATTACATCAGACAACAGATCGAACAGGATTAAAATGGCAAAGAAAATAGGGGAAAGCTACAGTCAAAAGAAATGGATATAAACGAAGAAACAGAAGAAAATAATGTAGAGCATGAGGATGAGGATCAATTAGAAATTTTCAGTGTTTAACTTGATGGCAAATATCCCATTGAATTATACACAAAAAAAATTTTGCTGTTAGATGTGCGGCGCATATATTGAAACTAGCCATTCAGGATGCACTAATTGGATGTGAATCAATTTTACAACAGTATCATCATTTATTAAAACTATTGCAAAAGTTCATTAATGCCATGGTAGACTATCCCACAAGATGGAATTTTACAGTTATAAAGTTAGAAACATTTACTCATTTTAAAGAATTATATAATTGCATTCTAAGTCTACAACAACTAATATACTTTTGGAAGAGCCTTAACCGGGTTTCAGTACATCATAAAGTTCATGAAATGAAAATATTCGACAAAATTTCTTCAAAATATCCGACAAAGACGAAGTTCCCGCTTAATCAATCAGACGTGATACTGAAAGCTCTATTTATTAATTTTTTGCATGAGCCAATCATTGCTATGAGCCAATATTTGCAATATTTTAGAGTTTTGGAACAAAAAGAAAATTTCAGATCCGCAATTATATTTGTTACCCAATATTGTACTTTCTACACCCCTACACAAATAAGTTTAGAGAGATTGTTCCCTTTACTAACATAATTTAACTCTTCTTGTCAGATTCAATTTTCGACGACATTTTAGTAGTACGTAACAATGCTCTTTACAATAAATAAATATAATTAAAATAATTACTAGATCAAAAAAACAAAAAATATATAATTTTATACCAAGTCACTGATTAATACTTATTTATATTGACTTAGATATCAGCTTATATGTTATGGTTGTTATTATGCGATGTTTTCTTTCGATGATTATTTCGTAAGTTTTTAATCATTTAATCATTTTTAGCTGCACGGTGTTGAAGGAGGAGAAAATAAGGTCGATTCAACATTGGATCAACCCCTTCTGTACGTAACTGGTTACCAGAGAATTCTTAAATAAGAGACTCAGTTAAGCGGTTTTGATGAAATTATAATTTGTAATGTATTATTATTCGATATCTTCTCCTCGATTCTTTCTTCTTATTGTGTTTATGTACTTTAAAATATTAATATAGCTTTCTGAACGCATACAAGTGGTACAAATTGTAATTAGCCAATCAGAAGATTATAAAGTTCTTTTTTACGTAAACAACGAACGTATGATACTGAATTTGCCTCCATATTCTCAACTGTTTTAATTTGTTCTTCTGTACTTGATTGTATTGTTTTGTTGGAAAATTATGTTTCTATTGCGATGACCGTCTTCCATTTGTACGAAGGATTTTTGTGCTAGCTTTGCTATAACACAATGCATGGAATGAAAAGAAAATAAACAGTTGGTACAAATTGTACATATAGGTAACATAATAGGTAGGCTATAAGTGTAGTAGAGTCTACTGCGACCAGACTGGTATACTACCAGCATGCTATACTATCGTATTGGTATACTATCGTCCGACAATTAATTTTTTCTTTGATCGTTTTATAAGGATTTAGGATGTGAATATTTATTGTTACTGCAGGTTTATACTTGCTATAAATAAACCGTCAAATAATTATTAAGTATGTAAATATACCAGTTATTAAGGGCTGCTTTTTCGTTCCTCAGATAAAATTTTTCCTTCGGATAACTTTGATATTTTGACAAACATTCCACGGAAAATCTGTCAAAATAAAAAACTAATCTCTGATAAATTATTTAACTTTAATGTAAAAAATACGTGTCGTGCTCTCGACTAACATATTCATAATGACTTTAGTTTAAAAAAAACAAGCGATAAAAAAGTTTACGACAACTGGTATCCACGCTTTTTTCACATTAAATTTAATTACTAATTCTTTTTATTTAAAGATTGTTTTAAGGTTTTAGTTCAGATTGCTACAAAAGCGAGCTTTTTTTTATTTTTTAAATTACAATTTAATTTTTTTAGCCTTTTTAAGAGTATCTTTATATGTAATTAACCTAAATCGTTGTAATTGTATTTCAATGTTTCCGTAAATAATGATTAACTATAAGGTTTACAAAGAACCAGGATGCCGTTACCATTTAAAATCACCAACAATGTAACTAAATAACACTTAAAAATAATAACAACAAAGTATGAGCCATAAAAATATTCCAAGTAAAAAATGTTGCCTAAACCCTTTAAAATTTTAAAGCTATAAAATCTCGTTTACTAAGACCTAAGTTAAAAGGAAGTTTACATCTTGATCAAAGAAATCATTAAGCTTAATTGTTTCGGTATATTCTGAATATTAAAACCAAAAATATGGGGGTTCAAAAATACGCCCAATAGCTTCGACAAAAGGTATTTACTCACCCGCTACATTTAATTTATGCTTCAACACCACTGATAAATCAATCACATCAACCCATAAATGCGCAAAATATCATTAACCAGCGCGGGCGTCAGTCAGAAAAAAAAACAGCGAAGTTATGTTATAAATTATCACAAACAGAATAAAGTCGTGTAGCGCGCGCGAACAATAACGAAATTCGTGTCTTGTCGCGCGAACAATAACGAATACTTTGAGTGAAATTTTGAACCGATTATGAGAAAAACCTTTTATGCAACAAATCTGTTAAATAACCGGTTCAAAGAAGTTAAATCTTTTATTTAAAGTTCCGCACGTATTTAGGTCGAACCGGTTAGGAAAATAAACCAGTTTACAAGCCCTGGTTTTTTTGTAATGAGTTGGTAGTTCTTACACTCGTATTTATTATTTATTGGATTTGATAAATATACCAATATATATATATATATATATATATATATATATATATATATATGTATTTATATATATATATATATATATATATATATATATATATATATATATATATATATATAATAATAAAAATATTGTGAAATTGCAACACCCTCAAATCGAAGCACCGCCACATAGGTCAATATTCATTATTTATACGGCCAAAATTAGATTTCAGAAACTTACGGAAAACACATAAAATAGGTTGTCGAGGTCTAGGAAACCCTTTCGAGAATCCTATTCAACCCCCTCTACCTACCACAGGTACACCGCGAGCGCATACAGGTAAGCGGTACTTGACCGTCAGCCACTGCGCTCGTTTCCGTGATCACAGAGTTTATAGCACACAAAAGTTTCAACATAAATATTTCTTTTTTTACGTCATTTTTTGTAGTGAAAGTGATGGATATCAGTGACTCAGGTATGTTTCTTTATTTTTCTTATATTTTACTTAACCGCAATGAACATATTCATATAATTTGGTAGTGTCAAACATAAGATGTTTTCTTAGATAAATCGTAATTTTATCCTTAAAAGTAAATTTGTTATACTTCTGCGGTAGATCCGATCACCATTAGTTTTTTGTTATGACGTACAACCTTTTTATCCAAAAGTTTACAAAAATTAGCTACAAAAGATTGCAGCTGATAAAAATAGGGACATTTTTAAAGATACAGATTTTTTTGGCAAAAAAAAAAATTAAGTTATAATAATTGCATTTCGTTGTTGTAAGAACTTCGAGCATATCAAGTGTGATAATTGTAACCCAAAGATATCTTTATGATATAATGAAATATCAAAATTTACCGAATTTCGAAGAAAACATATTATTGATGTGTGACAAAAAAAATAAAACAAATGTTTTGTGTATTTAAGTCGACATTTGAAAGAAAGATAGTCAAATTCCATATAAAGGAAGTAGCTTTCTTGAAAAACAACGAACCTTGGTTAAACGGAACTTTTGAACTATCTGTGAAATCGTTGAATCGACCGGGGCGACCGATTCAATTTTGACACATCAAGTGAACGAAGCAAGCGTCGAAAAACCGAAGAAATCCCGTCAACTATAGAAGATGACGTCATTGTCCACGCTGCACAAACACCCTGAAGCTTAAAAGAAAAAAGAAATGCGTCGAAAATTCTTAAAGAAATAACAAATTATCCTACTCGGGCGCGCGAATCTAGAAAAGCAGTCGACGAAAAATGTAATATTAAGGCTACCGGTAAAACGAAAAAAATAATGGAACCTTATACGATCACTCTCGTCTCGGCTCGTTTGTTTGTTTTTTCACAATTGTTTTGAAAGTGTTTGATGTATTAATGTGAAATAAATTTAAAATAATTTAATTTGAAATTTTACGTAATATAGATCTTGAAATTTACTAAAGATATTTACAACAATTTTCGATGAGACCGTTGGCCATTGCAACCTAAAATTTTCAACGGCAAATAGTTTTCATGAAATGATTAAGCATAATAGTCTGTCTGTGTAATGATTAAGCATATTAGTTCCCATGTTTCTCAATAGGTAAGATTTGAAACTAATCTGTACCGAAATGTGTGAAACGAATGAAGTTAATTTTGTTTCCTTAATTTGACCTGAAAAAAAAATTAAAAAATCGAGTTAAAGGAAACCTGTACCGTCATAATTTTATATGATATAATACAAGAGGCATATCAAAAAATATTCATGCCAAATACCTCAATCGCTCCCCCTTCTGTTTCCGATACTGCTAAAGTCGAAATTACAGAAGAAAATTGACTCAAAAGTTATGATTTTTGTAAAAATAGTCCTTGATATGTTGACAACATTTTACGCCTATTAATGACCTACTAAGCAACATATTATCACAGCGAAAAAGCAAATACTTTCAAAGAGATTTTATGTAAACCTTACATGTTCATATATGCTTAAGTGTAAAATAAACGCTCGTTCTGTGAATTTCACTAATATTTAGTGAATTATCAGTTAATATTTCCATACACAGCAATTTATAATTTGTTTATAATCAGAACATATTTTTTTAGGAAAACGATATTTTGTTTACAAATTACTATAACAAGTTAGTAATTATCATTTTCGAACCACGCAAATAACAAAAAAGTTATACATTTGCTAATAAAAATATGCCTAGCATACATTTTATTACCCACATATAAGTACAAGAACCATGAAATACCTTAAAAATAACTATCTTTAAATAGTTATTGAAAATAATATTTTAATTCAATGTCTTCATTGTCACTAGTAACTCCTCATAACCGGGAGTGAAAAAAGCAAATAAAAATAACAACAGAAGGGTTTAGAAATTTGGTAAGACTAACTTATTATATTTAAAATTAAATTTATTTAAAGATAACTAAAATAACCGTATTTTTTATTCTTGTTTAAGCCATTGTTCATATCAAAATTTAAAATTTTGTAGATAATACGATAACAAAGAATCATCTCGTTTAATTATTTGTAAAATATATAAAAAATATTATTGAAATGATGAGTTCAATAATTAAGTTATAATTAGGATTTGCATTCATATTTTACGCAAAATTCGTAAATTAAAACTATGTACAAGTATATAATGTTGTTTGTCAACGTTGTCTACAGGCATCTTCAAATAAAATTTTACTATTCTGTATGAACAATTTTCGAAATAGAGTTCATAATAATTGTCCTACAAGTACAGACTCTTGTTCTTCCTTGTGACGTATTTTTACAGGAGTGATCCTACTGATTAATTCTGAACTGATATATTTTTGTGAACAGAACTCAACACATAGATAAGAGAAAAAACTCCACATTTTCCGTGATAATCGCATGCAAAGTTTAAAAATTAAAAGCAACAATTACCATCTGTTTATAAAAAAATTCCAATTTAATATATCATATAATATAAAACCCCTTTTGAAAATTCAATATGTATTCTCTAATGAAGTCAGTTGACAATTCGCGAGATGTTGACAAGATATTTTTAAAAATTTCCATTATACGTGTCATTCGTCTTATTATCATGAACAATAAGTAGTAAAAAAATGGTCTTTAAAGAAAATTTAAAACATTAAATTTTGTGCTTCTTCCTCTTATTCTGAATAATGACATGAATCACTATTTTGAGCCTATGTCGTAAACAATTGTATAACCAATAAATGAGAGACAATTCTTGGGCTGACTACACCAAAAAGTATAAAAGAAGACAGTTTTGCTTGAAGATGAATTTCTACTCTTTAAAATCAATTTATGTACTGAATTCAAGTAGAAAATTTACAGATTGTGCAATTGATAGTATCAATACGTCATTAAATATATTATAGTCCTTGATAATGTATATCAATTAGAAAGGAGGCAAGGGTGATCATCAAAATTTTTATTATATTATTCACGGTTAGAGGTGGGTTTCGTTGTATACTCGTACTTTAGTTATTCATATATCGCTGGTACAAGTCCGGTTCGACTGATTACATTTTTAACAAATGATATTTTAATTTCTAGCTTTTTATTCTTTAATTAAAAATGCCTACAAGAATAAAATACATTTTTAAAACTTTAGCTTTTTCATTATGAAATCATTATTGTAACAGTGGGCTTCACCAAATGATTTATAAAAAATCATTTTCTCTACATATTTTTAACAAATATATTACAATAGTTCTAAAGGCAAGTCCGCATTTATTATAAATTGACTTTCATTGACATTGCTTTAATTACAATATTTTTCATATAAAAGCATTTCGTGGATATTAACATATATTATATAAATATTTTTATCTGATTACTTATGTATTTCTAATAATTAAAATTCATGATAAATAAATATTTGACAAAGTACTTTGAAGATAAGTTGCAGAAAATTAAAATAACACAAACAAGGGAAAGTTAAACAAATTATCGCTTGAAATTGACAAGTTTGTATCCAAAATGTCGCTATTCAAATGACAATGAAAACTAGGAAATGTCAAAATTTAATAAGCGCCATAACAAACAGACATATAGTAACTATGGTAAAATAATTTATACCAACGTTTAACTCAATTGATGTCATAAATCTTGATGGAAATAGACGAGGGTGCAAGATGTTACGTAATTAATGGTTCATACATACGTACAGTCTAATACAATTAACGACGAAGGAACGATTGTCGGGAAGAAACATATGAAGCGTCTTTGTTTCTAACATTAACGTGAAATGTCCCCATTAAGTACACAAAAGGAGTTTAACTACGTATTTTCTGTAAATATTTCGAAGGATATTCTTAGAGCTAAGTGGGAAGTATCCATTGTTAGGAGACTTAATCCGTATGTTGGTTCATAATTTCGGATAACTTTACGTTTCAGGATCGACAACGACAATCAAAATAATAATTTGTTAATGGAGTACACGAGGAGCCGTTATTATAGTAGCATTTCCTAATTTGATTACTAACATCTTTATAGGGTGGCTTTGCAGTTTGTTTTGCGAATAATAAATTTCATTATTTTCTGTTACAAATGAAGGATCTTTAATAGATATATTCATTTTACAAATGCATGTTTTTTTCCTTTATACGACATGGTTATTTTAATTCCTTTTGGAAACATTAGGTACTATTGGTTGTCTAGTTTTTCCATCGTTTCAGATAAAAAAAAACAATTTTTAAAATGAGTTTAAAACGAATTTATAAATGCAGTAAATGATGTTGAGAGATCTCTATTTGGTTAGCTTTAATCACAAAAATAAATCGGCTTGATTTTCTTGCAAGTACTGTCCATGTATTGGTACATACTTATACTTACAGGTACAAAGGATATAGATGTAATAATTATTATATTATTTAAAATAATGATTGGAAATAAATGGTAGGAGGAACATTTTCCCGTACTCATTATAAGATACTTAATCACGAAATTTATAGCATTATGTATATATGCTATATATCGAAATTATACTATATCGTACGCATCCATAATGTTACTCTGCTTATTGATAATTAACTATTTGTTTATTTGTTTGTGTATAGTGCTTTGAGTCTTTACATTATGCATTTTATATATGTTGGTGGGATGTATGGTATGTAACTTATAGTCATGGAAACACTACTGAATTTTCAATGTTCCAAAACTATCTATTTATTAATTTTGTCTAGACCAAAGAGTGTTTAATTTCATAAAATCTAAAAATACAAAATATTTTTTCTTCCAATTAATTTATTAATTTGGTTTATTAGTTCTATTAGTTACTTTCTAAAATTTCGATGGTTGTACTGAAGTTCCCTGATAGTAATTTATGGAGACTTATATCCTTGTTAATTATGTTTGTGTCTTAATTTTGATTTTGTCCTACAATAGATTTTTATTTTTAAACGTTATAGCGTCTTCCTGATTTAGCCTGAGATTACCAGTTACTTCTTTAATTATTGAACAGAGCCCATTTATTAATTTTGGACGGATGTTACATCTGTTGACAGCATTATGTTTTTTTTTAATTTTATATAGTTGATTAATTAAATGTTTATTAAAAGGTTTATAAGAGGTTGTGTATATTGGATAATGAATTATTTTTAATATTTATACATGCCTTTCTAATACGACTAGTTTCTCCTTATTGTAATAACTTAAAAAATATGTTTGGTCATTTATAATTTTAAGCCACCACATTTAAATTATAGACATCTGAGGTCTTGGATGAATGATGTTAATTTAATTCCTTCCGCTATTATTATTGGCAGAAGGTATTAAATTAGCATCATATATATTATAACAGTTGTGATCATACAATAATTAATACAAAATATTGGGTATAGTAAATAGATACTTATATTATGAAAACCGATTTGACATAGGTGTTCAATAAAGATATATTAAAAACACATTAATAATCAAAAAGGTCATACGAAAATTTTCTATGATGATATAAATCAATACTTAAATAAGAATCAAAGTAATATTATAAATATACACTATAAGAATTGCCACGAACTGCTTAAATATTTAGACCACAATACCTTTTCTATAAAAAACCTGTTCGCAGTTAAACATACATTACAGCCACTTTACATAACTTATGAAGTAAAACAAGATCTGAATATAAAATTAAATGATAAAAATGGCCAAATGTATCATAAAATTATCTTTCTAAACCGAATCATAAACCAAGATCATATCTGTTAAAAATAAACTCCGTAGCACTCCATGCGTTCCTATTGGCGTTTTTTCTTCGGCATTTTCAAAATGGTTCGAGGTCGGGTCTTTATTACATATTATTCCAGCGTAAGGGTTTATAATCCAAAAGAATATTACGCTAATTTCGTAACTGATAAGAAAATGTCACACAAATTTTTCTACAATCGACTGCCCTATTAGCTTTGTCTAAAAATCTAATTAATCCTTCTCTAATTTATATACTTTTCTTCGTGTATTTATGAAACCTTGCCTACATGGCAAATTTTGAGTTTATAAATCGACTAGAAATAAGACAGAGGTTTTGATGATTAATGCATCATTCATTACAAAACTTAGGAATTGTAGGAGATCTAGCGATTAACGAAGTACAGTAAAAGCTGTATTTATGAAACTTGTAATGCAGTGTGGTTGTTATTATCTTAAAAAGCACATTAAGTTTTAATCTGGTACGTCACAAACCAGTCTTAAATTAGAGGGGCGTTATAATTGGCTCGAAATGGTTCGTAATAAAGTGTTCCCGTTCGGTTTTATGTCGACAATTATCTAATTGTCGAAATATTAATCAACTATATAAAATTAAAAATAAATATAATGCACATCTGTGCATAAGATTTATTTAATAACATATTAATTGTATTATAGCCGTTTGCATTGGCACACAAATGTAGGTGTGCAAGCTCATTCTATACTGGATAATATAACGGCACGATTCGGTACTAACATATTTAGCGAATAATACTAATAAACTATTTATGTCTTGAGTGCCAACGTGATGGTAGATTGGTGTGTCACCAAATTATGCGGTGAAATAAAATAAGTATTTAGTAAGATGTTTAAGATATTAAATACTTTCCTATGGTCAATAAAAGCTATTCCATACAAAATTACTATAATACGAAAAATAGAACATTATTTGTTTCAGAATTCCAGCCCGGATTTAATGCCGGCACGCGCTTGCAGAAAAGGTCACCATCACGGTTGCCATCACAACGCCCCCGCAGTCAATCCTGCAACCAAATATCTGTCTTATGAGCCGGGCTTAAGTGACATTGAAGGAAAAAAAATAAAATGGACCCGTTTCACAGCGCAATTCGACCGCATAATAAGGGAGTTCATAAAATTGGTCTGACGAAAATTCTGTGTATTATGTATAAAATATACATCTTTCATAATGTTATGTAATTTTTAATGAAAACGTGCACACTGGAGGTAAGCACCTTGGATCGTGCGATGAAATATTATTTTTTTAGTTCGTGCTCATTGGTATATCATGAAAATCGGATGTATCAATTGCTTGCAACTTTGCGAAGAGTGTATCCATAATGATACGATACGGGAGATACGATACAGATACATCCTTAAATATATACAGATATATTCATTCACAACAAACACCTATATGAACAGAATACTTGCTTTTGATCGACGAAAAATATTATATGCATTTCAACTACAGAAAGTCGGAGCAATAAGAAACAACGTGTTAGCTATTTCTTCCAGGATAGTTAGTTCGTAACTATATTTTTGACCGCCTCCTAATCAAAACGATTAAGTAATAATCCATTGTATTCTGAACAACATATTAGTGTAATGTGCAGTATAAATAAGGCTATAACATCATTGACGGAATACAAAGGGAACGTTCATAGTTTTTCAATTTATATATGTCGTTTTGGCTTAAACAGAATGTCATAATATCACATTTCATGCTATAATATCTGCTCCAATATTTTATAATACAAATATTAACTGGTATATGGGAATTTCAGTAAACACAAAAAACAAAATGTTTTTCCGGATTCAGACTTCCATTATTAAATGAGCGATAGGTGTAAAAATGAAACAATATATCGAAGGATGAATAATTGAATAAAAAAAGTGATAACGACGTTGTGTCTTATTTATGTATTAATTACATTTTACAAGAAAATTATCAATTATACGTTTAAAAAATAATGGATTATTAAATATCGTCACTTGTGTTTCAATATTCAAATTTTCTTATGATACGTTGATTTCTGTTTTGTAATTTTGAACTGCGACTTGTATGTAATATCAAACTTACCAAAGTCTTTTTTAGCTATAAGTGGTGGCCTCTAAGAAAATTAAATAATAAAATTTTAAACTAAAACATTGAACACTTTAATCTAGAATTGAATTATATGCATTAATTTCTCATTTTATATATTACATATATATTTGACATTTGAGCATGTGAATAACTTTTTGAATTGATTAAAAAATTGCCTTTTCCAACTTTCTATGGTATAAAACAAAAATAAATTGCAAAGATATGATGTAAAGACATAATAAACTGCGATATTTTCAAATTTTTCCGAGCCTTGAAATTAACATCCAAACCAAATTCTCTGAAATTTCAATATTCACCATTTTATTCAAAAAGTCAAGAAAGCTTATCAAATAAGAAGTAATGAAAACATTAACTTGTAAAATTTTAAACATTTTTTTATTTTAACTCATGGAGACATTCCGTTTAAAAACTAACAATATATGGCAAAAGTCCAAAAGTTTATTAGTTACTCTCTCTCCAATAATTTTTTCTCTCCAGGATCATAATTTCTTACACAAAAGTTTATCGTTTTATGCAATTAGTGTAACTACTAAATACGCAGTGCTTTAGTTTTGGAGCTAGAAGACAATAACAAACGCAGAGACAAATATAGACAATCTCAGCATTAAGCTCCTGCATTTTGGCTCAGAAAACCTAAAGATTAAAAGGAGGCGATAGTGATAATACGTTTATCTATAAAATTGAAACCTTGTTGCAGTAGATCAGACTTTCGTATCATTGATACAAGCCCCGTTATAGTGGATGCGTCTTTTCTAACTCAACATCATCTTTTGCGTCTCCTAGAAGTTTAACGTGGTAGCAAATAGCGTGCAACTTATTGTGAAAAATTATTTTTTATCATGCAACACGCAACCATCCGAGATATACAATTTTGTCTTATTTTATTCAGACATACAATGGCATTGTCACTAAATGTCATATGTAATATTTCAAAATTAAATCAAAATACAAATCAAACCTACAATGAAAATTATGGAAAAACATAAGGTCAACACGGCGATATGTTAAAGTGACAATATTAACTTAATATTATTAATGATATTTCATTATGAAAACAGGTTTTGTGATGATTTTATACTGTTGTATACAGTTTTTTATTGTTGTTTTTATGGGAGTAGTAGGATTTGATGTAAAAATTGCTTTAAGGTGACATTACAACAAAAAGTTGATTTAGTTTCTAGAATTTCTTATTTTGAAGGCGATTATGTATTACATGAAACAGTACAGTACAGTGTTACATGAAACAGTACAGTGTTACATGAAACATTTTCTCTAAAACTCCTTATAACTGTCGACATGATTATTTTGAAACCATATATCACCAAAACAAAACTAGAGGAATAAAAAATCGTATGAAAATTATTATTATTATTTCAACTCTTATTCTCGACTATTATTTCTTCAACTCGTACATCAAGCACGATCTAAAGAAGTTCAATATAACGGGAGACTTTTTATAAATAAATTCTCATTTAAATATAACAATGCTTGCTACAAGCAAAATGACTAATAACTAAACCTAATGATATGTAAATGCATCCGAAACGCGTCTTGTGTATTTTTAGCTGCGATAATATGTCTCAAAAATTTGCTTTTACTGTGGAGTCCTTAACCGTCTTGAAGCCCGACGTAACGCTTTCTTATTGCAATCTTTTTCTTGAAGTTAACCATTGAAACAAGATTTGCAAAAGTCTGTCATTGCAGTCGATTATCTGGTATCTCTCAGTTTTCTAAACAGGAGTGGATTTGATGGTCTCGACAAGGTATTCAGGCAGCTTGTAGAAGCTATGTCTTCTGGTGCATATTTGAAGATGACTGATTTATTTCATTGGGCACGCGGGTCGGCGAAATTGTTGTGGCTCTTTTAAACTGCCGAGTCCTTTTTTAAAAGGTTCTACTCTCAGAAGAATATCGTTTTCAATATTTTCTTCACACTTGAAATATAAAATTGACATGTAAAAAATAAAATATTGCTAGAAAAAATATATAAATCGAATAAAAAATAATGATATATCAATACGTCGACATTTTTTCGACATTCCCACAACACACATTGTCAATCGACATATCAAGTTTAAAAATTATTTGAGTTTGTGTATTTATTCTTACTTCATTTCACACATTCAGACTTCATTCTTATTTGGGCTAACGAACTCTTTATCCTATACTCCATTTAGTTTTCCATATCATTTGGCAAATTATATGAAATAACAGTATCCATTAACAAATTTATTTTAACATCAAAATATACCCTTTGGGAAAAAAGTGCGATTTTTAGCAAGTACTTTTGATGTGGCAGTTTAAATAAATAATTTTTTTTATTAAGAATTGATTGCTATTTTTATGATTAATAATAAGTAATCATGATATTTTTCTAATATCATGATTATTTATTATTATTATGATTGTTGTTATATTATTATGTTACTAAGCATTTTTGTCTCTCTTACCACTGACGTGTATTATATTTTACCCATCTCTTAATTTTGGCGCTATTTTAAGAAGGGCACAATTGGTATTTACATATATACATGATAATATTAATAATCATTTGTGTTTATTTAGAAATGTTGTCATTCATGACTGTGATTGGGCGTTTTTATAGCAAATTTTAATGAAGCATTAAAAATATATGCATATGTTATTAAAAACTTAAATGCAAAAATTTACGAATAATGATATTTTATTATTAATTATTAAAATAGATTAAATATATTTTACGTCAAATAATATTGTACATATAGTATTGTACATTGCATAATTTTAATACATTTCGTTTTCCTCATTTACTGATATCTACATATTTTGACTGAATATAAAAAAATAAATTACAAAAAAAAATTACATAAAAAATTATTTGTATCACACGTACCACTTTTTATGTAATACTGATTTTCGCAATTGCAATTTTTCACACGTAAAATAATCACAATACACAAGCGCACGCACATAAACACTTATGCAAGGACACACGCACGCAATGATGGAAGTACTCACACACACGCTCATACGCTCAAAGCACGCACGCAAAAGGACAGAGACTTACATAATTAATATAAGAGAATTACATCATTTTTACCAAAGACAATTACATTATTTTTCCCTATAGCTTTGCCGCAATCGGATAAAGTTTAAAAAAGGATATTTTTATATTTAGTATACATTTATGTATCAACTTCATTTTTGTATTTCTTTGAATTCGTATTTTAATCTGAATTAAGACCAGCAATTTATAAAATACTACGCACATAAGCCTAATTGTTTATTATTTAATTCGATGCTTTAAATCTCTGCCTATATAATATAATACTTTCTTACCAAAAATTTACCACGTATTTATAAATGCGAAATTTAAAACCCTCTCCATTATATTGATTTTTTACGAAAGCTTCGTGGGTATTTTCGGTGATGGTTACTTGAGTTATTGTTTCTTATTGCGATAACTCTCTTAAGTATTCATGTAAAACTTTAGCTTACGAGCACTAAATATATCATAAATAATCACTTATAAACGTAAATGGAGAATAATTAATGAAAATATTTTAATTATTTGTCAGAAGTTAGTTTTAGATTTTAAAAATGAGTGAAAATAAGAAATGATGTTATAATATTTAGAAGATGAACATATTTCACAAAGCAATGCTTTCCAGGTTGCCGATTACTGATGCAAGGTCATATTAGTTGGTAATAATATTTACTACAGTTATGTCAGTTCATATTAAAGAACTAATTTAGTACTTACGCAGTTTTATGAAAGTTTGAAACTTGTATAATTAATATATTAGGCTGACCGTAAGTCCAAAAAAATATTTTATGTGTTATTAACAAAATCAGTTGTAGGAACCATCGTTATTTATCGCCTGTCATCACCACGTATACAGAGATAAAATTATTTCATTGTAGAATTATTTTACCTTTTTTATACAAGCAAAACATATGATATTCGAGTTGCCAAGTGGACTGAAGGTCGAATGCCGTTCTTTTTCCACTCCGTCAGATATTTTCAGGATATTTCTGTAACATTTTAGAAATCGCCGAAAAAAGCGCATCCATTAGTCGGCAACTGAATAGTTTCAGTTATTTTTCCACATTTTCTAGTATCAACAGTTACAAATATTAGTCATGCTGATTATAGTTCATATAACAGTTTATTTATCGTCGCTTCCTATCTCCTAAAAGAAAAGCATTGGTTCTTACTTTCTAGACCAATTACGAGTGTATAAAACGATAAAACCGTAAACGGAGAACGGTAATTAGGAGCAAAAAAATTTAAAGTGATTTTATTTACGATAATGACTCATTCATGTATTAATTTTTGTTATATGTTAGCAAATTACTTTAGCAAATTATAAGTTAGCAAATTATAACAATTAATTATATACTTAAAAAGACCAAAATTATAAATTTTTAAGACGCAAACGAAATACATTCAAATTGAAAGCATAAAACACACACACTGCGCACACGCACACCCACACACACACACACACCCATACACACTTACGCACGCAAGCTCACATGCATGCCCAAAACATATATATATATATATATATATATATATATATATATATATATATGTATATATGTATATATATATATATATATGTATGTATGTATGTATATGGATTATGTGTATATATTTTTTGAAGTTTCTTTCGTAAAATTTAAATGCCAATGAAATTTTTGATAAATTAAATACAAAATATTGCGAAGAACACATTACTTCCATTATTATTTTCACTTTGCAGTATAAAAATAAAATATCGAAAGCTCAAATTGTCAACTTGTGTCGGCCAACACTTTTCTTGACGTTATGATTAGAAATAAAAGCAATATTTTCATATTCCATCGTCTAATTTCTTGGTTATTAAATTCCTTAGTCACACATATTTGTAGTATGTACATAATAACTTCTAGGTAATCATTAATTTAAGTAGCACTCTCTTTTACCGATTTACAATAAACACGATACGATCATAATTGCAAGAAAATGGTAAAGGAAACTAAGTGAAGTATTTATTATAATTAAGTAAATTTTATTATAATTCTGCATTTCTTTATAGCTTAAATACTGTGGTAGAAGAAAATAAAAAAGGCAAGATATGAAACGTCATTAGGTTCGAAACTATAGTGATCTTAAATAAAAACGAGTACCATCTTTAAATTACTGTCATAAAAAAATTTTCTTTTTCCAAAAATTAATTTGAAAAAATCAATACACTATTACGAAATTCACATTAGGGGCCATCAGGCATATTTGCTTTAAACTAATTTTCAAAAGTCCTTAAGCAACCCTTAAATATAAATATATTTACTCTCTAATATAGCTGAAAATGAGGATTTTCTCTTCATTGGTACTAAAATAATTTTCAGCCATAAAATTAAATTACATTGTAAATATGTTAGCCATACTAAGTAGGCTTATAATAATTTTTCAACTTTACTTTTTAGTAAGTGGTTTTGCATAATATTATAAAAACAATTATTAAAACGAAGTTAATTTTATGTGAATTTAGTATAAGATAATTAACCATTAATGAAAGTGTGATTTCTATTTTTAAATTTGACTTGAAAATTATATATCGTTATTTCATATTGGAACACAATTGATACTCTAAAAGAAGTTCTTCCTTAAAAATATTACAGGAAAGTGTTTTATGTGTTTGTCTCTCTTTCCTTAATGAAATATAATTTAATCATAACACAATTTAGCCATCGTTTTATGGGTACCCATGCTTTTCAATATCAACTTTATTTTTCGTGGTGCGATTCGGATGATTTAAGATTCGAAACGGAGCAGCGCAAAATATTATGATAAAAAAAACATATTGCGTGCCAGCCCCGATGCGCCACTGACGTTTCCAACTTAATCACGATTGTCATGGAATGTATAAAATAGATGACACCGTATATCTATATAAATATCAATATATCTCTTATCGTTATGGTAACCTTCATAAGAAACGCGCGAATGCTCGACTGTTTTTTCGTTGATTTACGTTGTCAAACTGGTCTCCATGAATTTTTATTAACGGTATAATATATAACCTATGTTCACCCTAAAGGTAATTTCTAAATACTGGAGAAAGAATTTTTGAAATCGGATGGGGAGTTTTGGAGATTACCTCCGACATCCAAACATACAAAATATAACTGTTTTATAATATATGAAATTTTATTAACTGGATGTAATACAACCTATTCCATCCTGAAGATTCTTTTTAAATATTGGTGAAAGAATTTTTGAAATTGGATGAGTAGTTTCGGAGATTACCTCCTACATACATACCTACAAAATTTAGCATTTTTATAATACATGAAAAAAAAATTTAACGAGATAATGTACAACCTATATCCATCCTAAAGATCCTTTCTAAATATTGGTAAAATAATTTTTGAATTCAGATGAGTAATCTTGAAGATTACCTCCTACATCCAAACTTACAAAATTTAATTTTTTATAAAATATATATTTTTTGAACGGGATAATATAAAACCTATGTCCATCCTGAAGGTCATTTCCAAATATTGATGAAAATATTTTTGAAATCCGATGAGTAATTTTGGAGATTACCTCCTACATTCAAATTTGCAAAATTTAATTTTTTTATAATATATGAAATTTTTTAACGGGATAATATACAACCTATGTCCTGAAGGTCTTTCCTAAATATTGGTGAAAGAATTTTTGCAATCGAGCGAGTAGTTTTGGAGATTACCTCCTACATCCAAATTTACAAACTGTTACACTTTTTTTCACTCTCTCAACTTCTAGTTTTACTCCTAATAAAACCTTATACCGAGCGCCCTGTATGAAAAACGATTCGTAAGGAGTAAACTCCAATTTTCAAATTTACATAATTGCAATTCCCTAATTAATAAAATTTAAATGAGAAAAATAGTTTTAGGCCATCATTCCCTACCAATATGGTAAACGAGTGAATGATTTGAAAAGTTTCAAGCAATGTTTTTTGAAAAATTATTAATTCTGTTGAAATTATATTAGAATGTATAGTTATAGAATAATATTTTTATTTCTCAATTCGATTCTCATGTATTTTCAATGTATCTAAGCTGTAACACGGAGACGTGCAGACAGATTTTCATGAATTTACGTGAAAGGAACTTCTGATGGGTCTCACATGAATATGACAAGGATTTGATTATTGAGTACAGAGATATCCTAAGAAACTCACCGATCGGCTTACATAATATTGGCACATAAAAAAAATAAAAAACAAACTAACAATTTTGAAAAAGTAAAATTTGCATTCGATCGTTTAATCATGGTTTCCATATTATTATTCGTAATATCATTCAAAAATATGTTTTTCAGATTTCCAATGAATTCTGTACAACAGGAAAAATGTACAAGAATGTACTTAATAGATACAACTGGCCTCACCATAAAAGTGCTATCGTGTATAGTAAACATTTTGATAGAAAATGTTTTGTACAAACAGCCCATTGAGGTATTTTGAAAAACGACTTAGTGCCTACAGAGTTTCTACCGGTGTATTTGGCAACATCTTATTTATATTTAACATTTAAAATTAAGCCCCTTGTAAATGATTAGGGTCTTATTAATAAAAATAGCTTAAACCAAGTCTTAAACTAAGCCCAGCTAAACGTGAATATAATTTCATTTTAAAAATATTATTAATAAACACGGAATAATAATTGTTTAGCTAAACATTTCTTAATCATAGCTAGGTCAAATTGGCAATTATGCACGATTTCATAAGGTCAAATTGGACGATTTGAAACCGTCGCCAACATAATAAAATAAAACTAGCATCAGCACGTATACACGACCTTATAATTGCTTAATGCTGCTATCATATTGACATATGGGGCTGGTAATTTTTAAGTTGAACCACGTATATTATTAAAATGTTTAATAAAAGTCAGAAAAGAACGGAATCCGTTAACTGGAATGAAGAAGAAAAGGTAAGATGAATTACATTTTTCCTGATCAAATTATGAATAATCTATATATATATATATATATATATATATATATATATATATATATATATATATATATACATATACATATATATATACATATATACATATATATATATATATATATATAATATTAAGAAACGCGTTTCTGTTCACAGTAACTTTTAAGAAATGTTTTTTATAGAACACATTGAAGTTATTTCAAATAAAAAGTGTGGACAGTCGTTTATTGCAGGTAAATTATTCAAAATAATATAGTTCCATTTTTAAGGTTATATCATTACACTGTTTCTTTTGCCACACTCGACAACGACATCGGACGCTAGTTTATATCGTCCAGCTGAAATTTATTTTTCGTAATTTTTAATTTATTTTTAGATCAAATAGTTCAAATGCAAGGAAAAAAACATTAAAGCAAGTCCAAACGCAGTGGAAAATAATGAAAATGGTGTGTTAACAATTTATCGGAATTATACCAATCTGGTCGCGGCCCCAACCTTAAAAGCTCTGCAGAATTAACTAGGACATGAACTCTGCAGAATCAACTAGGACATGAAATAAGTTCGATTCTGATGGACATGTATTATCTAATGTTAGTAGCTTTTGCTTAACCGTTAAAATTGGAGGCCAGCATTATGTTTATTTCTTAACTGTTAATAAATTATAGTCTTGTTTTTATTGTAGGTAATTGTTGTTTAGTTTTTCTGCAGAATTTTATTTCATTAAAATAAACAAGCAAATATTGAGGCTTTGTCTGAAATTTAAAAAAAACTACAGGTATAACATACACAATTATATGTAGCGTTGTTCATATTTGCATAATATTAATATTTGCATAATGACTACACCACATCTTCGATAACTATAAAATTAATATTTTATATTAAAGAATTTAAAATGGCAAATGTGATGAAATTCACATAGAAACAAAATGCAGAAAGTGTGTAGTGAATACAGAAAGTGTGAGTGTAGTGAATGACTCATTTTTAACAAAAAATATAACGTTTTAAAGCAAAATACACGGGGTGGTTGAATATTTCTGAACCTAAGGTACTAAAAGTCAAGAGAATGGTCTCAAAAAATTGGTTTTCCAATATAATCTACAAGTTTAATAAATTTTTCACACCTTTTATAAAGGTCTGTTATCTCACTGAAGAAATAGTTCGTATCGTTGCCCTCAAAATGTTTTTCTACAGGTGCCTCCAACCGATCTTTGTCCTCATATCTTCAACTACGTAAATTCTTTTTTAAACTACTTAAAAGCAAGTAATCGCTGGTAGTCAAATCTGGATTATAAGGCGGGTAGTTGAATTGTCTCTTACATGTTATTGAGACTGTAGACCGACTCATAATATGTAAGTCAAGGCAGTGATCTTGAATTTGTAAGTGAAACATGATATAGGTGTGGATAATACGACTAACAATTGTGATAGTTAAGATTGTAAAAGGTTTATTGTTTTTTTCAATCAAATGACAAAGCATACAATTCTAGATATGAATTAGAATGAAACACGAAACAAAAGTTCATCACATTAATTACTCATATCGCCATATTAGTAATGCAGTTAATAACTGTAGGTACGATGGAATACTGGAACGTCTAACATCGCAAGCAAAATTATCTTCAATTAAATATAAAATATATTGAAAGATTTATTTCGAAAATTTACTTGAATTGGTTTTCATTCTAACGTCTTCACAGGATTTTTCCTGCATTTGTGCAATTTCTCCTTTCGCACAAGAACAACTCTTTCCACCTCTCCCACTTCTATACCTTCTGGAAAATCGATATTATTATCCGAATTAGTACTTTTATAAAATTTAAACCGATAAAAAAACAAAAACTACGATTGGCCTATGTAACAAACGTGAAATGTCAAATTTCAAACAAACTGTTGAGCTTAGAATCACACGTTAAACTATGGGGTACGATGGTTTAGTCAAAGATAACTTATAAAGACAAGGTTTCAGATAAAACAATATAATTATAAATTCTGCTAAAACCACGTTATAACTTCGTTAACCTACGTTTATTAATAAGAGGTGTTTTCACAAAGATTAGACAAGCTACACACAGCTTAGTAAGAATGCATTAAATCTACGCCGTGTCCTGATAACGTCACGACTTTAGAGAAAAATCATGTCATGTATGTATTTTTAGTTAAAACAGTAAAAGTTTTATTTTTATTTAATTTATAATATTGTTTGCAAATATTTACCTGTTCTGTTTTATATGATTTAATAATGAAGTATTTGTAATAAAATTTATAAGCCTTAGACTGTCTTCACATTAATATAATTTTTGTTTTTAGGTTAACGCCAAAAAGACCAGTGACATTATATATATATATATATATATATATATATATATATATATATATATATATTCATATATATATATATATATATATATATATATATATTCATATATATATATATATATATATATATATATATATACATATACATATACATATACATATACATATACATATACATATACATATACATATATATACATATATATATATATATATATGTATATATATATATATATGGATATATATATAGAGAGAGAGAGAGAGAAATATAGATTTCATCTCAGCCCGATGGCTGCTACATCCCTTTTTCTTGGCGACACACACCTCTTTTTTCTTGGCGGTTGCAAAGTCGATACTTTGCAACCCCCATTGTCGCCAAGAAAAAAGAGGCTTACTTTTAATTGTAATAAGTTAAAAGAAAAATTAAAATGTAAACAGCATTACATCAGGAAATTGATAGTAAAATCCAAGAGAATTGAGAAAAAAATAATAGCATTAAAATCGGTGTTTGAAGAATTTAAAAAATGTCCCGGTTTTTGTGATAACATAAACGGCCTTACCACATAATGCAGTAATGAAACGTTGCAATTCTTGGTAGAAACGATAAATGAAAATAGGTTAGTAAAATAGCCCATTCTACTGAGTACAGTGAGACAGCTAAGACAATTTGCATAATCTCTTTATTTACATAGTCTAAGGTGTTACAATTATATTCGTGAAAAGTTTAACCTTTTTTTACCTCATGTTAACACACTTAAGAAATTATATCAGAGAGTAATCGCGTACCGGGTTTTACAGCCGAATCATTCAATACAATAAAGGAAATGACTAATTCAAAAAAATATATTTGTTAGTATCACTTTTAATGAAATGAGCGTTACAGAATTTGCTGAACTTGTCGGTAAAACAGATTTTGGCTCTATCGATATAGCTACCGAAACAAATCAGCAATTGCAAATGAACTTCTATTATTTATGATTATAATTGTCGATAACTTTTGGAAACGCCCAGCTGGTTTCTTTCGAGGAAGAACTTTTACGGCTTCACAAAAAGCAAATTTAATGAAAATTTCCCTTGATTTACTTAATGAGACTGCATGTGTAGTTAATTTCAATAGTCCCTTCAAATTTTAACATGTTTACTCGGCGCAAAAAATAAACAGCAAACCATATCCTCCATATTTCACATACAAAGCCAAAAAATATTATATTTTACTCGATCCGTGTCACTTCTTAAAACTTGAGAGATCTATGTCTGGTGATAAAAAGTTTTAATGAAAAAAAATGGTAGAAAAATTGAATTTATATTTATTACTCTATTACACAATATTCAAATGACAAAAGGTCTGAAAGTGGGGAACGAAATTATATTTTGGCATTTATTTACAAAAAGTGAAAGATATGCTAGCAGCGCAATTATTTTCAAGGTCTGTTTCTACAACCATCCAGTACAGCCTTAATTTTTTTTTACTTGTACCAATTTGAGAATTGGGAAGCCAATGTGTTTTTTATCACCCTCGTTAATGATATGTTTGATGTTTTTAATTCCAGGCACTTTCTTTCTTCTGGGCTTATAAAACTTTCATTCTCCACTAACAAATAAGAAATTTTCAACAAAATCGATAAAGTATAGAAATATTTTAAATATAAAATGGGACTATTATCATAAACTCTACGAGACGTTTATGTTTAGTCCGGTTCTTCAGAAGACCATTTGGAAAATTTTTTAAAGCCTAGGTACCCCTAGGCTACTACATACTAGTTTTAAATAATAACCCAACGATCAGACGATTTATATCTGCATATAAAAGTTTACTTTGTCATGCAGAGTTAAAATTTAGTAAAAGTGGAAACTGCTTGGAAATAGGAAAAATTACTTTTCTTTCCGGTATAGTTTTCACCGCAAAACATATTAATATTGCAATACTTTCAAGGTCTGTTAAATTCTATTGAGCAATATTTTGTCTTAATAACAATCCAGATAATATTGAAGACGTGTCCCCGATATTATTAGGCAGACGCCCTAAAACTTCTAAAAAGTGATCACAATTTATTAAATCGGTTGTCGAATATATAGATGGATTCGTGATTAAAATAATAAGACACACACACACACACACCTATATATATATATATATATATATATATATATATATATTGTGAAGTTTGTATAAATTCCTTGGTACAATCACGACCTTATGAATAATTTATAAATTGTAAAGATTTCCTAAAACAAGGTAAGAGATTTTGGACTCATCCATCAAAAGATGTATTTGGTATATGCTTAAAATGAGAACATTATTATAGGGAACATTTAAAAACAAACTTTAACTTTTATAAGACGACTTTTAATAAAACAGTTTTTGACATAACACAATTTATTTACACAAACAATTTTTTTGATTGTTTCATTAATCATTAATTTGAGAAGGACCCTATTAAAAGCCACATATATCTATTTATAAAATGTAGAATTGAAAATTATTTGACACATCGTTAAGATATGAAACAATTTTCAAAAATTTATCAAAAGAAAGTTTGAGAAACCATTCAAATAAGATTATTTTATTTGAAAGTCAATGATTTTTGAAATTACTAATTAAAGGATTATTTAGAACTAGCGTGACCCGTGCGAAGTCTTCGCATTATTTATTCCATTATGAAGCTCATATGGCAGATCAAACAAATATTTTACTAAAATTGACATATAGAGGCGCAAGTATCAAAAGCATTGAGCTAAAGCGCCACTTTATATATACGTGAGTGGATTTGAAATTAAACAAAAATTTTACCGACCGTCGATCATATTGACGTTGAGCCGTTAGATGGCAGCATTGCTGTTTTGTGTATATAATTTTAATAATTAATTAATTTGCAAAAACAATAGCAATAATAAATTTTTTAGTTGTGGATGCCGGTAGAGCAAGCAATTATATATAAAATGATATATAATTTATGTGGATTAGTTGTGAGGTTTTTTCTAAAAAGGGAGTGTAACATCTTAAAACCTTAGCGTATTAATATATATGATGATAGTAAAACTATATTTTTAAATTTTGGTGCCATAATATCATTATTTGAGCAACTCGTGTTGGTTATTTTTTAAATTTTAAAAACGAATGTAATTCGTTTATAGTTTGTACTTAAATGTTATTTAGAAAATATGTTATTTTTTTAATTTTAAAATAATATTATGAAATATATTTTTGCTACTTTTTTACATTCACACTGCATATATTTTCTACATAGATTTTTTTTTTTCTTATACAGGTATTGTTTCATTCTTTTAAATGCTTCTGCGGCATTTTTAGCCGTGATATTAATTTATTTTATACGAATATGCTCGGATTGACATTTCTTCACAGTACAAATAACGCACCCAAAATGTTTAAAGTTAAACAAATATTTAAGGTTAAAAATATGAGTGGGAATGTCTCCTACGAGGTATTGCGTAATCATTTTTGAGACGACAGTTACTTTTATAGAATTTAATCATTCCGTAAAATATATTAAATTGGAATTAAGTTCATAATTATGGGCTCTGGGAAATAAATCGTAAATAAAATTTTGACCAAACACGTGCCCCTTTATTTTTATATTATCTACGTAACATCGTTATTAAAACGCCATCACTAAACCTGACACACATGCGCAATTACTCATACAAGGGCAATTCAATTTCTGTGATGCAAGGCATGTCGAGTATGTCCATCTATTCGTAATATATAAAGTCTATAGTCCAAATATACAAAACAAAAAAAATCTTTGCTGATAACCCACCTGAAGATGTTGTAATATAACGAAACCTAGGTCGTGGTAAAGAAATTAAAGAAAATAGAAATAATACTACATCACGTAGTTTCATTTAATTGTGAAAAAAAAACCTCTCAAGCAAGAGTAGAACTTGCACTAGCAAGGTTCCATATACATAAGGCATTTATAAAAATTTAATGCTACATAATATTCTATTAAATTATTTACAAAATTTAATTTTTTAAAACGATTATTGCGTGCTGTAGCTTTTACAGGCGCGTATTTAAAAACAATTGGATAAGTAGTCCACCATTTTATTTTCCTGCTGGCTTTTTATATATAAGCCAACCATTTGCCATGCCGTTTCGAATTCGGTATATATTTATTTGCATTATAAATTATAAATTATTAAATACCTAAAATTAATTAAATAAATTTTAAGCATGTTCATTTCTTCTCATTATTAAATGAACATTATTATATTGTTTCAGTAATTTTTTTTAAATTATATATGTGTTTATATTAAATTGAAAACTGAGTTTTTATTTAAATTTTAAAATAATTAAATTTGATTTGAAAATAAGATCAAATTGTTTTCTACTCTGTATGAGACAGTAACACCGTTGAAGAGCGATAATTTGTAATGGTAGACAATTTATCCACCAAATAAATTGTAATTTTTAAAATTTAAATATTGATTAAATTTAGATTTTACCAATGGTATTTATAATCACGCTCCAGTCCTATTATTACTTTACTTCCATCAATTATTTGCGTGCTAAATAAACTTATTCTTGTATTACGCCAAGAAAATGTAACTTCTAACGAACGTACGTAATTTTTCACACAATTTTTTTATATGATGTAATTTAACATTAATAATTTTCCCCTTGTTTCCTTTACTTATGCTGTAAAGTCTTTGCTAAAATTCATGATTCTAGGTCAGCAGGAAGTACCTCATAGTTTCAGATTTATTTACTAGTATCAAAATATGAGGCATAAATAAGCATATTTTTAGGGTTTTTTCATTACTTTGACTTTAGATTTTTTTACAGCTTTAAGGGACCGTAAATCTAAATATTTGATATTAATATAAATTTGAATCCTCTACGTTTTTCTGAGAAAAAGGGTCTTGACAGACACAAAGTTCGACAGATGGATATCGAAGTGATACTATAAGGGTTTCTTTCTTCCTTTATTTACGAAACCCTAAAAAACAAAAAATAATTTATTTCGTATCTAATAATTCGAAATAGAACATTTTCTTCTTTACTTGGGTTACAAGATATTACTTCTTGTCTTTCTAGATCAAGTAAAAGTACCGTACTTTGATTAGAGAGTCCCTTTTTCAGTACCAAAATACATAATTTTTAAAAGACCATATGTTATTATTACATTGACATAAAAAGTCAGGATAGTGTCTATAAGAACTCTGAGGATATGGATTTTTTTATTTGAAATTAATTCCAGGTTAGCCATTTTTGAGTATTTTGACGGATAGGTAGAAAAACGAAATATAAAATAATCCTATGGGGCTTCCATATTTTCATTCCAAAATACGGAATCAAAAAAAGAACTCTTTTAAGAAATAATAAACTTTGCATACTGCATTATTTTCAAATCGGCAAGTCTTAGACATAAAAGAATTTTTACGATCATTTCCACTACAAAATTTAAAATAAACAATTGCAAGAAATATCAAAATATGCTGATGTGATAAATTAAAATTATTAAAATTTGCTATCGTCATATGAAATAAATATTAAATAATTTAATTATTTTACTTAGTCCTATTGTTGACGTGCATCGCTTTTCAACAGTGACCTTTCTTTAGCTATTAGTAGACGTTAATTAAGAAATATCGAAATTCCATCTGCTCCATCTCAGTCTATTATTTTTAAATCACCATACTTTGAAATGAATTGTTTTTAATATTGTTAACTCAAAATTATATCATATACATTTACATATTTATCGTATTTGTTGAGTTATGTTAGAATAATATATTTAATCACTTTATATTGCGATGATGGAAACAGCTTATGACTACGTATCAGCGATTCTCAGCGTCGTGGAAGGATTGATTTAGCAAATTTACAAAGTTTACCTTGTTTTATAAATGACACATAAAAATAATTGAGAGCAAATATGTAATGTAAGGAAAAATATTCAAAAGAAGTCTCTGTATGAAAAGGACAAGGCAGGAGAAAGTCAACCATTACCATTAGAAACCCAAGACGGGAACTTACTTAACCTGTGATATTATTTTTATTAAAATGATCGTAAAAAGTAACAATGGTTAAAAGTAACAATGGTTTTGTAATTTAAATTAAGTATTTTACTTATATAATGATGTTTAGAAAGAAAATGTATCAATTTTACTATGGGTCCTTTCGATATGATAAAAGGGATGCTGGATAAGTATTCTGGCCTAGTAGGTTTTTTTGTACTATATGACTTAGTTGCCAATTCTTAATCGTTTTTCAAAATTCCGTCACTGACCAAAAAGTAAGCCAGGACATGTAAAAACTAAATACCATGTGCCTTTATTATTATTTTTTTTAATTTGTTTCCAACATCAATCAGAGTAATTGCGCTACAAAGTTCTTACATTCTAGGGAGAAAAAAATTCTAGGCACTTAAACTTAGAAACACTTAAATTTTAGACACTTAAATTTAGGCAAAGAACATTTTTCAAGATACTTACAAAAAGGCGTTTATTAAAAGGGTCTATGATGCACTGCATTATTTCTTGGGCCACGCTAACTATTTTGGACCCCATTCTTTGCCCTGCCAACGGGCTGAAGGGTGTGATTATTAGTAGAAATTATCGACTTCACTATTAAATGGGTACTGCGAATCAAGTAAACACATTAGCACCTTCTGTTTTTAAACATTACGCAACGTAGACGTTACGATAATGTAGACTCAAGAAACGGGATATCTTAATTTATTAGACGCCATCTCCGGGAACGCTCAATACACGAACGTATTGTCAATAGAGTTGTTTTATATTTGTTCTCTCTCAAGGAGCTGTTTAAACTCAAGGCCATAAATTTATAGCCCATATTCTCCACTTTCCTACCGCATAGCAAAAAATGACCACCGCTATACCTGTGTTTTGTGATATTAGTCCAAAAAGCCTTGTCTCCCTTACCCTTGGAATATATCGAATTGTTTCCATATATTAATATCCAAATAATCAAGATTTGTTTAATATGCTGAACTAATTTGTGACTTGTTACACATTTGAACTAATTTGCATTACGCATGACACTTATAGAAGTATGATGTTCATATTACTTGCCACGAGTCATATTTTCTCAAAAAAAAAATTTTAACACGCGAACACTCGCAACACTGGAAACAAATAACGCTACAAAGTTACAAACATTTACATGCGGTCATTCTATTGCAATTTTTTATGCGCTTAATATGTGTGCAGCACCAATCTAGAATTATTTATATCTTTCAATTATATAGGATACGAGAAACAGCTCTCTTGGTAGTTTTATCAATAATGGATCATAATATTAACTTATTAAAATTATATCGTAACATCATTTAAAATCTTTTTGAAACACTTTTTTTTTATGGAAAAATCAATATTTACGTATTTTTTATTCATTAAGCCTTTGGATTTTACTTGAAGCTAAATAAACTATAAACTAGTGCACGAGTTTTAATACAAGATCAATTTTTATACTGCTTAACGGAATTAAAAACGAAATAGGCTATAATTTTAATACGGTACTATAATCAGTCCCATTTTTAAGAAACTCTATAAAAACTAAAAGTCTGTCCCTATGACACTCAATTAATAAAATTATATGATTGACAGCAAATATTAGTCTTGTATTTTCTTAAAATTTGAACATGTTCATGCAGCCCTTTTATTCTAAGGAATTCAATTTAATTAAATGAACGTTACGTGTATTCGGTCAATCAACTCTCGTAAGGGATTTTATTTTATCTAGAGGATCTAAATTAATCCTTTGAAGATATACAATTTTAATTAAGTTTGTACTATTTCCAGAGGAAAAACCTGACATACTTAATATCAAGTTTATGATATATAAATGAAATAGTTATTTGAGAAAGAACATAAATCACAATTTTGAGGAAATCGAGTTAATCATGCCAAAGTGTTATTTATATGTAAATACACCATGTTGCAAAGAAACAGCATCAGTCCATATTCTATGTTGAAATAGTAACTACCAAATTTAACATGTAGCTGAGAAACAAAGTCAGTGCCGGACTAATATTATTTCTCAACTACATTACCTAGCAACATTATTAGAAAAAAAATCGGCCATCTTTTGACTTCTGTCATATTGAGGTTATTACTGGTTTAATCTGTTTTGCAGGCTTTTGCTTATTAAGTTGTGTTGTTGTTGGATATTGTTAATGACTAGAGAATACCTATATGTGGAAAAAATGAGCGATTTAAATAGTAATAGTAGTACCAATCATCCAAAAAAAGAAGAAAAGAATAGTTAATAACTTCCAGTAGAAATAAGAGGTTATTAAAAGAGTAAGAGTGAAGAGAAAGGCTTACATAAATGAGAAAGGCCGTAATATTTCCGCTGCTGAAGCTGATTAAGATTGCTCATAATTAATTTTCTTTTACGCTTTGTTTTTATTATTTTTTAAACAATAAGTACTGCATACCTACCTACTTAGTTCTTTGTTTTTCTAGATGTAAATGAAATTATTACGGACGGATAGCTGAAGAATAAAGAGTCGATGTTTTTAATTGTCTTTTTAAACTTCAACACAAAAAATGAGCAGGATACTTATTTACAAAGCTTGATCTCAACTACAACCGTTAAACGTCAGCAGCTGCGAAACGAAATCTCTACCAAACCTCCACGTTGGACAAATTATGAATATTTGATTTCAACTCCTATTGGGAAATACACAACAAAGTCTAAAATAAAGCCTTCATGAATATTCATAGCATCAACCACAACGAGAAAGGAGACTTTGCAACTTATTATCAAAAGAAGAAGTTCCAATTAATAATAGAGGAAAAAACACTCCTGGGAATGCTAAGCCTGGGCATATTGCTTCCCTTCTTGTTAAAATAATGCATAGATTGTTTAAAAAAGCATATCCTGGTTTGAGAAATAATGTAAAATACAATTATTATTTGAATATGTTTGATAAATAATAATCTCTCACATCCAGGCGTCCCCAAGTAGATACATGCTGCACATGCGAGGAATTGGAAATGAAGATTGAAAGTAAATTTCTCAATTATATTACTAAAAGAGTGGCAGTAGCTGAAAAATTGGTTCATTTGAGGAGAGCTAAAAAGTTTTATAATCAGTTAAATCAAGTAAGGGAAGAAGTAATAAATGATGAGAAAGTTGGAGAAATCTGTATTGGTTATATGCAAAACATTGGACTGCCTAAAATTCCAACTCAGGAAACGTCTTATCTTCTCCAGCTTTCCGTAATTTTTTTTTGTTTTCATAATTTAAAAAATAGGTCTGTCTGTGGTTTATCATGAAGGCCATGGTAAGAAGGGCCCTAATTAAATGGCAATATTTTTAAGTATATGATTATATAAAAGACAATTTGAAAAATGTTGAATGTGAGGGGTCTCACATCTTTACAGACGGATGGGCAGATCAAAATAAAAACCTTACGATGATAAGACTTTTTTCAGCTCTTGTTTAATTAAGTCACTTCAAACATATTCACCAATATTTCCCTCTCAGAAGGCTCTCATTTCTGCCTTGTGATAGAGATTTCGGCGAGATCTTCAGGCCGACTGTATAGTTATTTTGCAAAGTAACAACTAATATTAGCAATTATCTTTAATCACCGTTGATTTACTAATATCTGTTAAAGAGTTTCATTGTCCATCGTCATAACTTATCATCAGACCCTGACCTGGTATGTATAGTAGATATTTTGTAAAATAACTACTCGTAGCAAAATCTTGAATTACAGTTGATTTACTACCATTCGTTAACGAGTTCCATCGTTCGTTTCCGGACCTCATTATTAGATCATCAGCATATTTATATGGGACCATGTTTATAGTACCCTTTTTCAAATGAAAAAATCATCAAAATCGGTCCACTCAGTCAAGAACTATCGCCGAATAAACATAAAAAAACATTCCAACGAATTGAGACCATCCTTTTTTGAAAAATAGTTTCACAATTAGGGAACAAATAATTCTAAAATGGACGAAAGTATATAAAAAAACAATGAAATAAAATACTACTTATTTTTTTGTAATGAGATCTAAGGAAAGTCAAATTATCTAAAGTTGGTTCATTTAAAAATGTCTTCAGTTCATGAAAACCGTGACTCGTGGAGGAAAGAACTCTTTCAGTTTGAAGACTGGTTGCGGGTATAATCATAGAGAAAACCCTTGGTCAAATATTTTGTGCTCAGCAAGGAATCGGTAAGTCTTCATTTTGAGCTGGTATTTCAATTAAAGTCAATGGTGTGTTTGAAAACGTTTTTCAATTTATGCTAGGAGTCCTACGTCATCATCATTGTCATTTACCGTACCCGTGGTATATGGATAAAAGTGCTTTTTAATAATCTTTATGATGAATTCAGTAGTGGCCTCATTAAATAGCTTTTTAAATAAAGCTCAAGAATATTCTTCATATAAAATTGCGGGGTTATACAAGTTCTTTAAAGTAAAAACAATTTTACGTTGCCAGTGCTGAAGAATTCTTACATCCGAAGGCTCTATTAGCTGTCGTGTTACTGAACTGTCTCCTTTAATTAATTTTCATATATTAAACTCCAAGGCAGTTTATGCAGTTATCAAATTAGCATCATCCCCGGAAATTGTATTACGGCAACTTTATTAACATTTAACGAAATGGATAGATCCTTTAATATATCTATTTCTGAGCTCGAAAATCTTATGTTAAGTTAATCAAGGTTTTCCTAACCGCGTTTTATAATTGCAAGAATTTTTTGTTCACGTTTGCCGGACTACTCTAGAGTATTTTGCAACCTAAAATAATTTAAAAGTGTTTATAGTTATTATTTAAGAGTGTATATGATCTGCTCTGTAATTACTTAAAAATTCGTCTAACTTTACAGAGTAGGTCCTTGCAAATAATCAATGGAACATTTGCAGCATTTCCTGCAAGCATGAAAAATCCATATCCTTCGTTATCATTTTCTGGATCATCACAATCACAGTCTCCGATTACTGAGCATGAAGTAACAGATGAACCGGACCTATTGTTATCGCTAACCTTCTTATACAGTTCATCTAATACTAGACATTGTACATCCTGCTCTTGGCACTGTTGATGCTGTGTTTATGTTCTATTGGCCTGAGACTCGCATAATACACGCACTATGAGTGACGACAAAGGGAAAGCCGTCTTCTATCAAAAGTCCCAATACTAGGAGTTTTTCTCCCAAAATATTTTGGCGATTTTCTGTAATTCCTCTGCTCCTTATTCCCAATAAACACTTGTCTCAGAATGACTTATCTTCAAGCACCAAAGAATTAACGTTGATATTTATGGAATGTTTATTTTTGCAGGATGTTCATTCATCAGGTGTGACTGTGCTCCTTCGTATTGATGATATAATTTTTTTAAATCAATCTTCGATTGCCTATATTCAGTAATTTAATGTAAATAAATAATTTGAAAGGTTTTCACTTGTCTTCCTCTTCTAACTCGTTATTAAGTCTCATGCTAAAGGTTAAAAAACGAAATTCTGAAAATGTTGGAACACCTAAGTTGAAATGAAACTCATTTAAGAAAAATAGGTAAATTCATTTTGCCTAATACTCACGTACATTTAATCTGTTTACGGATTACAGATCAAAAGTAAGCCAATCCCAAAAACTTTACAAATTATGTCAGTTAGATTACTTTTGTATTTGGTTTCAGAAATGTAGATATTTTCAAGTCGAAATAATCCTAGAATTATATTTGGGATAAAGGTCACAAAAAAAAATTACCTAAGGAGAACTACGCCGAGGAAGACGCTAAAACTTCGTTTCTAGTTTTAAATCTACGCGAATTCTATAATTAGTAGTAATATACTTAAAATATTATACAATAAAAATTACTATTTAATTTTTTGATCCGAAATAAATTTTTTTCACCACATATTCATACTTATATATTTTTAGGCATAAAAAACAAAAAAAGACGATACCACTTAAATGATATGAAATTTAAAAAAATAAAGGCATGTTGTATGCGTTATTAAGCCTAAAATGAATTTATTTTACTTGATCTTGGTTTTTAAGAGATTCAGGATAGTTTCTATGTACCAAATTTGCTAATATTCTAATGGGCCATAAGCCATATTTGAAATAAATATTGAAAAGAACATTTTTGTATTATCCTGGAAAATTTCTTTTAAAATCACATGTAATTTTAAAGTAAATCTTCATTTTATTGTAATTTTGCATGTACTTAGGTCCTCCAAAAATGTTTTTTAAACTTGAAACTTGAAAGTCGGGTGCTGTTTTGGATCATTATTTTAAATAATCTGTGCAACTTTTATGCACATACCAGTTATATCATTAAAGCGAGGGTTTGGTGATAGATGGAGAAATGGATGGCACTCGAATGAGGGCAAAGTTGTAACGTTCGAATATTTTCAATGTAAAATTTTAAAAATTAATAAAGCCATGTTTGGTTTTAAAAGATCAGCGTTAAAGGTAATATCATCTTTTTAACGTACCTAATAGTTAAGACAAATTTTAAAGCTAGATAATTCCATTATTTAAGTTAATTCGTATTAGTTTAAATTCGTATTTAGTGATCATCGATGCATCTGCTGTACCAATGTAGAATTCAAACATGTACTTGGATGTTTGGTTTTCAGTTTTCCTAAATGTATGAACAGATTTTCATAAAACTAAGTGGACCCATAAAACCAATTAGGCATATCTTCGGCCTGAGAGATAGCATAATACTACATGTATTATGCTTGATAATACTGCATGAACAAAACTTGGTGATTTAAAAAGTTTTATTAAAAATGTCGCTCCGAAATGTACCAAGTTATCCACATAACTATAATAAAAAGTCACCCTGCAAGATCACGGACAAAAACTCAGAACAATTTAGAATGCACATAGGTAATAATTTATATTAACAAATACCCGACAGCATGTGTACAATATTTTCTCACAAACCCAGTGATTAATTCCATTCAACTATCAACTGATGTCGATGGCAAACCCACGTGCATATTTCATTTCAAATCATTGCTAAGTAAAGATAGTTAACCAGATAACAATCGATCGAAACCTATACAGCGCCTCATAACTTTCTATAGGAACGACGTTGCACAGAACCTATTACTAACTTATTACAGGTCAAAATATGGGGTATTCTATGAATATATAACAAATTTATATTACAAAAAGATTGCCTTTTGCAATTACTTTTATACCGAAACATAATTCATATTCAAACAAAGACGTCATATAAACTGATTTTTAGATAAAATTTGTTACATGTTAGACACATGAGTATAAAAAATTGATACACTTTTAATAAATTATTTTGATATCATATTACCTAGATAGAAAATGACGTAAACTTTGAGGTATTTTGTTTGGTGGTTTATTTTTAGGTTCAGCGTTTCATTAATGCTCAGAAATTAAACGTTTCTAAAAAATATATTTTGGTAATATTCCTATATAGCTTACACATAAATTATTTCTTAAGTTACGCTTATGATATCCACATCGATATTAGACGTAAACCGTTTTCATATTCGGCAACGTATTTCCTAAAAGACATCTGAGTTCTTTTCTGTACTGAAAAAAAAATGTAATGAAGATTAATATTTTCATGATGGGTTGTTACCTAAAACGAACATAATTTTTGTAAACATTTTCAGAAATTATTCCCAAAATGCTCCACAAAATTTATATAATGAAAAATATTCCCTCTGAAATATTAATTTTCTCACATAAGGTTTATTTTTAATATTATATCAAATTAAAGTTTCGACATAAAAACAGTTTCTGAAAAGAAAAACGTTTCTGACCAACGGAAAGATAGACAAACCCTTGGAAGATTATTTACATATTCCTACGTGAATAATCTTACAATAGAACCATACGAAAACTCAAAAATATGACATCCTAATTTGGTTTTTACTTTCATTCAGCCATAACTTAAATAACCAATATGTACTGAAATTTTTTGAAGAACATTTATGTATATATATATATATATATATATATATATATATATATATATATATATAGGTAATATTAATACTGGCATAACATTTTCGTGCCGTGAAAATGCTGCTAAAATATACGCATAAAATAGTATCACTTTGGTTAAAAAATTCATTTAACAAGCTACCTTATTTGAAATGACGTAAAAAGATAGGTGGAAAGAGAAAAGTTCAAAATGCGATCAAACTATTAACGGTTCCGCTTCAAAAGCTTTACTTGAAAATTTTCAAAAAAGCTCTTCCATTTCACAAACTTTCAAAATATTTCGCTTTGAAAGATGATTAGATTTCATTCAAGTAATGCCTTTCAATAATAGATTTTACAGGCATGTTTATCAATTTCTTCTTGCGTATACAATATTTTCATGAAAAGCTTGCAGTCTGAATTGAGAGTTTATCTGTGCAGGTGGTGCCTCATTTTCACGTCTTTTTTACATTTTGCCTTCATGACAAAACATTTTGTTTTTGTTAAGTTTATTTTTAAGATACTCGCGATGTTTTACCCCTGCATAAATTATACTAGGCAATTCATTTACATAGTGAAAAATAATATTAAATGATTGAAATGGGGATTTACCTTTAAATAAGTATTAACTACAAGAATATTTTACTATTGAATGCTAATGTATTCCCAAATGAGATGGGAATACGAATTCTGCTCATATTTACATTTATCTTCCTTGCTGTGATTTTATTCTTCCCTTATTTTATGATATGTATAACAGTTATTTTCGCAGATATAAAATCAGATGAAAAAGAAATGGAAAATGAACACCACATTGTACTATTTTAATAGAATAAATTATTTTAAGAACTTAATAGTGGATTCGGACATAATTGGCGCAGTCGGCAGGCGTTCTGGAAAATCGTATAATTCTCTGTTTCTTCTCAATGACTTAGTCAACGTGATCTCAAGCTTTTTAAGTATATCGACATACTACGAAGAGATACTGGAAAGCGATTTTTAAGCAAGAAAAATGTGAAAATACAGTGAGTGCATTTAAAAATTAGTATAGGTCAGATATTTCGGTTTCTGCCCGAGCCTTACACTTTAACTCGTGCACATTGAATTTATTATTACTTGACTGTATTGCGACCTAAAGTAGTCAGATCCGACACATGATCTGTCATGCCATGTATATTAAATATCATCACATAACTGTATTTTATAAAATATTACGAACAAACCAACCCAATCCGGGGGAGAAAAACTACCTTTTCCCAATTTGCAAATGGCAATATTTTTTATTGCAAAAATAGGTCACTTTTTTCAGTAATTAAATTAAACATTACGTTAAATCATACAATATAAAGAAATATATGCAAAAACCTAAAAATTATACATTCATGATATGCTTGTGCAAAAAAAATCAATGAAGCAATTAGAAAAAAGTTAATAGCGTCTTGTAATATACTGTAGAAATAAAAACCGTAAACGATCAATACTCTTTTTAATATCGGTAAAGTATTAGACAAATTTGCATGATGCCGATTTCCACTTGGAACGTTGCAAACGATTTTCACTGAACTGAAATGCACCCAGTTTATATTAAAAACGCAGCCTCCACCATATAAAATGGACATTAAATATTCCTCGGAATACCATTGAACTGAAAAATGCTCATCTGTGTTTCAATACATAATGGATAACATCCTTAGAATCCTGTGAAATATTCTACATTTAGTTTATCTTGACAACATAACTATCTTATTTATCTGCTTACAAGAGTGTATGGTTAACCTAGAGAAAGTATTCCAAAAAATTGAGAGAATCCAATTTCAAAACACAACTAAAGAAATCTGAATATCTGAAATATGAAAACACTTACCTTGATCATATTATTATCCAAGATAGCAGCCAAAGATTTCAGCTCCATAGGTAGGATAAATTGGTCATGTATGCGGGCTCTCTGATCAGCCATAATTTTAATTTTGAAAGTCAAATGAATTTTGGAGTAGGCTGCCCACGTCTTATTTTCTACGGTTTACTTACGGCTGCCCACGGTTTATTTTCATGCTCATGCCACTTTGAGCAGTTAGCCATAATCTAGGTTTTGTTCTAGTTTATTTTCAACCAAACTCGCCCTGGAGCATCGCTTAGTTCTTGTATAATGGTTTCGAGGTCTCTCAGGCCGTCTGAGAATAAGACAATGTCGTCAGCGAATATTAGATTGCTCGGTCTATTTTCTGTTATATTAATACAACGATTTTCACAATCCAGCATTCTACATATGTCCTTCTACAGTAGTATAAAGAGGTTTAAAGAGACAGTATATTCTCGTCTTTCTCCGCTCTCCACTTTCAATGATTTTGTTTTGCGTACATAATATTTGAATTAAACTCTTTACAAATATTAATTTTTCACAACTTAAATATATCGCAACGTTTTATATAACAAGTTTTTGCCGATATAAAAACATGGTGTATATTTTAAATTTGTGAGATCTAAGATAATCCCTAAGCTATTCCAATAATTTTCTACTCAGATTTTACCAACCCTGTTTTTCATGATTTTTGGCTAACAGTCAAAAATAAAGAACTAAATGTTACATTTTTGCATCCTTTTTTTAAATATATTTATAAATACGCCTTTCAAAATTATGAAAAAGTATTTTTTGTTTCTTATAAAACACTTTTTCAAAAGATATATGTAGAAAATGAATGTAGAAAAAAAATATTTACCTCCTCTATAATTGTTATACAAATAAGAAATTTTACTATGCCAACTTTCAAGTTTGTATGTCACATGGTTTCTGAGTAAAACTGATTTGAAAATAGAAAAATATAAATGTATTGCCTACCATACCTTTCGTAGGCGTAAAAATATGCGGAGTATTTAAAAAATTATGACCTCTAAAATCATCGCTATAATTTTCCTACAGCCTTTGTATGAGCTTCCGGAAACCCTTTTTTATGATTTTCGCTTAATTAGCTTCATAAATAAGGGGCGGAAATATTTTTTGCTTATTATTAACCTTATCTTCGAAAATATGGTAATTAAAATTCAGAAAAATATATTTTTGAAACTGTTATAACTAACCCTTTCAGACGAATCCACGCATTTTACTTTAAATAAAAAAATCGTAAAATTAATTTACCCTATTTACAATTTCCAAATAAAAATTATTCAATTGTATTTTTCCTTTTGTGGTGCAGAACCATGAAAAGGCAACACAAACTTTAATATCCTTTTCCAAAATTTAGTGTCGTTTGTCATCGTCCTAGTGTCTTGGGTTCACAAAAGATACTAAATTTTAGAAACTTAAAAAATTCTAGTGACAAGGCTTTGGTTAGATAGCTCTTGTAGCAATGAATCCGCCATATGTATAAATTAAATACATTAAAGTAGATAAATAAATAAATTATATTATAGATCGTAGTTAAAATTATAAGGTGGCTCTACTAACAAGATGGTGCGGCCACTTTTCTACCATTGTTTTATTTTATTCTATACGAGTCGTTAATATTAGCGAATCAAATTATTTTAAATTCAATTTCTGCCTCCTGGGGATTATTACATAATGTAATAATCTCATTCTCTAACAATTTTTAACTTGTACAAAATGTTCAATAAACTTGTTAAAATTTAAATAAGACATTTTATTTTTAGCAAGCTTGGCTTCCATATTCTTATTTTCACACATGACTAGATAAATGAATCCATAATACCATACAAAAATATTCAAATATTTTATTTTTTTAGATGGCAGATAAAAATTTTAAAAAAGACAGTTTTTGGCCTCTAATTCGCTCCTAACAAACATTTTTCAAAAATGTGTAATGTGAGAATTACTTCCATTTGTTAGAATATTAATCAATAAAATATGTTTTTTAAAGACTCTTGAAATATTCGTTAATCTCAAACCAAAAATGTTTGCGATAATAATATTTTTTTTAACTCCTTGTAATTTTGATTACTGAGCAGAAATTAAGTTCATTTTAATGATAAGAATAGTGTGCTTTAAATTTACATATCTAATAATCAGTGTATAGAAATAACATATTCCTGAAAGTATCAATCACGAATTAGTAAAAAAATCAAACAAAGAGATTTAACCATTATCCAGTTCTAAGAAAACACGCTGTGTGGCCTAAAATATTTAATTTGTGTTAGTATAGATAAACCTCATATATATTCAAATTTATTCAACCCCGGTGGTAACCCATGTTTTTACTGCTGCACATATATATATATATATATATATATATATATATATATATATATACATATATATATATATATATATATATATATATATATACTGGGCAAAAAATATTCTTGGTAAAAACTAATATTAATATTTGAAAACACAAGAGTTTATACGCATATACCTAAGCCGGTACAGAAATCAATCTCATGCGAGTTCTATTTGTATTTAACCTTTTTTATTTTATGTGTTTCATTGGGGCACGCAATTTTTGGTGCAATTTTGGTTTGGTAAAATTTGCTCTCTGTTTCGAATTATCAAATATTTTGTACAAAATAATTTTAGCTATAACATTTGTCGTTTATTAACGATCCATTGCTGATATAATGTTTGACTTTTGTTTTAATGGTGTTGATGCAGCTGACATTGTCCAAAATTAACATAATCGATTTGAAACGAAACATCACCGTCTAATATGTAAAATTCGTTCCAAAAATATTTTAGAATTTAGTAATATTAATTAAGTAAAAATAAATATGAACTTATCATATCCGACTAACTGTCGAAGATAATTAACTTATAATCGAATTACTTGGAACTCCAACTTTATATGCTTAATATATGTTTTAAAGAACCAGTTTTATAAAATTTACTAGCTGCACGTCATGTTCATAGCTTTTCCATCCCTATTTTCATACTAATTCTCGGTTCATTTGATCGTTTCATTCCGAGCACGAATTTCAAAAAATCTTAGCTTTCTTAGCAAGAACACAGAAACCGAAAGAACCACACGTACCGTCTTTCAAATTCGTAGGTTTAAAGTTATCGAGATTAACTTACGAGTTAGTCAGTGAATGGCACTTGGCTTTTATATGTAGATATGTTTTATTTACTTGCATGAGAAATTTTCCAACAACTTCCCGTAAATCTTTGTTTTAAATTTATTTAAAGTATTTGTTAAATGTTTTATAATAATGTATTCATCAAGGACTAATTTCATTGATTGTAATCTGAATATATTAATTACAAGTATTGATCTGCAGCACCTCTCGTTTATATAAAAGGAAAAATGGTGGTGTAATTAAACAATTTTTTGCATGTAAACATTGAACCTTACCAACGGTATTAAAAAAAATAAAGTAAAGGCGTGAAAGAAATAAGTTACACGATTTTAATACTTAATGCAATATAAATAAGTAACTTGTAGGTTGCCTAAAAAATATCTTTGAATTCAAAAGTCTAGTACAATACTATCGGAGTACTAGTTCGGAGTCAGCAGAGGACGGACCTCTGTGTGTCCAAAGGCTAGTACGCCGCGTTGCTTTGTTCCAATTCCAACACCGCACTATGGTTTGGATCGTTAATTTGGTAGCCAAAAATATATTTTTGGCTAATTTTAATTTAAATTACAGGAAGTATAATTTATTTGCTTTATATTAAAATATAAATAATCTTAAGTCTCATAATAAATTAAAGTTTTAAATTTCAAATATTTTGATGATAAAAAGGGAATAATTTGAGTGAAAACCGTGTCTATAATTAAGCAATTATATAAATATTCGTCGTCTCCCTTATTTTCACTTTGCTCTCCACGTTTTAAAATACTTTCTCGTGGTGATAAGCTCTTACATATTTTTTCTCGTTTGATACGAATACTAGTAATAAGAGGATCTGATGACACCAGTCGTATGTGTAATAAATCTTCTAGGGTTTTTGTTCTACTAAATTTGGGTACATGTTGTTCCCCACAACTATTCTAGTCTTTATTACGAGCATCTTGGGCGTAGGTAGACAACATAACAATTGGTAATATGGCTCCTTTGATTAGTTGTCCACCATGTATTAATAGTTTATATATATATATATATATATATATATATATATATATATATATATTTGCAGTCTGTGGGCAATATTTTTAAAATAGCTCTGTGTTAATTTTAAATCCACAACATACCATTTTTAAAATATTTGATTAGTGGTTCACCCGCATTAGTGATACTTGAAGCCAAAGAAGGATTTTCTAAAAACCTAACTACTGTGTTACCCTCGTTACTCGTGCCAAATCCATGCTTTAGCATATTAACCAAAAACCCCATTTCGTCGGAATCGTTTTGGATGTTCTTTCTTCTAATATTTATAGTTTCTTTGACATTGCTTTTTATTTGCCACGACTCTATCTCTAACCTATATAATATATGTTAAATGCATTTAAAATAATTAATACGAACACTTTCATTGCAAACTTTCACGAACAAGGCTTAAACTTTTCATTTCCATTGAAGTGATTGATTGCGAATATAATATCTCTATGACGCTTGATCTCATAAAAGGCTAGAAACTTTTCCATTATTCATGGTAAGAAAAAAATTCTATTTTATTGACATTTCGGGTCCTTTTTTAGCTTTTAAAATAGTGGTAGAATTTTTTTATTTAATATTTTACAGTTTTAATTTCTTTTCTGACCAATTCTGGTGTCTCTCTCTCTTTAAAAGCACTTCTAATGGCCGGCAATATTCTATGGATCAAAGCTTATGATTGCCCCATAAAATAATTTTTTTTGTTCATTCTCACCAGTACCAACAATTTCGTAATAGTTTTTTAATTGCAGTGGCACTAGTGTATTACAAAAATATGGGAATCATCACATCACGTTTACTGTCCTGATTCTGACCCGATGCTCCATCATAGCCCCATTTAAAAACTAAATGAATAGTTAGAAATGTGTTACACCTATATTTGCTTCTTTCAGCTTTGTACTATACTACGAACAGTCATTTGATTGTGTGGTCAACCAATAGGTGCAGTTGGATAACACTGCTTTTTGCATTTAAAACATGTAACAATTCGGAAAAATGTCGACTTTATGTGCTTTACTTATCTGAAGCATTGATATATACTGGTCCTTTGAAAAGTGTTGGTCTACAAAACAGCTAAGGCCATTTTTTATCCAATCAAAATGGACCATTTTGATGAAAATATTTTTTGGGTCCGAATGCGCTTTTATTATTTTGTGGTCCTTTTGGGTGCATATTTTGACACTTGCTTCACGATCTGTACAGCATCGCGCCTATCTGGAGCCGTTTGAGCTGCAAGAACAATTTCATCAACGCTGCTAACATTTAACAAATGCTTGGATTTTCGTTTTGGACACTTTTTGCTGCTGTCCTCAAACAATTTTCGACATAGTTCACTGAAAGAACTACTTATTTACAATTAATGATACATAATCAATGTTAAACACCAATTTTTTTATTTAGCAACTCATTATTTTTCGATAAAAATAGATCCAAAATATAATCACACGTGATCCACGATAATTTCTGTTTATTTTTACAAAATTCATCACTTTTAGATTTTGTTAAATGTTCATCCTAGTTATTCAGACAAAACTTATCAATAATAAAATTATATACAGGATTCACTATTCTTGACAAGTTAACTTCATTCCGTTTTGCATAAATATATATTTAATTGTACTGAATAAATACATATCAGAAGCTAAACTTTCTATACTAGAAAACTGCAATTAAAATTCACGTGTAAACATCCTTTAAGTTTACCCGCGATAGCTAAGTCTGCCAGCCGATAGCGAGACAACAGAGCAGTCAGAGTAAACGATGGATTCATGCTTGATTGGGTGCGCCGTAACAATCCATTTCTAAAAAAAATTTGTGAACTGTTACTACAAAAATATTAAACGTGTTTTTAACATTATTTAAAACTTATTACAGCATTCTCAAATTTATACCTTTTGGGCAACCAGATCACCAAATGCAACGTCTGTGCACCGGTCGCGAATGACACGTTTTTTTTAAGGCGTCACATGCCGCTCGCCCTGTATATATACCGCACTGTACCGAATGTTACGTGTCTAGTTAGCACTCGGACCTACATTCATTCATCAAACTACATAGGAACTTGAATTAGTTGATACATATCCATACGAACCTGTTAATTTCTTCGAAAAGTATAAAAGAAGTGTATGTTAAAAGATAAAACATATTTTCTCTCTGTTGCAGACCTATAAGCATACTAACTGTTTTTAATTTAATTTATAGTAAAATAATAGAATAAAAAAAATAAAAAAAACACATTACTAATATGAATGTATTACGAAACAAACTATTTAGGCAACATTATATTGTTATAGTTCGAAAAAATAACAAAATGGCATATATACATATATATATATATATATATATATATATATATATATATATATATTTGCAGTCTGAGGGTAATATTTTTAAAATAGCTTCCTCTTAATTTTAAATCCACAACAGACCATTTTTAAAATAATTGATTAATAGTTCATCCACATTAGTGATAATTGAAGCCAAAGACGGATTTTCTAAAAACCTACGTACTGTGTTACCCTCGTTATCGTATCGTATTAGTATATAAAATACGTTTCTCTAATATTTTCTATTTTTGCGAAAATTTTAAAGTTTAATATCTGGTGAATCATTGGTAATGTGATAAAAATATTAGCTAATATGGCTAAATATTAGCGTTATGTAACAATTGGCCACAACAGTCTATTCAAAAATTCTTAATCCACTCAACCATTTGCAATTAGCACATAAATTTCCTTACTTATTAATAATTTATTGTCATATTATTACAGTATGTAAAATCCTGGTATACAGAATATCAAATAGCAATATAAACCTGACTTTTTAGTAATTAAAAAAAGCAGTAGCACATAAACTAGCACATAGTAGCACATAAAGTAGCACATAAATAGCGTTAATCACCTGGTAGATGATGATATCTACGCTTTAAATAACATAATTTATAGGTTGTACAAGCTTTATCAAAGTATCGGCAGTAATTTTTTAACTTAAATTATTTTCGTTTGAAGATCAATATTCTAAAATGTAATTAGCTATTTCGCAAATAAAGTAATTAATTTAATTGGTACTATGATATTACAACACAAATGCAAGAATTTAATTTACATTCAGACCCAAATTTTTGATGTCAAATAAATAAAAATTAATCTATTTGATACGTAAACTAGATTCAATGACCATCTCACAATAGAATGTCAATTTGTAAGAAACTTATACAAATTTATATTATTGTTTCACATTACAGGTGATTTAAAAACTAAAAACGAAACGAGAGTGAAGGCAGAATATATCTCCGTGCATGCTTTCAGCACGCGGACTAACAAGAGTCATGTTTGGAACCTACACGAAGCCGGTTCAGCGTTAAAACATAACTCTAACTATAATCCCGGAGACAAAACTTATATTTACATACCTGGTTTACAGGAAGGTATCGATTATGTAGATTGGGATGTGTTGAAACCTTATTTCCTGCAAATTAATGATATTAATTTCTTCTTTATTGACTGTACCACGTACACAACGGTTCCATCCTTAAACACAGTTAAAAGTAGTCTTGAAATAACCCGAAACGTTTACGGACTTGGAGTAAAGATTGGTATTTTTTTAAATAAACTTGTAAATGACGTTGGATATCCGCTTAATAAAATTCACGTCTTCGGCCACAGTCTGGGGTCCGTGATTTCTGCAAGAGTAGGGAAAGAATTCGAGCTGCTCTCCGGCAAAAAACTGACGAGAATAACAGCATTAGAACCCGCAGGTCTTTGCTTAGACGGAATTGACATAGAAGATCAACTGACTGAAAATGATGCAACATACGTTGATATGTATCATTCAAACGCAGGAAATTGGGGAACGGATAAATTCCATGGACTTGTACATATTTTAATAAACGGCGGTGGGCCTGTACAGAAGGACTGTCCAAAAATTATACTCGCTTCTACGCTCTGCGCTCATCAGAACATGCTTTTGACTTTTTGGGGTGAGAGTGCTTTAAACCCTAATAAATATTTCGCAGTAAAATGTGATACTCTGGAAGATGGCCGGAATGAAAAGTGTTTCGGGAAAAACACGCTTGTAGGTGCTGGGGCTACTCCGCAACCCGGTTTTTATAATTTGAAATTTTCCTTTAATTTTGGACCCCAGTTTATTCCCACCGTAACGAAATTTTTCGTGAGAGCAGCTAAAGGAATTTTAGGTTTCTACCAACCACATGGTAAATAAAGTTTTTAATTTCTGAGTCACATTGTGATCTTACATTATCAAAGCATTCAATTTAACAATAACGTTTTTTCTATAACATAAGTTTTCAATTATATTATCATGAATATTTTTTCGTTCGATTTTGTGAATAACACTAGGATGGTTCTGGCATTTCTCATGAATCACAATTAGAGTTAATTTTGTAGAACTGGCATCAATGTTTTCTGATTATTACATATTCCATGATTCTATATATCTTTGCTAATAGCCCACCTGAAGATGTTGTAATACAACGAAACCTAGGTCGTGGTAAAGAACTTAAAGAAAGTAGAAATAATACTAACTACGTGATGTAGTTTTGGTTAATTGTGAATAATGAATTTCAACAAAATTAACGCCAAATATATTCAATATTCCATGATTAATAAACTTTCAAAATCAAAAATCAATTATTTATGTAATTTAAACACAGATCAAACAAGTCGTTTTTAAATATTTTAATCCATATTTTAATAGGAGGGAAAGAAAAAAATGTACAGGCCAACAGTGTTAATGAATGATAAAAAATATTAAATTTAACCATTTCAATAAAGGTAATACTTATTGACATCAATTGCAAATTAAATGTATAGTGTGGAAGGAAAAAGGTTTCATTTTTCAAAATGGTGTTCCAGCTAAACACATTTTCTTTGATTATAACCTAATCGTAGGAAAGGGAAACAAAAAGGTACCAAAAATAGTAGCTAAATAAAACTGCAAATAAAGAAATATTTACATTTAACCATTAGAAGAGCGTAGCGTGTTTTTTTTCGTTATAGTCTCCGAATGTTTTCTTATTAATCTAATATTATCTAACACGTATACGTTTTTTGATCTTTCTTTATATCTCAACCTTATTTACAGCGGTTTATTTTTAGATAGTATCACTAGTACTTGCTGCTAAAATCTAATCAAAATTAAGACAAAAAAATTAAATTTTTGGTACCTATTCTGAGTTTACTAACCTCATAACTAATGTACTCTAAGTAGGTTTTCTCCTCCCTTTTTAATAAATATATTACACCTAATAAATATATGTTATAATATACCATATAGTCAAATATAGATTTACGGACATACCAATGTTTATCGATCTGCCTTTACTAGTGATAAAAATTTAATCCGCAACTTTAAGTAAAGTATACTAGTAATAGTGTTACAACAATTATCTACCTATGATTTCATTCGTTCGATGCTAGTTCGCTTTTTGCATTCGGGTCTTCCGGTCATTTCGATCAAAAATTAAAATGTTGTCGACTGTACCAGTTGTATTAAATGTAACCATAATATTGATTTACATTAAACATACATCAAACATGAAATAAAATGTTTTCTTTGAGACGAGTTTCAACATTTTACTGCATATTTAGAAAAAAAGAGAAATAAAGAAAATAGGTCAACGGCATTAACTGATGACAAAAAATTAATTAATACAGACATTTAAATCAATTATTGTTAATATTTGTCGATAATTATTTCGAAATAAATGTATTAAATAAACAATAAGATATTTCAACAAAATATACAAGATTTACCTATGATATAAGTGATAAATAAATAAAAATTTAAAATAATAAAAATTCAATTTTAGACGAAAATATTTTGGCTAATTAATTTGTATAATGTATTTTAATTTGTATAATGTAATTTTAATTTGTATAATGTAATTTTACCTTTTATACTCGGGTCTTCGGATCATTTCAGCCCAAAGCTAAAATGACTATACAAATCATAATATTGAGATTAATTTCAAATGCTTTCAGACAATTTTTTATTTCTATCCTGGCATACATAGACATAATGAAAATTATATCACTTACATATTTGCTTGAAAGTAATTTTTTTTTACTAGTAGGGCAATCGAACGTACCGAACTTAAACAATCCGAGTACGTTTTTATACTCTTTTGTCCGTCGATGTAATTATTAATTTCTTAGTAATACTCTTATTCCAAGAAGTATCTGTCACAATTTTTACTATGTTGTAGCTCCAATATAAAATAATTTTGGTATTATCAGTGTACCGTCATTGGTATGGATGTTTCATAAATTTTTAATGTTTATAATATAAAATGGTTCGGAAAGAGTTCTTTGTTCGTATTTAATTTTTCCTCAATGCGGTCTATTGAATTGTCAGTTTAATTTCTTGAACCATATTAAAGAGGCTGTTGAACTTATTAGCGACAACGACCTTTCGACACTTATCAACTACGCTGTTGATATTTCTCAACACAAACATAATTCGTTTTCTATTAAAAATCTCTACGTACACCGCTAATTAAACAAATATATTTAGATTTACAAGATTTATTCATATATTACCCTATTATGTTGTTTTGTTTTAAACCACATTAATATTGAGGGCGCTTCGCGACTCCGAAATGCCTGATTGAAATAGAACTTTATACATATCTGAGTTTTCTTATTTGTGTTGGTGTTTTTGTTACAAACCTAACAAAGAGTAATTTAGGAGTAAATTTTAGGTTTCACCAATATTTCTTAGTGTAAGATCAATATTTCTGAAATATTTAAAAAAACTGTCGTCTATTTTGCGTTTCGATCAATACACATTTTCATTCATTCATACCAGATACTAGGTATATGGGATGAATGAATGAAAATGTTACTGTGTAACTCTAATGATACAATTATGAACAACTGATCGGGGAAGCTGGTAATTTGATGGGTTTATTCTTAGTAAACTGAGTAAATATGGTATACAAATTTGGATTTTATGTAACTGTGAAATGGAGTAAGCATATTGGGATGAATGTCGTACTGTAAAACTGCAGGTAAGTATACTGGAAACAAATTAGAGAGTATTTGTTTTACTTGAAATTATACAAGAAAAAATCTCGCACATATTTTCTTGTATTTTACGAATTAACCAAAACACTTTTGGATCGAGTTCTTACTCTGCTTGGAATTTTACGGAAGTAAACTAAAACTATCCTTGCCAGATCGTTTTTAAAAAAATAGCAAGGAATTAACAAAGATCACGTCCTCGCACAGAATGAAGATGTTCAGTACGAATAAAACTCAACTACGAGGGTTCCGTATACTAAGACACATAAACCACTAAGGTTAGATGGTATTTCTACTAAATTATTTGTAACTAATGATATTTTTTAACATATAAATATATGGCTTAATATATCTTCTAAAAAAAGCTGTCATTTTTAATATTTCTTTTTGTTTGTTTTTTCCAATAAATTGTGATTTTATTTCTTAATTTTTATTTTATTTTATATTTGTGTTCTTTCCAAATACACACTGTTTGATAATAGCTACAACGTAATTTGAAGAACAATTGTCGAGTAAAATTAAAATTAGATATGTTAATTATATTATACATTTCATTCAAAATTAGTTCAAATATACTCCTGTCCATTTTCAATATTGATATTTCCTTTTACAGACGAAAAGAAGTCAAGTGTTTTATCATTTCGATTTTTTTATTAAATGGACATTTTTATATAGTTAACCACCTAGGTCACGATACACTTTTAATCAGCAAAAAAATGTATGGGGGAAAACTAAGAAAAACGTAATTAGAAAGAAATTTAATAATCACAATAGATACTCAAAAATCCTAAAATATGATTATTAACAATATTAATAAATATGATTACTAAAATATGAAAAAGAATATCAAAATTCTTACATCTGTGGCCATTACCTAGAATGAAACCTGTTAACTATGAAAATAATACCGCTACGATTACGACTATTTAATTGTTTACAAATATTAATGCTATTTTTTACCACATATATATATATATATATATATATATATTTATATATATATATATATATATATATATATATATATATATATATATATTGATTATTATATCTTTTGCGTGTAAATATTTTCATTTAACTTTAATGAATATATTAATGCATCTGAATTGACCTAAATTATATTACTAATTCCAAAGCAGTTATATAATTCTTATGTACTTTAGGTTGATATAATATGTTCTCACAAAATGTAATGATTAAGAAATAAATGTAATGTGTTTATTTATACAATTTCCTTACGTAGTTTATAATATTTTTCTCACTCTCGCCCTTTCCAATCTCTGTCATCTCCCTTGCTCCGCTCTCCGCCATATCCCACACTAGCCATATCACCTGCGCCGATGTCTCTCATTTTCCACTGTCCCAGTCTCCTTCTTATACCCTCCTCCTCCGCCCCTCTGCGCATCGCTCTCTGTCTATCCTCCATATCCCTTCTTTCATATTCCCTCACTCGCTCCCTCCACTCACCTCCTTGCTCCTTTTCTCTTTCCGTCTCTATCTCCTTTATTTCCTCCCTTAATCCAAATTTGTCTTACTCTCTAATATGCATAAAAATGACCTTTACTTTTTTTCCTTTTGTAACGAGGTTAATTCTCATACACAATTTTGACCAAAACAAAAAACCAGATACTGCAAATATGATTTAAATATTTATCTATATTTTAATGCAAATACAATTTGATATGAAATGTTGGAGAAAATCTAATAGGGCGCGACCTCTCATTTTAAATGATTAAAAATACGTCGAATAAATGCGTATGTTCCCGAAGCAAATGTCAAGGAAATTAAATTTGCACCATTAACAATTTACAATTCCACATCTAACTATTGAGAAAATTTCATGTTTACGATACTCTATGCTTACATTAAGAAATGTGTTGCCATAATAAAAGAAAATTTTTTTTTTTAAATGAAAACTTCTTTAGGCACGTTGAGCGTTTTTGGTAGGAGACAATTTTGTGGGTTCGCGTCACCAACATGCTCGCGTCACCAAATTTTAACAGTTGCAGGCATTTATTTATTTATATATTTATCACTTATGGGGAAAAACAGATATAAGTCATAGTGACATACAACATGAGAGTTTTTCAAGAATTAGGTTAACTTGTTCCCACATTAAAATAATATTCCACGTACATATATACTCAGTCTCAGGTAAATATTTCTGTAATACATTAAATAATCAGAAATTTTATAAAATATTAAATTAAATTGTAAATAAAGTAATATTGGTAAACAAACAAGCAATAAATATTGAAATTATTGAAGTCAGCCTTTCATTTAAAGTTCACTATAATAGTTAGTAAACTTTATATATAAACAATATATCTGTAGTTATGAGTATGGCACGTTGCGCTTGGCCAGCAGTGAATCGATTACATTTACTCCTCTGGCACCAGACTGGTACACGCTCAGCGGCTTGTATACACGTATACACATATGTATATACACGAATGTGTATTCTCGTTGGATGTTTTTTGCATGGGTAAAATCTAATGAGTTTGGGTCACCCAAATGCTGTAATAGCAGTATATCTGTAGCTATAAGGGTGACGTGTTGTGCAACATTATTGCTGTGTATCTATACAAGTAAAGTTAAATAGACAACGTGCAAAGTTCAATGTGTGTATTCTGCGAATTGTTAAAACTGTGTTTTAGTTTAATTATCATTTTAATTGCTTAATTGTAGGATCACTGCGCAATACAACCCTGAGTAATAAATATGTTAATATTTTTATATAGAAAAATGAATAACAAAAACAAAGCATCTGTTTTTAAATATTTCCAATATTCGTATCACTACTTGCGTTTAAAAGTTTGATATTATTTATTCTTGTAATATTTAACCTCTAAAATACATCATGCAATGAGTATTTCATAGTGACTTAGGAGTTATCTTACCAGCGAGGTAAAATATATTGCTTGCTGTTCGATAATAATTTCAAAAAAAATTTAGATTTATGCGTAGAATTTTAAACATGTGGATACACGTGTAAAATTATGTTATAACTACATAATAATTTTAAGTTCTTGACATTCCCTAAGACTGCCTATGTCTTTTCAATTGGCTGTTAAAAAGTTGCACAAATGATTGTCCTCAGAGGTTTTCCGTTAAATACGGAAAACGCCGGCCAAATAGTTGTAATCGCGCATTGTATTTTTGTATTTCAGAGTGATGTAAAAATTAAATCATAAATTTTGCTTTTCATATTTAGAAGTGTAACAAAAATAATTTCGTATCTTCTTAAATTTTCAATTTTTCTTGAGACTAGTCACTAACAAAGTTGTAAATTTAACAAAACGATCTGAACTTAAAAAAAAATAGAACGAATCAAACTTTACCATAATTTAAATAAATTAGAAAGACTTTTTGAATTATATAAATTTTCAAATATAATATCTTTCCAAATTCGCAATGCTACCCAAATGAAAACAGATGTCACGAACGTGACCCGTAGATATCGTAGCCCACTAGTTCCATCGCGTTTGAATTCAGCACAATTTTTGTTAAGGCATTTTTCAATTAATAGATAATTATTTAACTTGTTTTATGTACTTTCGATACTAAGAAAAGTTTATGTAGCCAGTGTCCAAATAAATCTAAATACGTAACGTTTCTTTGAACAATCTAAAAGACTTTTCATGGGTCTAATACTCCAAGGAAAACAATTAGAGTCCTTGGATATTGTAATCCGAGGTGTTGTATTCAACTGCACATAATATAAGTTACATTTTATTGCCACGAAAATTTATACGTAGATTAGAACTTATTTCAAAAAGACATAAAACAACAGAAAACTTTTAATTGAGAAACACGCAACTATAATTTTCAACGACTTACGGTTGGGCGCCGTTTACTGACAGAAATGTGAAGAATATAACAATAATTCTCAAAAATTATAAGTATTAGTCTCTTTTCTTATGTTGCATCAAACTAGCTTGTATTTAAAAAAAAAATAATCTGTCATTTTACATGAGTGTTTTGAAAAATATTTAATGTACTCCCTATAACAATTTCCAAACTAGAAGTATATAATTTTCCAAACTCCAATTTATTTATTAACTATAAGCAGCAAGGATAACATTATATATTTTCCATTATTATATCCGTTAGAGTGCCGACGACGCCATCGCGCTCGTGCACGTACTAACTAAATTTGCCACGAGCGCGTTGGCGCTCGCGAAATCAGTTGCTGTTTAGCGCGCGGTAGGGTTACATAAAGTTCAAATTAAAATATTATTAGTAATTACAATATAAAAAGGATTCAGGGAAAGAAAATTTTTAACCCATAATGTCGGAATACGAAAATAATTCGAGTGAAAATGATCGTTTTTCAAGTTGTGAAGAAAGTGATAGTGGAAGTGACATTGATAGTGATAATAGTAACTATAATAATTATTTTTACGGAGGATGTACCGGACTGCGAAAATGATGATGTGACCTTGATTTCAGTTTTTGTTCTAATTTTTTTTGACAATATATATTTCCATAATTTTCTTTGTATTTTATTATCTTTTTACAAGTTTTTATTAAGAAAACATCGAAAAAATTATTAAAATTGGATAATTTTTGGAAGAGATACAGTTTTTTTTCGAGACAAGGGTAAATGACATAAACAACAAAAGATTTCTTTGGCATTTTTAAGTATTTATGAGTAAAAAACAATGGCACTAAAACGGATATATTATTATGTTATTATTATTACATATTTGACAGTCTTCCTACTCTACTAATACTTCTTCATTGACATATCGTCATGTTGTAATTTTAAATTAAAACAATTTGCGCTCATTTTTAAAGAATAATTAACAATAAAATAATAATAAAACAACAAAACAATACAGATAAACTTAAATACTAAAGTAATTACAATAAATAAAAGTAACGTAAGAAGTAATGATACGGCGAGAGTTACCACTCATAATTTGAGGATAGAATATTGTATTATGAATAAGTAACGAATGGAACTAAAGAAATAAATGTGTACACAATGCATCAAATTCCTCGATAGCGTGTGATTTATTGTTTAGATATAAAATAATTATAACTTGTGTCGATAATTTTTCTATGCCTAATTAGACATAATTTTAAAAGTTAGCACCACAACATCAAAGCCGTACACGGCAACTTTCAAAGTTTAGTTTAAAAAAATATTTTTTGTTTATTTACCTACTTTAATGTATTTATTTTATATACATATACGCCACGGCGACGACATGGACTATATAAGGTAATTTAACATTTTCTTTGAAATTTCATTCCATGGAGGTTCTTTTTATGACAATGAAATAATTAAATGTATATATTTTGTTTTCAATAAAAATATATATTTTGTTTTCAATAGTTTTTTCTACCTACAATAGTAGGTGTAAAATAATATTGAAAATAATATCTTTCATTTAAAAGTAAATTATTTTTTCGTAACAAAATTCGAATTAAAACAGTCACATAATATTTTCTTCCAATATATTTATGGAATAATAAATTGCTGCACGTATTGACTAACAGTTGAACAGAAAAATCTTCCATCCTATTGAATTTATATTGACGTAGAAATGTTGTCTACTTGAAAGATTGGTTTACAAAAAGGTGTATCGGGGCAATAAAATGCATAATTACGTATGAACAAGAATAATTACATATATATATATATATATATATATATATATATATATATATATATATACATCTTCTATTTTTCTGTTATATTTAGATTAAATGAAATAATTGAATTTAATAAAATATGGAAGGAAACGAAAATAGAATAAGAAATACCAAGCTGTGATAAAATTCAATTGAAAACATTTTCCCACAATAAACGATACTATCTCTTGATTGTAAACACGAATCATCATTTGGGTAGAATTTTATTGTGAATTTCTTAACAAACTGTAAATGAAAGAACCCGACTGAAAATTATATTGTCCAACCCGGTTAAAAGTATTAACACGATTTTTATATAGTGACAGGGCTAATTTGTTTCCAAAATCTATTTCAGTATATAAAAACTTGATCGTTTTAAATAATGTTTTAATATAACATTTCTTTCATCGCGAGTTCATATGTTGAGAAGGGCTTTGTAATGAAACAGTGAAACGCTTTTAACTTAGGAAACTTTCACATTGGACGGCAACAACATGGCACGGAGACCAACAGAGCAACATTGACAACAAAGATATGTGTAATAATGTGAAGTTTATTTTTCTTGGACGACGCCGGCAATGATATTGCACCGGTAAGAACTCGTCGATGCTGTCGAGATCCCGCTGATGGTGGCAATATTAATTACATACGTTATGTAATTACATACGAGTACCTTCTTAGAGGGCGTGGATTTAAATGCATGGGGGATGCATTGTGAAGCGACTATCGGCATAATTTTTGCAGCATTATTCACCTAATTTTGATAACTCTATTTAACACGATATTGTAACATTAACTGATTTCCTTAAAGTATGCTTTCTAATAATTTTTGTTCAACATACTTCTTTATTTAAATAATACAATTAAGTCGTGGAAAATTAAAAATTTCAAATTTGTTTTGTCCTCTCTACTGCACTTGACAGCACATGCCTATTACATTAAGTGATGCTATTTTTTTCGTATGATACGTGCTACACATTTTAAATAGTGTGCTTACAGAGACAAAGTTTTGAAAAGTCTTCACATATTTTTGAACGTGTGCAAGATTAATCTCAAATCAAATGTTGTAGTTTTGCCAGTGAACTGTATTTTATGTACTTTTCACAAATTTAATTGATAAAAATACAATAAATGAGGATTCCGCTTTTTTTCCTTTTAATGTAATAAAAAAAACAAAAGATTATAAATTAAAATATTTGAATTTTTTTTGGAATTTGCTTTTATAAAATTCCTCTCAAACTCTAAACGTTTTTGAATACGCGCCGTGACTTGTCTCAAACCCGTGCAATTTACTTAATTTTGCGCATATTTAACCACCCACATTCGGTATCATATGTAAAGTTACAGCGTACAAAGTGTCACACATATTTATATTTGGTTCTGATGTATGCAATTAAGTATATGAAAACCAAAAATTTTAATTTTATTATATCGTTAACTTTAAATTATTGTTTTGAATTTATAACTTTATTTAATATATTATTAGCGCATCTTGAATTTAAGTCATAAATCACTAAGCAAGACGGCAAACGTTATTTTAATTATTTTTTAACTTAATTGTAATACTCATAGCAATAGATAAAAAAGCATATTTGTGAAAATAATAAATAAAATTGATACTTGTGTTGAGATAATAATATAAAATTATTTCACAAACTATTTGAGTGAGTAAGATAGTATATATTAAATAATATTATATTAAAATATATTTATATATGTTTTTATAAACTACGTAAAAACACTCTTCCCGTTGTCCGAATAATTATTAAAATAATAATGTAAGCGGCATTTTATTGAAAATCGAGGATGTATCTAGCCATTGAAATATTGTAACACAGTAGTTATATTTTATCAATACATTTATTCATTGTATGATAATATATTTACTCTATTCAAACTTTGTAAAACTATGACTTACTTATTTCACATATTGTTTTAATATAGAATAGTAATAAATTAATTAAGTTATAGTTAATTCCCACAATATTTTTGGGAATTAATACCGCCTTGATTTCATAATTATCTTAAAAACGATTTAACTATTTATATTTACCTAGATTTAAGATGTAAAATGATAAACGATGAAATTAAACTACGCAGTAGACAGATTGTAACTATGATAAATCCTTACATAAAGATCACAAAAGAAACATAAAGATCAGTATTACCCAGTAACATAAGGAGCACGGGACTAATTTTCAGGAGGGAATGTTGTGAGAGGTTATTTGCTTACAACTTACTTAGTCATTTTATAATTAGTTTAACCAAGGTTTTTTAATACTTTGGATATTGTGCAGGTTTTATATTTATATACGAATGCTACTTCAAGTAAATATATTTCATTGAGCTGATAAGAGTAAGGAAAATTCATTATATCAGCAGTAAATGAAATATGCAATGTTTATTATTACTGTAACAACAGATAGAAAATATACTCGTACACAAAATGATGAATACCTAAGAAAATAATAGTTTAAAATTAAAAATATGAAAATGATAACGGTCTTGTGAACAAACAATGAATCAATTGTTTCCAGTGTAAACAAATCGACTGCCACACATGAAAGTGTGAAAGAGAAAAAAAATTATATTATTAAGAGTTTTGAGGGTTTAATAGCAAGAAAGGTAACTAATCAAATAATGTGAGGAATAACGCTTTAATAAGTTTCTACAGAAACATGCGTCATATAAAAATATTACCGGAATATATCGGGAATGTTTCAAAATCACTTAAATTTTCAATCATCGCTATAATTATTCGATAAATTTTAGGTACATTTGTACTAACTCTCCATGTTACCTAATTTTGACATTAGCAAATTGGACGACTGTTTTGAATATGTTCTTTATAGTTATTTTCAACAATACGTCTAGAACTGTCTCACATTATATCCTGAAGATATATTTTTATAATATTCATGAGTTGCCAGTTTAGTTATCATGCCACGTGATACACGAAATAAAATTTGAAAACTTCAATTGCTCTTATCAACGATTTTTATACGGATATTTTTTTGAGTGGAGATTAGTATGCTTTATCATTATATTCTACTATGATTATGTTTCAATTTTTCACATCAAAAATTTGGTAATAAAAATTATTGTGACAGGCAGATAGACATACGGACTCACGAGTAACATTAAGATGGCTCCATTTTTTTCCCTTGAGCCACGGGACACTGAAAACTGCGATATGACTCATAGTAATTAGAATCCAACATTGCATTTTTAAGCAAAAATGATTTAATTCGCTTATATGTACTTTATGTTGTTAAGTTCATGTATTTTTAAAAATTATGTACAAAAAAATTATGTAAAAACCAAATAATTAGCGTTCGTACCCACTATGAGATTAAACTATTTTGAAATGGTAATGACGCATAATAATTAGAATCCAACATTGCATTTTTAAGTAAAAATTATTTAGTTCGCTTATATGTGCTTTATGCTGTTAAGTTCATGTATTTTTAAAAATTATGTACAAAAAAATTATGTAAAAACCAAATAATTAGCGTTCGTACCCACTATGAGATTAAACTATTTTGAAATGGTAATGACGCATAATAATTAGAATCCAACATTGCATTTTTAAGTAAAAATTATTTAGTTCGCTTATATGTACTTTATGTTGTTAAGTTCATGTATTTTTAAAAATTATGTACAAAAAAATTATGTAAAAACCAAATAATTAGCGTTCGTACCCACTATGAGATTAAACTATTTTGAAATGGTAATGACGCATAATAATTAGAATCCAACATTGCATTTTTAAGTAAAAATTATTTAGTTCGCTTATATGTACTTTATGTTGTTAAGTTCATGTATTTTTAAAAATTATGTACAAAAAAATTATGTAAAATCCAAATAATTAGCGTTCGTACCCACTATGAGATTAAACTATTTTGAAATGGTAATGACGCATAATAATTAGAATCCAACATTGCATTTTTAAGTAAAAATTATTTAGTTCGCTTATATGTACTTTATGTTGTTAAGTTCATGTATTTTTAAAAATTATGTACAAAAAAATTATGTAAAAACCAAATAATTAGCGTTCGTACCCACTATGAGATTAAACTATTTTGAAATGGTAATGACGCATAATAATTAGAATCCAACATTGCATTTTTAAGTAAAAATTATTTAGTTCGCTTATATGTACTTTATGTTGTTAAGTTCATGTATTTTTAAAAATTATGTACAAAAAAATTATGTAAAAACCAAATAATTAGCGTTCGTACCCACTATGAGATTAAACTATTTTGAAATGGTAATGACGCATAATAATTAGAATCCAACATTGCATTTTTAAGTAAAAATTATTTAGTTCGCTTATATGTACTTTATGTTGTTAAGTTCATGTATTTTTAAAAATTATGTACAAAAAAATTATGTAAAAACCAAATAATTAGCGTTCGTACCCACTATGAGATTAAACTATTTTGAAATGGTAATGACGCATAATAATTAGAATCCAACATTGCATTTTTAAGTAAAAATTATTTAGTTCGCTTATATGTACTTTATGTTGTTAAGTTCATGTATTTTTAAAAATTATGTACAAAAAAATTATGTAAAAACCAAATAATTAGCGTTCGTACCCACTATGAGATTAAACTATTTTGAAATGGTAATGACGCATAATAATTAGAATCCAACATTGCATTTTTAAGTAAAAATTATTTAGTTCGCTTATATGTACTTTATGTTGTTAAGTTCATGTATTTTTAAAAATTATGTACAAAAAAATTATGTAAAAACCAAATAATTAGCGTTCGTACCCACTATGAGATTAAACTATTTTGAAATGGTAATGACGCATAATAATTAGAATCCAACATTGCATTTTTAAGTAAAAATTATTTAGTTCGCTTATATGTACTTTATGTTGTTAAGTTCATGTATTTTTAAAAATTATGTACAAAAAAATTATGTAAAAACCAAATAATTAGCGTTCGTACCCACTATGAGATTAAACTATTTTGAAATGGTAATGACGCATAATAATTAGAATCCAACATTGCATTTTTAAGTAAAAATTATTTAGTTCGCTTATATGTACTTTATGTTGTTAAGTTCATGTATTTTTAAAAATTATGTACAAAAAAATTATGTAAAAACCAAATAATTAGCGTTCGTACCCACTATGAGATTAAACTATTTTGAAATGGTAATGACGCATAATAATTAGAATCCAACATTGCATTTTTAAGTAAAAATTATTTAGTTCGCTTATATGTACTTTATGTTGTTAAGTTCATGTATTTTTAAAAATTATGTACAAAAAAATTATGTAAAAACCAAATAATTAGCGTTCGTACCCACTATGAGATTAAACTATTTTGAAATGGTAATGACGCATAATAATTAGAATCCAACATTGCATTTTTAAGTAAAAATTATTTAGTTCGCTTATATGTACTTTATGTTGTTAAGTTCATGTATTTTTAAAAATTATGTACAAAAAAATTATGTAAAAACCAAATAATTAGCGTTCGTACCCACTATGAGATTAAACTATTTTGAAATGGTAATGACGCATAATAATTAGAATCCAACATTGCATTTTTAAGTAAAAATTATTTAGTTCGCTTATATGTACTTTATGTTGTTAAGTTCATGTATTTTTAAAAATTATGTACAAAAAAATTATGTAAAATCCAAATAATTAGCGTTCGTACCCACTATGAGATTAAACTATTTTGAAATGGTAATGACGCATAATAATTAGAATCCAACATTGCATTTTTAAGTAAAAATTATTTAGTTCGCTTATATGTACTTTATGTTGTTAAGTTCATGTATTTTTAAAAATTATGTACAAAAAAATTATGTAAAAACCAAATAATTAGCGTTCGTACCCACTATGAGATTAAACTATTTTGAAATGGTAATGACGCATAATAATTAGAATCCAACATTGCATTTTTAAGTAAAAATTATTTAGTTCGCTTATATGTACTTTATGTTGTTAAGTTCATGTATTTTTAAAAATTATGTACAAAAAAATTATGTAAAAACCAAATAATTAGCGTTCGTACCCACTATGAGATTAAACTATTTTGAAATGGTAATGACGCATAATAATTAGAATCCAACATTGCATTTTTAAGTAAAAATTATTTAGTTCGCTTATATGTACTTTATGTTGTTAAGTTCATGTATTTTTAAAAATTATGTACAAAAAAATTATGTAAAAACCAAATAATTAGCGTTCGTACCCACTATGAGATTAAACTATTTTGAAATGGTAATGACGCATAATAATTAGAATCCAACATTGCATTTTTAACTAAAAATTATTTAGTTCGCTTATATGTACTTTATGTTGTTAAGTTCATGTATTTTTAAAAATTATGTACAAAAAAATTATGTAAAAACCAAATAATTAGCGTTCGTACCCACTATGAGATTAAACTATTTTGAAATGGTAATGACGCATAATAATTAGAATCCAACATTGCATTTTTAAGTAAAAATTATTTAGTTCGCTTATATGTACTTTATGTTGTTAAGTTCATGTATTTTTAAAAATTATGTACAAAAAAATTATGTAAAAACCAAATAATTAGCGTTCGTACCCACTATGAGATTAAACTATTTTGAAATGGTAATGACGCATAATAATTAGAATCCAACATTGCATTTTTAAGTAAAAATTATTTAGTTCGCTTATATGTACTTTATGTTGTCAAGTTCATGTATTTTTAAAAATTATGTACAAAAAAATTATGTAAAAACCAAATAATTAGCGTTCGTACCCACTATGAGATTAAACTATTTTGAAATGGTAATGACGCATAATAATTAGAATCCAACATTGCATTTTTAAGTAAAAATTATTTAGTTCGCTTATATGTACTTTATGTTGTTAAGTTCATGTATTTTTAAAAATTATGTACAAAAAAATTATGTAAAAACCAAATAATTAGCGTTCGTACCCACTATGAGATTAAACTATTTTGAAATGGTAATGACGCATAATAATTAGAATCCAATATTGCATTTTTAAGTAAAAATTATTTAGTTCGCTTATATGTGCTTTATGCTGTTAAGTTCATGTATTTTTAAAAATTATGTACAAACTTAATTGAAATGTTTATACTGGCTCCTCCATGGTAAATAACGAATTTCTGTTTTACAATTTATTATTTTAAACAACAATGCATATTAATTTTTCTTTTATTATATGTCGATTTTTGTTTGAATAGAGAATTTAATATTATAAAAATATGATATAAATAATTCAGAGTAATGAAAATTCGTATTCTGGAATCATTTTTAAACTAAAATATTTTTCTCGTCTTAGATATCCATTCTCATGAATATCCAACCACATTTAAACACGCAGTGCTTGCTCATTAATAAAAATATGCAAAAAAGCATCATATGCTTATTATATTTGTAGGAAAACTATTTGTATTTTTAGAACTATACATTTACTGGAAGTGAATAAATTTCAATTTATATCTATATAATTTATTGTATTAGATTTGTATATTTTAGTTTTGGTCTTTTAGCTTCGTCATATCTATATTTTACTTTTTCTGCTCCCTAATTCCCCTTTGCTAACTATGTTTAACTGAATCCAATTGACGAACAGTGGTCCTTGCTAAATAATTATGTAATATATATATATATATATATATATATATATATATATATGTGGGTGTGTGTGTGTATATATATACATATATATATATATATATATATATATATATAATATATGTGTGTGTGTGTTTACACAGAGTCAAAAATTATATTACAACTGACTTGACAATTCAATTAATGCGACGATGACGAACGGTAACCAATTCGTAACCGCAATAATTGTCTGTAATTAACAAAACCTGCAGATTGATAATACGAAGGACAAAAGAGTGGACGAATATTAAGAGTTATTTATGACGTATTTACACGTACGATATTACGGGTTAGTTTATGACGTATTTACACGTAGAAAGAGACCTTAGATACAAACGTTATATAATTATTTTGACGTTGATTCTTGTGGCAGATAGAAGATGCTGAAAAAAGGTGCGCTTTGGTTTATTATTTATTTACGCATGAATATAATAGGACCCCGACATTATTGTATACCGAGAGCATTAAATATTATCACCATACAAAAATTAAAGCACACGTTTACGAAATAGACTAGTTTTTACATTAACAATTATTGTGATATTTAAATACTATCCTTTGGAAAAATGTATGTACTGGTAGCTTAATAAATAATTTTATATTTTACGATAATAAACAAAATGTTCATGAATTTTTGTGAAAATGCTAATGGCCCAATAAAAAAAATTAATTTTGGGTTTTGTCTGAAATATCATTATTAACCATATTAAATAATAAAGTAATTAAATGAGGTGTTTACTTTTTTATCCGAATAACTAGCAAACCAATAAAACAATAACAATTTCAATATGGTTATTAATCTGATAATAATAATGTATAATTATTTATCACAAATCACGTCACAGGCAGATTAAAGAGCAAGTTGGAAATTATTTCATGGTTTGATAAGATTTTTTATTTGAAATATTGAAGCAAGTACAAAGTTACAAACACGAGTTTCAGCTTATATATATTTTCTAAAAAATAAATAGCTTGTTTACTTTACTTTCTCTAATGAAATTTATTCTTTCTCGAGCCGAGAACACCTTTTTCATTCATGAATATGCCCCTAAAAATGTCCACGATTTTCAATTGTCCACAAAGTATCCACGAAATTTCATAAAAATGTCCACGATTTTCAACTCTTGATATTATAAAGCAGTTGTCAAAATACATTTTCTGTCCCTAAGTTTTTACGGACAGAAAATTTATTTTAATGACGCCAAGTAAGGTTTATCGGCTCATGAAAATACGTAGTGTTTATAACTTCAGTGTAACTCATACAATTTTCTTTTTTTTTTAATTAGTTTTCATTAGTAAATTCATAAAAATTTCAACTTCTTATAAATTCTGTAACTAATTTAATATACTGTCCATAATCTCACGTGGCGTAACTCGATAAAACCGAAATTGAGAGAAATAGTACTCTCATGAACTTAATCTGTGAACGATGTTTGAAATTTTATTCGTACAACTTAACTACGATATAACTAATTATAATTTAAAAATTACTGTAATTCTAACTTAACTAATTATAATTAAAAAATTACCCGTCTCATATCTCAAATATAAAAAGCTTTTTAAGAAGCCTAATTTAGAATATCTATGAAATGTTAGCCTATAACCTGTTTCTTTAAGAAAGTATACATTATTACATAATACATCAAAATATATATTTATCTATACAATTTAATTACCTTATTTATTCTCTCACATCGAAAAATCACAGTAAAAAAATTAAAAGTAGCAAATCTAAAAAAAATATTATACAGACGTATTGTGCAAAACAAAGAAAGAAAAACAAAAATGTTCGTCCTATTGAACAGCAGTTTATTATAACGGCAATGTCTGTAATTTTATACTTCAGCTGCTCTTTTTATGTTCCTTGAGTTTAAGGAAAATACAATAGTAAATTTTCATATGACTGTTCCAAGTAATTTTATCTGTAAATCCTCACAAACGTAAAAATAAATTATTCATATAACAAAATGCCGATCTTACCATACATTTCATTTTAAAAACATTCATACTTATGCATTTATCTACAAATTACAAAAGAATTCACTAGGTAAATGCACATTTTTATTAAGTTAATTACCAAGTAACCAAGAAGCTGAGCAGAAATAGTGTCATAAAATTAAAACTAACCTTCAAAAACACTAAATATATCAGAACTACATATGTAAAGTGCGTGTATAAAATGTTTGTACTACGTGCAGTTCTTAAACATCTTTTTTTTTAATTTTTCTTTCCATGTGTATTAATATTTTATGTGTTATTTTATGGGTTAATTGAAAAGCATCAACATCTAAGTAAATAAAAAGAAAACAAATGAAATCAATTTGCGTGCAACCGGTCTGTATCCACATGGGAACACTTCACAATTAGACCGCGCCATTAAGGCTATGATTTCCGTATAATGTTGTAGAAATGAAAGGTTCTCGAATCCTTCACAATTTCATTAGGCTCGGCTTTTAAACTACTATATTGCAACCAAATTTCCATTTGCATGTTTTTGCATACACGTAGAATTTGTTTATACTGCTATATTGCAACCAAATTTCCATTTCCATGTTTTCACATACGCGTCGAATTTGTTGGAGCTTAAACTTTTAACATTTTACGAGAGATTTCCAATGTTGAAAAAATAATTTTACCGATTAAATTTAAAAGAACATACCCTATTAGTTTTAGCAAATTTTTATTACATAACATTTATTTCAGTCTTATAGTAATATCTTCGGATTTTGATTGTTGCGACTTCGCGCTCAAGAATACATCCAAGTGCACATTCGTCCCGAAAAGTACCCAAGAATGCACTTCGAACATAATGCGAGGGCCTTTTTATTTGATTAATAAATCATTAAATGGACGGAATAGAGTCTCAGGTTTGAATCGTTTATGAGCTATTCGCATCCTAACGATAAAAGGATAATTTTATAATTTTTAATAAGTATTTCGGTTCGTGTTATTTGTACGATGCTCAAATGAGTTTTATTACTGGTATTTCTAAAAGAACTGTCTGTAAACTATTCCATTTGCTATTTTCTTCAATCAGTTGTTTCCACAATTACATTTTGAGATATTTGTATCAAAATTTACAATCTAGTTCCGTTCTTGCAAATTCCAATGGTAATATTTTCGATATCAAAGCTGAGTTTATTTTAAAAGCAATCTAGGTTTAATTTCTTGTATCAATTTTCTTTTTTTTAATAATTTCTTTATCTTTATTCTACAAGCTCAAAAGTATTCATAGACAAAGCAAAGTACAAAGCGATATAATAAATATAAGATTGTTAATAAACGCAACAAGCCGTATACTGCACCAAACTTGTATACTTTATAACTATCAGTTCCTTAGAACAGCAGAATTACGTTTTACGCTCTTATTTATCAAGAAGTTTGAATTAAATATATGTTATTTCCGAGATTTAATACACTACGTTATTTATCATTCATAGAAATATTACAAGTGTAAAATTGTTAAGTGAGTTTTATCTTTTGTATTATATGTCAATTTTTGTATTTTTTATGGCGATTTTTTTTTGTATTCTCATTACGTTTTCTTTCATGCAACTTGTAATAATAATTTAACATAAATCGCAATTAGAATATTCGCGCCTGTATAAAAAAGACAATTTTTGTAATACCTTTTCCATGACTTCTTTTACAAATTACAGCACTACAATAAACAGTGTTGTTTTATCAAAACTAATTACTATAGGTAATATTTTAAATATTATTTCCTTTGCCATAAATATTATTTCCCCGGATGCGGAAATGCATATCAATCTCAATAAAATAATTGCTTTTTAGATGTTGTTAAGATGGCTGCTATCAGTAACATCACAACTACAAGTTTCTCCAACTTCTCTGTTAATTCACGCTACTCTTTAATTTCACGAAACAAATGAAAATGCTAAAGCTCTAAATTAACAATGAAAAAATCTAATCAAGCTTCATTGTCTTGTTAAGGTAAACATCTTCGTAGCACATTACTGTAAATGCGATGAAATGAAGTCTTTCATATAAGACAAACAATGTCTTTCATGTAAGACAATTTTGCGTCAATGTGAACATCATGTCACTATTGTCTTGGACATCTTAATTGCGTTTTCAGGTTTATTTAGCCTTTTCTTTTAGGTTGGCAACGTTAGGCGCAATTGTATATATAACATATTTTTTTTTTCGTTATATTATTCTCATGAAAATAACAAATACACGAAAATAATTCATTATTGACAGGTAGCATTTATTTTATATCAAAATGAGCCTTCTCTCTTCAAAAATTTATCTTTTCAGCATGTTTAATCACCAAAACTTTCATAAATCGACTATGGGTTTTAACATGAAATTATTTATTTCCAATTCTACATTAACTAATTTCAAAAACCAAAAAGATCTATCTAGAGGCTATTTCTAAACTCATATGATACTTTATCTCTGAAAAAGTTATATTTATATTAGAACGAACAGTCCGAGATTATTTTTTCCGTTCACCATCCCAGTACGTAAACAGGAAAAGAAAAAATTTAAAATTGCTTCAGTATTGATTTAACCATTACGTTGGTGACACAAAATGTCATCAATTGATATGGAATATTCATAAGAATAATAAAATTTTAGTTATTAAAATGTTCAATTGGAAATTCAGGAACCATACACGCAGTTATAACTTATTGGAGCCGAGCATGATTTTGAAAGACTTGAGAAATTTTTTGTACTATCAGTGATAATAAATATTCAGCACCACTTTAAATCATCCATAATATCACGTTATTATACGTAAATATGTGAAGTAAAATGATAACAAAAAAAAACAGATTCATCCTGTTATTAAAGTAAGTACTAATTTTGCCATGATTGAGGATATTTTTACCACTATTATGAAATAATATCAATATAATTTGTGTATTTTAAAGACTAACTAAAGTTACTAAACTTTAGTAACCAAAGTAACTCATGTCAATGGATTCTTTTAGCTTATTTCTGTATTTATATATTTTATTATGTGTTTGTATATTTAATATAAAACGCAAAAGTAATAAAATGCGATACTCATTCAATATTTAGCGAGATTTATAGACGTGATTGAGTATATATATCCACGACGTCGTTTATTTTTATCGAACTTTCAACTTTTTTGACAAAGTAAATAATTAAAGCCGTATTTGATTCAAACTTCTGAAGTATTAATACTCCAATCAACCGAGTTCCTCATAGTACTTTTACTCTTTGGACTGTGCCGTGCGACATATAGCCGTGCGGCAGAGCGGTGGGTAGACTAACAGACGGACAAGCGAAATATCGTAGTACGCTTTGATTTTAAAGAAATATATTTTAGTTTCGTTTTTAAAATTCCAGACATAAGTTGAATGTTATAGATTATTTAAAAAAAGGAATATTGAAGGATTTTTTTTAAAACAGTTCTTTAATTTTTAAACAAAATACATTAAAAATTAATGTAATTTCTTCATCGCCTCTTCCACAGTATCTTTTAAATTAGAAAATAGAAACAAAATAGAAACTAAACTACTAAGAGGCAAATTAATATACAGATAAAAATAAAATAATTCTTATATCTCAGCGTGAATGTAGTGTGGGTAATCGTTTCATGTAATAAATTAATGGAAAACGATTTCTACTGACTGGTACTGGTGCGTCTAATAATTTTTTATTTTTTACTCATTCTTAGGATTATTTGAGACTAATAGTTATTCGTTGTATGACTATTACGTTATTCATTTAGTGAGCGTAAATATTCCGATCTGTACAATTTAGTTATTTTTTCAATAAGTGCGACTTTGATGTTAAAAATCTAATTCTGCGGTATCGTGCCTGCTATCTAAGTAATAAAGCCAAATTGTTTTGTTTGCGGAATGTGCAATTGCATTTGTAAACTCTGTAAGTTTTAAAGGTAATGTTTTAATGATTACGAGGTATGTTATTTTGATACTATATATTTTCTTGACAACTAATGAATCCACAATCTCGGTTCATAAGTGTTACCTAATCTGATAGCCAAACAGAATATTTCCACTTCTTTCCCGAAGCATGAAGTTGTTTTCCTGTCTGTGAGGTTATAGGAAGCCACATAACGCGAACCTAACCTGAGTTCTCTTTCACTAAGTCTTCTTAATGTCCCTGAATGCCACCTTAGAAAGTAAATTTTCACCTATCTTTTGCATATATTATGTGTTGCTTCAGCTGCTATTCACCCTAAACGAATTTCATGACACATTGCAAGATCTGTTCGTGAATTTCCATATTATATTTGTTTTCTACTCGCCAAACTAATTATTACCTGAATAGGAGATAGAACGTGAAACCGCATTCTTTATCTACAGGAAGAAAAATTTTCTGCAACTGTCCAGAAATCGCTGGAAAAAATGGCGGGCTTCTTGGTTACCAATTTAATACAATATGACCTGGAATACTATATTTTAAGATTCAATATCTGAATTATCTATCGCTTTTTCGGTATATCGTTATAGCATCTTATATTAATTGTTATGGCCTAGTATTTAAAACTCTTAATTGGAATAGTGTTAATCCTCCAAAAAGATTGCAATTCTCATCAAGCTGTGGAATTGGCATAAAACTGTAACTCTTTCAAATTTATTTTTACAAAGTTACAACTTACTTTTCTAATGTTTAATACCTTTTAAAACAAAACCTAAGCAGAAATTAGGTATGTGTGGTTTTGAAGCAAAACCACACATACCTAATTTCTGCTTATTTGTAATAGGTTTTCGAATATCCTTTATAAAGATACAAATTATTTTGTGTCTAGTTGGAAGCTTGGTTGAATCTCACTTAATATAAAGAAGTAGTGTACCTATAAACATCATGTTTTTGACATATGGATTAATTAAGCACTAATCTGCTTATTCTAAAACGTTTGCTTATTTTCAGAGGTAGGCTACACACGTTCTTATTTCTTTTTAAGAAATAAGAACGTGTGTAGAAACCCTTATACTTTCGCCGTGTATGTCTGTCTGTTTGTATTTTTGTAAGTCACAGCCGTTTCACTCGTAGAATATTAATGCTATAAAGCTGAAATTTGGCACATTTATAAATATTTATAACGCATAGAAAGTTATGAAATAAAATCTTTGAGAAAAGTAATTTAGGGTACCACCCCATGTAAAATGCTTTTCTTTAAAAATACTGGCGGTATGTTATGTAAAATTTGTAAATGAAAAATTTTTATATGTTCAATTTACGAAATATTACTATGCAAACTAAATAACTATGCAAACTAAATAACTATTTTTGTATAACTGAGTAAAATTTAAAAAACTATTTGTACATATAACAAAATTGAAAAGAGAATTAATACAGCTTAGTAGGCTCTACTAGTTTATGAGTAATGATAGTCGACCAACATAGGCCATATGCTTGAGTCTGTAGAAAATTCATTGAAACTGCAGAAAGTGGATTTAATCAGCTGTAAAAATAGTTTTGTATTGTAAAATATACACGGTGTCAGGGAATAAATGTCGGAAAAAGAAGATATTTTCGTTGACTGAAAAATAGTTGACTGTCGTCAAAATAAAATTTGAAAGATGACTTTTTTTCAAAAGAATATTCATAATTATTCATCACTTTTTTATACACACGATACTTGCGCACTTGAATCAGCACCGCTCGGGTTAATATTATGGTTGCGTAAAGCTAGCGTGAGCTTGTGTGCATGCGTTTAAGTGAGTTAAAAAGAGTTACGTGTATTTTTTTGTACTCAATTAGAAAAAGGTCATTTTTTACGTTTTATTTCAACGACTATTTATTCCTTTATAGCCAACAAAAAGCGTCGGCCTTTGTCCGACATTTATTCCCGGACACCATGTATATTTATTGTCTGACAAAAATATGCTAGGCAACATATTTATATATTTACGTAGTGATAATATTATTTAAATAAGAACTATATGTTTACACTTATGGAAGATATGATTAGCAATATATGTTGTGAAAAATTAATATTTTGAAACAGTTTAATTAGAATATTATTCATCCCTAAATATTTATAGATACCTAAATGTGTATAGAATCCTCGTAGTATGTAGTCATGTTTGACAAGTACTATTCTTTTTCTAATTACCATATTGTATTCCTTGCCACGTTGTACTACATCATAACATGTACATATATAACTAAAACCTAAGATAACCTCAAGCACCTTGCACCAATCGCTGAAATGACCTATACTTTATCTTTCATTAAAATTTCGTAGATATTTTGGTTCAGAAAATTTGGAAAATTTTAAATTATAAAAGAAGCGTCTTAGAGGAAAGAAGATGCAATACTGCAGATAAAATTAAAAGGATTTGACTTTTGGCAATACAATTTTAATAAGATTTATTACGTTTATTCTTTTGTCACTTAGTTTTAGACATTAAGAGTAGTCAATATTATTTCCAGAAATAACTGTGGGTACATTTTCTGAATAGAATATTTAGAATTAAATAGAAAGACACCATTTATAAAACTAAAACGATTGCAGATTATTAAAAGCAAATGAAGGTCACGACCAATGATATGTTTTTATAAAGTATACTATTGGTGGTTCAGATTTACATACTATAAAGTGGAGGTAAAAATAAAGTTTATGAGAAATGGATATACTTTTAAAAAAATAAAATCATGAGAATAATTTCGACAATATTTTCTGCTACGCGGTTGCTAATCCCAATGCGGTTGCTAATATAAAATGTTACTAAAAATTTTTGATATATCCGTTGTCCCATCATCACAACGATTAATTAAACATGTATTTGCCAAGACTGAAATAAGTAGAGGAATAAAATCGACTTTACCTTAAATTTGAAAATAGTTTTGAAATATTTTTTTTTTAAATAATGATTCAAGACCGTTAGTTTCTTTTCAAATTAATAACTCGTATCTGAAACTTACAATATATAATATAACAAGTGGCTGTTTCAGAAAAGTATTCGCCGAGATTTATTTCATCTTATTTAACCCTATAATTTCTGATGAATGTTTTCGTTTTCACTAATTGCAGTTCACAAGAAACTAAGAATACCCAGGCAATAAAAGTTCTTTATATAAACTTTCCATTTATGTTCCTTAATGGTTTGAGACCAATTATTTTTTCTCAATTTTAACATATTTTTTCAGCCATATTTTTTTCATCTTCGGGTGAATTGCACCAGAATACGATTTACAGAGCATTGATTTCAGAAACTGTAAACTCGTCTTTTTTAACACTTTTCATCAGTTCAGAAATTATGCCAGTTTTATCTAATGTAGGTAATCGTTTTATTTCTTGACAAATAATATAAGTAAATTATTGTCATTAATTCATCATTGTCTTTACATTAATCATTATTTTAAGGAATTGATGTATATGATAATATTATTACAAAACAGTAATATCTCCCATATAGGATATTAGTATATTTACTAAATACAAGTGTTACATTTTAAAAATGTTGCAAAAAAAGCAGCGAAGGAAAAGAATTTACTCGCACCTTGTTCTTTTGTTCTGTAATTATTATTTAAAAATTTCGATAAATAATTTTATTGCCTAGAGTTTAGAAAGGAAATTTAAGTATTACTAAGTATGCTTAAGTATACTTCATTAGACGAAAATGTTAGAAGTAATATAAATATTAATGGTATGAACTATTCAAAAAGGCTAATGAAAGATAAGAAAATTTTACGCAAATGTTTGAAATGATGAAGTTAGAAATTTTGTAAGTGGGATCTACCGAGACTGTATGGCGTATATTTGAATATGAAATGCACTCACACTGTCAGTCTCATACGACTTATATGTTAGATGTACATTTGGCAAATTGACCAATTGTTGTATTTAGACTAGGGCAAGAACAAAATGCAGTTATAACATTAGAAATACTAAGTTATTAGCATTTTTTAAACTAAATAAATATAAAAATAGAGATATAATAAGTTCGCGCATGTATGTCGTGTCTCTTAAAGATATAGAACTATTTCATTTAAGAATTTTGCTATTACATATTAACGGTCCAAAGTGCTTTGAAGACCTTAAAATGTATAATGACATCGTTTATAATACATTTGTAGAAGCATGCCATGCCAGAGGTATAGCATCCGACGACAACACTGCTTAGTGTTTGGATGAAGCCAAAAACGTTCAACCACCAAAACAAATGAGAGAATTATGCGCAATAATATGCTGATTAAATATGTCAACTAACGCATTATTATTATGAAATAAATTTAAAACATATTTGAGTGAAGATATTGCAAGGAATTATGACATTAATATGGCATTTAATCGTGCTGAAATTGTAGATATTTTAATTGTTCATAATTTACATTGTGAATCATTTGGTCTATAAGTTCATCATTTGGTCTATCAAACAGATAATGCAATTGATATAGTAGTAGAAAAAAGATAAAATTCCTATAAGATAAGATTCAAATTTTTGAACAAAAAAATTTGATTGATCGTGTGTTATACAGGGTCGAATGTTTTCTGTTTAACGCACATGCGTGTTGCGGTAAAACATTTGTTCAAACTGCTATCACACATAAATTTAATTCGTTGAACCTTCATTGTATTGTTACTGCTTTCAGTGGTATTGCTGCAACACTATTAATTGGTGTTAGAATAATACATAATGCGTTCTAATTGCCAATTGACCTTATATTATTTCAGTAGATTTGATTTTGATAGATGAAATATCTATGGATTTAGAAAACGATCCAATTCCAAAAAGTAAATCATTTGGTGGTAAAACCATTTTATTGAGTGGAAATTTTAGACAAAATTTGCTGGTTGTTCCACACGGGACACGCTCTACTTTGATTGAAAATTACGTAGTTAGATGGAATCAATTTAATTCATTTCATCGTGTTAGTTTAACATAAATTATTTAATTAACTCGGGAATGGTGAATTCAGAAATTATCCTGAGTTAGGTGAAGATATTATAGAATTGCCACCGCCAATCATTGGAAATGTTAATAACATAATTCATGACATTTATCATAATAGTCGTGAAACTATAATGTATATATATTATATATTAATGACCATATACTTAATCGTTTATCAGAAGAACAAAAAGTTTACTATAATTTTAATAAAATTAACTCTGGTCAAAATTATTTAAATATGAATGATTATCCCATTGAATTTTTAAATTCATTGAATGTTAGCGGAATACCACCTCATAAATCGTAGTAAAAATAAAAGTCAGTATATATAATATATATAAAAGTCAGTATATATAGTATACATAACTATAGTTATGCTCGTTCGCAACTTAACTACTGAACAAGCTTTAGTTAATGGAACACCAATGAGAGTAAAACGCTTCGCATCGCAATACAATTGACTATGAAGTATTAACGTGAACTGCTATAAATAAAAGAATTTTGATTTCAAGAATTAATTTAACATTTCCTGGGACAATACTTCAATTTCAATTTCAATGAACACAGTTCCCGGTAATACTTGCATTTGCAATGCCCATAAACAAGTCGCACGATCAGACTTTTGATAAAATTGTTGTATTATTGCGACGTCCAGTGTTTTCAATTATATGTTGCGGCAACTAGAGTTCGTTCATTCGATAGTTTGGAATTTTATATTTTTAATGACAATGGCCTTGAGGTAATTTAACTTAATAATAATAGAATTTTTACAAAGAATATTGTTTATAGAGAGGTTTTACGTATAAATTGATACAAATTGCATTTAAATTTAAAATTCTAATTAATTTTTTAATTGAATAATCATTCATTCGTTTTTTGTGAGAATAACACACAAAAATCAAAATTGGAATTAATTATTTTTTAAAAACTTATTTTAAATAGTATAAACTTGATTTTTAATTGAAATATAATTTTTGTTTAATATCAATAAATTACGGTTTTTAAATTGTGATTTACTGAATTTATTTTTTATTTAATTATAATGGAACTGTTTCATATCGTAAGTAAATATAAATATGATCTCAGATATACAGTGAATGAATATATAACAGCAGAAAAAAATGCTCGAAACATGAATATTCATATACGTTTTCCTCAAATTTTAAATAATGGTTATGGTGGAATTCCTACCACTGGGTGAACTCTATTTTGATATAAATTAACTAATATTTAAAGCGAACACAATATACCTATCAATGGTACTGTGAACAATTTTTGTAGTAACTGATAATTTGGAGCTATTCTTAAATATTGATGAACAACTTTGTTCATACATACTAAATCTGTAACCCTTCTTCTTCACGTTCTAATTCAATCATTACATCTTAACAAATATTCTGTGTATTACTTGAACCTTCCTTTAATTCCTTTCCTTCCTTATTACTTAAACATAAAAAACATTTAATCTCTCTTCGTTCAATTTTTGTACCACTTATTGTTTTGGTTGTTTTTTCACCTCGAACTGAAAATTTAAAAAAACGTGTTTTTTAAGCAACAGTTTACATATCTAATATAGTTAATTTATAAATTAATTCTTTTTCAGGTTTGTAATAATTGCGCCATCATAATTACATACTCTATATGAATTTTTTTTTTAAATCTGTGGGTTATCTATAAACTCTTATGCTAACAGTGTACTAGTTACATTACTATAACATTAATACTAGCTACATTTCTATAAAATTAATTAATCGATTAACAAAGAGAAAACTTTTAAGTTATGAAATTCATAAGTAAACTTACTAAATTATATTTTTATTAATATCAGTCTTTAATAGAAATCGGGCCGATGTTTTTGAAGAATAGGTCTCCTATTCTCCACATGCCGTAGTTTCTTCAATCCGCTTGTCTAAAAAGAAAATTCAATTGTTGGGGACTTTTTTGTTGTTGATTATTATAACGTGAATATAGTTTTGATGATGAGTTTTAACATTATTAACATTAAAATGTATGATTGATTCAATTATATACTTTTTTCGATATAAATGCGGTTTAGAACCAAGAAGTTTTTGACAATTTTTTTATACCATATGAATTTATTAAAATTTATTACACAATTAAAAGCATAATTTATTATGAATTGTTAAGTATTTATAAAAAAAAATTGGTTATTAAAATTGAATATTTTTTAACCTTGTCATAAACGTTATCGATCATAAATGTCTTTGAGAGGGTGAAGAAAATAAATTAAATTTGATTAAATATTGTTTGGTCAATTTTGAATTATATGCATATATATTAATGCTATATATGTTCTTCTTCCTTTATTGGTTGTCTACCACTGAATCCGTAGCTAGATAAATCATTGTAATTCAAAATTGAAAGCAGTTATAATCCGGGAGTCAAACACTGATAACGTACGTTAGTATCAAGGAAATTATTAAAATATGATAAATTTAAATTTAACCAACTATTTTGTTGGCATAGATATTTTAGAAATTTATTTTGGCTAGCAATGAATTTCTTGCTGTAGGTTATGATTTAATATAATAAAAGGAATTTTATGCATATAGTACTGATAGTTTAGAAGAATTGTGTCAGATAGACCAACGGACAGCCACTGCTGTTGGAAAATATTATATGATCTTCGTTGCTTTTGCTGTGAGTACATTTTACACGTTTGTATTTGGTGTTATTTTATTCGAAATATTGGTTTGTTTATTAAATTTTGCTTTTCAACATAGACTGCGCTTATGAATCGCGTGGTAAATGTAAGTAGGATTAGATGCTGCTAAACCTAGCTCGAAATCGATTTTGTGAATTTCAAAAACAACCCTCAAATCATATTACATTTCGGATTAATCTTTGGTATCAATTTCACATTATTGATGGATTTTGTTTGTCAGGTACCGAGGTAGAGCAACCGTAATTTATTTATGAATACAACGTAAAACACATGGATTTAGTTTACATAAAGTTTAATATTTAATGATTTATTTTTGTCTCAATACACTTTTTTTTATTTTTTCATGTTTAAACATTACCTAATATCTTGTCTGAATCATGGGAATGACGTATATAAATATTAAGTAATTTTACATCGTTGCTAGGTTATACTTGTCTATTTCAATCTTCCATCTGACTTAGTAGGATGATTAATGTAGACATTATTATGACAAATCAAGGTCAGGCGCTAAGCTTGTAGAAACTTTTATGTATTTTATTTTGTTGTTTGTGTAGCCAGTCTAGCATAATTAAATTGTGTACATTATTAAATATTCAGTAATTGATTTTATTAGATTATGACAGGTTTATTGATTCACTTGTTTAATAAGAAAAAACACGAAGTTATCGTCGACTGGTAGAGGTATAAGCTGAAACTCCATCTTTTAAAGAAGTTTGTAAATTACGATGCAAAAAAAAATTGGTACTTTGTTAGGTATTATCAATAAATAATATTATCTCCATGTACATTTTTACATCATTACTTAAACACACACGCTCTCTCACTCGCTTTAGTATTATCATGGCTCTTTTCATTTTATGTGTCCGATGTTCCTCGATTTCAGTTTTCCACTTTTTATGGCACGTCCATTTTTCCATATATACGTCTTTTTGTTAATGATTTCTTATCCACAACCTATCGATCACCTATTGATCTTTTCATTCAATCAGATTGCTATTTATATATAATCTGGAATCTTTTAAAATTTTTTTTTATTCTGAACTTACTTTTAAGAAAAAAAATGCAGGTTAAACCTACAAGGTTTTAAAAATAATGTAGAAAAAAAGAAAGAAGGGAAAATAAAAATGAACTCCCGGTAATATTCGAATTCTACCGTTTCCTAGGGGTACGATTTTAACTATCCAAACTTCAACCACTAACAAAAGATGCTGTGATGTTTAGAAATTATTTTTCCAGCTATCATTCATATGTAGTATTTAATTCTTTTAGTTTTAAGAGACTCATTTAAGACATTATTAAAATTGTAAAATTATGTAAATTGAAATATAAATAAAAACGACACCTCAGATCTCTGACAAAATATAAAAAATCTTCATTAAATTCCTCTATGTTTACATGTTGCATTTTTGCTTCAAGTTACTTACTTTCACCATTAATAGTTTAATTTTCAATTTCTTTCCTAATGTGCAAGAAATTAATTGAAACTGCCAATATATGACACAACACCTACCGGACTACGTCTCATTCAAATACCAAGGTTCAAATTAAACTTCGTTTTCTTTGAGGCGGCTTACGAGTATTTGACCAAATAACTTACATTAATATTGAAATTAACATAAAAAACCGACGCAAGATGTTGAAACGATTCATTCGAGGAAGAAAAATTATGTGGGTAAAAGTGTAATGTCGTGAAAAGTTATTTCTAAAATACATATGAATTTGAATGGAAGAATAGGGATGTATAAAGAAAATCAAAATGCTGAAACCTACTTAAAAAATTAAGTGAGTCTTTTGGTCAAGTTTCTTTATCGACACGATAAAGTGTATTGCCTAGGGTTTGAAATGAAAGGAATTTTTATCCGTAGTAAGTCGTTATTTATTTTTTATCTAATAATATAAGTACTTAAACACAAAGAGAAAAGCTGACTTTAATTTTATATAAAGACTATTTGACATTTATTTTATTACTGGTGTCAAATATTATACCTTCAAATCGCACATATTTATGTACGTACATACATACATACGCACAGAGTACGATATGATTCTTGCTTATCAACCAACGTGTCTTTTGGAAACACATAAACCTCTTCCCTTCTCTGTTGCCGAATGGTATATAGCTTCCATTTTAAAACAATATTTGCACCGAATTTTGGATAAAATTTATGTTTTTAATTATTTTTGCGCCATAATCGGTTTTTAATCCTCTCTTCCACCTTTTAGCGCCATGAATCGGTTTTCAATTCTATCTTCCACCTTTTTAATTATTGGATGCAATTGAGCAGATGGGACAGTTTTTTTTTTCAAATCAATAATATCCCATGAACTAAAATGCTCATGTACTGTTGAATAAAATAAATAACATTCCTAAAATTTTATTTTTGAAGATTAGTTCCCCATAAATACCCATCTTTGCCACGTGTTTTAAAAGTAACGACACAGGCCAAGATAATATTATTCTGTCAGTACTTTGGCGAAATTTAACCATGGAGTTGGTCCATGGCATAAAACCTTTTTGTATTCAATGAAAAATTCATCGAAAAACTTTGTAGTTGTTTTGTTTGTTTCACGCCGTTGGAAAATTCAGTATAAAGTTTTAAATTTGAGTTTTCTATGTCATACGTTAATACTTTCGATGTATTTCTGCAGCGTTATGAAGAACGTGGCAAATGCACTTCACTTTTATTGTTTTTGTCTCCGGATATCTTTCAATTATTTTTGGGTATATAGAATTACGTGCCCCAACAGGGCACTGATGCATCATCAGCTCTAAAACCTGATAAAATGTTAGGCCTAGTCATGCTTCTGTATAAATATTTAAAAAAAAAATAGTTGATGTTTTTTTCGAATCTTTCAAAAAATGTATTAATTTATTTTGGACACATTAGGACACATGGACACATTGGACATAGTTTTTCGATGAATTTTTCATTGAATACAAAAAGGTTTTACGCCATGAAACAACTCCATGGTTAAGTTTCGCCAAAGTACTGACAGATTAATATTATCTTGGCCTGTGTCGTTACTTTTAAAACACGTGGCAAATATGGGTATTTATGGGGAACTAACCTTCAAAACTAACATTTTAGGAATGTTATTTATTTTATTCAACAATACATGAGCATTTTAGTTCAGGGTATATTATTGATTGAACAAAAACTGTCCCATCTCCTCAATTGTATCCAATAATTAAAAAGGTGGAAGATAGAATTGAAAACCGATTTATGGCGCTAAAAGGTGGAAGACAGGATTAAAAAACAATTATGGCGCAAAAATGATTAAAAACATAATTTTTTTCCAAAATTCGGTGCAAATATTGTTTTGAAATGGAAGCTATATACCATTCGGCGGCAGAGAAGGGAAGAGGTTTATGCGTTTCCAAAAGACACGTTGGTTGATAAGCAAGAATCATATCGGACTCTGTGCATATGTATGTATGTACGTACGTAAATATGTGCGATTTGAAGGTTTATTGAATTTGAAGGGAACTTTATATCGATTACGGATTTGTTTTATTTCATAACGCTTACAACCTAACCAGATCAGATATCCGTTCTGTCCTTTGTCAACAGAACAAACAATACTAGCTCGGAAATCCGTTAGGCCACCGAAAAGTTTAGAATTCTGTCCCACAAAGGCGAAATGAAAAGTAATTGGGTTTAAACCTGACAAAATTCAGGCTATTTGTACTATCACATAGATAGTAGGTATTTCTTTAGTTGTAATCGGACAAATATTGCTGAAGGTCCAACCAGAAAAGTAAATTATTTGCTTATTGCTAAATTACTGCTATTTATCCATTGCTTTAAAAAAACTCCTATTTTATCAAATATAGAATTTACTTTTAATTTCCGTTTTAAAGTTTAATAAATGCAATTTTGTGGAAACTTTCGTCTGTCTTTTCTCCAATTCGCTCGTTTATCCGTAGTTACAAAGCTGTAAATTCATTCATATAGGAATCTGATATGAGATTTATATTTTTATTTAATTTATTTGTATAAAAGTGACCCTTCAGAAGTTTAAAATTTAAGCCGACTGTATATTCTTTAGCACAATATTTACTTTTCTATGTTATTTATTTTGCCTTAGACTAAATAGTATATAGCAATCGGTATAAAAGGTTTTCTGCTCTTTTCTACTTACATATATATTCTATTCATTATTGTTTAGTGACTTATACCTTGACAATAGATATTCTGAATGTGCAAGTTCATATATTTATTCTTAACGTATATCATCAATCTTAGATTCACATCATATTTCATATTACAATCATCTTTATTAATTACAATATGTATTAGTCTTACGCCATGCATAGTATTAACATAAACGTCAATAAAGTATATATATATATATATATATATATATATACATATATATATATATATATATATATATATATATATACATATGTATATATATATATGTATATATATATATATATATATATATCCGCCCCTAAAAACTGCTAGATCCATGACTACTTTCAAAAGGTCAATCCGTGAGTGGTTTTTGACAAACAACACGCGCACAATTGATACTTTGTACAGCCTTAAATATTATAAAATACTTAATTTACTTTGCATAATAAAGGAAGAGTGTGGTTTAATCATATTAGTATATAATTTTAAGATATGAAAAAAATGATAATCAGATGTTATCCATATATATGATAAACCAAAAATAAACATATGTACATCAATATATATGTTTATTTTTAGTTTTACACATATAATTATATTTTTGAATAGAACACACTCGAGCTTGTTGTGCGAAAAAGCTTCCCCGTGACATTAAATTATTTTCGAAATACATAAACCTTGAATCGCAGCACTAAAAGCAGGTGCAAATAGAAATTTGTTTACATTTTATTTTTAGAATGCAATTAATTACGGATTTTAGCATTATTTTTAAGAAAAAGGCTTGTTATTGGAAAATCCCTAGTCTTATGCAGTGTTTTATAATATAATATTTGACACCAGTAATAAAATAAATGTCAAATAGTCTTTATATAAAATTAAAGTCAGCTTTTCTCTTTGTGTTTAAGTACTTATATTATTAGATAAAAAATAAATAACGACGTACTACGGATAAAAATTCCTTTCATTTCAAACCCTAGGCAATACACTTTATAGTGTCGATAAAGAAACTTGACCAAAAGACTCACTTAATTTTTAAGTAGGTTTCAGCATTTTGTTTTTCTTTATACATCCCTATTCGTCCATTCAAATTCATATGTATTTTAGAAATAATATATATATATATATATATATATATATATATATATATATATATATATATATATATACGAAGACATCTGTAAATGTTACCGACTCTTACCTACTCATTTATTTTTACTCACCATGACTACTTCTTCTGTTGTTTCTGTCTTTTAGTGTATTTGTTCAATTTTTTTCATTTTAGTCTTATGTCATTATTTAAATTACGAAACGAACACTTTCTATGTGCATTGTAAAATTAAGGATGTCAGGAACCAAATGCATTAATTTATTAAATGTTTTGCGAAGTAAGCCTATGCGACAAACACAGACTACGCAACAAATAGACGCCGCATATTAGGGCACGTTCGACCGCCAACGTTTTCATCTACAGAGGATAACATGCGGCCCCGCCCACAATTTTCATTTCATTCGCGTTCCGGCCGCTTTAGTGAGAGTTTGTGCTTTAAATACTTTCAATGCTCGTAACTATGCCTTATTGCGCAGTGATTGTACGTAATTTATATCGAAATCATTTCTATTTTACCCTTAAAATACGAGTACAAAGATTATGATTACTAAGGATGACATTTTTATTTTTCAGATATCTATTCCGGGTCAATATCATTCAATGAATTAGCAAAATATGACGAGTGCAGATTTATTATTATAAAAAAAATAAGTCACACAGGTTAAAAATTTACATGCACGTTTTTGTGAGCTTTTTTAATTTTATTTACGTTCCTTAACTTGTTGAGGATAAAGTATATGTCGATAACAAAAATTCAGCTATCAAACGACCGCATAGCCGCGTATTTGTTCCATCTGCAAATTCCAAATCACTTGAAGACGTTTCGCCAACACCATCACATCCCCACGAAAGAGACGGATCAGTAGAACAATTCGTATTCTAAAAAGTAAACCTCTAACTAAAAATGTAAAAATAACGCGCTTACGTGAAGCAAATCGCAGACTAAAAAGAAAAACGTATTCGCTGAAAATGATATTGGACGAATTAGAAAATAAAAATATGATAACCCAGGAAAATGCATTATGATTAAGTAAAATTGATGTCCAAGCTCGAGAACTTGTAAAGCGGCAACATCTCAAAGTTGCAACAGACAAAGTAAATCGCAGCAATTATTCCCCTGAATTAAAAACGTTCACCCTAACGTGGAACTTTTATTCGACAAAAGCTTATCAATATATAAGAAAAACCTTTGATACATCATTACCTTGAATAAAAATATTATCAAAATAGTACAAAGCAGTCGATAGTCGTTAAAAGTTGCATATCAAGTCAATATACAATAAAATATTAAAATTTAAAAACCCTTCACAAAATCAGCCAAGATCATTTAGAATTTTTGTTTTGTAACATTAGATCGAAATCGGTAGCAAATAATAACCCCACACCACGTCAATTTGAAGCAGCTTATAAAAAGATATTAGTTCACACCGAACTCTACTATACAGGCACTGGAAACTGCATCCCTCTGGAAAATATATCAATTTTAAATTATTCCTCTTCCATTGACAAAATTGTTATAACATTTAGAGCTGAATTAAAAGAAATAGACTTGGAAAATAATGATTTTGTTTACGCTTTACAGCAAATTAATTTGTCCCTATTTTCAGAAAATATCGTAGAGTATATTGCTGGATTTGTAGTTAATTCTTTGCTAAAAAAAAAATTAAGTGCAATAAATGTTGTGAATCTTTAATTTCCATAGAAGCGAGGTAAAATAGCATCATTTGTTTAAGAAATAAAGGTGGCTTAATACATCCTTCTGATAATGTTGCCAATTTGCCGGTGATGCGAAGTTGTCATTCCAAGTAATGAAAATTACAGAAAGTTTGAACCAGAGAATAGAATTCTGTATTTTGTTACGAAAACCTTACTCACTTTTACAAACAAAACAGTATTTTCGGATATATTACATCATCAGTTTGATTACGAAAATAGCAACCACCTAATAGATTTAGCCAAAAGTGTTATGGAAAAATATATTAACGTACGACTAGTTTATTTAACAAGAAAAAGTCAGCCGTGTATGCAAAAAACTAACTCATTTTAGGGGACAATAGTGTATTGCAGTGAAACTTCTTTAGAATCGTTGTGATTTGAAACTCGATGAAATGAAAATGCGTTACAACAAAGAAACAAGTGAAGCTTCTTTAGAATCTTCGTTGTGATTTGAAGAAAATGCGTCACCACAAAGAAACAAGTGAAGCTTCTTTAGAGTCGTTGTGATTTGAATGTTAGGTCTCCTCTTTGTGCCATGCTTCATAGTGTTGCCCTCTCGTCTACTAAGCATTGTACATATGTGTGGCCTGTATATTGGCGAGCTAAAGCGAGAGAACAAGCGTCGGTATGTATCTATATTGCACACTGTCTAATACATGCTCTGGTCCAAGCGTTCTACGTGTATATGTTAGTATGCGTGTTAATACGTGTGTATGCGCCTGCGTATTACAAAACTTTAGTAAAAAGCCAGCGCGGTGTATTATTTATGTGTATTTCTATTTGAGTGAATATTTTTATATTTGAGAGTAGTTTAATATAATGCGCGTACATTTTTGTATTTTAAAATAATAATAATATCGCATTGTTCCTGATTCGTCGAATTAATATTCATCATATAATATCAATGTAATTATATACACACGTAAATTTTAAAATTTGATGTTTTCGCTTCTATCGTGTGATCATACACCAGAATTTTTTATTTTTTTATAATCACTAATACTTCACTTTTTACACGAGATTCTTATTTAAAAGAAAATCGGTAATAAATTTTGTTAAACCTTTTAATACAGTAGTTTTCTTAGTTCTGTGTACATTATTGCACGCAGAACTAATAAAAATACTACCTTCTAATGAGAGACATAAGACCCACATACATCACACAGACATTAAAATATACACACATACGAACACACCTATCGCATTGACAACATTAATTCGATAAGTTAATTTTTTATCAATATAATAGTATCAATGAAACTTCTAATTAAATATGTTAACACAATTACTTAATAAATTTGTGCGAATATACTATTGTTTTTTGTAATACGACAAAAATATCGATAATCGATAATAAAGTTCATATCCCTACGTCACTGTAACTGTGGATTGACCACACAGAAGTCTGTGATTGGCCACTTCAAAGTGGGTGTAAGAGGGAGTGATATATCATACTCTCTTTCACCCATTTTGAAGAGACCAATCCACAACTATTAAACAAAAGTTTGTAATTAATCCAAATACAGCACTTCACTTACACCACCCCACACCCCGCAACATTTTGACACGTTTCTTTTCATTACAAAATGACTCAATGCGGCGTCTTCTTCTTAAGTGGTCTGTGGCGACAAATTATACATGCAAAAATTTGTTCAGGTCAAGAATAATCATTACGACTTCGATGCAAGGTACTAAGGTAGAAGTATAGAAAGGTAGAATTATAGGTACTAAGCTAGAAGTAGAAATTGGTCAAATTCAAGCTCAACTTACGCAATTAATGTTCCGTATCATCAGCCCTCTTAAATTATTAATTATTATTAACCCAATATGTGCAGCGCTGCTCTATATTTTAAAAAAGCAAAAGTAAAAATCAGCGTCAAAAGGCAATGGCAGCAAAGCAAAGCGATGGTTCAGCTGTTATAAATTAATAATTAATTAAATTGTTCATAACGATAATTCTCCCTAAAATTATACAATCCTAATCATTTTCATTCATTCTATATGTAAATCTCAATGTCTATGATTTATTTCAGATTGTTTTTAGCGACACTTTTAATTTTAAGGGTGGTGGATAGCAATTTTTAAATAAAATATCATACATATTGTTGAATTTGTACTTAGATATGTATTAGTTTGACATCCTATACGATACCTTTGAATTTTTATATTTTATAATTTATGCCCTAAAATTAAACCCCAAAATCAAAATGAAACTTATTAAACTGTGCCTCTATAATTTGATTTCTATACGTCTATTTCTGCATTAAATTTCTAATTTTGTGTGAAAGATTTTCCATGATAGATGGATGAATGGGTGTGCGGGAAGTGATTGTATTAGCAATTTCGCCACGGAAAATTAAAAGTAAAATGAACAAATAAAAAAAAGGTAAATGAACAAATAATTATTCAAAATTTTACTTGATACCACCGACAATGGAAGAAAATATATGGATAAACATTTGATTTAGCATGAGGGTTCTAAATGTATTCTGTCAGTGCAAGCATGGTTCTTTTCGGTGCGTTCCACCCGCGCATTTCGTATATATATATATATATATATATATATATATATATATATATATATATATATATATATATATATATATATATCATTGCCTTTGATAACAAAAAAAGCAATATTTCCTAATAACTATTACTGATACTAGATTTCATAGAAAGATTATTGAAGTAAATTTTATTTTAACTGGATATGTACAATTAAATACCTATTTAAAAAGTTACGTCGCGTGCATGCTTTGTAATACTTAGTTACCGAAATCTTATTAACCGGATACGTTTTTTACCTTGTCTCACTGATAGTGGATAAAAAAGGTATCTTAAAGAGTCCTGCATGATCTATATAAGACAGTAACGCTTAATATTTTTAGAACCTGATATAAATATGCATTTAACAATTCTTAGTAACCAATTAGAAAATAGAAAAAAAGATTCACTTCAAAGTAACATATATTGCAATGATCATTTGTATCGGTTGAAATAATGTGTCATCTTTTTATATGCTATAAATATACAATATCTTGTCTGGTTCAACATTTTGATAAGAAATTCTTTGATTACTTAAATTTTGTTTAATTTTTATCTACCACAACTTTTTATCGTCTGATTTTACTCCAGTTGAAAGTACAGAATTAATTTTTTGAAAACAAGTTTTTATTTCATGAAGTAGTTGCTCATCAGGTTTACCTCAATTATTCAGATTTTGAATGTAACATTGTAGAAGTAGTTATCGAATAAAACAATCAATTTGGTGTTGTGCCCAAATTAATAAGTTTACAAGTTTACGTAATTAGTTTCAGTATATTTAAAATAAAAATCAGTATGCCTCGATTTAATTAAGCGTGCTTTCTTAGTTTTCTTCGAACCCTTATGTTTAGTACAATTGAGCTTTTTAAAGTTTTGATGCTTTATTATATATAATTTTATGAAGTTTCAATCGATGTTAACATATGCTCTCAGGGACATTATCCAGCACGCTAGATGTAGATTCCTAAAAATGAAATAAAGTCCTAAATCCGCGCGTTTACGCAGGTTTTTCTTAAAGACATAAATGTTGGGGACGATTTATTTAAATTGTAGCTCTAATTAATCTGACTTATTTTTTTTCCGGCATTACTTTAATTTTAAAAAAATGGTTCTTATTTATTATTTGAAGATTTTTTTCAAAGATAAAATTATATTGGCAACTGACTTATTAATTTTTACTATTTTTGACATGAAATTAACCAGTTCCTAATTGTTTCCCTTATAAGATTTATTCGACAAAAGTGATTTATTTCTTCTTCATAATAGCATATTTAAGTTGAATTTCATCACATTCATGTGTCAACATTGAAAATCGATATAGCTTAGCTTCCCAGCTTACGTGTGTATTAATTACAAATATGTGTGAAAAGTGTTGAATCATGGCTGGATTTTCATTTAACTAGAAACTTTATTAAACTAAATCGAGTGAAAGTTAATTATTAAACTTTTATTTTGTTAATTGTTATAGCTTTTTTGTATTAAATTCATCTGAACCGCGTAACATTAATTTCTTGATCCTAGTTTATCTTTGATTTTTTTTAGCTTTAAAAATGGTTACATGCAATGCATAAAAATGTTTTTGTTCAAAAACGAATTTATTTTTTTATGTTACATAAATTTAAATAATTCCTTGACCATTTTCGAAGATTCGATCTTTCATATTTACGTGTATGGAACCTTCATATGAGGAAAATATAAGTTTTTCTATCTCCAAGTATTTTATTATCTTAAAATGCCTACTTCGTACATTGTGGCTTTATTTTCAAGCACTATAAATGGTTTGTAGAAGTTATGTTTCCTTCATGGAGTCAGAAAGAGAACATATCATAAGTCATCGCAGTGGATAAAGCAATATATATAAGACGTTCAGTTTTAATTTTCTTCTTTCGCGTGTATCGAACAAGGCTTTTAACCCCTTGAAGATATCTGGATTAGAAGATTACTTACAATATAATAAAATAATTAGCTGGTCACACAAAATTATAATATATCAGGTATGACGGGCATAAGTGAATAAAGAATTAATAAAATAATGAATAACATAATAATGAAAATATTAATTAGTAAAAGAGTATAATAATATATAATTAAAGTGTGTTGATTTTTTTGTTTTCGTTTGTTCTTCTAATGTTGGGAAACTGTACGCCATATAAGAACATGGCGTATATTTCCACTATGTACATCAATTTTAAATTCTTTTTTTTTTTTTAATTCATATACTTTGTCAGTCTTAGTACTATAAATGCTATGGAGCTTCATTAAAAATCAACAGAAAAAGATATTTTTTTTAAAGAGCAAAACTCAATTGTTTTCACGTTTAATTTCATTCCTATATTATTTAAAAAAAGTTCATTTTGATAAAAATTAACATTCTACTAATTAAATGTCGATGAATGCTGTCCCCAATGTGGGTTTATGTGGGTTAGCACGTCAATTATCAAAAATAATCTACATTTCCTAGTTTCAAAGCATGTATAGCAAAAGTTTACCTGAAGTAAATAAAAATATATCTTGATATTCACTCGATATCAGATAAAAAGACGTTTCTTAATAATCTTTTTTTATAAAATATATATTTTTTATAATAAATATCTTTTTTTATAAAATATATATATGTTCAAGATAATAAGATAAAACCAGAAAAAAAGCAACGTCTCAAAATTAGTCTTTTGAATGTTATATTACAACTTGAACAAGGCTTACCGGGCTTTAATTATTGTATCTTTCATTATTAATGTTTCAAAATTGTTTAATTCTACCTCGATATGACAGTTAGATGTAGATTATAAAAATGATAGAATTGCTTAATACAAAAATCTTATTCTTATTATTCAATAAAAATGTTGAATTTATCATTTTAGACCACACTTTGATTCTGGCGCACCTGGTCTGCCAAGTTCACGATATGTATTTTCTTCTTCTTACTGATACCGTAGTGTTTTGAAGGAACGAGTCTAAGATTATTGCAATTGTATGAGTTAGGTAAACTCATTTAATAATTTGGAAATATTTTACTATTGCAGATTTTTTAATGTTTATATATTACTTGATATTGTTTGTGTTTGAATAAATTAAATGAAGAACAAAATATTTTATGTCTTTCTTTTCTGTTATAATTAGTTTAAAGATTTACCGTTGAAAGGTTTGTACATTATCGAACAAATATACAACAGATCAATGTATTTTTGCGCAAAATATAGTTGGAATTTAGTTTAAATTGGTTCCTGAAGTTAAAATGGTAATACACGGATAAGAAAATAAACTAAACTTGTGTAACAATTACAACTTAACAATGTATTTTTACATAAATTTTCCGTAAAAATAAAATATTTTTTAATTACATACTTATATGTTACGTATTGGTGGTAGTTTAAGATTAATTTGTTGATGAAATGATAAGCTTTACTATTGTCAAAAAGTTGTCCCGTTTATAGTGGTTCAAAAAAAATTCTTACGTAATATCGTGACAAGTTATTTAAAGAAATATTCCGTGAAAGTAAATTATTTCATTTGTTTATACATTTTTGAAAACTTTCTGCTCCACCCACAAAAAACACTTTTGTTCAAAAACTATTCCGCTAAATCACATAAAATTTTATGTAGAAGTAGAGTAGTTATGTAGTAATTCACAATGAGCGACTTTTGTGTTTTATTCTTAAATTCTACTATTGTTTAAACTTTATATTATTTTTTTCTGTACTCGCATAAAATGTATTAAAAAAATCACTGTTGTAAAAGCCGTACAATTATAAATAGGATAGAATAGACCTAAGGCTATTGAAATAATCTTGACAAAAAATCGTAACGAGATAACTATTGTAACATCTCCAAAAATTAGCATCATATGCACGAAGTAACTAAACATAAAATATGAAATTTCTACCATAATCATAATTTTACCAAAACTAAGCATATTTCGTCAAATTTACGTCAATTATTCAAAAATCAATGTAGTACACATACTCAAAATTTGTTCAGTTAAAAGAACTCTGCTAAACAGAGCGCTTTTAATTTGTGCACGTACCAGAAAGAGACCAACGACACTCCATTTTTATTTTAGAACCAGTTTAACTAGTCGCCGGTCTAGGGTCATTTGAACCAACAACAAAAGCACCTGGCAGTTATTGTTTTTTTATTGCTTGCACTTACTACCTCTATTCAACAGTATTAGCAATTTTGTAACATTTTTGTTTTTTTTATGGAATGGTCATTGTTCATCTGACGACTTGGCTTGTGTGACTTAAACTTTTGAGCGTATTTAGTGATAGTTACGACTATTTTGCCATACTCATGGTTAAAAACGAGAGCTTCGTACGCCCTATACAAGATGTGAATACGCCATGATGCATTACTTTTATGGCATTACAAGAGACGTTTCATGAGAAACTGCCAGGCTCTACCGCAAATTTGCTAAAAATCAACCAGGCGCAGAAGCTTTCCAGATCACCGCGCTTTTAGGAAACTACATTGTTGTAAAAAATGGTTCGTGGCTTCCTTAGTAAAAAACCTAGACAAGTTATCCGAGGCCACAAAGACATCGTCTTAAAAGAAATACGCCGTGATCCGACCACGAGTCAAAGACGCACAGCAAGTCGTACTGGTATTCCGAGCTCGTCAATTCAAAGGATTATTAGTGCTAAAGGTCTACACCCATACTATTATGGAAAAGTTCAAGCTCTTAAACCAGAAGATTAACCAAGACGGGTGATGTTTTGTCGAGCAATGCTGGTGAAAATTGAGAATATCCAAACTTTCTTGATAACGTTTTATGATACTTGATAACGTTTATAGAGCCGGTTTAAGCAAGTTGGTTGGCTTTACACTAACAAGTCTCATTAGTATGCAGTTGTAATCCTACACTTGATAAGAAAATCAAGCTTTCAAAAGCACTATAGCTTCAATTTATGAAGTAGAATAATTAGCGAGGAATTCGTAGGCCCTGTCAAATTGCTATCGCTAGAAAATGCGGATGTATTCCTAACCTTGTGACGAAACGAGCTGCCAAACTTTATTTGCCGCGACTTTCCATCAAATGTACAAGAGTTGTACTCTTGACTGCTGTACTCTTGACGATGCTACGTGTCACTTTGCAAAATATGGCTGCAGTATGACGATGCTACGTGTCACTTTGCTCAGTATAACTGCAGTATGACGATGCTACGTGTCACTTTGCTCAGTATGGCTGCAGTATGACAATGCTACTTGTCACTTTGCTCAGTATGGCTGCAGTATGATGATGCTACGTGTCACTTTGCTCAGTATAGCTGCAGTATGACGATGCTACTTGTCACTTTGCTCAGTATGGCTGCAGTATGACGATGCTACATGTCACTTTGCTCTAAGAGTGAGGGAGCAGTTTATTGCGCCATATCTGGAAAAGTAGATCGATCACAGTGACTTCCTCAGACCAAATCACTACCGATCTTTTTCATTTGAAATTACTTTAAATAAACCGCCTACGTACGAGAAAACACGACTGTACTAAATTTGCACCAAAAAATAGAAGTGACGCCAGCAACAATTAAAGCAATCGGCAGCCCTTTTCAGACAGGCTGAAAAGAAACTTTTTACGTCGATGTCGCATGTACATGGATAAACAATACAAACATTATGAAATTGTGTTGCGAAATTTGATTAACTTCTTAGTAAATAATGGTTTAATCGTATACTCTCCGATTTTGTTGTCAAACCTGTCTCATACATCTACACATGCACAAGTTTGTTTACTTTTTGTGGGTAAAAATTTGGGAGTGGAGTAAATCCGAGTTAAATTAATACGTTTTTTAAAGGAAAGACACTCAGTTTTGCTAAACTTTTGATTATTGCAGAAATTTCACATTTTACGGTTAGTGAGTTACTTATGACATCAATTTCTGAATATTTTCCAATATTTACATTACTACAATTTTTTGGCTACACAATCACTATAGCCTAAAGTAGTTTTAAAGATCATAAGTAAATCTCTAGTTGTACAGATTTTACAATAGTGATTTCTTTCAAATAAAAGCAAAATTTAAAAAATTACAATAATTGCTCATTACATACTTGCTATATGACTACTTTCATACCAAATTTCATGTGATTTAGTTAAATAGCTTTCGAACAAAAATTATTTTTGTGACTGGAGTAGAGATTATTCACTAAACTACAAAAAATCATAACTACTAAATTATTCATTTTTGTGAAATTAATTTTTTTTAAATGACTTATCACGATATTCTCTACATAAAAAAAATTGGATCACTCTAAATAGGCCACCCTGAATATCGTTCAATTAAATCCAAAATACATCAAATCTTTTTTTCAAATATGCGCATCGAATTACAAATATATATATATATGTAAATAGTCCACCAACACAGGCTGTCATGTAATAAACAAGGAGTACCTCTACAGAGCCCTCAGTAATTAAGTTCCAAGCTTGTACTGACTTAATTATTAACAATTTCGGTTTGCTGAGTACCCGAAATCTCATGAAGTATGCATAGTCACGCTCAATCATTCCGACAGTTGAGAATTCAGTTTACGGAAGAGAACTTTATATTATGTGGAAGGGTAGCCACCCTTCCACATAATATAAAGTACGCAGAGAGTTTGGTGTCTGCGGCTAAAAGTCCATATATTATTACAAATCCAAGTTCCTTGCTTTATTATGTGAACCGTAATTCAATATACGATATTTATCACCTGCGATTCTGATTTAATTTTATTTCAATAACTCGCATCACTGAAAAAAGAAAAAAATGAATCATTAATATAATAAACACACTTTATATTTACTAAATACGTGAAAATTCTATTGTACGTAGCTAACGCTTTTATTACAAAGTCATTAATTGAATAAACATTTTACATGTTTTCTTATTCCAAGTTTAAATCGAGTATTTCTAAAATTTCTAACGGAATTTTTTAGAAAAACTGAGTTGAACGAGCTGTTTGATTTTTTTTATGATGAAATTATCACTACCTTAGTGGATATTATATAATTTTGAAGCTAGACAAAATATATATTAAATTTTTTCGATCGACGCAACCTTCATCTTCTATATTATTTTAAAAATGTCCTCAATTAAACTGTTATGCCTTCATACCTCAAATTTATGTTCCAATATCTATGGTTCCATGATCTTTAACTACGTTCTAAAGAGAAACACAACCTCTTATTTAATTATAAAAAGGATTTTTTATAAAAAAACAGGGGATTTTTTCATAATCAAAATTTAAATGAACAATCTAAATGTTCTACATTTATGAAAAATTCTGAAAGTAAACGCATTAAAACTAACATGAATATTATGAGGAATTTTAAGATCAGTGGCATTTCTTCGTATTATTAAAATGTGCTCATGTTATTCTTATGCCTCATAAAGTTTTGAGAATTCTGTATCTCAAAAGGAGAAAACGAGACCCTTAGGAAATCACTCCAGTGTCTGTCTTCCTCTGTCCATCTGTTCGTCCATCACAGACTCACTTCTCAAAATGTTTTGACGGAAAAACTTCAAATTTTGCATGGTTGTAAAGTATGTTTAACTATATATTCCTTAAACTATCCGTATAAAAATTCTGTTCAAGTATATAAAGTACCCGATTTCGTGTATTTTGCCGAAAGTCAAATGAAAGAGAACTACATTAACAAGGAACACAAAAATATTCAATTTGAAATTTTATCCACAATTAAATGAAACTACGTGATGTAGTATTATTTCTACTATCTTTAATTTCTTTACCACGACCTAGGTTTCGTTGTATTACAACATCTTCAGGTAGGATATTACCAAAGATATATTTTCAGCAATGAGTTTAGAAAGGTTTAATATAAAATTTCAAATATTGAATGAATATATTTGGCGTTAATTTTGTAGAAATTCATTATTCACAATTAAATGAAACTACGTGATGTAGTATAAATAATACTACATCACGTAGTTTCATTTAATTGTGAATAATGAATTTCTACAAAATTAACGCCAAATATATTCATTCAATATTTGAAATTTTATATTAAACCTTTCTAAACTCATTGCTGAAAATGTCTATATAATTTTTTTTAAAAACTGCTAGATGAAGAAACTTGAAATTTAAAGTATTTAATTACTTACGTATCAATATAGTTACGCTCAGAAAAAATGCATGTAAAAATTATAGTATAAAAAAGTACTAATTTTTTTTTATTTCATTTTTTTACACTTCCTGCGTTTCCCAAAAATACTAAATGCAAATCCTGAAAAAAATAGAAGCATCACTGGGAATATACCTAAAGTTTACCGGACAACTTTTCAACAATGTAGTTTCGCTCTGCGCCTAGTTAATTTTTAGCAAATTTGCGGTAGAACCTGGCAGTTTCTCATGAAACGTCTCTTGTAATTCCATAAAAATAATGCATCTTGGCGTATTCACATCGTATAGGGCGTACGAAGCTCCCATTGGTTTTTAAATATAAGTATGGCAAAATAGTCGTAACTATCACTAAGTACGCTTAAAAGTTTAAGTCACACAAGCCAAGTCGTCAGATAAACAATGACCATTAAATAAAAAATCTAAAATCGTTTAAAAATCGCTAATACTATTGAATAGAGGTAGTAAGTGCAAGCAATAAAAAAACAATAACTGCCAAGTGCCGTTGTTGTTGGTTCAAATGACCGTAGACCGGCGACTATATACCGTGTATTTGAGGTATATACCGTGTACCCTCAAAACTGATAGTAAATAGACGTTCATAAAAAAATTTCGTTTTAACATTTTTTTACGTTAATAAAACTCACTTTTTTTCATTTCTTTTAAAGCAAGTGGGGATGATTTCAAATATACCATGTATCTTAACCATGGATTTGTCGCAAGTTCCGTCCGCCATAATAATTAAACCTCCTTAGTTTTTTTAACCTATTGGTTAATAAATATTGAGAATTTTTTAAAAGATGCATAAAACTTGTACAAAACTTTGAGAATATTTTACTGTTAAGGATCTATAAAAAGCGCACTGCTATTTTCAACATCGTTTGGACTACTTTAAGACCCATGTACATATGCACTTCACTATTTGACTTGTGAATTTCAATCTGAAAATTCTGCAGCAGAATCCACTCGCCGTATATATTTATAGGGGAGCCCCGGATACCGTTTTTGAAGCTATGAAAAGCAAATGGTTTTATCGATTCCAGATTGGCGATTACACGTTACGAGACAACTCGCCGACTGGTTGAGTTTAGACCTATTAATTAAAATTACTGATTGAAGTAGAATAACCTTAACATTCGACGTGTGTTTTAGCTACTCAAATTGAATGCTTTCATGGTAGAGTATAGGAAAAAAGTTAGGTAAAGTCTACAATGAACACAATTACCACGAAGATATATGTACATAACTTTTATATTTTCAGCGCACGTACAATTGACTGAACTACCTTATGTCCAAATGAGAAGTGGGAAGTGGGTCTTTTGTGTAAAACATACCCGTGAACGCTCGTGATTGGATAAAACTGTCTATCATACAAAAATAACCTTTTGTCGGATAGAATATTCATAGGATCATATTTTGGGAAATACATCCTCATAACGCGGCTAATACCGCAACAGTATACAACAGCTAACTGTAAAATGTTGTATCTGAACTATGTCAGAAACTTCCAAAATGCATCAATATTTTCATTCATTTGAATAGCCGCCTGCAGATTGGGAGGAGTAATCCATTAAAATCACTGGATCTTTGATGAGAAATTATTTAACATCTTCCTCATTCACTAAAGCTGGCGCTGTTCAACGTTTGTCTATTGAGGACACTAAGTGTTTTGTGAGAAAAGTTTCTTTGATTAAAACCATCATTTTCCATTTTTATTTTTTCAATCTCAGAAGGGAAAATGGAACCTTTATGAGGTTAAACACCTCAGTGTCTGTTCACGTGTGTGTCACAGCCGTTATTCCAAGAAATAGCGTGATGTAAAAGCTATTAAATTTTTATGGGAAATATTAATATGGGAATTTTGGCGGGCAAGTTAACTGCTAAAAATTTGTCTATCTCCTGCTTCCTTATGACTCTATCTCTTCCTCGCATCACCATGCTCCGGTTCCTCTTCTCTCGTTCCAGCCGCCTTCCTTTACCCTACCACTATAATATAATTTTACATATGAGATTTAATTTTGTATTCGAAAAAACACGCGGCTTACTATTAGTAATATGTTGTATATGCATATACCTTTATAATACATAATGTAATCCGGAACTAGCGGCCAACAATCAATATCGAGTATGTACCTGATTCTTTAATACTGATCTTAGACGGATATAATACAGATGACTTCGATCTTGATTGAAAGCTCTGTCGCTGTTTCACAATTGTTTATAAAAACAATTCAATCGCTCTATGAAATGGTAAAAACTGCAACGCTTTGCAAATTTTTATATCTGATATTAATCGATTTTAAAAATAACTTACTTTGGAAATATTTTAAAATATTTATAAAAATTCATGGACAACATTATGTAATAATAAATATCTCAAAATCGCTAAACATTCGCAATTATATTATATAAAAATACTAAGCTTATTTACGACTGACTTGTAAATATTTCAAATTTTTACATTGAAAATTTTCCTTAACCTTTTTCTGGCATATGTAATTTGCCAAAAGATATAAATACTATTCTGGTATAATAAACACGATATTGTAATATCATTAACATAAATGGTTTGTTTTTGGAACTGTATATAACAAAATATTTGATAAAACCTGCTACCATTTACAGCCTGACAATATCGTATTTACGGCTTAGTCTCACTGACATAATTACGAGGAAAGTTTTATTTCTTTATTTGCAGTTGTTTTTTAGAGGTTCACACAATAACCAGTAATTCAATTGACATACAACTTTCGTATACATATAAATACGATATCTTATATTTTCTAGATTTCCATGGACACATAGTATTATTATTTAGATATAATTAATAATACCAGCGCAGTCGGAGAAAAAGTCACTGACCTAGGTATTTCCGTGATGAATTCTGTGAAAACTACAAAATATCATATAAAAATAAATTAACTCTAAGCATATGGTATTTATAGATATTCAACAGGTCTAAAAAGGGAGCATATAATTTAAAAACTGTGACCCGTGCAACAAAAACGGTGTAGTGTAGATGGATTTACTAAAAAATATTAAAGTAAATTGACACAGTATTTCAAGTGAAATTAAGATTTTTAAATAGACTAAATGGGTGCTTAGTGCACCGTTTTCTTCTTTTGCAATTAGAAGGACCAGGTCACGTCCCTCCAAAACTTTGTAATCCATTAAATTTTTCTTCAACGTTGCTCGTTATGTCATAACTTAATTTTAGGAATTTCTAGAAAAATCTTACATTTAATTCTTCTAGTTTATATATTATAAATTGCACGACCAATTCGGACTGACATTTTTATTATTTGGTGTTGCTCGAATATCTGGTAAAAAATATTGGGTATAATTCGTGTGGTCATTATATACGTGATTACAATTTAAGATAACTTATGACAAATAAGTAATACAAAATTAAATATATAATCATAAAAATATGTATTTAAAAACAATAAATACATAGCTTGCTTTGAAAAAATAAGTAATTGAAAAATTATGAATATAGGAAAAATTAATTATTATTAATATATTGAATAATATAAATTATCAATACATAAATACGTAGCTTGCTTGAAAAAATAGGTAATTAAAAAATTATGAATGCTTGAAACATCTCGAGGCAACATAGAATTATTTACGTAATCCCAAAAATAATGAAAAACAATTTATGGATATAAGTCGACTAGAGCACAAATTTAATGTATATTTATATCTTATAGAGTAAATAGACGACTATAATTCTAATCATATTTTTTTTTTAAATAAATTGCACATAAGCAAAGCCAATTTTATTACGTAAGTCTTTTGGTACAAAAATATAAAGACAATTTAAAAAACATTTATTTGTGATTATGAATAAATATATTAAGATGTAATGCTGTCAAAATATTTTTGGGATATCCATAGCGGCTGATACCATTTTTCAATTAATAAAGTCAGAGCCAATCATCTTAAACCTGGAACTGTGACTTGGTTGGCATTTATTCTTTCCTCGTTGTCATTTAAACTTTCCAAATTAAAATTTGTACCACACAAAATGGCATTTTAAATTAAATATCGAGGGGAACCCTTTTTCTATGTCACGAAAATAGAAATGTATGCCAATTTTAAATTCATTCTTCCGTGCACAGAAATAAATTTAAGTTGGTTGTAAAAATATATTCTCATTCGCCCATGTTTATCCATGGACACTGTATCCTGAAATATTAAACGCATGCGTCTACTCTAGTAGTTTTACGTGGCACTATATTAGTAAATAGCTTTCAGTGACTTAATAGGGTAGCTTGTCAACTAATATAATTTATTACCGTATTTTTAAGCACGAGATAATTTCGATTTATGAAGCATCATAAAAATATAGACTATTTCGAAATATTCATTAATTCAGACTATGATACGAGATTATACTAATCATTTAATATAAATGGATCAAGAAAACTTTAAAGCAAAATTTAGTACCTAAAATCAATAATGACGCATAAAAATGGAAGCGCAAGACCATTTTTGGAAAGTTGCCTAATATTTTACTGGAATAAATGAAATTATCTGTTTTAGTCATTTTTAAATTATGCCCAATATAATATGGATATAAATTCATTACAATTACTAACAGTATCTTACGCGTACATTACGGCAATGTTTCGATACTCAAAGTTAGTATAACTCTAAATATTTTTTTAATAATATAATAACATTCAAATAATGTAACACATTTCTTTAATATGAAAAAATTATATATAAAAAGTGAAATATTTGACTAGAGTCTACTAAGTTAGAGCAAAGAAGGAGCTAAAATTTATAATAGAGTTTGATTTAATTATTATCTTCAATTTCTTGTATGTAAGTTTGATATATTCCTCATTTTAGCTTTTATCGATAAACGGTTAGTTTTTTAAGTAAACCATTTGTTTATAAAGTTAGCATAAAATTAAATATAAAACCCTAAGGGCTTACAGTCAACAAATTATGAATACGTGGTTTACTTTCCATAACACTAAGAATAATGACTAAAAAAGTTTATTTACGTTTATGTCATATAGACTGCAAATACGAAATTATGTCTAGTCTTAATAATTTTTTTAATGTATATAAAAAATTAAGTTCTTAATATATGCTTTTAACCACGAAATATGAAAACCCATTTAAAAACGTCAAATTACGAAAATGTCACATTAAAAATACTTAACTTTAAAATGTGCGACATCATGGACGCTTACTAAAAACAATCGTTTATCACGTCGATTTACGAAACCCAACACTGAGCAGAGTCTCACGGAGATGCGACGTTCTGAACCTCCAGCGGTCATGTGATTTGATAGCAAATTTTCCGTATGTTTTATATAAATTTCATTTTATATTTTTACACATTCTTACAGAAGAATTGAATACATAATTTTAGATGATTTGAATTCGTGTTTATTATATAAATATGACAGATATTAAATGTTTGATTCCCCACTTCAAAGATAATGAAAAACGGTGTTCAGTGTATCAAAATATTCTTAATATACTGATAGTAATTTTTCATTATAAGTTATCGTAATATTTGAGAATAGTCATCTTAAAATACACGTATTTCACGATTCTTCTTAACTTAGATGACGCATAACTATAGTAATAGATGATTTATCTCAAAATCCTGCAATGACTTTAAAGATAATAATAAACTGCGTGACGGCTCTTTAAAAACTATATTAAAATAGAAATTAGTAAATAAATATACAATAGTAAAAATAAAATGTTATCTTTTATTTTACATTTGTAATTTTTGAACAAATTCTTGAGTCCAATTTTTGGAGGAGCACCAAGTTATTACTCTTATATTTATATAGCGCTGATGCAAGAAAGAAATTTTAAACCAAGAAATATAACTCAGATTTAAGTGTTAATCAAAATATCTCACGTTAGTGAGAGTACGCGAGTGGATGCGTGCATGTGCATGCGATCGCGCGTCTGTGGGTGCGTATGCGTATGTGTGCGTGCTCGTGTGCCCTAAAAAGAATTTCTGAATCTTGTGTTGCAGATTCAGAAACTCTTGTTAGCTTCCATTCTTATTAGCTTTCTTTATTTATGAAATTCTGTCGCTGACTTAGGAACAAAAGTACGAAAATGGTTTACTTTCAAAGCAATGAAAAATTACGTGGGTTTGAATGAGATAAATGTGCATATTTTTTTTATATATTATAATATAGTATATTTTGCTTATATTACAACTAATAATATTACAACTAATAATAAACTCTTTTATTTAGGCACTTGCCTGTGGATTTTATGCCTGGTTAATGATCTACAATTCAGGAGTAATTCTTATCGTCACATCGGTAATTATTTTTTCTGACCTATAATTTATTTTAAGTTTTAATTTGCACTGAACAAAAGCGAAAAAAAAACTTAAATAAAAGTAAATATCACAGGACTAGTGCCATAACATGCAAAAGCATTGCACGTCCTACTTTTAGTTTTAAGTTTCTTTTAAATTTTTGTAAACGAGTGCGCGCGCGTTCAGCGTATACGCGTGTGCGAATATGCGCCCGTGCTTTTGTATGTGTATAACGATATTAGGAAATATTTTTTAAAATAATAGTCGATAAACTGCAAAGCAAATTATGACCTTTTTTTAAAGGCAGATAAAAAAAAATTAAGCAAAGAGTAAATAAAGATGTTTCCTACTAAATTACCAAAGTGAAATAACTCGTTGAAAAAAAACTACCCTCTCACATTTCCAAAACTATCTATAATAATGACAAAAATGTTTTAATTTGGAACAACACCCAAAAATAAAATGTAGAATATTCAGATTCCCTGTATATAAAATGAAAATACACTTATTAAAATGTATGAACGCAATACCAGGAGATGGACGAGTATAACGAAACTAACATTGTTATCTATATTTGTTATAGTAACTAATGAGTGTAATAGATAATCATTTTTCGAAAAATAAAAAGCTAATCCGAGTTGGGAAGCTAAACATAATCAATTATAATTAGGGATCGATAAGGCTTTGAGCCGTACTTCATAACTCTTGAGCTGACGCAAAGCCTGTTATATCTTTGTTAAAAGGAAATAATTGATGTGCCGATGTCAATACTTTAAATGGTGACAAAACAAAGATCGTTTGCTAATTAAGATTCACCATTTTTTACAAATATTAATCAAGTAAATACTGGTCAGTAAAAAAACTGATCTCATCTTGTATATCAAAGTTCATTTAAAAATCCTAATAAAATGTTTTGTTTTAATATTTAGAATATCAGCTTTATTATTTACTATTATTGTAAAGCAACAACTTTTTATATTTTCCTTGTCTTTAAAGAGATATAAGACTTTACATTTCTTGATATTTTATTGTTTTTTATATACTTATATAAAGCAATTTAAATTTCTAAACAAATATATTGGCTTTTTCCAAAATTATATTAGAAATTGCAGTAACTAATTTAAAACAAAGTGCTTTAATTGTAAAAACTATATATTTGTAGTTTTTAACTTCCGAATTAATTTCAGACAAAATATATGTTTGAAGTCTTTACTACACTTATTAAATATTTTTATTTCCTATCCATTATCTGTTTTATTTCATAGGAAAATATTGATTACCTAATAGAGAACGATTCAGCATATTACAATGCGAATTAAACATTAAACTGGTATGAAATATTAAAAATTGTTAGTTCCTTTATATATCTAAATATTGAGGAATATCGATTAGAATAAAGAGAGAAAAGGTCAAATATAATTTTGTGGTAATTGTAACTCGTACTGAAGACTAAAAATAATTACTTTTTTTTTTTATAATTACTAGTAGGAAAACTAATTATAGACTTTTCTGGACTACTTCCTTTCGTCATTTTAGCGTATGACGTCGTTGGTAAATATGAAAGGAAACCCGACCGTTTCTACGGTTATACCATTCAAATTATCAAAATTAAAAAAAAAATAAAAATTTCGTCATTTGCAATACATCAAATCCTACTATTATTATCTAAAGATAAAAAATTTAAAAATAATCACAAAACCTTTTTAAAATTTAAATGTCACTAATGAGGTCAGTTACTGATCCATAGAGTTGTTACGAGGTTTTCCCGTAATTTTCATCATGGGCATAATTCACCACGTTATTCTGAAAGGAAAAACTAGGAATAAAATAAGCATATTACAAATTTTTCAATTTATTTAACTTTTTCTTTTTTTATTATTCACAAAAATTAGTTAAACCATTATTGTAAAGGGACTTCATAAGGAAAAAACGTACGCTTCATATTAAATTGCGGCAACGTTTCGTAAAGTATTTAGGACGTAATAATTGAATTACATATTTAGTCAATTTAGCAGTTATATAAACCAGTAAATATAATATTTCATATCTCCTTTCATGAAAAATATAATAAATTTTGAATATATTTGGCGTTAATTTTGTAGAAATTCATTATTCACAATAAAATGAAACTACGTGATGTAGTATTATTTCTACTTTCTTTAATTTCTTTACCACGGCCTAGGTTTCTTTTAAAGTTTATTAAATTAAGTAATCTTATCATTACATCGCATAAAGTAACCGATCAGCAAGAAAATAGGTAGCAAAAAGCAATTCTAAAGATGTCAAACTAATGTAGTGATTTCGTAATAGCCACGGATGAATTCAAAATATTTAATCTATGACGTTTGTTCTTTTACTTTGATTGTTTAATTAATAAAAATAAAGTAAATAATTTACTTTCCACGACCGAATATATTTTATTATAACTGCATCTTTCTCCCATACAATCACTGGCATCGAAAATAATATATAGAAGTGAATTGGAAATAATGTATAAATTGGAAATAATATATCGGATAGAAGAGCTATAACAACATACAAGGCCAATGGTCCACTGCAAACATAACAACGAAATCAAGTATATAGTCCCGCAAGGGACAAGCGTCATGTGGCCCGCGTTTATTCCACGTTCTTATTTTATGGTTGTTGGGTGTGAGTTTGCTTGACTTACGGCATGATTTATGCATTTTATGTCACGTATTAATAACTAGAATATACATTTCGATATTGACCTCGCTTCTTTTTCTTTTATTGTATTAAACCGGCGATTAAAGCTCTGCTGACTTAATTAGAAAATAAATTCTTTAGTAAAATAAAAGTTTGTAAACATTTAATATTTATTCTAACTATACGACTTTGCAGACTGTTGCTCAAAATGATAAAAAATGGATCTGTTGTAATCTAAGCGCATAAAAATTGTATATACATATATATATATATATATATATATATATATATATATATATATCACTATATTTAAAAAATATTAAAAACTTTTACCATTATTTGCAAATATATTCCAATTCGTAGGTAATTGAAATCAAATCACACTAGATTCGTAAAAAAAATATATTGATAGATATCATTTCAAGATACTACTGTGTTTACTCAATAGATGGTGTTACTTCTATTTTATATCGTGGCAATATCTTATTCTTTTCAAAACTATATGAAGCGTACATTTACGTTATTTATTGTGTATGTGATAAAAACACAAACTGACCTCAAAGCACATTAACATTTTCCAGCAACTGTAATATATATATATATATATATATATATATATATATATATATATATATTTATATATCTATATATTGAAATTGATTTTTAAAATTCTAAAAGTAAATTAAAATGCGGTCCGATGGAAAAATGTAAAAATTTTATTAATAACATTTACGAATAAAGCAAAGAATTGACCTGATTGTTTGCACGGAGATAGTTGGTAGACCAGCAAATAAAAACCTCGAATGAGGAACAACGCTATAAAACGCAAGAAAATCCCCCAATTTAACACATTATTTAACGAGATTAAAGATAAGGATTTTGAATTATTTTTATTTCTAAATGATCTTTATAATAATATCCCACTTCTTGTAGTATTTTAGAAAATACTTTATCCTCTTATTTTATACATCATAATTTTTAAAAACTATTTTAAACGTAAAGAAAATTTCTTTTTTTTTATATTTCAATTGTATCTTCCTATAAAAAATGGTCACCATCTGCTTTAAACAGTAAAAGCAAAGATATATCATACGGATGAACCCTAACGAATTTATAATTATGTGTGAAATCATAAAAAATTTTATGAGTTATAAAGTATAAGAAAATTTACAAAGAAACTCGCCAAGTTAGCGAAAATAACATACCTAAGTGAAAGGAAATGTGAAACACTTATTGTAATCTCAATAGCATAGTGATAGCGCGTTTTATTAAAATTGATTAAAGAATACTTCTGTCCGGTGTGCAGGTTGATCATATCGAAATTATTAATGGAGATAAAATATGCTACTGATATCCAGTAGTACATGAGCAAATGGTACCGGGTATTGTTATAGTGAGATGCATACTGCAGTAACTAATAAATTCATTTAAAATACTGTTATCTGATTTAATTCCACTTTGTAAAGAATCTAAATATGAATAATTGGAAAAAAATTACGAATTGAATATAAAATTAACTTAATGCTTTAATCAATAGTAGTGGTGCTTAAAATATAAGCCGAAAAATGTAAAATAAAAAAAAAATTAGGTACAGTAAAAGCCTTTTACAATTTACAGGAAGTTTTTGAATTAACCCTAAAATATTAAGCTTATGACTGATGGTAGCTGGTACTATGTAAATAATGAGAGCGAGGCTACGACAATGAAACCATTAAGACCCGCATATTCTAATTTACCTTGACAAGGTTTCATATTATATTTGAAATTATTATTTCAGAATCGGTCTGTGAATGGTCGCAAAAAAATTTAAACAAAACTTCTTATGAGTCAGTTTTTTAGCGCTTTATAAATTATATTTTCTCACTCTAAAAACTTTGATGTGAAATACCATGTACACTAGAAACGTGATGAAGCATTATATCTTTCGTAACTTTCTCCAAATATGTAAAATTGTGAGTTGAAAAAATTCTATCAAAATCTTTTCTTAGCCAGATTTTAGTAAATAAACATTTGATAAAAAATATACCTAGTCTGACATATGTTCTGGCAGGTCGAATTATTATGCTATCAACATCTTCACCAGCCTGTATAGTAGTAAACCTCGCGGTTATCAGTTTATCAAACATCATAAATATTAGTTAATATTCATGGCTGTCACTTGCAAGCAAGTCTCATATACGTGCGATCTACATAGTGATAGTAACAGTATTCACAAACATAACTATCATATGTAAAGCATCCGGGTACAACTCGACAGATGAAATATTCGAAAAACAAAAAATATACTCTCTTTAATTACTATATTAAAAGCCAGATGCTGACTGTAAAGTAAGTAAATTTACGCAATATTATTCAATGACTTATCTACCAAAACAGATATTGTCCGCCATTATTTCAAACAAAAAGATGTCAAAAATATAATTCTGGCTATTTTTACTCACTATAGAACAGATGTGGAATATACGTTTCAAAAAAGAAATTGTATGTTAGTTACTATTTTCCGTGGGAAGGGCTGAACTGAATTAAATTAATATTTTTTTTTATTTGTATTTACTGGTATTTTAGGGCTAGTTTATAGCATAAGCACATTCAAATATCAAAAGCATTGACAGATACCGAGGCCTATCTGACAATGCTCATAAATAAAGCAATAGTCTAAAGCATTATCCGATAGACCTCAGTTTTGCAGACATGACGCCTGCGGAACTGAGAACCTGGGGAGCCTATTGGATGTATGAAATTAACTTTGGAAGAGATTTCAAATTTGCTTTTAGATTTAAATTTTTATCTAGCAGACATGTATCCTCCAGACCTAAAGACTTATAAAGCTGATTTTCTTAAGACTATATTTCTTACCACTACATCGTCGTCGCTGTGGTATATTAGATTGATCTCAAGGCATACGGCCTTTGATGACACGACGTACCGTGGGGATCCGGGTTCGATTCCCGGCTGCTCGTCGAGTGGGGCTAGACTGGTGTTGTAGTTGGCTGGAAGATATTGCTCTCGTAACATTAAGTCCGCTATATATAACAAACTATATACATTAAAGTACATAAATAAATACTTTTTTGTGGTTCTGCAATAATTCACAATGGTCTAAATCTTACGTCAATACATCATTCAAAGGTCTCGCTGTAATAAATGTTATATAGACCGGACCCGTTGGCAAATGTTTTATTTTCTTGAATTAGATGGTACCAATTACACTACTCAACACTAAAAAAATATCTGAAATATTTAATAATGTTTCTCAATCAGATTGATTAATGAACCATATCCGTAGGCATTATATTTTCATTTCACATCTAGAAGCAGAGAAATTGGACATTTATTTTTTTGACATACTTTCAAGTTTTCGAGTTTAGAAATATAATTATATTTTGAACAAAACTTTGTTTATGCCTTAGTTTAACAACATATATCTAAAACATAACGTGTGTTCGTTAACAGTGTTTTTTTTGTTATATCTGTGACGAGTTTACGCCAAAATAAAAAAAAAACATTGCTGAATTAATTAAAAAGTGTTGTCTGGCTTATCTTGACCGTGACATAAGATATCGATATAACTGTGATATTTAAGGTGTTATATGAATCTAAACGTTGTGGACTGAGCCAACGAATCGTGATGTGGATTGCTATTTCTGTCTAACGTTATTAAAGGGGATTTCGGAAACATAAACTAAACAAGGTGTTAAATATTCGGATGTGCCATATGTTACAAAACCTCAGCCACATTCTGACGATTTACCTACATCCTTTAAGTGGCAAGTACCCTATTCAATTGAGACATAAATAAACAGCGAAGCTATTTTATTGTACAATATAAATAAAATACTATTTTTATTGCTCACCTACAGTACCCAAAGAAAGAATTATAGGATGTCATGAACTTGGTTAATTTGTGCAGATCAGAGAGTGATTTCTCAATTAACTGGCTGGTAAGCAGATGGTACAACATGTTGCTGCTGTCTCTGCGAGTAGGATAGCATAATCCCATCATAACATTTTATGAAAATAAATTGTCCACCGTATGACTTTTTCGTAACACGAAAAAAAAAGTTTAATTTGAGCCTTTGATCAAATCAGATAAAATTATTTTGCCGCCATTACATAACAAATTTTTTTTTTATAATAAACTAATTATTTTAAATATTTTAATTTCTCAACCAAAATTTCCAAACCTCAGTGAAAAAAATATTTAATGGGATGTGTTCTTGTATAAGGATATTAGAAATTTGAATGAAGATTATCATATCCACCCTTAACCGTACTGAAAAGAAGCACGGAATACTTCCATTGTTGTCACTAAACTTTCGAGAAAAAATTAAGGAGATACTGATTTGCTGCCATAAAATACAATGAAACATTCACAATTAAATGAAACTACGTGATGTAGTATTATTTCTACTTTCTTTAATTTCTTTACCACGACCTAGATTTCGTTGTATTACAACATCTTCAGGTGGGATATTAGTAATATTTATCTTTGCTAATATCCCACCTGAAGATGTTGTAATGCAACGAAACCTAGGATGTGGTAAAGAAATTAAAGAAAGTAGAAATAATACTAGATCATGTAGTTTTATTTAATTGTGAATAATGAATTTCTACAAAATTAACGCCAAATATATTCAATGATGAAACATGTTTTTGTGAGCACATTCTCATAATTTTGACTTGAGATTTTTTCATAAAAATGTCGCTACAATCGATAAGAATTACCAAGAAAGACAGATCTCTACTCTGCTCACAGGTTATTGTTGAAGCCTTTTCAGAGATACCCCTGAATCCCATTAAAAGAGAAAGCCCGTCTGTCAAAAAACTTCACCTTTCCAATCAAAATCAGACCAAAATGAGTGTTCTACTCTGTAAGAAAATTGCGATTTTTGACCTACCTTTTTGTCGAGTAGCTGAGATATTATGGAAATGTTTCTTTTATACATTTCATACTATATATCTATCCTGTCAATACCAAATAATCACATAGTACAACTTCGGAAAAATTAAAAGTTTCAATTTTGTTGAGTAGTGTTGGCCAAATTATTGTTAAAATATCGGAAAACCAACCATCTAGCCAAATATCATATCCTAATACGATTCATTAATAATATCTATATAGGAAGCCTTATGTATGTAGGTAAGAAAACTATACAACAAATAACCAATAGAAATAAAAGTATCAATAAACCAGTTTGCAAGTCAAATATTACTTAAAAATAACCATCTATAAAAATTAAATATATTTATTGGTATATTTGTCTTTAAAATGCGTACTTTAGTAAAATGGTGGAGATAAGAGTAATAAAGAGAAATAAAATTGAAAATTAAAAAATTTCCGTTGCCGAAAAAATCAGTAGGTCAGAAGAATAAAAATGTGGAAGAAAGGGGGAAATAATTAATTGCTACTAAAATATACTTTCTTAAATATACTTGGTGGTCCTATCTAATACACAAAGATTATATAAGAAGTAATTTGTGTATTTTAACTTTTAAAAAAGTTTATTCTCTCGTAATTTTTCAATAATATTATTAAACCAAAATGTACATAGATGTGAAGTTAATACATAATCAATATATCACTAGTGGTCGCCCTGTCATCAAAATGTACGTACCTACTCGCTTTTTTGAAAATATTAACAGAAAGGTGAGTAAGTAAGTCGAATCAGATGACTGCTACATCACACACAACTCCAAGCTCATTCTTGGGCGATAATCTCTACTCTGTGTGACTGTTTGACCGCAGACTATTATGTGGTTAACATTGACAATATGAACGTAAACAATGACTCATTTAATGTGTTTATAACACATTTTATAGACCATAATACAAATATATTGTCTATCAAACTGATAATACTGATAAATAAACAGGAAACTCACGAATATCTTGAACAACATGGGACTGGGTCCATAACCTCAAATGAAACAACGTGATTTCACTGTTAATCAACGAAAGCGATTGACTTACTTTGTTCAAACTTTAAACACAATAGTCATAGATTACTTAGATATTTTGTTTGGATACATACTTATAACACAATATTGTATCTAAATATAATATTCGTTTAATAGTATATTTAGTCTATTGTATCTAAATATAATATTCGTTTAATAGTATATTTAGTATATTTAGTCTATCTATAGTACTATTTAGTCGTACACAAACCTTTCACGTCTCTTCACGCCAAATATTTCCTACGCATTTATCGTGGTATCATAAGACTCCTATATGCATTTACCATATATTTGCATATTATAGTTTTCATAGAAATTAATATCAGATAAGTTTAATATAGTTTGGTAATAAACACTACTTGGACTATAAGCAATACTCAAGTGTCAAATACATCAACTAAATTCAGCTACAGCTACTGAACACAATTAGACGTCCTGTCTTTATTGTGACATAATCACGAAGTCGATAGAGATTATGATAACAGATTTTTCGTTGTGGTAATGTATTTTTGTTGTGATAATGTATTTTTGTTGTGATAATGTATTTTCGTTGTGGTAATGTATTTTCGTTGTGGTAATACATTTTCTTTGTGGTAATGTATTTTTGTTGCTGGTATGTATTTTCATTGTGGTAAAGTATTTTCATTGTGGTAATGTATTTTCATTGTGGTAATATATGTTCGTTGTGGTAATGTATTTTCGTTGCGGTAATGTATTTTCAAGGTGAAATTACAGAGTGTTTAGATCTTTTGTCTAAGAATTTGAATTTGATAAAAGACAGTGAGATGGTTTTGGATGAAATTTCTTAAGATGCTATGCAAAAAGCCATTCATAAAGACCATTTATGACTTGTACATCAAGTGAATGTTGTATTATAAAATAAGATAAGATATTTAGATATAATAAAAATAATCTTTCAGATCGTAGTTACAGGCGATTCACAGACGACAGATAGATTAGTGTCTTATTCAAAATATCGACTAAAAGAGAAAGAACTGTTTAATTATGTCGAGTACTCAAATTTACAGTTTATAGTAGAGTTTCATTCAATTATGACACAGAACGGCAAAGGTTGAATTGGGTTGCTGCCATTTTCTCTCTTCGATAAAATATTTTGTGGTAATGCGCTAATTTGAGAGTTTAATGTGATTTTAAAGTATCTTTTTTAAATTAATCATTGCCTATTTAAATTACTTAATATAACCTGTACAAAACGAATGTACTATAACTCCACTACCAAATATTATTAATGAGGGCCGAATACACCTTAATTTTGAAATGTTAAGATATCCCAAGAACTATCTGATTCGATGAAACTTAATGCATTAGTTATCCTTTCCTAACTAGGAGTAGTTTACATTGTGACAAATAGAAGATAAGCAATAAGAACGAAAATTTATTAGAAGCTTATACAAATGATAATAAGTAAGCTTGAAATTACATAAAAAAATATATAGAAGATAACAGAACTATATCAAATAACGGTCAATTAAACGTTTCTACCATTAACCGTAATGTTAGCGGTAACAAATCATCCTCCATTTTACATATTCCACAATGACCATTAATACTTGCGGCTTACATATTCCACAATGATCATTAATATTTACTTAAATACTATAAATATCCAACAAAGAATGAAAATATATTTTTGGGTATTACATATATTTTAGTACAATATGTTATACCCAACAATAACAAGATATAAAATTCGCGGAAAATGAATATTTCTCAATAGCTTAATAGAAACATTATACACCTTAAACACTTTATTTATGTATGTATATATATATATATATATGTATATATATATATATATATATATATATATATATATATATATATATATATATTTATATAAGGGTTTTTAGTTTGGCTACGGAACACTATAAAAGCATCTTTCAATTATCACGTATTTTGATGGTGACTAACTGACTCACTCGTCGAAATAAAATCATCGAATGTAGGTTACTTCCAATTGATATATTTATATTCCGCATATGAGCATATCTGGACCCTGCCTTTAGTTTTATTTAGAAGAGTGTAATATATTCATTTTGTTTTACTCGCCTACTATTATTAATGCGATTGAACTGAAATTTGTAATCGTTATACATAATTATAACATCTACAAAGTTAAGAAATAAAATATATAAAAATTGTTTTCTTGTGCCTTCTCTAGATTTAAATGGTGTTGATTGTTTTTAACGTACCCCATTTTGTAGAATACTATTGAAAATGCATTTCATAAATTTTGATGGTTGCGTCAATAACATTATTCCAAAATGTTTCCTTTTTTAAAATGGTCATTTTTGTTAAAGTTAGGTGTCTCCACCCCTACCAACTACTTATCTATATTTAACTATCTGTGAAATATTCATAATTTTAATTTATATAAAAAATTAAATGAAAAATTATTACAACTAATTAGACTCTACTAGTTTGCTAGTAATAATCACCATATTATGATATGTGGTTGGGTCTGTAAACACTCCACAGAAACTCCACACAAGTAACACTCCACACAAATACAAAAATAACCGTTGAAAAATAAATATTTATTACATCTGTAAAGGATGAACTAGGCAGTATATTTGCATATTTATGTGGATAAAAGTGAGGTTATTTGAATATGAACCATACTTTTACGGCTATGAAATAGATAATATCCATTAAATGTAATGTAACGTTGTGATAAAATAATATCAGGAAATAGTTTAATGGAAAATCTTATGTATACCTAGGTATTTAAAAGTGATTGAAACTTGTATGGAACTCTATTAGTATGAGTTCGACACATACTTGTTAAGTTTTTATTTTTGGTTAGTAACTTTAACTTTTCATAGGACTTTAAGATCATGATATTTTTATGTTAATTTATAACATTGACCGTTCTAGAAGAAAGGCAACTTGATAGGCAAATGCAGAGGCAGACAAAAAATGATAGAAAACAAATTCAATTATAAAGATATTAATTAAAAATACATGTAAACGACAATCATATGAATAAATGGACCACATTTATATTGGTTTATATAGGCTCTTGAGAGCTTTCCTTTGGATACCGTTTTTAGGTCCCAAACGACAAACGTTTGCTTAGTACAATATCACTGAAGCATACTCATTTCACAAATGTTAACAAACTTTTCCTCTTCATAATATTAGTTTATATTATTTACCTCAGGCAATCGATGGAAATAAATATGACTATTCATGTGTCAAATTTATACAAAATCTATCCAATCAAACTCTATGCATCAATCAGCGGCTGTCCAATAATAATGTTAAGGATTTAAGAACATTTTCTAAAAATTGTTTAATCTCTCTGCCTTTCAGCTTTTCTTTCCTGCTTATTTTACCAAGTTAAATTTTACTCAATATAACAAATATTAAAAAACGGCAGAACTTGACCTGAAAATCCGGTTTTTTAAATAGCCCTCAAAAATTCCTCGGCAGAGTCAAGATTTTCAATATTGTACTTGGTTTTGGAAAGTATCTCAAATTAAAAACAATATTTCTACTTAGAAAACGACGAAAAACTCTAATTACCGACATGTGTGATAAGCCGGTTTTCGTTAATTCCCCTTCACTTCCATAATTTCCATATGGAGGTATCTTATTTACTTCGAAATACATAATAGCTGGAACAAATTTTCATGAGAAATTTTGTTCGATTTGTCTTTATAGAATATAATCTCTTTTTATATTTCTCCTACGCCCAAGATTTTCCAGATTCGTTCCCCCAGGCAATTTCGCTTTGCTGCGTTTAAATATCTCTAACGGTGACAGTTAGACGACGTTCGAGAAAGTACCGAATTTGAAATCTTTTTTAAATTACGAAAAATGCCCTTAACAAGAACAATGAACATATCACACGTATATTTCTACGTATGTGATATTTTCAGTAATGACCAAAATAATTTACTTACACTGCAGTTAAAATGATAATATGAAAAATGTACTCGGTTGTCAAATCTGTAGAAATAATTTTACAAAATATAAAGACAAATAGGAATATTGAATTTATATAATTAATCAAATCCAACTATCATTAATCTGGGATTTAATTATATAGAAGTTGTAGTAGAGTACCCATAAATATCTATAATATTTTTACTAACTGAACAAACTAAGACTCATTGATAGACTTATATAAATTTAATATTTTCAACCCCCTATTTTAAACAAGAAACTGTTAAAAACACTTTTTGTAACCTTTTTATAAATAAACAAATAATATTATCCTTCGGAATAAAACTATCATTTCTTGTTATTCTTCTCGTGGTGTTAACCATCTACGCGTACGAAGCTGCAGATAAGATCTAACTTAACCTTATTCCGCGACACGAAATACATGCATGCCAAATTTTGTAAGAATTCATTGCTAGAGTTCAGAATTATCAGGTGCGAAAACTTCCAACTATCCCAAGAACCCCATACCACCGATCACACCATATACATATAACATAGACCACCCCATGCCACCGATCAAACCAAATTTCTTTTCTCATTATCAAATAAATCCATGTGACTTTTTGTAAACATTTCATTATAATCGGAAAAAAATGTATCTTCACTCCATTCTATTGGACATTTTTAATATGCGAGTAAGGAACAAATGATTGAAAAGTACATGTGGAACACGAGAAAAAGAACGAGCATGATGCGAATAAACACGGGAGATGGAAATAGTGTACGTGGAATTAACAAGGGATGGAATTATTTTGCTGTGGAAGTATGGAATAGAATACAAGTGAACAATATTACTGTTATTAGGGTCTAAGGCTATCTAACGACCAATCAATCCATTCTTTTAAATATGGCTTTAGAACTTCTTGAAGGACTGTCAATTTGGATGTGTCGCTCTATCAATTCACCATATCTTACTTGAACTTTCTGTTCATGAAAATATATCTTGGCAAAAGAGTTACTATTTTATAAGATTATCTAACCCGAATTGATGACAAAGTGAAATATGTAAAGCTATATACGAGAATGTTGTCTGACCTTGCCTCTTCTTTACAGTGATTACATATTTGACATCCATCTAAGTCAAATAGCATAAAACTTTAATGATTACATTAAAAAAAAGTTGTAGCCGCCTATGAAATAGCGAAACAAATACACGCGCCGTTGACAAAAAAAATCAAACTGAGTGTATTTAAATTTTGATTAAATAAGGATACATTTTTGCTTTTAAATAAATGCATTCGGCAAGTAAACGATAAATGCATTCAGCAAGTAAATGGAAAGGTTCGGCAAGTAAACGTTAAATATATTCGGCAAGTAAATATAAACGTTCGCCAAGTAAGCTTTAAATGTATTCGGCACATAAACGATAAATGTGTTCTACAAGTAAATGTAAACGTTCGGCAAGTAAATGTATTCATGCAAGTTAACGTTGTACCTATAACGGGCATAATTATAACTAATTACAAATTTAATTAAACATACCGCAATAAAAAAATTACATTCCAAGTGGAAAACGAACGTTACAAAATCTTTGGATGTGAATAAACAAACGGCAGTTGGTAATGCACGAAATCTCATAAAGGTAACGACAATTAGTGAACTACCGGTGAAATCAAAACGAAATCTAAATATAACACGAGAAGAAGTTCGATTATGATATACACAAAACCTATTTCAAAACAAATTTAGTATTATTATAGCTTACAGCTTAATATTAGCTATGTTACTTTAAACGTAGCTCATATCAAGGATATAATCAAGGATTTATTGAGAAACCGATATCACGAAAATAAGTAAATAAAGCGGGCAGTGTGCAATGTAAAAAAGAAAGGAAACACTAACGATGTTCCAATTATTTAATATAAAATATTTATTATTTTACTGCTACATATTGTTAGGAACGAAAATATAACACAAGTATATAATTTATATAAGATTTATATACATTTTAAGATTCCAGCAATTGTCCATCCACCTCTTTATCACCGTCCTTTAGCTACAAGTTATAAATGCTACATGTATAAAATTGCTTAAGTTCATGCAAAATTATAGTATAAAGCCACAGCCAAACTTAAATTTACCAAAAACATACAAAAAATTATAACGTACAAAATTATGATATATGTATGCTTACGTCTTTAAAAAAATAATTTAAGGAGAATTTTAAAATTTTTTTTTTTATTTCTTTCGGTTTTACTTTGAGCTTGTATTACCTGTAAATATGTAAAAATTGGGTGTCCCGTCCCCTTCTGATATCTACTTCTCAAAAACAGAAAGGTTGTCTATTTATTAGGTTGTTTAAGTTTAGACTTAACAAGGACAAAGAGGTTTACATATTTTATATCATTCGGGACAAATGGTAATGTTTAACATTTTTTGCACCTAACAATATACTAAGTAATATTTATGGCATTGCGGAAAATAAAAATTAATAATTATTAATAGCTCAATAAAAATACGAAGTACCCAGAAATGTCCAAACTTCTTGTATCTAAATATATATATATATATATATATATATATATATATATATATATATATATATATATATATATGTATGTATATATATATATATATATATATATATATATATATATATGAAGAATATTCGTATCGGAGATTCTTTTCGAACTTAATAGCTTTCTATAGTTTATGTCCATATTTTACAAAATGCAAAGAATCTGTTTTCATCCGGTAGAGACATAGAATAAAATGAAAATTAAAATGTATCAATCAATATTTACTACCCATTAGACAATTAAATAAATTAGAGCAACAGAGTTAAACTTACTGACTAGTAAAGGCATGAATTCCAAGTATAGACTGAACAATTTAGGAGCAAATATTTGCTTAACAAATTATGCAGTGAAAGATCGAAAGAAGGGAAACTTATCAAAAATAGTTAAAATTATTCCTTGCAATCATTCGCTCCAATAATAGTAGCACGTACACATCATTTTATTGACATTTTATCCTATCTGAAGTTTTTTTTCAAAACGTCATTAACTAAACAAAAATGTAATAATGGTGCAAGGTAAGCATTAAATCTCACATTTGTCTCAGGTGGTGCCTAAAAATATCACTAAAGTTTATGCAGAATAAAAAAGTGCTGTTTAGTACTAAACAATAACTTCCGTATGAAATAGTCGTGAATTCGTGTACGGATTTCAACTGAAGCACGATATATTTTGTCGTATTTACTCGTATATAAAGATCCGATAATTATCAATGTCCTATTTTATGTATTGAACCAAAGTAAATTTCAAATGTGTTTGAAAAAGTCTCTGACATCTCTGTTCAGCAACTACCTCCTAATTTATCACACTTACGAGAGTCTGATGTGTATTTTTACGCTTTGGTGGCGAGATGTATTATTTATACTTTGGTGGCCCTTAAAATTGATGTTTATTACGTGGAAATAATTTGCCAGTATAAAACTTTCAAAACAAATATATACTTGTTTGGTTACATAAAAATGGTCTTTATTCTAAACCAAACTCTGCTCGTTTTTTTTTACTTATACAGATTATGGACGCTTACATGACTAGTTACCCTAAGGATTTGGCATATAGTCTAGGTTGTGCAAAAAATAACAAAGTCAACGTTTGTTTTTAAATATAAAGCAAAATAACGTAACAAAAAAAAGGATTTTGAATAATATAACGCTAACTAATTATGCACGGTGAATCACAAGCGATTCTATAAATTTGTGCTTGTAATAATCAAAGAAGCGGATGTACCTAAATCTCAGGATTAGACGCCTTCCGTAAAACAGGAATAAATTCGTAATCGCTCTAAAGTTTCTGTGAGCGCCCTAGGTAAAAGAAATAAACTTGTTTCCCTCTGATATAAAGGTATTCAGGAATATTACCAGAGAACTAAATGAAAATTGAGAGATTATATTATATTCATTAATTTGTCAATAATTTACTTAAGTACATATCAAAACACATGAAAAACAAACGCAGATTGCGTTTGTTAAAAAAATAGGTCCAAAAATCATTTTAAATGCAAGTAATCACTGAAAATGTCTTTTTTTCATAATTCTTTAAATCGGTCCAAAGTTAAATAATAAAGATGCATCACAATTCTCGTAAAGATTAATACTTTACGAACAAGATTATAAAATAAAAACGGTTAATTCGTTAATTTAATTATTGTTTTGAACATCTACCCTTTTACGTCTAACATGGTGAACAAGAAAAAAGGTTTCTACGCCCTTTGTAGAAACCCAAAGAGCAAGTTACAATTATTAAAAATTAAAGTAATTTTAAAAATATTGTTAACTTCAATCCAAATATTTTTACAATTATTCTTAAGGGCAATAAATTTTGTATTCCTTTATTTTTTTGGATATTTCTTACACTAAAAATCCCTAATTTAAAAATAAATTATTTATATAGCATACGCTTTTAACGAAAATTTAATTAAGTATAAAAACATGTGAAAAGTTTTTAAAAGTAAAAGAAATAAATATAATTTCAAGGAAGTTCCAAAATTTTGCAGGTACGAAAAGATATCTTTTTCAATATTTATTATTACAAACAATTAAAAAGAAAAGTGTTTTGTAAAAATTAAAGAATTTAAGTTTTGTAACCATTCAATCCTACAAAAACTTTAAAAATTACCGTAAAATTACGTTATTAAAAGTTCAGATCAAAATTAACCAGGAGCTGAGTTGATCTCAGTCCGCTACATAAATACGAACAAATCATTGTTTTGCCATTGGCACTGTTGGCTCATGCACGTGAAATTATACCGTCGTTCCTTTACTGTCACGAAAAAGTTTCTTCCGACAATGTATTTCACATTAATTCTTCTTGAATGCTTCATTTTCATACTCAGTCATTTTGAAAGTCACACGCTCATCGCCCACATTTGATAAATTTATGTACTCCTACCATAAAATTAAAAATTTACTTAATTGTTACGAACTTCTTTGTTAAAATACTTTTTATGATTTTATTTACACAGACAGATTGATGCAAATACATAATATTATTAAAGAATAATTTCCCTTAATGTTCTTTAGAGCAAATATTCTTATTGGATAAATCGTCATTATGAGTTTATACACAAGCTATTTAATAACGTTAAACTTCAGAGAAACAAAAGAATATTATTAAGAAGGAAAAATCAAAAGAAGGACCATTTGAACTCTTGTTTATCCTTCTGCGCTCTTCTATTAATTCCAAAGGAAACTACTAAGTCTTGATTTCTATATTTTTCTTTTGTAAATACATAATTTCATACATATAGTTGTTTCTACATGCATATTATATTATAATACTGACTATGACGTAAACTCATGTTTATAGTATTGGCCTGGAATATTATTATAATATCTCCCTTACTTACTTTTTCATCTTCAGTCATATTTTTTGTTTCATATTACAAAGTATATGTCAGAATCTAAGAAGGCGATATCTTAACAAATTTATTAGATTTTCTTTTTCTTACCATTAATTTACCAAGCTCAAACAGTAAGTCATTAGCAAACGCTGATGGTAAATAAAACTACTCAATCCAATATCTCATTAACTATTTCCATCGAATCAAAAAGTTACCACAAAGGGGCCACATAACTTTTACAATTGGGAAATTTAACTGCAAAGATTTACATTTGGAGTGAACTAAAAACTGACTTCGTGCTTGAGTTCTTAAACTAATTACTTAACTTTCTTTGAATGGAGAAGTTTAACGTCAAATGAATGCGAATGGGAAGTCACTTTAACACGTAGACGTAATTTATCGATCTTTAATACTCGTTATAGAACATTAAACGTAAACCTGACTTTCTGAACTTCAGAAATAAAGGGTATTATTATGGACATCGATAAACATGTTTGTATGTTATATTTTTTGTATAGTATTTAATAACTCTGATAGTATAGAATAGTATAAGTACCTTTTAATTATTATTCGAAAATAAAAACGCTCACTAGCACGTAAATAAATGAGGAAACTCTATCCAAAGGACGTATAAAAACCTAGCCAAGCATTTACAAAAATGATTTAATATAAATGGCATTGATGGAAAATCAATTAGTTAATTATTTGAATAGATAGAAGACAAAAAGAAGTCAATAAGTAGAACTAATATTAGCGTCCATTAAGTTTTATCTTCGTTCTTTATTCTTATTTAACGTGCCCCTTATCATCGTGACTTCTCCCATCTGACTATCAAAGAATTTTTTTAAATATAATTTGCTTTAAAAAAATTAAAAACCATGTTTTAAATTTAATTATTGTTTAATAAATTTGTTGTTCTATACATTGCAAAAAACGATTTTTTCTGTAAAAAATATACGTTACTAACCCAACTAATAAAAAAGTTTTCAATTCCCACCTATTCCTGACATTACTAATTCAAACCTATTATGATGTTTCGGTCATTTTGTCACCTTCGTTCGTGTTTCGTTGCATATTTTTAGTTTTTTTTTTAATTAGCTAAGTAAAATTAAACTCATTGCATTAACGTGATGTAATTTTCTTCAACCCCCTGGAAGATTCCACAAACGAAGATTAAAGAAAATTTCTCATCAAAATCTCCTGTAATAAATAGGCTTTTCTAACAAAATTTGCGTTTCCTCCACTCAAAATAATTGCATTCAAATCAATCATTACCTTAGCTTCTCACTTTTATCAAAGTATATAGAAGTCGAATATATTAAAGTATAATAAACGTACACTATTTTAATACGTCATACATTTAAAGGAAATTTATCTTATTTTCAAAATCCTTTTATTGTTCATGTTTATGATCATCTATTCAGCAATAATATATAACACTATCCAAACTACCTTGAATCGTAATATAAGTCGTATACCAATGCATGTGTTTAAAATATTTACTGAAGTCGTATTATTAGCATAACCATATAGAAGCATCGTTCAGAATTCGTATTTATTTCGGCATTACGGTCAACCTTGGAGCACACCACACAATTTCAGTGAATTTAGGGCACGTGTCCTTGAGCTTGCGGCTTGTACGACTCGTCAGTGAAAGAAATTCGCACACAAATGAGCGATCCTCACTAAGCTACTTAGTTCTAAGTCATTCACGAATAAATCGTGAGCTTGATATAAAGTAACATGGCCTCACCGCGAGTCATAAGTAACTTTTATATTACATCGGGTTAAAAATTTAAAGCAACAGTAATAAATATTTATTTTAATTAGGTTTAAAAAAATATATTCGGCAAAATATATTCGAATTCTTCAAAAGTTTGGTGAAAAATTGGTTTTTAAAAAAATTTTTAAATAAATTAATTCCGTTATTAAATTTACATATTTCTTTATTTCTTGGAATGAAGTAGTTGAATGTGATGTGAAGTACAAGCGCTAGGAGAATATAAAAAATTGTGATGGACATAAAACAAATAAAAATAAACGAAGATGTAATTGAAAGGGAGGGGGAGGGGGTCTTATTCGATCATTTTCTGCGCAAATTTCGAAACTTGCTACCTATATAACAAAGAATGAAACTTAATTGAAATATCAAAGAAATTTTGTCGATTTTAAGCCACTATTATGGTAACTCAAATTTGATATCCGTGTGTATGGTTTTGAACCCTATAAAAACTGGAAAACTGCCTCTAAAAAAAAAAAATGTATATATATATATATATATATATATTGCTCGACTTAATACTATTTAGGTTCTTTAATTATAAATATGTCTGTACTATCGAGGGTGGTCAAGTTCTATATTGGTACTTAAAAAAAACAATTGAACATAATTTTAATAAGATCACTTTGAAATATTTGTAGAAAAGGGGGAAAAAAAGTGAAAAAATATTGTTTTAACCGTATTAAATTATAAACAAATAAGAATGGTGGTACAAGAATGGTCGGTTTTATTTTTTTTCATGTTATTATTGAATCAAATAAACGCTAATAAAAACGATACTAATTCATTGAGTCAGTCTGACATCTAAAAATTATGTAGCTACAATCTCTACTCTGTGCAAATGTTTGACCATGGACTATTAAGTTTTTGACGTCGGCAGTATGAACGTAAACAATGAATATTTTATAGTTAATCATAATCAATACAACTTATAATGTATTGTAACTTACATTCTATATAAGTTTTAGCTTTCTGCACTCCTTCTCCATATAAACTTTAACTGTGCTAAATCTCACAATCATTTCTACGCGTAATATGCTTAAAAAAGGGTACAGGAATTTTTTCTTCACGTATTAATATATAAACACGTCATATATAAATTTAAGCTTCTTACACTCTTTCTGCATATAAACTTTAACTATGCCAAATCTTACACTCTTTCATGTGCGCAATATGCTAATATAAAAAGGAGCACAACATTTTCTCTTTACGTATTAATATGCAAATGAGTTCTGTTTGAAACAATGTGTTCACATATTCTTGGTAAAAATACGACTTTAGTAAATATTTTCAATAGATGCATTGGCATACGACTTATATTACGATGCAAGATAGGTTGAAAAGTGTTATATATTATTGCTGAATTCGCAAACGTGAACAGAAAAAGACAGCATTCAATAAAGAGAATGAGATGAGCAACCAGCTAACATAGATTATATATATATATATATATATATATATATATATATATATATGTATATATATATATATGTATATGTATATATATGTATATATATATATATATATATATATATATATATATATATATACATACTTTATCTAACAATATTTCAAATTATCTGTTAATGAATAAGTTTTAAACTTATTTTATAATTATTCAGAGCATTTCACAACTCGAAATAATACGATATAATTTTAAAACTATGTTCTCCTACTTCGCTTTAGCTTAACTATACTTTTGATATAAATTATACATGTCGCTCTACTGATGAATTGTCGCCGTCAAATGTACCTTCGTGTGTGCTCGTGAATTTCCGTGACTGCTCGTGTAGCAAGCCTTAATGCGTTTGTTATGGCGTCATAGAACTTTTTCGACGCTGGCCAATACAACGATGCTATTTTCCTTTTCAGCACCGCTTTTTCACTTTTCCACTAAACATTTCGAACAGTACGTTAATTACTTTTACTGCGGGTGTTCACTAAATGCTGATTAAAGCTCACGTCTTTTTCTTTGCGCAGACGCTTAAATACTATGTTCGTTTATTAACTATTTCGGTCTATTTCTCTATTTTTTATACCTCAATTATCTTTTGGGGACAACATGACACTTTTTTATATTAACTGTACACCAACTTTATTTTGTTCTGCTCAAAACATAATTTCATTGATATTTGGACAGTGCGTCGTCCGATCTTGTAAATCTAATGTTAACTCTCTCGTGGCTGGGATCTCTCTCTGGTTACGAAGGTACGCATTTGTCTTGCGCGGCTCACTTCGTCGACTTCTGCGCGGTCTATTTAATTTAGAACTTTCTAGCGCTAATATATAAATTTAGAATTTTTTTCAATTTTTGTTAAATTAAAATTATTTGGGTCTCCATGAACCATTTCGGGCGCATATTGCCAAAAATATGGTGACAATATATATATATATATATATATATATATATATATATATATATATATATATATATATATATATATATATACATATATATATATATATATAGATATGTATAAAATTAATTCCAGTGTCTTATTCACCGATAAGTTGGGCGACCTTACTGAACTTATAAAGCTGATTTGCCTGTATGTAGTTAACTTCAACTTGACGATTATTAGATTATTATATTATAAATAATTTCACGAAAAATTTCTTCAAAGTAGCAATGTATTAATTGGTTATAAATAAAATTAAAGCTTGAGATTATATATAGCAAGAGCATTCACGGTGATTTAAAAAAAAATATTAGAGGATAGTATACTCTAAAATTCTTGTGGCTTTTAGAAAAAAACATTCATTCACATTTGCAGGTATCGTCAATTTCTGAATCGTACATCATAGGATGACTTCGTTCAATTCTTTGATCCATAGTATCCTTGAAACCAATGTAGTTATCTAATCTCCGCATGAAGTACGTTGTGTAGTCATGTCGGAAAAAATACTTAAAAAATAATAGATTTTATAAAATATATATGGTTACCATCTTCATTTTTTTTCTTTATATTGTACTTTATATGTATTGTATTTTACCATGCTCGTAAGAGCATGGTCAGATTTATTTCCTTTCAACTCGGACTGGGATTACATTTGATCGCACGTTTTTTTTTTAAATATTAAATCATTATATTCCTAACCTCTACTGTGCAGAATGCACCATAAAACAAAAACACACTCCAATAAGGCGAAACAGTACACTAACCAAGTGTTTTAATAAAATAATACGACGTAGACTTTAGTTCGCACCTTATATATTACACTCGCTTGTTTATCATTATTTAGTACTAATAAATAATACTCCAGTAATACAAACATATTCAAATAGAAAACATTTTGGATTTGAATTTAATTTTTAGTAACTTCAGCGTCTTCGACGTTACTGGCTGGCAAATTAAAACAAAACGATATTCAGCATGTTAATGAAATATTTATGTGATCCTCATTAATATTTAAATTACGTTCTTAGAAGTTGATTTTACGTCACCTAGCGCCTATGGAATACCTGACACTGCCTTAAGTAATCAAGTTGAAATAAGAAAAAGATTAACATAGTGCACAGTATACATGTTAGGAAAAAGAATGGAATTGTTTGCAGTGTACAATTATTTTTGCCGCTATGATTTTTTGAAATTCCGCTATGATTGTGTTTCTTTCTTTTTTTATAGCCTTTGATTAACGAATGAAAATAGCTATATCTGTATTTGGTGCGTATTTATTTTTGTTGAAGTATTAATAATATATAATTTTTATTTTCTAAAACTGATAAAATATGCAAGGAATTTGTAAAAAAGGCCTTTTTTTACGAAAAATATTAATAATACTATTTTAATTGTAGGTATTTAAATACAAAAATTATTAGTAAAGTAAATTATTTATTATATGAGATAGTAATTTACAATCATTTTGTATGTCAGTTCGACGTATGAAAAATGTTGACACCATTTCCAATTGAATTTAAGTCATTTAAGATTCGATATTTTGTTAAATTTTTTCTGTGTATTGCACTTATTTTTTTATTGTGTAAAATATTGTTTTATGTCAGTTTATAGACACATATAATATTTTTGGTATATTTCCATTCATGAATAAATGAAACACTTAATTTCAAAATCTTCATTTTTTTCACTCTTGAGTTTAAATTTTTTAAGGTATTTCAAATATACTACACCATTATTTTTATTCATCTGGAATTCCAATAAGAACTTAAAATTATTATCAAAATATTTGTATTGTTTATTAGCAATGCATTTGGTTGTAGTAGCATCTTCCATTTGTTACTCCCAATTCTCTCATTTTTTGTATAGCAGAAAGATTTCTCACCAAAAACTTAACGATTTATTAGGATAATTGATGTTGTATTGTTATCTTTAATTTTTGTTTACGACCTTTTAAGACAATAACGAAAATTGCATGTTATAATGGCTTTTGCTTTATAAGTTTCTGTTCTTACAGAAACGAGAATTTCTTTTCAATTATTAACCAATATTTAATCAATATTTTTCATAATCATAAATAAGTATACTACAAAAGTTCTGATTATTTTATAAATACCCTTTATTGCACCCGAAAACTCTTGGGGCTAGAATATGATAGCAGATCTTTGCAAAAATTGTATAGCCAAATGACTTTATTATACAAAAAAAATACCTCCATTCTTCAATTATATTAAACTCGAGATTATGTAAGACTCGAGTCGATATCACATGTGATTATATAAGACTCGAGTCGATATCACATGTGATTTTGAAATCATGTCGATGGAAACAGTAAACAGTTTGCGAATTAGTTAAAATAGCTAACAGAATAATATACACAACACGCCTTCAAACACAGCGTGTAAACGATTCTAAGCAGTGTATTTGCATCAACGATATCAACATTGATAAAAAATTATATAATTTTGCAAGCAAATTGGCCGATTATAATAAGGAAGACATTGCATTACGAACAAATCGGTCTAAGTTTTTTGATGAATGTGACCGTTCGTAGGGAGGGACAGTAAACTGTATCTTTTCAATGGAAGTAGGTAATACTGTCAGTGTCAAGTTTTTGTCATGTTTTTTAATCGTGCAACAGGGAGGCCCTGTTGTGATATAATTTATTTGATATGAAAAGTTAAAATAAATAAATATATATATATACACACATATATATATATATATATATATATATATATATATATATATATAATATATATATATATATATATATATATATATATATATATAATACATATATATAATATATATATATATATATATATATATATATATATATATATATGATGTACACTTGCAAAATCATGTTATTGGTTTAATAGAAGAAAAAAGATAGTGACATCTATCTTCACTCGCCATCGATATATAATGAATCTTTTAATTACAAAATTAACAAACGACAGTCATCGCTATTAATTGTTAAAATGTTATCAGTTAATGTTGTCACCTGGTTTTTTGCGTTAAAATTAAATTTAATAATTATGAGCTATCGATAAAATGTCATTTCTTGAGCTTCTACTTAAGAGTGCATATATATCAGAAGACCGTTACTTAAAATATACGTAAAAATTTATGAAATATAAACTAATCGACGGCGGGATAATACTTAAAGCAACTAATATATACTAGGGACAAAGAGATCATCTGGACTAGAAAACAATCGCTAATTCGTGTTGGGCGGCTCGAACCTACAACGTATGTCTGTCGTTAGAGATCTCGGAGTTTACTTCGATGAAAAACTGACATTCCGTTATCACTACGATCACATTGTTCATAATTGTACCCAACTTATAGGATTCAACTCTCGTTCCACTAAAGAATTTAAAAATCATCACACTTTTACATATTTATATTGTTCTCTAATCAGAAGTATCCTCGAATATGGGTCAGTTATTTGGTCTCCATACTACAAATCGCACAGTGACAGAATTGAAAAATTAAAAAAGACGTTCTTGAATATTCTTATGTAGATTTATGTTTGGATCAAAGTCACATCCTACTTTTTTCCTCTTTATTGAGTTATTTTTGAATGACTGCTTTATTATTTGCATACACGATATATTTCGTCATCGCAATTCATAGCGATTGCTCTCAATAAACTTTTTTGAAAAGTACTGCAGTTTTTCTATCTTATCTCTAGTGAATGATTAGTATTCTCATTAAAAAGAATATTCCTCTTGCTTCTATATAACAATATTGCATTCAATTTCGATTACTTTCATATTTGTCTGTCTCGTTTCAAATATTTTAATATATCCCAAAATTCAATTGAGTGGTTTAGCTCATATCCCCATGGATGCAAGCAATCTAGTAAGTCACTAGATACGTAATCTGAGTTGTCGAACTTCACATCTGATATCCTTTAAAGAGGACTTCTTTTATTTTCCCATTTGCAATATTTATTAAACTGTTATGCTGTTAACTGTTATTAATGCTGTTAACAATATCTACAACATGTTAACATCTCTTTGCTGGTAATCTACAAATGGACGCAAATCAGTCCTTTCTTCTCTTTATGGGGATATATTCAAGTGGGTCTTTTAGTTAACTCAAGTCACAGCTATCATTATTGGTAAAAAACTTATTTCAGAAATATACTCAAATAATTTACTTCATCTAGTGTTAAATAGTACAATAATTCCATAAATTCCGAATATTAAAGGCTTGAAACTACTGATAAATCAAAATCTTGGTTGGCAACCTAATATAAATTATTTTAATCGTCGTGTTTTCATTGGAGTACATTCTCTAAAGAATCTTTAAAATTTTCTTCTAAAACAAAAATCTATATGTCAAACAGTTCTATTAACTATTAACAGTGCTATTATAATTGATTATGGATGTATATGTTGTCTCTGTTTTAATATAGAATATGTAAACAAATTCCAACCCCTTCAAAACTTATGAATACATCTTCAGTCTCAAAAAATAAGTTCATATTTTTTTTCACAGGTTACGTCTCAGATGTTTAAATGAGCACGATCACCGCCATATTCACAAACTTATATCAATACATTAATGTATTGATATTTTCAAAAAACCTCAGAGTTCGAATATTTTATTGACAGATTTGAAGATTGTCTGCTCACAATATTTAGTTATGCTCTGGAAACTTACTCACCCTACTTATTCCGAAATAGACCTCTACTCTTACGAAATTGTTTTGACTATCCAAGCAGCGAACCCTTACATTCAAATAGATATTGGCACCAGAAAAATAAAGTCGATAAATGTTTTCGAGAATCGAGTGAAAAAGTTCTTCTGCTCCTAAGCTTTAATATATCTGAGATCTTATTCTTTCATTTCACCTTTCTAACTCACCTTAATCAAGCTATTCCCTTTAAGTATTGTTTTGGTTGGCTTGAGGACATTGCTTCTAAAGCAATAAGTTAGTTACATATACTTTTTATTAAAATTTATAAATAATTAATAATCGGTGTAGGTAATACAAACAGATCATTCTTCTACGAGTAAGCCTTCAGATACCCTAAAGCATTTTTAATATTTCTCAATTCTCGTGCTCAATAAAGTCTTTCGTATTATCATACCTCATTCGCCACCTGTATTAAAATTTTAATATCATTGTTATATAATTTTCATATACCTAATGAATATTTGCTGAAACCTCTTATGTATTTTTACTGAAGTCCCTCTAAGTTTAAAAAGAGTTTAAATCAGATTATGCTCTTCTTGAAAATTTTGCCTGGTTACAAAAACTTTATGCTCTTATTATTTTTTTTACTTAATTTTAAAGTAATACGAAGAAAGTGGGACTCTGTTTTGTTTTTTCACTTAATATTTGACAAGAATTAGTTAATGAGTGCCAATATAATTTACATATTATTTTCTAAATTAAAACGTGAAAAATTGGCAACATAATTTAAAGAGGAAGAGATCTTAAAACCTTATTGCAAAACTAATATTACACCAATTTAAAAAAAAATAGATTCTTAACGATATTTTATAACCATCCAATGATGATCATCTGAAGTAAATCAATTCATTAAATTCTTTTAAACGATACAGACGACAACATCAGCCAATAGAAGTAAAATAGAATGCTTCTGATTTCTAACAAATTAATTTCTTTTCGCTAAATTCATACATGTGTTATTTACTGGTTTGTGGGTAATAATTAGACAGGTCTAATGAATTGTTTAATTATTTAGGCGTACAAAACAGTCTCACAAAATGTAATTAGTCCTTGTTTAACATCATGAAGTGATCAAAGAAATATATATGAAAGTAAAATTATTTCAAAAGCTTTAATTTTTTTTTCTATTATTAATAAAATTTTATATAGATTAGCAAAAAATTAAAATTTCTTATGTCTAAAAATAACAATTTTCCAAATTTGACATTAATCTGAAAGTTTTTTATCGGAATTTTATGGAGCGTATGTAACACTCACATATCACTGTAAACATTAATAAATGAGTAAATTTAACAAATTTTTAATTTTTAAAATTAATTGCCATATAAAATTCACCATTTGTACTCTCTACATGCGTATAAACCTAAAAAAATATAAAAAATATATAAGAGGTTATTCAGTTATAGTAAGCGGTCTTATTTTTTACAAAAAATATCGTGAAAGATCTAAAGAACAGCAAGAATATAGACCTGGCAAAATGATATCTACACAACACGATACAAGGATGCACAGAGCGAAAATTATTAATTTATAACAAGCCTTTCTCGTCTTCCATCAACATTATGAACCGTTCCATAAACATGGCGATGCCATCTACTTCTGCATCTAGGACTTCAAAGCTGAACCGGCAGATCCGGTCTGGCTATATTTAAAAAATGGCATGCTTTAATAGAAAAATATTGACTACCTATTAGTGAGGACATCCAATTACTTTAAAATTAATAACGCTGCTCTATTAGATGGTTATACGAAGGCTGTGTGAATATATACCAAATCAGTTTTGGAAAACATATTGGGTGAATTTATATAGGATGGTCCTCCCTTAGATAAACTTCATGTATTCGGTCACTGCCTTGGTGTCTACGTGACTGAATATGCAGTTAAAAGAGTGTTCCAGCTTAGCAGCAAAAAATTTGAAACAAATATCGAGTATCGACTCGGCCTTGATATGTTATGATGACATAGAGATTATAGACGAAATTAGCTCCGAGGACGTTTAATACATATATCATATCAACAGGGTAGTATCTGGAACTATACATTTACTAAGTACCGCCAACTTACTTATAAATTACTATGGTCATAGTCTATTGACCAATGCCCATCAGCTGCTACTGTTATCGTTGGTATTTATTGAGCGTCCATATTTCCAACAGACATTGCATAATTTGCCTCTTCTTTCGCGGCCTGTCGCACAGTATGTTCAGAAGCAGTTTACCACCAGTCACGTACCTGATTTTGAAGACGTTTCTAAATAGCTAAAGCCCTAACCAATCGTCATAAAACCTGAAACTGCGACTTGGTTGATATCTATCCTTTCCTCGCCATCATATGAGATTTTCAAAGTAAAATTTGTACCGCATGAACGACATTTTAAATTAAATGTCTAAAACAACCCTCCGGCTATTTCAGAAGTAATAGAAATATATATCAATCTGTAATATATACTTCCGTGAACAGAAATTGATTTAAGTTGGTCGAAAAAAAAGGTCTATTATCTTCGACCACACATATCCTTGGATACCATACGCTAAAATAATATATATATATATATATATATATATATATATATATATATACATATATATATATATATATATATTTATATATATATATATATATATATATATATATATATATATATATATATATATATATCTACTATAGTATATTTATGTGCCATTGAAGAAGGCGGATTGCATTCAATGACTTAACAGCGCAGCATATCAACTACTAATTTACTACGGCATTTATTAACATGTGATAATTCAGCTGTATGAAGGATCAACAAAAATTTGCTCTGCTATTTCTAAGTGCCCATCAATTCAGATGCTGATACGAGATTACACCTGTCATTTAATATTGAATGTACTTAAGAACACGTTAAAGTAAAATGTGTTATTTAAAAGACGGAATTACGAATTATAATTAATATTTTTTTTAATTAAATTAAAAAACTATTATAAGTGTCGGTTAAGTACTGTCTGATACCAGAAACTTGTCATTTTGAACTTTTTTTAATTAAACACAATAAATCAACAATTACAACAACATATTCGAAAAACGAAATTCAATTTGAGCACTTTAAAAGATCGATACATTTAACAAGACGTCATCATGACATCAAAAGAGTTTTAACCAATCACATACTGTTTTCAGTTTTTTTGTGAGATAACAAATTAATATTTTTAATTACAAGTGACTATAATTATGTCGATTAAAACTAATAAACTAATAAATTGCTGCAATTTATAGCTAAATTCGATTAAAATCATAGATGAAACTATTGGCGACTAACTCGATATATTCCTATACAAACAATAAATATATGGACGTATATATACCTCATTCTTCTTCTTTCTTTACACACGCAACAGCCCCTTGCAGAACTTGGCTGCCTCTACTATGCACTCTTTTCAGCGTCTCCTCTCAGTCGCAACTCGTTTCCAATTATTAAGTTCAAAGTTTTTAGTCTAATTCGATGTCAGTCATCCATCTAGAGGATGGTCTACCTCTTCGTCAAATATATACTTCATTAACCTGATCAATTTCCTCATTAATAAAAGTTTGGGTCTCCTCGACAAGTGGAGTCACTGACTGTAAGAACTGAAATCAATTTGCACATAATAAAAATAACCATCTATTTAAGTAATTTGTCAATTACACACAATGAAATATAATAAATCTACAAATTCATAAGAATAATTAAATTTATATTTCACGCGTACCGTCTATGTTTCGAAACTCAATCATAACCCTTAGATATGTTTATATTAATACCATAAATTTTCAAGAGTCTGATCTAATTATTCATTTAAAAAAAATGATATGTAACAAAATATTTTACAAAATGAGAGCAAGAAAATGTGAGAGGAAACATAAAATGGAATTTGAGTTAGTTATTACCATATATTTCGTCTTCCTAGGTTTAATATACTTCTCATCTTGGTTTTTTTCGACAAACTGTTAGTTTTTTCAAGTAAATAATCTGTTAAAAAAATTCAAATTAAATTAAGTATATAATCCAAAAAATTGGCAGTGTAAAATTATGAATTAATTATATTATGTAAATCTTTTGCCCCGGGAAATCTGGAAAACCAATTCAAAAATGTAACAGTTCATTGTTTCTATCAAAAATACTTAACTTTGAAGTGTCCAAGAGACCATGACCGCTTATTATAAATAATAGTATATTTACGTCGAATTGCAAAACAATAAAATCCAGCAAAGGAGCCAGAAGTTATGTTACTAACATCATTCAGCCATCGACTGATTGCCTATCTATTTCTGCGAGCATTTCGTATCAATTTTGTTTGACGTTTTCATACATTCTTATGGGAAATTTAGTGCGTAATTTTGGGTTATTTGAATTCGTATGTATCGTACCTATTATATTTATGAAATATATATAACAAGTATTGAAACTTTGCCTGATAATTTTAAAAAGAACTATGTTCTTGATATACTGATTGAAATTTTTTATTTTACCTTAGCATAATGTAATTTTTTATTACAACTTAAAAGTTAGATATTACAAAATACAACTATTTCGCGATTCTTCTGAAATTAGATGACTCATAACTATATTAGTAGATTTTTTTCTTAAATGAAACACTACCTTAAAGATAATGGGAATATTTTTCTATAGATATAATGTCTCATATAATATCTCATGTCTCAATAATATCTCATATAAATCTCTATAGATATAATATCTCTAATTACGTCTGTATTGGCATAATTTGCGCGACGGCCCATTTAAACTGCTCGAATACCAAATATGCCTAATATATATTTTAGGTTTAGCTCATATCTTTTCCCTGAAAAAAATAAAATTCATGTGCTTTCGCACATTATTATCACGCATTATAATGCCACAGGTTATTCTTTCAATTATGCTCATTTTATTAGACACACTAAGTAACATATTCTTAACATGATTTGTTATCAATATTATTAATTACAGTGTTTTTTGTACCTTATTACCTAAAATGTCTTATTTTTATCGAGTAATATAAATATATACAGTATGCTGAGATAAATATCAATGTGTTGTGACTATTGTACAGCGTTAAGCGACGGATGTTGAAAAAGAAAATGTAAAAGTTTGTTAAAGGATCATGATATACCGGGATTGAAAACTATAATATTTCATTATTACTGTTGGTTTTACCTCAGTTTGAAATCTGTATTAAATGGTAAGTTCTGTTCAACGGTTTATTATTTTTTAAATTATTTTGTAGACAATTAAAATGGACTTAACATAGTTTTTTTACCTACATTTTATTTTACAGTTTCGTGCCATCTGCTCTATAAGAATCAAAACCGATTATTAATTTCTGGCATATAATTCATCGTGAAAATTAAAATTTATCGTAAAAGTTAATAAAAACATAATTAATTTCGAAATTGATTTTTTTTATGAAAAACTTTGTAATGATTTTGTTACATCGCAGAACTCGAGTAACGAATTTACTTAAAAAATATCACATGAAAGTTACAAAATGTTTGCCCGTTTAACATAAATATTATAAGATGGTGACGATGATCGTTATATCATATATCCCTACCCATCATGCTTGGAGTAAACCGAACCAATTCATAAATATGATAAATTGGAAATTAATTCATGCATTATTGAAGAAAAATTGGTGAGTTTTGGGTCACCGCAATAACGGTCTGTTAATAAAAGTCATCTTTTTAACATCACTTTTAAAATATTTATCGACCGGAGTGGCACGAAAAATCAGTGTGACATTTTTCACATCATCTGATGAAATATATTAATGTGATCCATAGATAATGATGAACTTTTTCTCCTTCAAAAAATATAGCTACAGAAATTATTAGTTTTAACTTGATGCATGTCATGTGCCAAAAAACTTTTTGATGGTGTATACGAATATATTATAGTGTGCATTTGCACATTATAATTTACTATTCATTTTTAGCTTTTCATATAATTCTAAATTTATAATAAATAAAGTCATCTTTCAACTACAGCGATTCGATTTAAATCACATATTTTTATTTGGGATACTCATTGGAAGAAAATCGTTTATTTTAGATACAAAATACTATATGCTAAAGTCTTGCTGTAATGCAGTTTATATTCGGGTTAACAATTCATTCAGTTTTAAGGACAATGGACTAAATGATAAATGGTGCGATATTTTACGCTCTGCAAATTTACGGTACGAGCCCCTCGCTCGTTTGTAGCAAGTTTATCCGTTCTCGCCGTTGATATTTTCCTTTTTTTACATTTAAAAAAAAATGAATGGAGAAAACCCTTTAAAACTTTTCCAGTTTTTTCACAGAAAACAAGAAGTAATTATAAAGGAAAGAAACGACAAAGATATTTTTCGGCTTAATCGATAAATTTCAGTTCAATGTCGAAAATGCTGATTAGAAAATGTTAAGCATCTACGGCAAATTATCAAATGTTCCCGAAAAAAATCACTGCCAAAGTTGCAATTTCAATGGAAAAAAATCACACTTTGTTACTCATACATGCTTCGAGTATACCGATATGTTAAATAAACGTTTTCCCATAATTAAAAAAAACCAAGAAGACGTTAAGAAATTTATAAAACCTTTTCAATATCAAGAACATTATTGCGAAATTTTCCGACGCTAAAGTGTTGCATTTCTTTATTATTTATTTTGGTCATTACATATTTCATAGGAGCGGAGCTGCAGTTTGGCTTGAAACGCCAACATGTGAATATTACCTTTATTGTCGTTTAATGTTTTTTTAGTTAAATTCTTATAATATCTCCTCATTTTTGTGTGGATGTTGTGTATTACTTATACTATCTCCTCATTTTTGTGTGGATGTTGTGTATTACTTATACTATCTCCTCATTTTTGTGTGGATGTTGTGTATTACTTATACTATCTCCTGATTTTTGTGTGAATGTTGTGTATTACTTATACTATCTCCTCATTTTTGTGTGGATGTTGTGTATTACTTATACTGTCTCCTCATTTTTGTGTGGATGTTGTGTATTACTTATACTATCTCCTCATTTTTGTGTGGATGTTGTGTATTAGTTTATATTTGTCGATTTTTTATGTTGAAATGCCTTGAAGTAATTTTACTAATGCTAGAAACCATTTTACGAACGCTTTTACAATTTATTCAGAACTAACTTGATAACTTACTCGACGCCATTCGGCTTAATAGATTAAGTGGTATATGGTACCAGCATGATAGAGCACCTGCACACTCTTCGGCTGCCGTATGTGAGGCTAACCAAGCAGAATTTTATGGTCGGTGGATTGGTCGATATGCACGACGCCCGTGGCCTGCTAGGTTTCCAGATTTAACGCCAACAGACATTTTTCTGTGGGGCTACCGCTATTTCGTTCCAAACCGAATATGATAATAAATTTGAAATGCGTAATCGCACAGTAATGACGTTCGACATGCTGAAGTCGGAACGTAGAATCATTTAGCAGAGACTTCATAAATCCACAATTAGGCAAGCGCGCAATCGTTTATTAGTGCAAGGCCAAAACTTTGAACAATTTCTACAGTGAAATATCTGCAAACATAACAAAATACACTGACCCTGTTTTCATCTGAGCATTGACGGAAGTATCTATTATTTATTTATTTCAATATTTGTGTATTTAGTGCATTCTTTATGGTGGTTAATTTATTTGTAGATTTATTTCTCAGCTAATTTTTGTCATAAATTATAACGTATGTATCAGATACGTGACGATAATAGTAATAAAAATTAACTTGTCCACATAAACTAACATAATTGAATAATAATAAACTGTATATTATAAATGAAACATTTCTAATGTTTAAATATTTATATTTTCGAAAGCATTAAAATTTTTCCTGTGGTTTCTCTGTGATTCCTCAAATTTTTCACTAAAGTTAGACTCAGTTTGATGCAGAATATCATCCGTCTGAATAATAGACGCGATCTTGGTTTGACCCTGTAAATATATATGTATATATATATATATATATATATATATATATATATAATATAGCCGATATTGTACTAAAAAGTTAGTAAGGATAAGGACGAGAGATAAAAGCATTTGCTAGAGATGTATGTATGAATTTTAAATCATAATTTTCAGTCAAAACAAAGTATTAGTTTTTATAATCAAATCGCCATCGCATTTATAAAACGTTTTAAAACGAAAGCGCAAAGACGTTGCCGACCAAAAGTAAAACAAAACTAAATCATAATGAGCCTAAAAAAATCTGTAATTATACGAGTAGAACTTACCCTACGAGGGTTTCATACGCATTTAGACATTTATGAATATTCAGGGGTACATTGTATTTCTGTCAACATCTTTGCAAATATTAATGTTTCGCAACTAAGTATATTGTCTGCTATATTTTTCGTAAGCTTAAAAATATTGCGTATAATAAATAATATTATAACCACGTTTATAAACATATAGAGCAACTTTTACATACTTATAAAATTATACCATTTAAAACAACAAAAAATTATATTTATTTGAATGGATTTTCCAAGAACTTTTTACGGATCCTATAACAGGTCTTATGTTGGTCATCCTTTTAATTTCGTTGTACATACTGAATTATTTACAGTAATTAAAAAATAGCACCAACTAAATAGTGGTGCTCGTAACTCCAACAAAAATGAGCACTTTAAAGCCAAACATCTCGCGAAGGGGGCCTCGTTTTAAAAAAAGTATTTGGAAGACATGATTCCAATATTTGAAAGACTTGTTCAACGATACTCTACAAAATGATGTAAGAGGGAAAACAAATCCCCCACTTTACATTTTTATATAGGAGTAATACACTCAAACACTTTTTTAACGATCTTATTACATTAGTTAATGCCTACACCATTATAAATAAGTATAACCATGAAAAATTTTAATTATGTAACTCTAGTAGCTTGCAAGTAAAATGGCCGCAACCTATGGACCAACATGTATAAATAGCAAAACTATAAGGGTTCCTGGTTTGGCTTCGAAAGGAAAAATAAAATTGTAAAATGAAGCCAAATACGATAGTTCTAATATAAAAACGACAATTTCTCTTTTTACTATAATAAAAAGTTTGGTCTGCGATATTCAGATTTATTTGAATGATAAAGTGCCAAAATATAAAACAAGTTAATATCGAATTTATACAACCAGAGAAGTACTATTTTTCCTAGAACCACAACTGTTGTTACGTAACATATACCTTTAACTTCGTAAAAACCTTATCTTAAAGCCGTATAAACTTTGTCTCTGTTTCTTGCTAACGACTTTCTGATTTTTGGTTTATTTCTTTATCGATATACTAAACATAACATGTATAACTTCTTATATATTTCGGAAGCAACCTGAAGATTTTGATAATTTTGCAATGAGTGAGTAAGTACATAATCTATGAAACTGACGATTTTTATATAATTTAAAAATATGGAACACGTTGTACTCTGACATTCTACTCTCGGCCCAATGAAAATCAGACTTCCATCCTTTGCTTTACTTCAAATACGAGGATATTAAAATAGTTGCGAAGCATCTAGAGTAAAGGGCACTGTATTCAGTAGATCGACTGAAAACTTTGTAGTACACTCCCGTGCACCCATATAAATGACACGAATCTGCGCAAAGAAATCTGATACGTTTTTAGTCAGAGTTCCATTGCAGTTGAAGCGTACGCCCCTCGGGGTGGGATGTATATTTTTCCATATCCCTATGGGATGGTAACAATTAATCTTGCATGTTTTAATTATTGACTTATCGCAAAGTTTTAATAAAATTGTTTTAGAATAAATTTCATTCATTTACGTCTCGAAACCAGCGTGCCACGCTTAATTTGTTTCACAAAAAATGTTGATCATCAAAAATTTATTTCTTTGAAAGCACGAACGACATTGCAATTAAAATGATTCGAATACTTATTTTAGACAGTGCGCTGACATCTTTGGCTGATGCAATAGTAACGTAAGCTGGAGGTATGGAAATCTGCGTAGCAACGCGTAACGATTTATTCTAGCTGCAGCTTTCATTGTTGCGAGCACGAAGTTTGAGATTATATTGGTTACACTTTATCAAACAGATTAAAAAACTCAATAATTAATACTTATTTAGATGCAAATATCCAATTTAAATGAAGAAGTTAAGTTAAGCCAAAGTGAAGAAGTTATACGCCATGTGACCATACTGACCTTTTCAACGTCTTCAAACTAGCGACCGTTTCCAGCATAGCTTCGTCAGATATTAACGGTCAAAATGATCGTTTTAAATATATTTGTTTATTTAATACCATCATGCTCCTCATAGTTGCAACTGAAAATGTCTGTACAGTCACAGACACTTTTGAGCTCGTTAACATTAAATTCTCGAAAGATTGTAAAAAAAACCTTTAACAAATTCAGTTTTTTGTTAATAATTATTAATTGGCTTGGAATTTTTAACCAATAAGGTCAAATTGTGAAAAAAATCAGTTAACAAGAATATTTAATCGTGTTACATGCACTTACTTTTTATTCGGTCTCATTTCGCAGTCATGATCAATTGAATAAGCACAATTTCCAAACCGCTTTATAAGTTTATAATTTATCAATAAAAGTAAACATTTGAAGGTTCAAGTAATGGAAAATATTTTGAATTAAATGTTTACGTTTCTCAGGGTGACGATAAAATATTTACTTGAACTTTTCAGTACTTTTCATGCAGACCATTTAAGATCACCCTGGAAAACGTAGAGTTGTGCTTAAAATATTTATTTGTGCTGATGTAGATTTTTTAAAAATAAATAATAAAAACGTTTTTATTTCAATTTTAACATTTCATAACACATAAAATAAGAATGAAAAATGAGATTCCAAATCAGGCTTTCGTCACGTAGGCTTGTACTCGTTATCACGTACCTATGGGGCTGTACTTTTAATTTGCGTGTTTGTGTATATGTACACACCATACGTGTATAAATATAAATATATATATATATATATATATATATATATATATATACATACATACATATGGCATGCTTTTAGGCGGAGATCTGACCGCTCGGAAGACTGTGTTGTCAATAAAAAGAAGAAAAATAAAATGTATGTATGTAAATTTAGACATGAAAACTCAGCGTATCATCTGTGCCAGAGCTAAAGTATGGCTTGATTGTGTGATAATAAATTAAGCAATTTTGATCTTTTTATGACAAATGATTATATATTATTGATATTTTTATTCTATTTCGGAATACATAATAAAGTTATTCGGAATATAAAATAGGTAAAATGATAACATGCATATAGGAGGCGTTATTCAGCCATATTCAATAAATATAAAGTTTAAAATTAAATTAAAAAAAATTATCGTTCTTAATAATAAAAATATACAATTAACCATTTAAATACCTTAGTTTGAAAACACATTTGTGTTGTTCTGTTATATTGATTTTAAATAAAACCCCAATACATGAAATAATATATAGATTCAATCCTAGTGTCATGAATAATTTAAAAAAGTCCTAAGATAGGCTAATATATACTAATCTAAAAGTGGTAAATATCATTACAATATGGATACTGTCTAACAGCCTTACAATAAAATATGAAAAACAAAGAATCAACACAATTAATTGCATTAATCCATTTTGTTCGCTTGCATTAATCCATTTTGTTCGCTATAAGCAAACGTTAGACCTAATCTGGGTTCCATCGAAGGCTTATAACATAACAATAGCACCGGACGCCATCTTTGCTCCCTGGATGTGAAGGCAAGGAATTCAAGTTTTACATCTTATATACATGGCCCTGTCTATTGGATATATTCACGGTAATGACTCTATATGTAGGAAATAAAAGCGTTAAGACTAACTTACCTTATGTGAACATAAAGTGACAAAGATATGTAGTAGGTACATGATTTTCGTATCTTTACGGTAGTAAGAATACTTTGTAATAGTAAGTATATACTGCCTTTGACATAGAATATGGGAAGCTCTTTTTCTTTCATATATGAGTCATTTATTTATATGACATTAGAAATTAGTGCAAGTTTAATTAAAAAGTTTAAAAGTAGGCAAGCACATTTTTTTTTAATTTAGCAATTTAAACAATGTTACGTGTTAATGAAATTACACATCAATTTAGATCTCCCTTTTTTAATTAAAACGCCTCATATTAAACCATTGTTTGTAGGTAAAATGTTTATAGGTAAATTCCGATTAGAACAAGTAGAATAACTAGGTTATTGGTAATTCACCTGTTCTAGACGGAAATTAATCTACTTTGAGCGTCTCTTCATCGGCCAAATGATACCTCAAAGTTCACATTTTATTAATAGTTGAATACAAATAGAGAAACAATGGCGGTATCGTAACTCTTTAAATTCTACAATAGAAAATTTTTTAAAAAATTGTTCGTATTTCGGAATGCTCCAGACATTATTACAGAGAAAGATAGTTTTACTGCGTAGGCATTTTTCTTAGATGTTTTCTAAAGCAAAGGGCCAGATATCAACGTACAGTAAATTTCCAGAATATGCCAGATATCAACGCACTGTGATATGCCAGACATCAACATACAATAAAATTTTTAAATTACCTAAATAAGTAGGTTTTTCAGCGTTTCCTACTTTCATAGTGTTTAAAGGAAACATGCGTTTTAGGCGCTGATTTTTATTTCAGATTATTTTTATTTATTAACATATCATATCCAGTCAACTATTATGGTATTTAAGTGATCTTCGCCTAATTTTTGTCATATCAAGGTTAGTAGGTACGTGATTAACTTGAACAATTTACCTATAGACAATGGTTTGATATGAGGCGTTATCATTACTGCTCAAATTTTTTGTCTAACTGGAATCGTACGAAAGAACATATTTTGTCTTACGTTTAGGTTATAATTTTTACTGTCAAAGCCTTCAGGTGATTTTATAATGTTAATTTTATGGGCATACATAAATGCTATTAACTTTCCTGTAATAGTTAAGCTTAAATTATGATAATTGATTATAATATCAGAATTGGATCTGGAAAATGATTTACAATCATTAGGCCTAAAATTGTGCTATTATATTAATATCGTGCCCATATGGATGATGATAGCCCAATAATATATGACATTGTAGTTACTACCATGGTAGGTACTATTATTGTTCAAATCCTACCATTATACATAAAAATATACCTAAAAATACGCCTGAAAGAATATCATTAAAACTTACGAGATCGACCAAATACTAAACATCAATTATGAACTAAGTATTCCTCGTCAACATTTGCTATTAAAACTACTAGAATTGAACGAACAGTTCTAATTGGATCTTTCTGTATGTTAACTACAGCCTCTTATCATAAGCATTTTTAATCGAAATATTATTGTATATTTTTCCTTCTGACATATTTGTGAGAATACACACATTAAAAGAAGTGACAATTTTTCTACGTTATCTTAAGATTAATTTAGTATTAGGTTTAGAATAATTATGAGATCACGCTGCTTAAAAATTACACTTCAGAAAATCAGTAGGAGACGGAGAATAAAAAAAAAAAAAATAACAGTTTAAACTCTTTCTGAATGTGACTTATTATGTACTCTTCAATGAATTTAATGTGTTATTAAATTGATATATACTGAATCTAATGCCCAATATTTTTTTATTATAAAGATTAATTAGACCACACATATTAGTGTCTAATAACCATTAGGCGCATTACTTCTCTTCTGGATGAGTTTTGCAGAAATCAATTTTGAGCCTGTACGACTATTGTGTGGATATGCTTCACGCACACACGCCGCATTTGTATTTGTTACTTAAAACGTTGTTCACATCTTAGCCTATTTATCTGATGCAAAGTTATACATCAGATTTCAAATATATCTGTTTATCATTATGACAACGAAAATAAATCAATCTGATTCTCCCACTCTCAATAAATAAAGGAAAAACTTTGAATTTAGAAATGAGGCATAACATTATTAAATATTTTTTTAAGAAATAATAAAATTCAAAGCTTATTACACTTGACGATCATTTACACATTTAAATCAAATTATGACCCAGGGTGAGTTTTTTTGACCCTGTTATGATTTTAATAGAACCGTTGAGTGAAATTTCCGAGAAAATATTAAAAGGTGTTTGGAATATGCTTAGCACGATCTTTTGTTTTCTGATATCCAACACTGCTGTTAAAAGTTAGAAGATCGTGTCACTTTAACCAGCCAAATAAATTTGGAAGTCGATAGAAGTGACCTTATCGAACTTTTGCAATCGCATTACGACGAACTATTACTGGATGACCTTTTTGAAATGTAATACCAAAATGTGATCGAAGATGAAATTTAGAGATGATGCCATGAGAAAAATTTGTGACCATGAAAAATAAATGTTAGATTTTTAATGAAAAGAGAATTCAAGTGTCAGATAAAATTGGTTCCAATTATGGGCTCATGAGTACCTCAAGACAAAACATACAACAGTCAATTATCGTAACGTGGAAATCTTAGGAGACACAAAAAAATCTTCGTATCACCAAACAATTCTCTTTGATTTCATGAAACTATCGATTTCAAATATATAATATATATGCAAACACCTTATGCCATTCTTTTGTTTCTTTAAGCATTGCTCAATATTATTACAAAAAGTTTAGAAATTATTTTTTCGTAAATACTTTTCAATAAATTTATTACATATGTACTCCGATGTCTTTTCTTAATAAAAAAATAGCCAACTAAGAATTTATATTACTATATTAGATAAATTTCGACTTATGGTATGATGCAGGGTCCTAGCTATTAGGTAAGTCCGGAAAAATAATTTATACTAGTGGTCGCCCCTGATAGAAATTTGACCGTAATTCATTAAATTTTTCAATTTGAACGTTATTGGGGTTATTTTGTCAAAGAGTATACGTCTATAATCATTGCATATATATATATATATATATATATATATATATATATATATATATATATATATATATATATATACATATATATTTTTTTTTTCATTCTGTTTTGTTACGTTAGCTAAGAGTGGGTACAAATACCTTATTAGCGTGTGTTGTTGGTCTTAATTCCCTGCCTTAATTTTTTACCACCGTGGTTCGGATTGCTAATATGGCGGCCCAAAATATATTTTTTGACTAATTTTAATTTAAGTTACTAAAATATAACTTATTTGCTTTATATTAAAATATAATTAATTTTTGGTTTGCTTATAACGAATTAAAGTTTTCAATTCCAAATATATTTATGATAAAAAAGAAATAATTTGGCTGAAAACCGTATTATAATTAAGAAAATGTTTGTTCGTCATCGTTTTCATTTTCACTTTGCTCTCCACATTTGAAAAGACTTACCTGTGGTGATAAGGTCTTAAATTGTTTTCTCGTCTTTTCTCGTATTTTTTATGTGTACAAATCTAGAGTCTCAGAGCACTATTTTTCAAATAGTTCCCTGTTAATTTCAATCCACTACATACAGTTTTTAAAATAATTTCTAAATGTTTCATTAATTATTCATCCATACCAATGATGCTTGTAGCCAATGATGAATTTTCTAAAAACCTTCGTACTGTGTTCTAAACCTAGTTTCGGCTCGAGTAATGATGGTTCACTACTGGAGCCGAAACTAGGTTTTGACATAATCTACTAAAAGCCTCATTTTATCTCGGAATCGATTTTGGACATACTTTTTTCTAATATTGACAGCTCACCTGAATGATATATGTGAAATACATTCAAAACGTTTAATCCAGTCATGAAACCTCGATAGTTCATCGTCATTGCAGTTCGTTGCAGACTCTCAGGAACAAGGCTTACATTGCTTATTTCCATTGGAGTTGTTCCGCAAATATGACAGCTCTATGATGTTTGATTTAATAAAATGCTAGACACTTTTCAGTTAATTACGGTTAGAAAAAATTCTGTTTTATTGATATTTTGCATCTTTCTGGTTCTAAAACTGTGGGAGATAATTTTTCTATTTGACATTTTACAGTTTTAATTTCTTTTCTAATCAATTTTAGTGTCTCTCTCTTTAAAAGTACTTTTTTTGGTTGCCAATATTTCGTCGGTGAAGGTCGATTATTATGCCATAAAATATTTTTTTCTCTTGATTTTCACTACTGCCAACTACGAAAATAATTGTCATTTTCAGTAGCACTAATGAAACTACAAAAACGTAGCAATCATAATATTCTTTTTTAAATACAGAGGAGAAACATTGATTGTACTAACTCTGACCCAATGCTCATACACAAGCCCATTTGCGAACTAAATGAAGGATTGGAGGAGTGTTTACACATGTGGTTGCTTCTTTCAACACTTCGTACTGTACAATGATCAGTCGTTTGATATTACCAAAAAATGTCAGTTTTGTATGTTTTTCTTATATAACGTATTGATATATACTGATCTTTTGAAAAAAATTTTCTGCAAAAAAGCTAAGGCCTCGTCATAATCCATTTTGATGGAAATATTATTTGGGACCGAACTCATTTTGGGCGAATAGTTCGACACTTGTTTCCGGATATGCGTAGTACCGCACCTTCCTGCCGCTTGCAGACCCGCTTGAACTGCGAGAACAATTTCAAAAATATTGCTATTGTTTCACAAGTTTTTCGCTCTTCGTTTTTGACACTTTTTGCTGCTGTCCTTAAACATTTGCGAATTCAAATACTGATTGAGCTACTTGTTTGAAATTCGTGAATAAAGCTAAAATTTGATCCTATATCAAACACCAATTTTTATTTAACCACTCATTATTTTTAGATAAGAATCAATTCAGAATGATACTTGATCCTGGGTAATTTTATCTTTATAAAGTTCATCACTTTTAGACTTTTTGATTGTACTCGTTTTGTTAAATGTTCATCTCAGTTATCATGACAAAATTTATTATTAATATAATTATATACACAATTCAATATTTTTGAGATGTTTTCACATTCCGCCGAACGTTAATTAACACTTTTAGCGTTACACCGCCCTCCAACGCTTAAATGTCAACGAAAAAAAGGTGGTGATAATATATACATAAATGAACTTATATATGAATAATCTGAACAATTATGGTGATTTTAATGGACTTTTGAGGCTTTTGCTTTTGCTGGCCTTAAACTTTTAAAAAAGAATGTTAATTTTAATTATTTATCACTCTATCTAAAAAAAATAGTTTAAATTATGGTTTCGCATAAATAAGAATTGAATTATATTGAATATTAAATACATAACAGGAGCTAAGGTTGCCATAGTTTGCAACTGCGTAGGTGTTAAAATTCACACGTAAATAACCCCTTAGCGAGGACTGCAAGCCACAGCGAGACACCAGAGCTGTCGGAATAAACAATAGATTTATACATGCTTTGATGCGCTATAACGAACTATTTACAAAAAATATTATAGCCCTTTACTGCAAAATATTTAGTTTGTGTTTAACGTAACTCGAATTTTAATACGGCGTTATCAAATTTATGCCCTCGGGGCTACCAGACCAATCAGAACGTCTGTGCGCCGTGGTTAAAAAGTTTATTACTAGATTAACGTAATATTTTTTTTATTTTTTATATATATTTTGGAAATTGTAAATGAAAGTATACAACTCTAGTGATAAATACTATTACACCCGATTTCACCAAGTAATACATGTACAAAAAAAGAATTTTTTCTCGAATAATTTTATTATTTTATTTCCACAATATTACACCAGAAAATATTTTATTTTCACTAAAATTACTTTTTCAGAATTTTATGCAAATTTAATCAAAGAAAGTTGTAAAATAAAAAGGTAATTAGTTTTCGTGTAGCCATTTTCTCTCCGTGCGCGACTAAGGACATATCTATTCCATACGTCTTCTTTACTATGCTTATACATTTTCTTCGAATATTTGTGTAAAGTTTCGACACGTATGACAAAATATATATCTGTTATAAATTTATTCTAGTAGTCATTTACAAAAGATGTTAGTTTTTTACATTTCATAGTCCCCGAAATATTGTGAAATAGTTGAAAATCGAGTAAAAAATTATTCATCCCCAAATCTGACCATTTTTTTATATTTCTTTATGAACTGGTAAGTAAAAGGATTATTCCATAATTTAGAAAATTACAAAACCTTGTCGAATTGGTATAGCTATAGCTAGTTATTGAAGTAATTTTTGCAATTAATTCATAATTAAATATTGACGGTGCAAATGTGACGAATTACATTTGTTCAGAACCCCCTACGTAAATTCGCTAATTAGTGCGCGGACTATAGACTGGTTAAAAATAAGTGCAAAGTTTTCTCTTCACGTGTCAATGTAGAGACACATATAAATTTTAACCATCTGCCCTTCTTCTGTATATAAATGTTTAATTATACCAAATCTAACACTGATGTGTGCGCAATATGCTTAAAAATGGGTGCAAAGTTTTCTCTTTACGTATTAATGTATAGACACATATAAATTTTAACCATCTGCCCTCCTTCCGTATATAAACTTTAACTATGCCAAATCTATCACTGCTGTGCGCGCAATGTGCTTAAAAATGGGTGCAAAGTTTTCTCTTTACGTATTAATGTATAGACACATATAAATTTTAACCATCTGCCCTCCTTCTGTATATAAACTTTAACTATGCCAAATCTATCACTGCTGTGCGCGCAATGTGCTTAAAATTGGGTGCAAAGTTTTCTCTTTACGTATTAATTATAGACACATATCAATTTTAACCATCTTCCCTCCTTCCGTATATAAACTTTAACTATGCCAAATCTATCACTGCCGTGCATGCAATATACTTAAAAATGGGTGCAAAGTTTTCTCTTTACATATTAATGTATAGACACATAAATTTTAACCATCTGCCCTCCTTCCGTATATAATCTTTAACTATGCCAAAGCTATCACTGCCGTGCATGCAATGTACTCAAAAATGGGTGCAAAGTTTTCTCTTTACGTATTAATGTATAGACACATATAAATTTTAACCATCTGCCCTCCTTCTGTATATAAACTTTAACTATGCCAAATCTATCACTGCTGTGCGCGCAATGTGCTTAAAATTGGGTGCAAAGTTTTCTCTTTACGTATTAATGTATAGACACATATAAATTTTAACCATCTTCCCTCCTTCCGTATATAAACTTTAACTATGCCAAATCTATCACTGTCGTGCATGCAATATACTTAAAAATGGGTGCAAAGTTTTCTCTTTACATATTAATGTATAGACACATAAATTTTAACCATCTGCCCTCCTTCCGTATATAATCTTTAACTATGCCAAATCTGTCACTGCCGTGCATGCAATATACTTAAAAATGGGTGCAAAGTTTTCTCTTTACGTATTAATGTATAGACACCTATAAATTTTAACCATCTGCCCTCCTTCTGTATATAAACTTTAACTATGCCAAATCTATCACTGCTGTGCGCGTAATGTGCTTAAAATTGGGTGCAAAGTTTTCTCTTTACGTATTAATGTATAGACACATATCAATTTTAACCATCTGCCCTTCTTCCGTATATAATCTTTAACTATGCCAAATCTATCACTGCCGTGCATGCAATATACTTAAAAATGGGTGCAAAGTTTTCTCTTTACGTATTAATGTATAGACACATATAAATTTTAACCATCTGCCCTCCTTCCGTATATAAACTTTAACTATGCCAAATCTATCACTGCCGTGCATGCAATATACTTAAAAATGGGTGCAAAGTTTTCTCTTTACATATTAATGTATAGACACATAAATTTTAACCATCTGCCCTCCTTCCGTATATAATCTTTAACTATGCCAAATCTATCACTGCCGTGCATGCAATATACTTAAAAATGGGTGCAAAGTTTTCTCTTTACGTATTAATGTATAGACACATATAAATTTTAACCATCTGCCCTCCTTCTGTATATAAACTTTAACTATGCCAAATCTATCACTGCTGTGCGCGCAATGTGGTTAAAATTGGGTGCAAAGTTTTCTCTTTACGTATTAATGTATAGACACATATAAATTTTAACCATCTTCCCTCCTTCCGTATATAAACTTTAACTATGCCAAATCTATCACTGTCGTGCATGCAATATACTTAAAAATGGGTGCAAAGTTTTCTCTTTACATATTAATGTATAGACACATAAATTTTAACCATCTGCCCTCCTTCCGTATATAATCTTTAACTATGCCAAATCTATCACTGCCGTGCATGCAATATACTTAAAAATGGGTGCAAAGTTTTCTCTTTACGTATTAATGTATAGACACCTATAAATTTTAACCATCTGCCCTCCTTCTGTATATAAACTTTAACTATGCCAAATCTATCACTGCTGTGCGAGCAATGTGCTTAAAATTGGGTGCAAAGTTTTCTCTTTACGTATTAATGTATAGACACATATCAATTTTAACCATCTGCCCTTCTTCCGTATATAATCTTTAACTATGCCAAATCTATCACTGCCGTGCTTGCAATATACTTAAAAATGGGTGCAAAGTTTTCTCTTTACGTATTAATGTATAGACACGTATAAATTTTAACCATCTGCCCTCCTTCCGTATATAAACTTTAACTATGCCAAATCTATCACTGCCGTGCATGCAATATACTTAAAAATGGGTGAAAAGTTTTCTCTTTACGTATTAATGTATAGACACATAAATTTTAACCATCTGCCCTCTTTCCGTATATAATCTTTAACTATGCCAAATCTATCACTGCCGTGCATGCAATATACTTAAAAATGGGTGCAAAGTTTTCTCTTTACGTATTAATGTATAGACACGTATAAATTTTAACCATCTGCCCTCCTTCCGTATATAAACTTTAACTATGCCAAATCTATCACTGCCGTGCATGCAATATACTTAAAAATGGGTGAAACGTTTTCTCTTTACGTATTAATGTATAGACACATAAATTTTAACCATCTGCCCTCTTTCCGTATATAATCTTTAACTATGCCAAATCTATCACTGCCGTGCATGCAATATACTTAAAAATGGGTGCAAAGTTTTCTCTTTACGTATTAATGTATAGACACATATAAATTTTAACCATCTTCCCTCCTTCCGTATATAAACTTTAACTATGCCAAATCTATCACTGCCGTGCATGCAATATACTTAAAAATGGGTGCAAAGTTTTCTCTTTACGTATTAATGTATAGACACATATAAATTTTAACCATCTGCCCTCCTTCTGTACATAAACTTTAACTATGCCAAATCTATCACTGCCGTGCATGCAATATACTTAAAAATGGGTGCAAAGTTTTCTGCACCCATTGCGGCAGCTTCAAAAAACCAATTATATTCATTAAATATTATGAGGTTACTAAAAAAAAACAAAAAAATTTTTACCTTTAACTAGATGGAAGATTATATTATTTTCAACAAGATGGGTCAATTATTTCATTAAATATTTTTTGCAAAGCTAAGTACCAAATCAAAAATATATTTTTTCTCCTCCCTCTTACACTGTTTTTCATTATTATATTTCATTGACAAAAAAAGCAATACTGGTTATTAAAAAATATTCTAAATTCGCTTTTTCAACAACGACTGTCATCTTTCTTACTTTAATGTTTTCTTGAAATACTGTTCATAGAATTCCTAAGAATTATTTGTTTACCTTCAATTATAGTGCTTTGCTTTAATCGCCATTTCCAAAAAAAATTAAATTAAATTTTTATAAAGTCCAAATCTATGAAGAGGCCATCATAAAGTATATATCGTACGCAACTTTCCTTCCACACTTACTGTGTACCAAATTTAAAATTCTAGCCGTTAACAAAAAATACCGACAAGAAGTGAAACCCAACTATATTCAATGAATCTTAATCAAAAAGTTATGATCGAAAGTGATGGGTATCTAAAACAATAGCAGCATTTAACTGCAAGTTTAATTACAATTGAAGTAATTGTGAATACAAGTATAATTACAATTGAAAAACTTAACTGCAAATTTAATTACAATTGAAGTAAACTAAGAACCGGCTTCATGTGTCTTTTTTAAAAATTACTTAACTTTTGCAGCTTAACGCGGTTTGCAAATAAGAAGGGATCAATATCAAGTCCGAATTGAAAGTCACTCTAAACATAGAAACAATTTCTATGTTTTAAATATTCTAGTATTAGTATTTTAACAGTACCCCTAATTTGTTACGTTACAAAAACCTGTGGTTGATATTATTGATACCGATAAACATTATTATACTGCTCGTAACGATAAAATTTTATATGTCTCTTTACATTATTTTTCGAACTAAAAACTATCAGTCAACATGAGACAAAATATATTTTCTTTATTTAAAAACCTAATCAGTTTAATGTAATGTTTATTTCATGTAAACTGCAGTAATAATAGAATAACTATTCGCATTTAATAAAAATATAGTTGGGAAAATAGAAATATTAAACTAACAGAATTTGCAATAAATACAGGTGATAATAAATTGTACTTATTTGTGGAATTTCCCGTGTCCCCAATTTTATTCGATTTACACAAAAATCGTTATATCCAATTTGCGCCGGAAATCTATAAATCTTTTTTTAAATGTTTAGCAGATTTTTCTACTTAAAAAAATTATTACAAAATTTTAGTTAGACTTGTTTCTCGTTTACACATTAATCAAATGAAATAAGTGTAGTAACTAAAGTTCTAACATTTAGGAATATTTTACATATTAAGCAAAAAAAAATTCAACCATTAGCTTTCTTTGTTCGTTCGAATTAGAAAACTTTCACTGTTTTTGTTAATATTTATTCCGATTGTATTTCAACGAAATTGTTGGAATTGAACTTAACAAGTATTTTGTCACCGTTCCTTGGGGACAATAAATATTGCCGGAAGGGGAAATGCTAAAGAACACAACACCTTGCACAATTTATATCCACAGGATTCTGTTCAGATTTTTCCCATTTCATATAACCATTTTATTTATTAATGTAAAGGTAACCCCGGTAGGTGTTCATATTTTAAAAACTCAATCTGCAGAAATATTTAATTTCACATCTTTACATAAGTTCCCACTTAGATAATACAATTAGGAACAATATTTTTCGTGTATCACATTATAACATTTTTATATTCCGTCTTTGGAGATTATAACGACTATAATTTATGGACATGTTTCAACGCCCTTAATATGACAATATATTATAATGTAATTTATGTCTGCTTTATTCATAATGATTACTTACACTCGTAATCAGAACCTTAGTTTTCTATCGCAATTTTATTTATAAAATTCTCTACGTGCCTACAAGATTAATTAATTTAAAAATATACAATATTTGTTATTCTAAAGTAAACTTTTTAAATTTATTTGTTATCTTCATTGTCGTATTCATCTATTGAGTACTAGTAAAGCAGCATCCAACCAAATGTATATCTTAATTGTAGTCCTTGCTTGTTTCTAGGCTTTGACATCCGAAGAGTCTGAACCAAACCCAATTCTTTCGGCAATGTCGTCCGTGCATCTTTCGAATTTTTAACTTCTAAACTAAATAAGATAAGAACTTGAAATTCGTACATCATGTGTAGTTTCTTGTGCAAAATAAGAAATAATTTTAAATTAACTTAAAATTACATGGATATTTTGAAGGGCTCCCACAAATGTAAAGGGAATGGGTCGAATTTTTTTCTGTGTATGCACATGGGAAATCGGTAAAATGACTAGAACTATGTTGTGGCGTTTTTATATTTCATATAGAGTACAAACTTGTTCTCAATTTATTTTTCACTGAAATAAAGTAATTTGATGGAGCATCACAATTTTTCTACTAAAAGTATTATAATCGTCGGAGGTTATAATTTTGCTGAAATATTTCATATATGCCATCTATAAATAGCAAATGTTAATTACCTACACAGCTTTTTCTTACATATGTTGAGATCATAAGTTTTTAACACAAATAAAATATATAGTTGAAAATCCAATATACTCACTTATATGGAATGATATTTAAATAAATTCAACGACGAATAATGTCATAAAAAAAAATCTATCTACATATCAAACGTGGCACTTTGGAAAAGAATTGTAAATTTTGAGGATAGATTAAAAGATAAGCTTTAAACTACTTTTTAATTCTTTACATCTTTGCTCTCCGAAGAGACTAAGATAGAGATAAGAATAGTCTAATAAACATATATATGTTGACATAATTATTGCTTAGAAAAATAAAAACTACCTCTGACTTGAAAGTAATTTAAACCTATTATTACAGCGTGAAATTTAATTTAAAGAATTAAATTAAAAAAAAGTGATGTCACCTCATTTAAATATTGTCTGCACTTAAATTTCTGACTGAGAAAATATTGCCTTTGTTGATGTTACTTTGCTAAGCAAACAACGAAAACGACAGTGAATGTGATACAATGTAATACTCCAAACAATTGTCTTTCCAGTTTAAATAGTTTTTTGTTTTACTTATTCAAAATGGAATATACTTCCAGGGGAAGCCTTTTAAAAACATACTTTGTGTCTTAGCCCTTGGCGGTATGAGGAAAAGAGGATAAATATTTATTTTCGTAAATTATTAAACAATAATATTATTTCGAGTATTTCTCAGAGTACCAGATTTTGGTGTTTTTGTGTCCTAACAAGCAAATGTTAAAATACGAATTTTTTGACATATTTTGAGTCCACGAAAAAGTATCATTAATAGCTAAATATATTATGTAATAGGAAATATAATGTCCCAGGTAAATTTGTAACTTATGTGGAAAATAGTGCATACACAGAAGTTACACATTTTTTTACACTGAGCTAAATATCAAGCTTTTGCCCATCGCTTTGACTAGTAAATATGTTAAAATTCCAAATAAATCACTGATAATTTGTTAACCTTCGGAGGCTACAATATGGAAAATATCACACGGAAAAACAAAATTATAATATAAACGCGCATGTTTGTTGTAACGAAGAAGATTCGCACCTTAGGCACTAATTCCTTTGGCATCCAGCTCGAGACTCTTTAGATCGACGTGTCCGCATGTCTTTGGAATGCAGTATTGGCAGATTGTTAAAATACCCCACTTATCCAACCCTCCAACTGATACCATTCTAGCAAGCCAATTTATTTTTGATCGTGTAGAAAAAATTTCTTTCCATAAATGTTTTATGAAAATTCTGAATATCCGTTCAGATTTCCTTTTAATACATGTTAAATAACATCTATAAGGATCCCAGCGATACAGTATTATACTGAATTTAGATTTTTTCAGTACCAAAAATTTTTATTTAACCCCCAATGAGTTACGAACCTGTGTGGCGTGACGAGAATAATTTGCTTTGATTGGACACCTATACAACTATGAGATAATGATTACAAAACATATATACGATTACAAAACATAGTAGGATTATAAACAAATAAAAAGGCTTTAACAAAAAATTCACATTTTTATAGTTAAGCAGGTTAGAAAGAAATATTTCAAATTATAATCCACAAGCAGCGGTTTAATTTTTAATCCTCACATTGTAATGGAAGTATGAAACTAGAAGTAAAAAAGTTTTCTTTTAAACTATAACATTACGCAATTTTTCATTACATAATGAAACATATATATATATATATATATATATATATATATATATATATATAAATATATAAATATATATATATATATATACATATATATATATACCTTCATAAATTTTCTCAAATGTCGTTGAACTTAATTTATAAGTTCGGTCCATTTTTCAAGTCGAATATAATGTATAAACAGTGTTTGGTAAATACGGTTAAATTTAATTTGAATTCATGTCATATTTTGATAATTTATTTATGAGTACGTTTTTCTTAATTAAATACTATATCAAATCTAAATCAAATTTTAAGTATTTTTCTGAGTTTTTCAAATTTTTGTCAGCACAGATGTTCAAAATAATAATAAATAATGCAATTGCCCACAATGTATCAGTAATGACTGCAGTTTCATGAATAAGTAAGCTTATTCTCAGGGATGTATTTAATTTTAATTACGTTTGTTCTCCTGGTAATATAAAACTTGACTTTTACCGTTGATGTATAAAAAGGAAATTTTGCTAGATAGTTGAGTACTCCAGAGTGAAACCATGTAGGTGTACGTAGATGAAAGTTAGTGATATAGACGATCTGATTGATTTTTACAATTTTTTCCACCAACTAGTTAGAAGACTTTGAATAATATTCGACAGAAAAGACTTGTAAAACGAAACAACACGAATGAATCCATAAATGTTTACGAAGAAAATTTGGTCATTACGCTAATATTTGAACCAGTATAGCCTATAAAATGCCTCGTTAACATAGTACTGTTTTCAGTTTATCATTCCTCATAAAATATAATGTAATTTTTTTATATTTATTCGCGAAGATTTTATTTCAATATTAAGCATTACTTATTAATTTTGTTTAAATTTAAATTTAACATTAATGATTGTTTTAACATTAAAATTGTTAATAATAAAGTCGTTAATATGCCTTTTTTGATATTTTCAACATGTTTTTAAGCTAGCATTTTTTGGAATGCGCTGACTTAAAAGCAGAGTTAAAAACAAATCTTTTAAGCAAAATTTTAAGAATAGGAAAATGAAAGAGTAGCAAGAAATTAGTGTTCAAAAATATTGACTAATTTCGAAATTTGTTTGTGTCCTTTTACTTTTTTTCTTATGTCAGTGGCATTATTTCACTTTTTCGTGGGTATATAGTACATTAAAAAAATTGTTCCTTATAAATATTACATTAACTATTCGTATTACTAGACTATAACTACGAGAAAAGTCGTTCCAACGCTCCGGCGTTCTAGCTTTAATACGTAATACGTAGACCGTTATATTCACCAGAATATAATAAGGGTATACAGAAGCACTCACGTATTCCGAAGTATTTATATTTGTTTAATTTGTACGTACTATTTAAACGTTTACTGATTTAATGTAGACAAGATGTTACGTAAATAATTTAATTACTAATTGGGTTAATTTAATTGGGTTACGTTCGCACGGAAGGTTAATTCGGTATTTTATTGAGTACTTAAAATAAATTATGCTGCAGGTTACATGATATTAACTTAATTGAGTTGTATTTTTATGGGAACAGCTTTTTATTTGTATTGTTTCTCAACCTATAATGAGTCTGCTCATATTTTAGGATATATTTTATTATAATTAACAGGCTTATTTAACTTTCTCGATAAATACTACAGCAGAGATGTGTATAATAAAATATTATATGTTAATTAAATAGTTTAGAGAAATTGCTTTTCCTAATAGAAAGAAGGTCCCAATTAATATATCATCAACATGGCCGTAAGTATTCAAGCGAAGTATCTCTGCGAGTATCTCTGAAATATTTATGAACTGAAAACAAATTAAAAAATATTTCAGTTTTATATCTGTAAAATTTTATAGGTAATACATAACTGTGATTGCCGTATTATAGAATTTTTAGAAACTGATATTTAATTTTGTATGTGTTGATATATTAATTAAATAATTAAAAACTAATCTTTCTTGGGGTATTAATTTATTATTGAAATCATAGTTAAACCCGTGCTATAAAAAATATTGTTTGAGTCCGTCATTAAAATACTGCGGTTTAGTGTTTGAAGTAATTTAATTATATTTTCCAGGTATCCCACGCGTCTTTAAAGTAGTCATTTTTATAAAAAAAGTCATTTGAAAAGCTTGTAATTTTTTTATTTTCTTATCTTGGGGGCATTTCAAAATGACTCTTCTTCCAAACCGTCGCCTTGTCAATTATCAATATTAAAATACATCGCACGCTTTGCACATATTTTTATTAGTCGATAACTATAATTCCTTCCATATGTTAAAACCTATTTAATAAAAATTTTTAAAAAATTTAAAATTGGACCAACCATTTGAAGATCTTTGTTAATTAAACTTTTAATTCATATTCAAAATTTCAAAACTTTTCCATATCGTATTCTCAATTTCTATTCTGCGTACATTTTCATCTCATGTACGCTTATTCTTCTCTAATATATTGATCTATTGCGTATATTAATCTATTGAGTATATTAAACTTAAATGCACTTTACGATTTATATTTATCATCCATAATGATAGTCCTTTAATGCATATATAATAGCACTCGTTGGTTACAGAAGTAAATATATTTATACTGCAGCCGATACTTAAACCACTGACTTGAACGAAAGTTTTAATCAAAACGACCGAAATGGCCAACTTTAGAAGCTTAATGGTTGAAAGCACTCTGCACATTTTACAATATGAAAAATTGTTGTGTGTTCGTTTTTTTTATGCTTGTTTGAACACATATCACATAAAAATGAATGACTCAAATCAAATGTAATTTTTTGAAAAACGTAATGGTGAATATGAAGTAATTATTAGTTTCATTTCATCGGAATCATTTCACTCCATTAGAAGACTTGTGAATTTAATATTTTGAAAAATTCATTTATTTCCATTAGCACAGCAACAACAGAGGACCTGACTACTGGACACGTAGTAGTTACACAAAAGTATATTGTATCTAATATATCAAAAGATGGCGCTAAATTAATTTTAACAACGTAATGAAATTTTTCCCTGAGGCATACACTAGGCACGGCCAGAGGTGAATTATAGAGTGGTGCAGGAAGGGTAAGAAGCTTTGGTCGCCTTCCTAACATACATTTTTTGATATTATATTTATTCATAATAACTTATCATTCTTCCTCAATTTGCCTAAAATGTATATCTGTTGTCAATATTTATGATTTAATTAATTTTATTGGCTTAGAATTAGGCTGTATAAATTGGAATATAACGTACCGTATTACATGTGCTTATAATAAAATTGTAGAATTGTACCTTGAAGGCATTAAGAAAAAAAATTACTTACGGGAACTTAATAAAAGTAATATAAAAAATATTGATTTCAGTATATTTGTTCGTGTATCTGTGAGTCTGTTTATTGATGCTCGTATAACACAAAAGCAACTAAAAGGATTTGGCGATGTTTTTGCTGATAAATTCTAGTGTGGTTAAGTCTGATGTAATACTTAGCCTATGTTTTATCGCAATTGACTAAGTAAAATAAAAAACAGCAACTTGACATTTGAAAAAGAAATGTACATGCTCAATAAATATCAAACCTTATAATTATTGTTACAGATGACGTTACGTGTATTCACCTTGCAGTTAACTGAATAATATTTTCTATATGTCTACATAGGAATGAATGTACGGGCACAACTAGTAATGAAAGTAATAAAAAAAGTTGAAAATAAATTATATTTTACTAACGTTATATAATAACGCGACTGAAAACTTCAAATAAAACGAGACGAAACTGTGAAAAAGTTAGTTGATAGAAGGAGTTAAATATTTCCCAATGACACAATTTCGTTGTTGATAACAAAATTTCGTTCCTAGTATCGGAATCCACCTGATATAATTTGCAAATTTGAGTGAAAAATGAAGGCAAACTTAAATTATATATTCAAAAGTTAGCAGGTTCTTAGACCGTAATTCAATTCGTGAGTGGGCAAAATTTTGAATATGCTCATGAGATAAATTAGATCGTCTGAGATGTTGTAGGAAGCGTTAGCATATTTGGTTGGCAGCCAAATTATTTTTGAATACGTTATGATTTATTCGCAAGTTGAAGATTTATATCTTCGAAGTTAACTTTAAATACGTTAAATACTTTGGCAAATCATAAACTTCTAAATTGAAAAGCCGGAATCAATTTAAAAAAACCTGCCAAATAAGAGTAGAACTCGCATTGAGAGGGTTTCGCAAAAATTTAGACATTTTAAAATTTTTAAAGCACACAGTTTTTCTTTGAAACTACTTACAAATATGAATTTTTCACAACATAAATATATTGCCTACTGCATATTCCACAGGCGTAAAGCATTGCATAAAGCATATTCACTATAATTTTTGTACAAGTTTTGGCAAGTTTGCAAAAACCGTATTTTATATAAAATATTAGATTGAGTAGTTTCAGATATAAGGTGTAGTTGTAGGGTTTGGGATATTTTGTTTTGCATATTTTCAATGTACATTTCAAGTTATATAAATATATATAAAATATTAGGTTGAGTAGTTTAAGATGGGATTAGGTGTAGGGCAGGGCTAGGGATATTTTGTTTTACATATTTTCAATGTATATCTCAAGAAATACTACTTAAAATTCTTATAAAAATATTTGACGCTCTTATGGGTAATAGGGCTAATAGCCCTTTCACACGATACCCAAACACTACATACAGAATTAAAGACCAATTTTTTCAAGAGCTCAATTTACCCACTCAATAAAACTTGCATACGAATATTTTTGAGGGATAGCTATTGAAAAACGTACAGAATATTACATTTTTTATTATACCAAAATTTAAGTTTTTACCTCAAGCAGTTTCTCAGAAAAATGGTTACCACAGACATATAGACGGAAAAAAACACCTTAGTAAAAACACAAGTAACCTTGTAAGGGTTCCTTTTTTCCGTGAGGTATTATCCCTTAATAAAACATTAAAATTACAACTGTATTAACACATTTCAGTTACGTTTTTAAACTGTATAAATTTAGAGTCTAATATAGTTAGTGAAGTGGATATGCTAAGTCTTATTAGTAAACAAATCATGAATATACAAATGTTGATTTTTTTTAAACAACTTAGTTGAATTGATCGCTTACAGATTACTCCGACTTCAATTTTATATTTATATTAACAACATTATAGCCATGAAACTATTTTCTAGTTCGAATATGATTCAATTTTACGTTCTCGGGATTTTCTGCCCTTGTCGGCTTAAGGACGTGTTTACATGTTTCACGAAAAACCTTCGTTTTTGCCAAGTTTTCTCTAAACTTTGTGAATACATAGTTTAATTTTTATATAAAAAATAGACCACACCTTCATATATACTTCCAGTAAATTAATTTTTATTTGTTTCATCTATTTATTTCATGAAAATAAGGCTTTTTGCGACTCATTCTTTGCCAAAATCGCTAAAAAGGTATAAGTTTAGAGCATTAATTCCAAACAAACATACTTTAATTTGAATTGCAGAAAAACAGTAAAATCTTCATTTCCTGTTTTTTAATTTGATGAATAAAGAATTTATATTGAAGCAATAGTAAAAGAGAAAAAAAAATATTTAGTCAATACAATTTCTGCCATACTTTTTGTAACACCAGCTTGTCATTATGCGATGCTTAAAGCGGTTGTGTCCAGCCGCTCTGAATAAAAATAAATATTTGTGTATATGTATATAAATATATATATATATATATATATATATATATATATATATATATATATATATATATACTACATTGTTAGATGTCATTCAACACACTGAGAATGAAAAACCGGAAACATTTTAAGATCACTCACGTGACAACAGACAAACGGACACCATTTGTCTGTCACAGCCGTCTTCTCTCGGAAACAATTTGACGTAAAAACTTGAAATTTGGCATGGTAGTGAAACATATTAATACATACTTCAATAATATTCATATCAAAATTACATACGTGGACGGGGGATACGAACTTGATTTTTTTTAAATTCAATACATTATGTGGGATGCCATTATAAAGGACTAGGTGTAAGCGTAAATTTTTTTAATAGTTTTATTTAGATTTTCAGAGATATTTTGAATAACATGAAAAATATACTGAAAATAACGCATCCTAATTTCGAGACTGCCTAACTCAAAATTATTAAAAATAGGGTTTTTTTAAGTTCACGCAAACGCTGTAGGCAAACTAAAACGATGAATTCAGGTGTCATAATTTTTAAATAAACACCGTGTTTTTTTACACCTATGAACCTGTAATGGGCAATAAATTTATGTTTTTCTATATTCTCAACCGTCTTTCTCAGAAACTATGCGACACAGTAGCTTTGAAGTGACATAGTAATTCACCTTATTAGCCCGTATATTTTTTACTAACTTTGTGACGAGATAAATAAAGCCCCTAATTTTTTAAATGTTTTCTTATGGATATCATTTGCGACAATTAATCATTCTCCCCTTATTTTCGAAACTACCACATACATTTGTTTTATGAAAAATTAATATTTGCAAATAGTTCAATAGAAACAATATGTACCACTAAATATTTACAAGTGCCTAAATGTATACGGAAACACAAACAAAATGTATACGGTGTTGTGGGTTTTAATCGTGCTTGACAGATTTTTATGAATTTCATGTAAATGTTATAATTTTGAAGTTTCTCTGTCCTAGTAATTCTAGCGCTATAATTTTGAAGCTTCTCTGTCCTAGTCATTCTATACTCATTATCAAATTGATAACCTCTCAGCCTCATTATCATTAGTTTCGATTCCATTTCATTTATTCAACCGTTTAATACAGTTCACTTATTCGTTCTAGTCAATTATTTTAGTAAGTAAGCTCTTAAGAAATATTTTAATTATTTCGTATATTCCTTGTTAGTTTTGATTTGAATTTCGAATGTGTCCAAACGAATGAAATGCCAAGAGTTCTGTTTTTTTGAAACGAAGTTCTTTTACTCCGATGACAGTAGAGCGAACTGGCAGAAATCGTCATGTAAGGAAAAAGCGTTATGCCCCCTACAGGCGACCTTTTCCCTTTCTTTCTCTCTATCTCTTTCTATATAAATATAAATTTTTTATAGAAATATCAAACTAACTTTTTAGAATAACACATATTTATGAAAAATTTGTTTAACAAAAGTCTAAAAGAAGGACCCGTTTTATCCGTAAGTACTGACTTTTACCCGCGGGTTAGCTCACGTGTTTACAGTTAAAAACTTATCGGGAGAAGGTGAAAAAGGCAACGCTATCTAGAATGTTTAAAGGAAATTAAATGCTAAGCCTTTTGTTAATGACTTTATTATACAAATGACAGTGAAAATAAGATATCACTCTTTAAATTAGTGAATAAAGTTCGGGATTGAATTGCTGCCTTATATTGCGCATGTGGCGTTTCAAAAATTAAGTTTATCGGGGACTTTGGTTTCAAGAAAGAATTTTCCTTATGTAATAAGATTTTCCGTAATCAAAAGCATCTGTATCATACAAAAGAAGGACAAACAAATAACTGTTTTAATTTATAATATTAGTTAGGATAAACAAATTTATAAACTTCTTTATAATGAATGGTAAATTACTGGCTAGTCAATTATTAATTTGGTAAATTACTGGCTAATGACGTCATAAGGCAGTTTTACTTTTATGGGGCGTTTTCGCGCAAGTTTTAGTTTATCAGTTTTTAAGTCGTTATAACTTTGTAATGAAAGTCCTAGGTACGATATATTTATTTTAACGGTTTGTAATGTTATTACTTATTCTTTTCTGCCAATAAAAAAATATAGTCAAATACCCTATTGTAAATATTTGTATTATTATCTTATCAAAAAAATCCACACTTTTCTAGTCTTGAACTAGTAATTTGGCGAATTGTTACTATTAGTAATTTGGCGAATTATTTTCCATTAAATGTTAAGTGATATTCCTTGACATTCTACAGATAATGAGGATACGATAAAAAAATGTATTAAGTACAATATAAATATATATTTTCGTTTAAAATTATCTCATTAATTCGGAGGTAAAAACATTAAAATTATTTTTAATGATGCGTGTTCACTTGTAATTTTTTGATATATTTCAGTTCATATGTACGTAACATAATTACCATTTATGTGAAATATAATTAGTGTAGAAAATTTAAGTAAAAAACTACACATCATTGTTTTAGAAAAAATGTCACTAAAATGTGACATTTTCTCTTGCTGTTATATATTTAACTTGCTATAGAAAAATATGTCACCAAATTGAAATTAAAATTTTTTTCATTTCCAAAACCAAAGAAAAATACAAAAACTGGCCCAGTATGGATGTAAATAAAAATAAAAGGACTATAAATTTATAACATGATAAAATTGATGGCTTATACTTTTAAATTAAACGTACAATGACGGTTTTGAGCGACAATTGACTCTTAATGCAGGTCTACTTTTTATGGTTCGGTACATTAAAAGGAAAAAAAGGGGCCCGTATAGGATCACGCCTGGAGGTATTAAGTGAAATTATTACAAAATACTTAGGTCTACTGTATCTTGAAGCTGTAAAAAATCAAGCTTCTAATTCTAACGCAATCAAGAAGAACCCTAAAAATAGGGCTATTTTGCCGTATATTTTGATACTAGCAAAATCATAGGTAATACTAGCAAAATTATAGGTAATACTAGCAAAACCATATGTACCTAGTCATGAAATTCGGCAAGAAGCCATGTCTTAGAGCACAAGTAAAGAAACAATTCAAAAATCGTTAATTTGTAGTTATATCACTTAAAAGAAATATTTTCCCAAAATATATGTAAAATATATAGTAAGCAATATATCTTCGTTCTAAAAAATTTAAATTTTGACAAGTTTTATAGGAAAAGAGTTTAATAGGGAATATTATGTACAATTAAATGTTTATGAATGCCTGAATGTGTACGGAACCCTACGAGGGTTCCGTGCGAATTTCATTCATGCTTGCAAGTTTTATTTATATTATCATTCTATTGATATTTTTTTTAATTTGCGTTCTTTTAATATCGCCAAACGCAAGTAAAAAAAAAATAATAATTTTATCACTTGTAACCAAAAATTACTTATAATTTTGTTCTAAATACGCACTTTATTTAATTAATCGATATGTAATTATTTAAAGGTGAATTTTTTTCATATTTAGTTTTGGTTGTTCGATATTGGATGTCTGACAGATTTTAACGTTTTTATAAATTGGTAATTTTAATAACGTCATAATGAATTTTTTTAGCCAAAAAAGTCGCAACTTCATAATTTAATTGGTGTTATTTTTATTTATGATTTTCCAAATATTATAATACCTCTCATGTATTTTTGGATCGTTTACTTTAAAAATATTCTCCAAAATCGATTTTAAAAAGTCGATGTTTCCGTGAATGTGTTTAGTTATAACTGTCGACCGCCTTTTTTGTTTGTAAATTTATCATTCTAAAATTTAAGATAGAAACCCGATGTCTACTTAATATTGTTATTAAATTTACTTATAAAAATTATATGAAAAAATAAAATTATTTAAACATTATAAACGCATAACTTCAAAAACTATATAGGAAAGCATGAATGGAAATTTTATTAAATTTCGTTACACATAGCTGGCAAACCCGAGAATACTAAGTGATAACTAGTCTAATTACCAGTCTAATTACCAACAACACATAACAACTAAGTTCTAACATGAGAGTTTAGTAACATAATTTTAGTCTGAAGGTTGAGTACTTAATTGCTTGAAGTTGTATATTTGATAGCACAACACTAATGAACGTAAGATATGTACCTTCATACGTGTTTACTAACAATAGATCTGCAAGATAAATTTACAGTGTAAGAATAATTCAAACAACCTAAAATTTCAAAAGCAAACTTAATATTATCAAAACTTAAACGTTGTCTAGCATAAATATCTGATATATTTATTAATTAGTTGCCTTTACTAACGTGCCGATATAATTTTTAAAATACTTTAATTGAGATACAAGTTCATAAATTGGAATTTTCTCAGAACATGGAAACATTATATTTTTGTGCAATGTTCAGAGGTCATTTTGGATGTTAAACTATAAGCAGGTTTTCTGTAAGTTTTATAATTATGTGATAAATAATATTTTAACCACATGGGTTGATTACAAAAGCATCAATTTTGCGAAAAATATATAAAATTGATGAATGTACGCATTTTCATTAAACAAGATCTAACTGTGTTTATGGTTAGACGCTATTCGTTACATGATCGTGTAATAGTGTAGATACCTGAATCTTCTATGAGGCTTGACATGCCACATGTACCGAAACACAAGAATCTTACTATAATTTTATAATTTAAATTTTTATTTAATTTTTAATATAATTAAAATTTTTAATTTTAGGTTCTGACAATAAACTTTATTTTATGTTACTTTTATCCCTATGTTTACGTAACCGAAGAATATTTAAGTACGCAAATTTGTATTCGACGTATTTCTTTTCATTTTCGATATTTGTCTATTCGTAGACTAGTTATTTATTTATCAATATAAAATAGAAAGACCGCAATAACCCTTTTACATTTAGATCAATATGAACTTGTAACATTGTACGATAAAGACAAAGAAATATTGGTACGTATTTCTAATTGAACAACCTAACAACTGAAGTTTATTTCGAACTAAAAATAAAAGAAAATCAAATCAACTTGTGGTAATTGTAATTACTCATTTGTTTTTTTTTGTTTTTAATGTAAACAATTAATATATGTGGCTGATTAATGCTACAAGAACAATTTCTTACAGTCAACCACAAGGTCGATTCAGCCCCGCTCGACGAGGGGCCGGGAATCCAAGACTCCAAGAAGCCATTCACCGCCAAAGACCATAAGCCTGTAATCAATCGAATACAATCGGCAATTTTAGTAATTCTTATATTTCCTAATCGCGACGCCGCTTCCACTTCTTGAGGAAATAGAAACTCCTCTTTATAAGTTTTACTGTCGTTCAAAAACAAAATAAACACAAGTAGTTGGCAACATGATCAAACGTGGTGAATTGCACGCACGCAGACGCGAAAGTGTGCTCGCAGGCACCCAGGCAGTTACGCACGCTCGCCCGCAAGCACGAACACACGCGCACGCGCGAGTGTGCACGCATGCACGTTCGCACGTACACCCGCCCGTATGCACGCACGCTCACACACACATACACACACTTTGGTTCTGGGAATTTCATGAAATAACCAACAAATACTCACCGGATCCTAAATACAAAAAATACGCGTTATCGTCCGCTAGACGTCATAACAATGTAATTTGTTGAATGCAAATTACAATATAATCGCAAGGATTAAATTGCAGCAAGGAAATTAAAAATTATCAGGGACTATATTGCTACAAAGAGCTCAATGGTATTTTGCATAAAATGCTACATTTTACATTCGCATAAGAATAACGAAGAGATGTTCTTCTCAAAACATGGTTGAAGTATTATATGTCAACACTTACATCCATTATTTTGTATTACCTCCGGAATGGGTATGATAGATTCCTGCTCTTAAAAGATACAGTTTTAGTTATAACTTTTATTTGAATTGTAGCTTCATTGGAAATTTATTTTATTCCTCATTCTTCATTATGTTCCCTATTCTTTTCTGACCCTCACTTTTCGGACAAAATGTTACATTAAATTTCAGCTTTGCTACTGTTACACTCGTGTTACTGCCTGTGACATAATTAATCTATGCATAAATATTTTAGTTTTTTTGTATGCGATGCAAAATATTGTAATATTTTGTTTATGGCCATTGCTTACCATGGCACAATATTTAACAGAAGCTAAGTCCATCTTATATGTATAGCTTCGTAAATTTCAGAAAAATTTGTTTAAAAAATAAACTAAAAATGTCAATACGTTCGTTGACGTATTAGCAAATTTTTAATTCAGCCGCTTTAAAAAAACGACCTAAATAAATCAGTAATTAATATATGCAGAAATACAGAAAAATAACATTAACTCTATTGTACATAAAAATGGTGTAAACATGCCGTGAATGTATTATTATATTGCTGCAAAATAGTGCCTTTCTAGTCAATCACACAAAATTGGTGACAGAAATGAGACACTTCAAAGGTCAATGAAAGGTAAAATTGTAAAATAAAATAAGCATACCGTGTAACAGAATAAAACGTAAGCTGAACATAGAATTATGTATATTGAGATAATATCAGTAAAAGAAAGGGCCAAAAGTTAAAATGAACGTTTAATATCCCCACAAAACTTTGGAATCAACCTATGATTACAACAATAATCCGTGTTTCTAAATATGTATGGAATACACATAGTCTGTTTTTATACGTACTTAATAGATTATTGTTTTTGCAAAGTGCAACTTAAATTAAAATATTCATAACATAAGTAAGATTATCACAAAATTTAACTTACGCATTTAATAAAAGGAGTTCCCTTAGGATACATGATGTGGAGAAATGCAAGGAGTATTCATACATTAATCACATTTTTTTATCACTTTGTGATAAAAAAATATTCTTTGATTTGCAGAAAAACCAAAGAGGCGATTTGACGATATGTTTCCCGTAAATATTCAAGGAAAACTAAAATTTCCTGAAATTTTACGTGAATGGATTGTAAATAAGGCTCCGAAAAGTTTAAAACGGACCCCAAATCATATAAAATTCCCTGGGGATTTTTATCCGGCTATCCGGTTTCCCGCACTTGATGAATTAGGGTCACGAAAAGGTGAAAATGTCAATACAATTGAGTAAATTTACCATTTTTTTCAACGTAAAAATTTCTATGAAATTCATAATTTATTTATGTTCCACGCTACTATAAAATATAGAATCCTTTATAATCTAGAATAATTGATGGTACTTACGGTGAACTGTTATTGAGGTTGTACTTAGATATAATTCAAATGTTTGTTTTGATGTTGAAAATTATTTAATAAGTAGTTTGTTACGCTGAAACAAAAAAAGAAAAATTTGATTTCATTTGATAATTAAGCCCCATCTCGTTCCATTATTTACGACATTTCAAAGAAATATAATTATTCGCTAAAGTGAGCGAGGGTATTCGAGATGAATGTTATAAATCATAAAACTGTTTTTAATAGAAGTGATCGAAAATTATTTTGGTGCAGTTTTTGAAGCAGACAAAAGAACAGCCACAGGTTGTTTTTCGAATTGTTATGTGTAAGGAGTAACGGTAAACACGTTTTTAAAACATAGGGAAAATCAGTAAATCGTACACAGAATAGACGTAGCGTACCGTGTTGTAAACGTTACATGTGAGGGGAGGTTTTACCTGCAGCGTTGCCAGTATATAAGTTTGTGTGTATTGCTGCATTTAAATCGCATAACTCACTGTTAGCGTATGTTATGCAGCAATTTTTCAATATTTATTAAATATATACATCGACATAAAACTGTTATTACCTGTTCACTCGAAACCTTAATAGACGACGCTACTTAGCTTAATTGCAAATTAATATAAGTACATAAAATTTTTCATGAGTAAGACCTATTGGACTATAGTAATGGAAATGGTTAATAATTTGACACTTAAGTCACTATGGTCAATATGGTCAATAGTTTGACTCACAAAAATGGCTATATTTGTGCAAATTTCACGGTTGAGTAGTTTTGACGTAAGAGCTACACAAACAAATGAACAAGCTCACTTTCGTTGGGACTGGTCCTTGACCGCACTTTCACTCGCCTGAACTCTTAAAATAACTTGTAGTTCACGAGAGTTCAATATATAGTCAAAGATTAAATTTATCTGTATAATTACTAGACTGATGCTGGTTTCCATATTTTCAATTTCTTTCCCAGTCTTCCATGCCAACAACAAACACTTTATTAATTTTTTTTTCAATGTTCATTAATCGTTAAAGTACAAAGATATAAATAAAGTAAAAGGTAGAAGGCAAAAAAAGAGATACACAAGTATTCCGAAAATGCTCAATTTCTTCCCTATATTTTATTCATAAATTTCTTGAATTGTTTACGAACTTTTTCCTATATTGTCTTAAAAAGCTTGAGTACATGAAGCCTCAGAAGCGCAACAGTGGTAACTCAAACGAACAAAGACGTGAGAAATCTACGAGATTCGTAGCAACTAAAGCGTGGTTGTATTTGATGAAATCATTGTCAAATTCTGACACGATTTGTATTAGATATTATAATTTTCAAAAGTATGTGTGCGATTTGTCATTATTTTATTTCCAGCCACTTAAAATTTAGTCGATTTTTCTTAATTCGTGTATTAAATATTATTTCGTAATAACGTTTTTTTTAATTAATTCCTTTCCTCACAGCCATTTTCATTACCATTAATTAAAGAAAATGTATGTACCTATGGAAATATGTACACATTTATTGGTTTATATGATTTGAAGTGAATTTTGGTTAGACTTCAGATTTGTTTGCTTCATAATATTTGGCTACACAAATTGAATGATACTTTACCGGGACCCAGAAAAACATGTTGTTCTCAAGATTTAATCCCTTAACATTTAAATCTCTATTTTACATAACAATTTATCTACATTCGAACCGAATGAATTTCAGGTTTTTAATTACAAAATTTAGGTGCCAGTATATAACTACTGATTTTGGTAAAATTGGCAATACAATCGAAAAAACTCAGATATCCCTAACAGGTTCAACATTAAAAAGTTTAGAAGCCATACGCATGCTATAAAAAGATGGCTGTCATGCTGTTGTCTTTATTACGATTATGTTATTGAATAGTTCAAATTTATGTATTAAATTTTGATTGTGTGATTTTTTGGTAAAACACTCTCAAAGCACATTTTTAAAAAATAATCTTTGTTTTAAACCGTGATACTATGTTAAGAATCCGTACGTGAACATTTTTATTGTTCTTTTTTGCCTGAAAAAAAGAAATAATACGAACAGTAAATTACATGACAAATGAACACTACTGATAGAAACATGACCCGTAAAACTTTTCTTGACAAAGTTTTCCAAACAAATTATATTTTCAAAATGTGTGGCGGCATTTTTATCTATGTCGCTTGAATTTATACTAATTAAATGTTTTAATTACATATAGTGGTATTATTGATCGCTTGCTAAAGGTGAGCTATTTAAAAAATATATACTTTTCTTGGTTAACTACCAGCGTAACTTTCGCTACTTATTTGCCTAGAACATTCCTATATTCATCGCCAGTGCGACGTCAAACAGAGCAATTGTGTCGCAGCGTTCTAGCTCTACGTTCAGGAAAACATTGTAAACACTCGCGGGAATTTTTTTTTCGGTATGTCACGCTACCAAGGGAAGCCAGACTACTATTTGAGACTAATATTTTTCTTCCTAGGAACGTATTCAAATTATTTGTTGTGATAGTTCCTGTTATCAAGAATACAAGCAGAACATTTATAGGCATATTTCCAATGAGTTTTGTGTGAAAGTAACCTTCATTCCAATTCCGGTCTTTAGATAGCAATGTTACACACTATTTAATACTTATCACATCAATTTTTAATATTTTAGTGTACCACACGCACATATCTTCTTAATGATATATTGTATATTATTACACATTATATTTTTATTAGCGCACCTTTGGTTTTAAGATAACAATTGTTCCATTGTTTCCTATCTCTTTTTCATGTAAAACATTATAAAACTTAAAAACTTTTTTTTTGTCTCATAAATTAGGCAATGTAACTAATTCATATAAATTTTCATACGAAGTGCTTAAAAAAGTTATCAAATTAATTTTTTATGAATATCATAAGCCCACGAAGTGCGACTTGTGCTAAATGGCGTGGTACATTTGTATAATAAAACATAGAATAATCCAATTTAACAAAAAATTTGTATGACATAATTTATTACATTTTTGAAACTCTTTTTAAAAATACCCGCTCCGTGCTTCGTACGTAAAAAACTATACATAAATAATATCTAATTATTTTGAAGGAAATTAAAAAATTAAAGATTACATTCCATTTATTATGGTTGTAGCAGGGAGTGATGAATGATTTCATTTTCATCACCGCGGCTCTTAATACCTTATTATTAGTTTTCATTTTGTTAATGGTCGCAGAGAGTAGAATAATAAAACGACAGGTACTGTTCGAAAATAATATTCGGATTTCCACCGGTAGCTGTCTAAAATGATCAATGCTTTAAGGCCGAGGTTTTTTTGCGTTAATTGCGCGTCATTAATAACAAACTGCTTTGAAATAATGCTGAAATATTCACGTGAAATATGTTCACGTTAATTTTATAGATGACAGATATTCATTAATTCTTAGTACCAAATCTTTTAATACAAAAAGTTTTCATAATATTACATATCTCGATTTTCAGTTGAGATATGTAAGTATTTTTATTTTTTTTTTAAAATTCATATGATAAGAAAAATATTATATACTCATCATCCCTTTTAAGTGATCGACAAGCTAATTTTGTTTAAGTTTCATGCTAATGTTTGGCGCTCTTCTTCGAACTACTTTTATTAATCGTTATTAATTATCTGAATCTCACTTTCTTTAAGCAATTTGATCATGCCTTTCTTTCCTTCATTACTGATTCTGTCTTTTAAATTCTTTCTGCGATCAAGTTTTTTATATTCAATCTATAATTCACTTTCATACACAATCTTGGAAATAAAAACATATATATATTTCTTTATTCAATTATCGATACTTAGCCACAATTATTTTATTTGAGGCGCTGGTCCATCGAAATTACCTCGAGCAGTTGGACGGAGCCAAACTCCAGTCCACCTCTCTACAATAGTTACGTAGACGACCGCATCTGGCGATCCTGTTAAAAAAATTATACGTATAACATATAAGCCTGTATCTGACATTTTAATATAAACATATTTTAAAATTAAAATTAGTTAAAATGTACACGTTTGAACTAAAACTGTAAATTAAGACATTACTGTTTCGTTTTTATGTTTATACGTAAAACGAATCTCGCAAATAATAATTATTGTTTCACTATTAGCAAGTTTATACCGTATAGATACTCTTAAATCATATAAATACTCTTAAATATTTGCTGCATTAAAATCTTTTGTAAGAAAACGAGTGTAGAAAATTAAAAAAAAACTGTGACATGTACTACATATTAAACTAAGTTGTAAGTAAAAATTACATATTTAAAATAATAAAAGAAGTCAAATAATTTAGCGAAGAAAGAAAACATTATTTTTAAAAATGTAAAGATTTAAAAATAGGTTAAATATATATGTTTAACTTAATAGACTATACTAATATTTTTAAAAAGTAGAATAGTGAAATCTTTGTCCAAGGTTATTACAGACACTTTAATACAGATTTTGTTGAAATCTCCTGAATATGTTCATTGCACTAGAATAATACCCAAAAAATATTACTGTTACAGTAGTTTGTGATATCACAAGCAAACAAATATCATTCTGAATTGTTAAATTTGTGGAAGACAATTTTTGAAAGTTGATAGTTTTTCAGAAGGCCCTGGCTGCTTCTCTTACTGTAGTTCGGAGCACACCGAGTACGCGAACGGTATATCGGCTAAAAACCTGGTCAAAAAGAGCGACACTCATCTTGTATCTAGTAGCAACGTTTTTAAGTTAAATATTCACCTAAATTTATTTTATCAAATTGGAATCAAAACAAAGCAAATCGATAAGCAAGAAAGCCACATACAAGCGAAAATATTACAATTACTTATATCCCAAAGAAAACGAGAAGTAAGGACAGTATTAAAGTTTATTTCTCATAACAACTATCCATTAGTTTTAAAAAATTCCTAGCGAAAGATATTAACAGCAATAAACAAAGGCAATTGAACAGAGACGAGGTTAATTAAGCCAGTGTATGTATCTTTACGGCATAACAATGAGTTGATTATTTCATTAAAGTCAAAATAATTTTTTATCTTCTTTGTCATAAGTACTATTATTATGAACAAGAAGGTTCTTTCTCACCAAGTTTTACTTGGGTAGGATCAATTTACTGAGACCATTTAGAAGTTTAAATATCTACGCACTTGATTTGATGAGACAAAATATAAAATCTACTTATACCAAGAGATTACCAAATTTGCAGGAACAATTTGGTAATTTCACTGCTTACCTGTGTGAATTTTCGTTTTTGGCAGGACCCTCGCTTTTCTGCAATCTTGTACGAATATTAGCTTGAAAACTTTTACGACGAGCGTAGCCTATATTGAATCTACTTAATATTAGGTTAGCTAGTAAGTTTTTAGCCACAACTTCGGTATTTTGGAAAGGGTCTCGAAACATATAGAACATTTTACTTATTAAGGAGGATCCATAATAGATGAACCACACTGTAATCATAGTACCAGAGAAAAACATTTGCGCGAATTGAGACAATTTTCAAAACACGATGTTTGGATACTCCGCGAGTTGTCATCATATCACCTTCAACGCAGAGTTGATACCTGTCAACAGTTATTGACACTGAAACGTAATTTTGACTGGCTGAATCAGTTAGTAACTGGCGATGAAAAATGGGTGACATACGTTTACCACACACGCAACATTTCTCGTTTTGCATAACAACTAATTTAGTGGCAAGATATATTTGCATTACCTTATTTTAATTATTATTCTATTAAGGACTTAGGTCTCCTTGAAAGCAGCATTCAATTATCAACGTAGAGATGGAGATAGCATTTGATTCCATTGACTCATCCTACATAAACCCATTGGTAAGTCTTATTTTTTACACAGCCAAGTTTGTTTATAACTGAATCGAATTTCGTATTCCAGCATCTATGTACTTGTTTTAATCTGCCTGGTGATTAATTCAATTTACACAATATATTTGGTTTTATTCCAATTGGTGGTATCATGTGTAACTTGAACATATGACTTCTTTGAATCACCATATAAGAACAGTAAAGTGATATCAAATTGAATTAATTCTAAATTTAGCTGAGAGTTTATATAAAATAGTAAGTGTATAGAATCGTGCATAACTGTAAGGGAAGTGCCATATTAATTAATTATGTTTATGACAGCGTAAATTTCATATTATTTTATTATGTATATAAAACATAAAATCAGTTATTTTTAAAGCATTATCATATTTTCTCATACTAATTACCCTTTAGATTATGCATGAGCGTGTGTGTAAAAGTGTTTATTTCATACTACTAAAAATAATATTTTTTAATAATACTTTTTTGGTAGATTATTTTCCCTCAACATACATCTGCTATCGAATTTAGAATAGAAATTCAATGGAAATCGATACTTGCATCTTCTTTTGCTAAACGTTTTTCTTCTTTCGCTGCATCTTTCATACCTTTTACAACATCCGTTTGTCAAATCGAGTCTATAATATTCATACTGATGCTGAATTTTTTTCAGATACAAATATAATAAAGTTGAAGATAATTCTTGTAGTTGTGCGAGATATCATCTTATCTTATATTATTTTGGCCACAGCACACTTATTCAAATTTGTGTTATCTGCAATATTGTCATTATTGATAGTAAACATCATATTACACATTTGACATAATAATTTGAACTGGGAAATATTCAAATATGTTTCTCGTTTATAATTTTACTACTTGGTGTTGGTACGTTTATAATTTTACGTTGCATTGAACCATAAATTGGTATATGTTGCAATCGTCTTAAAAATAATTAATATCAATGATACTTCGGCCGATTGTATCGAGGTATTGCTTGATTCGTTTGATAAAAAAATATTTTTTAAAAGTTGTTAAAGAAATTATAGAAAATTATTTTTTGTTTAAAGTAAATAATGTTATCCTGCTAAATTATAACTCAAGTGAAATCTAATTTTCAGTGTGACAGAAGTTGTTTCCGATCTATTTTATTTGCTACAAAACTGCGAATATTCTTCGGTCCGAAAATAAATTAATAAAAATATTTCATGATGAGTGATAAATAACAGATGTTTGTGAATGTACAAAACACGCGGTTAAAAATTATACGCGGGTCTAAAATGTGAGATTTATACTTTCTAAAACGTAATATTTTTTAAAATTATTAACTAGATTAATATCATTAACTTTGGAAATAAATAAAACGTTCATATTTTAATATTTTAAAAAATTATTAAAATTCCACTTTATAAATATATCGGTGAAGCCAGATATTTCAAAAATTATTTATTTGCATTGTTATTTTCCAAATTCATGTTAGATGAAGCATATCATTACGTAGTCCCTATTGTTTTGGTGTTCGTGAGTAAAACAATATAAGCTAATGTGTATTTATAAACATAAGCTTCTAGTTCAATATTATAATTAATAGTAACAACATCTTTATTTAATTGTTTTCCAATTCGCTTACGTTTTATTTTAATACCACGAGTTTGTCCTTCATATTTCCGTTTACGTACCATTTTTATAGTAGCATACACTCGTCCACACTCTATAGAGGAAAAATAAAACTTGAAAACTGTACTTGTGAAAATTTTTAGGAAATCATATCGGTAGAAATGACTGTATGTTTTGATTCTCATTTAGTTAAAATAACAATAATGTCGCACACCTATTATTTTGTAACACTTTCCCCATTGGCGAATTTACAAACAAAAGCGTATTTAGGGTCGGCAAGCGCCCAACACAGTTGTAAGAAAAGTATCACTCAATTCGTTGACAGCTAATGTATGTATGGACAAACTTATACGTTGTCGCGTCGTGTGTCGTTATAATCACATACTATACATATAGAAGCCTATGTTTGTATGTGTGTATGTGTGTGTGTGTGTATGTACATCCACACACACATATGTATGTATGTATATAGTGGATACAACACTCAACCAGCATGTGCTTGAGTGCAATCAATATTGTCCGCCTACCACAATCATATTTTACACTTACATAAGTAAATATAAACATATATAACACATATATATTTCCACAGCCGTATAAATATTTATCGACACTCGTACATAGTAGGAAATCATAACTTCACATTATATACAATTCATATCCCGCTTCCCAGTTTGCTGAATTTTTAATTTGTGGTTTAAATACCCACTATTGGAGTATGTGTATGCATGAAAAATTACAATAAGAGAAATTTCAACAGCAACCTGTCCTTCATACCTGAATAACACAAGCCGATCGAAGTCGAATGTGTACATGGGTCTACTAATGGTTCCTCGCCTTAGAAATATGTCATCAGGCAGTTGTCGAGGGATCTCAACTAGAAATGCGAAGCCAATGTTAAACCATTGGTATTTCATTGTTGGAAATGTTTCATGAGTATAATATTTTATTATCACATTAAATATAGTATTTTGTCAATAAAACTTCTTTTTTGAAACCACTTTATTGATAATTATTTATTATCTGGTCGCAAAAATGTCTTCTTTGTCTCTCATAGGTATACAATACCTAAATGGATTTATACGTATTTCTATTATTATATGTATTTTATTTTCTTATATATTAGAACTCTGACATGTTTAGTATTTATAAAAAAACACGCTAACTGTAACACTATATCTAAGCGTAAGTGAAATTTTGTTATATTTTCTACTATTCGAACTTCAATAAAAATATAAACAATAATATTTTAATAAACATTATTTTCTAATTTCAACATACGCGTTCGAATAATATATTTTAGTATAAATTACTTAATGCTAGTACACTCTCGTGCTATACTTTGAAGAATAACATATAGTGTACTAGCATTAAAAGAAATAAGTTTTATAAAAATGTTCGGTATGTATAGACGACTTCATTGCGATTTTGTATAAATAAATTGTTGTAAATATAAATGAATTATATTAACAATATCCATGAAAAAATGTATAGTCAATGTATAGTTCTAAATAAATAAATTACATAGTTGAAATGTTCCTAAATAAGTTACTAAATTTCTAGTGTTTTAAAATTGTTTAGCTAGTCATTCTTTTTTTAATTATTTGCGAAACGTCTTCAGTATCGTCATACGATTATTATTGAGAATTGTGGAAGTTAATCATATGTCGGATCGCCCACTGCTATAGCCACACCTACTTTCATATATTTTTTTAACATAATTTCAGAAGGCATCTCAAAATATTTACTTTTCTTAAATCCAACGTTTAACCTTTGTATATTTATATCCCGTGTTTACCCTTTTAAGATGTCGCAGTGGTGTACAGCGTTGATCACAGATTTACGGTTCATCGATCGGGGCTGGAGCGGTGATTGCAATTGCGTAGCTAAAATGCCACAGAGTAATGACAAACAGCAGTGCCACTAGTGTGATGAGCTTCACATTATACCTGTCGGTCTTCCCAGGGGGCGTTTATGTACAATATCTCCAATTGTACGTGCATTAGGGCGACCTAAGTCCAGTAGGGGGGGTAGGCATGCTGTTGATTGTGATGAAAGCTTTTTTATCTCATTTCTTTCTTCTAATTCCGTAAAATGTATTTTTTAATACACATGAATTCGTATGTGTTAAAGTATATATATTTTTTATTTTTAAACTTTTTTGTCGAAACAATTTTAAAGTAATGTGATTTCATGGATTCACGTCGTCTACTTCATTTGATTACTAAGAAATACTAAACAATTACACATTGTATTTCCATGCTGTACTTACCTTCATATGACTCGACCATTAAAAATAGTTTCAACTTCCTAAAAATAAGGCAAAGGAAGACATAAAATGTACTCTTGACGTTATACGAGTAAATATATTATGTGAATTACTATTTATATATTTTTAATTATCGCTGGAGGAAGAGTGAATTTTAAGTTGCGGATAAAACAAGAAAATAATACAAGTTATAATATTGATGTCAACATGGAACATATGGCAAAAATATATGCTTGATTTATATTTTTGTCATTAAGAGATTAATATATCATTACTGCTGATAGTAAAAAAATTAATGAAAAAAGTTAAACATTGCCCAATTTTCTTACTCTTATTTTACATTAACATTTTTGTTTGAAATATGACTAGAGGATAATAACTCTAACACGTGTTGGGGATATAAAAAAATTATTCGGTATCTGAACGTCTATACTGATTTGATGTAAAGAGTATGTATAAAATATTATTCGCATGACATACTCAAATCGGATTCATTAATTCCTTCAGCTTACATCGCCTCTAAGTCTTTTAAGGAATAAACAGAACTATTATATTCCAATGTTTATAAATGAAATGGATTTCCTGGTATGGAACGAATAAAATATAAAACTAGAAATCGTTCGATAATCGATAATCGAAAAATATTTTCCTCCCCCAAAACAAATGCAAAATGCGAGTACAAATTACAGCCACGAGCTGTAAAGAAGGCTGTTTAAATAGGATTAAATTAGGCACTCTTATATAAAAAGCTTGAAAATGTATTACTTAATGTTCATTAAATAAAAAAATTAAATTATGTAAACGAGAAATGCTGGGAATACTTTTAGATGTTCTCCTTACGCTATATATATCTTCTCTTTTGTGAGTTATATCTAACAAATTATAATTATATTTTTGTGCCCATTAAATGATGAACCGAGATATTATGTAGTCCTGCTGGGCACTGTATGGCGCCGTGTATCCGCTGGTGCTTCCATGATTAGTTAAGCGCGCAAAGAAAATAAATAGGCTGCGGCGAAAGCTACTCAGTATATTTGAAGTATTACGAGATATTAGGGTGATATATTAGGGACCTCACTTCCGGGACGCAGATGATTTATATTTTCCCTTTATTAAGAACCCGAGCAAGAACACTAACAAGCACTTTTCGCGCGGGGGCAAAATTTTAAATTTTTTGAACCAGCTCGTTAAATCATTTTAGAATACACAAATAGGCATACGAAAATATTTACAGGTGGTTAGTATTTCTATTAAACTATTTAAAAATGTTAATGTTTCTTTTAACTACTTAAATATATTGCTAAATAATATAACGTAAGAATATCTCAAGAAAACTATGAGATTTAGAACTATTGCGACAGTCTTCCTATAAATTTCAGGTAAGCTTTTACTGAGTTTCTCGATAATTTAATTTTGATTAATTCGGAGATAGGAAACGGCATATATATATATATATATATATATATATATATATATATATATATACACATTAATAAAGATGTTTAAAAAAATAGGTTCTGGAGAGATATCTTGGAGGAAATGCTGAAAAAATAGTTTTAAATTCTTCGTAATTATTATCCCATGCCATATTTAAAAAAAAAAACACTATGTGAAATATCACAATGGACATGTTAAGTAACACTTAATTTGTCCATTATATATTTCAATAGAAATTTTATTAGTGCTATCTCTATTGAAATAAATAATTATTTTGTTATACATATTGTACATTAATATTTTATTTTATTATATATTATATTATTTATTAGTGCAATATTTATTGCATATATTGAAATATATGCAGGTTGATACGATTTATCAGTGTACCAAATTGTAAGTCTTTATGATAAACGGTAACTAAGAAAAGCTGTGAAACTCGAGTAGAACTCGCAATACGAGAGTTTCATTCACTTATAAACATTTAAACGTACATAGTACATATAATAAATTATTTTAATATAGAAACTTTTCATAATATCAATATATTACTTACTATATTTTTCGTAGACTTAAAAACATCCTTCTCCGATAATTTTTTAGTAAAATTTCGCGACCCTGTTTTTCCACAATTACTGGCGCAACATTTTTTGAAATAAATCGTTAAGAATATATTTTTAAACTTGCAATTTAAAATTATACAAAAAATATTTTTACATCCTTGTCATAAGACATTTGAAATAATACTCCAAATATTACGTAAAATTTTAAAAAAGTTAAGTCATTTATCCACCTTTAAATTCTGTATCAAGTTTTTATAAAGATAGCTAGTGCAAGATTAATAAGATATACTCCTATAAATAAATATCAAGCTTCTACATTGAGTGATTTTTGAGAGAAACAACTTAGAAAAATGTATGTACACTGCGTAAATATCTTTTCCACGCCCATATTTAAAAAAATATATATAAAAGCATGCAGAATTAGAAATCATTATTTTTGTGAGTTTTTTCCTTTGCTATAAGAAAGATCTTATAGCAAAGAAAAAACTCCCAAAAATTAATAATTTCTGCCAACTTTCAGGATTGCAGGTCGATCGGAAACAAGTAACCTATAAGTTTTGATGAAAGTATAAAATATAAAAAATACACTCTAAAGGGCAATTTTTGTAATGCCAACCAAAAATCGTAAAAGCTTAAGTATGTCTATAATTTAAACTTGCAATCTTGATCCGGACGGTCTACACTTTTGACCGACGAATCCCTGGGAGTGACTAACGGATAGGTGGACATGTCCGTTTAAAATTTGACTTATAATGTAGCGTTTTTCCTTTTTGTCCTTTTGGAATATGGAAAACGCACAGTTGTAATTTACTTAGTGATAATAATTTAAACAGAAATAAGATTGTTGAGAAAAAAACTAATGACCAAACGAAGTACACATCTGCCGGGGTTTGTCTAGTTTGGTCATTGATAAAACTACTATATAATTGTAATATATGTCAGGCAGGTAATAAACACCGACATAATACTTGTATAAATATCCACTCAATATTCGGAACAATGACCTAAGATGTAAACAAACGTATCATTGAAACTGCGATCATCATCTAATAACAAATGAATAAATAAAGATCTTTATTTCGTAGAATTACGTTACAAGTTCCAAAGTACTGTATTATTTACCGTAGAAAAAGCTAGTAAATAAATAACAGTTAAACATTTACCCAAATTTTACGTAGGTGAATAGATATGTCTCTATTACCAGTAAATAAATTAAAGGTAATATACATTTAGATTAGTATTGTAACGGCAATACACTATAATAAATAAGAATTAATGTTTCGGAAGTGACAATTAGTACATTTTCTAAGGAATTAAAGTTGGCATCCATTATTTTTGTTTAGCAACTAATGAACTTAAAATAAATCATTATTGTTTTATAGTAAGGTGCGAGTTATTGTAGAGGCCTCCAACCTTTATTTGAAAATGCATAAAATATTTATATTTAAAGCTGTAAAGCCGTTGCAAAAAATATATTTGTGAAAATAAAGCTATCTTATAGCCATAAAGATATATTTTGGGCAAAATATATGTAAAGAATAGATAAATTCGCGTAGCTTTCTTTATGTCAAGGTTTTAATTAGAAATGTAATAATTATAATATTATATGATGAATATCAAAGATGAGAAATACTACCTTAGCCAGCAAATCACAATCACGTATTCGTTAGTATTTATTTTAATTTGAATTATGTCCAACTTTTTTCCATATTCTTAGGGACGTATTTTAAAAAGTTTGTAATATTTTGAATTTTAATACACTTATTTATTTTATCTAGAATGCTAACAACTCTATATGTTTACGTTTCACTTGGGCGGAATATTGAGATTAAAATTAAGGTATATAGAGTTGATATTTCTAAAAAATTGTTCATTTACTGTTACTTTTCTATGACCATTAGAATGTAATAAATTGCAAAAGCAATAATTTGCCATACATGATATTAAGAGGGAAATAAGTATTATGAAATTTACGGAGTTTATAAGACAGAATTTCTCTTTAATTTTGTTTAAATACTGTCAACCACGTAAACACAATAACGACATGTAAATGCATTATAATAATACAGAATACAAAATTTACATGAATGTCACTATTTATGACGAGGATAAATAAAACTAAAAAAAACATTGATCCAATCGTAGTAAGTTTATGAAACCCGTAAATTCCGTCAATACAATTTAGTTCCGGAGTTGAAAACAATGAAGATTATTAGCATTTTAATATTTCTATCGATTGTATCGAACCCCCAATCTCCTCATAATGGGAGCAATAATGACCGTTAGAAACTAGTGGCCGTTGCTATTTTTAATAGATTGTCTCTGCATAGAAAAATCTTAAATAACCATATCGTCATTTAATTATTATAATGTTTAATCCGATTTTTAAGTTTACCAGTTTCCAGTCCATCTAGTTGGAAGTAAACTTGTTCTATTGGCCCCAAATCTAGTAACTGATAGACTATTAGATTTATATTAACCAAGACGTTCATCCTAGCCTTTACTATGATAAGTCCATTTTCAAATTTAACCTCGGAAGAAATGTCATGTTTTTCCAATATCTGACAATATCGATGTGATGCAAGTTATTCCTCGCCATCTGAGGTAGGTAGGTAAACTTAACTTTAGAATTTAAGTTTATTGAAGTTTTCACAATACGGCACAAAGTTATTTGTTCGGGAATTCGAAAATATTTCAGTTATCAATAAAATTAAATAAAATAAAAAGTTACACGGATGGAAAAACTGTTTAATTAGGAATTCTATTTAAGACATTTCTACCTATTATATATAATCATTTAAAATATAAACTAGAAATTTGATACATACAAAAATCACATTTACTTTTCCAGTTTCTGTAGTTGCTATTATAAACATGATTTAAAAAACCGTGATTTTAAAAGTTTATCTAAAGTTTACCAAAAATCTAAAGTATAAACAATTAAATGAAACTACGTGATGTAGTATTATATCTACTTTCTTTAATTTCTTTAACCACGACCTAGGTTTCGTTGTATTACATCTTCAGGTGGGATATTAGCAAAGATTGAAGAAAGAAAGAATCTTTGCTAATATCCCACCTGAAGATGTTGTAATACAACGAAACATAGGTCGTGGTTAAAGAAATTAAAGAAAGTAGAAATAATACTGCATCACGTAGTTTCATTTAATTGTGAATAATGAATTTCTACAAAATTAACGCCAAATATATTCAATATCTAAAGTATAAATTTAAATTTTACAATTCTGGAGACGTTCAGAATATTTTACGGCTGTGAAATGTGTATAATGAAAAATAATGTTAATATTTGTACATATCTAAATATTTATTTATACCCAATGATGTATGAAATGTCGTAGGGAATATTTCAGTCGTACCTAACAAGTTATAAATATATAAAGAGATGTTACTTTCTCGGCCGTTTTCATCTCAATTGTAGCAGATTTTTGCTGCAATAGGATACTTATTTTTATATATGATAAAATATTTAACTCTTGGATATAATCGCTATCAAAAAACTTCAAATAACATGCATAAAACTATCATTCTATTATACAAAAAACAACCACATCATTAAGACTATTTGATTTCATCCTATTTGAAAAAATTCCCTTTTTTGTCAGATAATAAAAATAAGTCTTAGTTAGACAAAGATCAAAATATTATAGCGTTGAAAGTAAGAGCTGTAGTTTTTAGTTTTCTAAACAAATACTGTTTTGGATCCTCATTTACATTTTTTGATAAAACCGTGTGGGTATTTTGCAAACACGACTTGCACTTGGCCTGTTTTATTTAAATATAGCTTGTCAAAGATTTACATTAAGCTTTAAGATATTTATTAGGAGTGACCAGTGTGCATGGCAATAAAGTTTCATACACGGCTAGCCTGCAGTAGGAGACATGGTTTTGCCTGTAACCTTCACAGTAATTAAGTCATATTTAGCCTTTTTATACTTGAAATACGTCTTTATGCGTTGCAGAAAATGTTGCTTATTTGAAGAGAAGTAAGAAAAACATGTCTAGCTGTCTCATCGACAAACTGACTGACCTATTAAAATTCATGGTCGCTTCTCACACCTATATATTCTTAAATTGGTATACATACAATTTTTTTTTATTTTATAATGAAAGAAAAAATTTTAAAAATTTACACTTGGCAAACTGTGAATTAGTAATTAAAACAATATTATTAAATGTTAATTAATCTTTGAGTTATTTTGTAAAATTTATATAAAAATTGTTTTTAATAGTTCTAATAGTAAATTGTCTAATAGTTCTAATAGTAAAAATCTAGTTTTAATAGTAAATTGAAAAACAATATCTATTTATTATATATTGCTTGAAAATCCTGTATATAAATAAAGAAAATAAATCAAACGCGCGAAGCTGGCAACTTGAAAACTATATACTATGTAAGGACCTTTTCGTATTTAATTAATGGTTCCGCAATCCAATACTTACAATTTAGTTTAATGAATAATCCATCCATAAAACCTTCGAATGCTGAAGAATAAAGAAGTATGAGTTATTATATATTGTTTGAAAATCCTGTACATAAATAAAGAAAATAAATAAAACGCGCGAAAGCGGGCAACTTAAGAACTATATATTATGTAAGGACCTTTTCGTATTTAATTAATGGTTCCGCAATCCAATACTTACAATTTAGTTTAATGAATAATCTATCCATAAAACCATCGAATGCTGAAGAACAAAGAAGTATGTGAATACCAAATATAATTACAACTTACCTCCCCTCATAAATTGGCTTCCCAGAAGCAAATAGGATTATTGTCGATTGTTTCATCTTGGCCATGATTACGATACTCCCAGAAATAGAAAATCATCTTTGTTCATTATAATACAATTTTTTTTTCGTCAATATTCATAAAATATTTTTGTTATGTATATATTTCTGCACTAACATCAGATGGAAATTATGAATTAACATCTAAGGTTCAACGACCTTTTATCCTCAACTTTTCACGGTGATATAACATATCCTATGTTAGCGAAATAACCTTGAAATCGCCGTCTTTCAGTAGATGATCTATGAATATCGAGATTAATTATTGTACTGTGGGTTGCATAAACTATTTCCGGCTAAGAAAACTTACAGTGAATAAGAATATAGTCAGGTCATGTCACGTTCACCTCTTATCACATTCAATTAAATTTATTATTTATATTTGCTATTCAATTGGTTTCTATTTTATTTATTGTCAATGCATATAACTAGCCGTCCTAATATATCATATCCTAACCTATATTTTAGCATATTTACAATCGTGTCTTGTTTCGATTAAAAGGAGTAGTTAATGATAATTAATTAAGTAATATACATCGGAATTTGATTAGCTATTCGTGTCTCCTGCCTCCAATCTATAGTACTGATTTTTAAAAAATTAACTTATCTGAACTAACTTTAATATTTATTAAATGTTATGCAAGTAAGATCCTTCCTTTTGAAATGTTCCAGTCACCACTTGCGTAGAAATTTACGAAAGATATCAATTAAAATGTGTCTATTGACACGACATATACAGTTAGTTATAATGTATTTTTTTATTTTCTCACACATTTACACTAATAGAGTAAATATAATGACATATGTCTGTGATATATAATTTTGTAATTCCTGTTAATAAAAAGTGTGTATTCTTAAACATTTAATCCTGGAAAAACTTAGAAGACTACCTAAGAAAATTGTGCACGGTGTCATTTTATTCACCTGGAAGAAATAAAGCTCACGCAATTTCTGTTAGGCGACGTTAACTGCCTTCAAAATTTAAATTTTCATAAAAAATTTAAAAATAAAATAGGCATACTTGACAACTCGATCATAGATAGTTAAATTTTTAAAAGGTTGGAGGAAATCGTAGTACTCCTTTTCTGTAGTCAATAAAAATATAGTTTCCATATTAACAAAACACGCATTCGAGTACGCTGCTGTTCTCACGATTGTTTATGTATAAACAACGAACTTCTAATGAGGAAACCACAAATTTGTAATATTTCTAAAAAATAATTTTTCGATCATTAAGAAAGATATGGAATAAAAATAATTTTATTTAACACTAAGAATTTCAATGAGCTTCTTACTTAAATAAGTTACAAAATATAATTAATAATAAAAATTCACGCATGGAATAAATTTCTAAAAAACGTTTGTTAAAAATATCACACGCTAATAACATATTTCTAAATGCTCTCAGTTGACGTAAGAGAACAAAATTAAAAAAATATATGCAATTATTATAGACCTTTACTCTTTGACAAAATAACCTCAATAACGTTAAAACTTGAAAATTGTATGAATTAGGGTCGAATTTCGACCATTGGATGACCACTAGTTTAAATTATATGCCCTGTATAACTTCAATTACGATAAGTGTATGTATCACAGAGTATTGTAAATTTATAATTACAATATTGTATACATTTTTTTTAAACTAAATAGCACGAATACTTTTTTTAACCAAGGCTTTAAAGAAATATTTCACCAATTGTAAATATACCCACAATGTATGAATTATTAGCTCATAGTGACAAGATATATTCTTTCATTAACTGAGGCACAAACGATTAAGATATATAATACAAGTACATTGAAATTTCTTATGATAATAAAACGGTAGATCAGTACGAAACATCGATCTACTTTTTAAGCCATAGTGGCTTTGTGAAACCTCACAGTCTGATGTGACTTCAACAAAAAACATACATTTGTAAAAGCATAGATAGCTTTTATAAACAGATTGAACTACAAGTTTGGTGCAAATTGTGAAATTATAAATTAAAAAAATTTTGTTCTTTACTTATCGTATAATTAAAGATAATACCAAGCCAAATATACGTAAGCCTGCCAACCATTTCATAAACGGATTATACGTAAAAAAATCTGAAATACGCAGATAGAATAAAAATATGATAGATCTTCACGAATCTCGTAGAAGTAATTATAATATAATTAAACTAAAACAATACATCGAATAAAAATTAATATGATTACATAAAGAAATTCTGAATGAAAAATTAGTTAAAAAAATATTTTATTAATAAGTTATATGAAAATATATTATTAAGTTATATAAAAACATACTCCACTTCATTTAATTTTGACGAATCAAAAGCATCGATTCGTCGATATTAAATTTATTAGAATAACCTTATAAACGTTTCAAAATTCCGAATCACTATTTCTTATATTGTTTTAAATTAACAAAAAAAATTTTAAAAATAACATTTTCCCTGAAAAGTGAATTTTATTGTGTAGTAATTGAGTAATTAGTAATCAGAATCCTAAATCAGTCAAGAAAATAAATAAGGATTCACCCTTTGGATTGTAAAAATATTTTAATACTCTTAAAATTATAAAATTACACAAATAACAATATTACTTTCTTTATTTTTAAAATTCAGTTTTTAAAACAAATTTTCATCTAATCGGGATGAATTATTCAATAAAGTTTATTTATGCAAAATAAACGCATCTGCTAGTAAAGACAAATAGAATTGATTGAAGAATTTTTCTACTAGTTTATCGTTACCTGCGTCAAATAAATAAACTACTATAATATGTCTAATGAAATAAATATAAATCAAAAGACATACAAAACAACTTAAATTTTACGAACAGATGTAAAGTAAAATTGAATTCAAAAACGATATCCAAATAAATCATAGAAGTCCCTGAGAATGATTAGTGACCTACAAAGAATTTGTAGTGAATTATACAAAAAAATGCATGACATTTGTAAAATTTGGTGCAATACATCGTAAAACATTAATAGAACAATTTAAGAGTTGTTTGATGGCGAAAAATTAAAAGTTCTTAGAATACATGAACTTGTCCAAGAACGTATTTGTGAAATCATTTTTATTTTTTTATTAGCTACGTTTAGAATGTGTGGCGGAGAAAAGCACAAAAAATGTGTTGGGGAAATTATTATTCGTTCACTTTTTTTAATTATTATTCTTTCACGAAAATTCCATTCCCTTCTTTAAAAATTAACGAAATAGTTGACGCAATCAATTTAAATTGGTTTTAGAGCACACGCACACACGCACTCACCCACGCACGCACGCACACACACGCGCGCAAGCACACACACACACACACATATATATATATATATATATATATGCGTGTGTGTAATAAATGTCGTTATATAATAATAGTAAAATAAAACACGTCCTTTTTCTAATTGAGTGCAAAGGAAATATTAAAAATAACGCTTGTTAATACACCTAATACTGCTAACATAAGCTCACGCTAGCTGTACGCAACCACTACATATACTCCTTTATTAATGTACTGAACAGCTGATATTGTTATTACACTATACCCGAGCCATAACGTATCTGAAGACGGAATTTAATTTATTTATTTAATGACATGAAACACGATTATTAAAAACATAATAAATTAATCGCTAAGGTACTCACTCATTGTAGTATGCGGAAATCACTTATCACATGACTTAAATAGTTTGTAAGATATTGCACAGAAAAATATTTCAATTAAATTGTATTCACTTAACATACATTGAAAAATTACTTCACTTTAATGTTTGATTAGCCTTAAATATGTCACATTAACCGTCTTATTGTAAACACATTCGCACTCTCCTAATTATCGAGTTAACCACTTTATCAATAATTTGAGTACTTCTATTAATCGTATTAAAATTTTGCTAATCCTTTCGCGGAAAGTCATTTCATAGGTCGACCGATAGATACTATAAAATTAAGATCTGAAGTATAAAACGAGTAAAAATATTTATTTCCAATTAACTTCTCGCCTATACTTGGTAAACTATATATCGATAAAACAATAATACAAATTCATTTAAATAGTGTAACAGACGAAGGTATTAAGTTTCTACATTTTAGTTCTGTAGTTTATTTTACTAATTAAAAGGTTTTCGTACGTCAAGTATGAGACATGTATTTTCAGCAATGCACTGCATCTTTACGCAGAGAAGGTTACTTTACAATGTGACATCATAGAAAGTGGGCGAGGCATTAGAATACCGTAACGATTTCTATTAGCTAATAATCCACACAAACTAGATTGTATTGGCTAACGTATTTATCTTCCTATTATACTAACCAAGTAGAAATGATTCCATGTCTTAAAACACAAAACCGACAAGTACGTAAAAATACCCAGATGTTGCAAAACTGCATTAGGTTATTTATATTTTTTTTTAATCAATAGTTCGCATTTTGAGTATTGTGTATATAGGTATATTGAATTAATTTGAATTTAATTACCATGTATGCATGAGAGGTTTTTTATAGATATCAATGATTATACCAGATTCGAAAAGAATCCTACAAAGAAAAGATTTAGGAAAAAAATATACTTTGGCCACAATTGTTTTGATTTACTAATAGGAAATGCAGTTTAAAAATTTCATAAAGCATAAATTGTTTTCTCTTAAACAGGTATTTAGTATTATATTCTAATGTTCTGTTTCTACCTTACTAACTATATTGATATAATATATTTTAATATTAATTAATTTACACATAACAAATAACAACTGAATATACTAACAGCTGTAACAAATAACAGCTGAATGTATTTGGATAAAACAAAGTTCTAGCTACAAATTTAGCGATTCATCTGACAAAAAAATGAACAGTGTAAGCTATTTTTTCTTAAACATTTTTATGTCGCAAGCCACATAAAAAACAAAAATGTATATAGAAAGCGTTGCAACTAGTATAGATACTATACTACAAAATTTAAAAAATATTTCAATTAATGTAACGCTAATCATTGTAAAGAAATTAAGACTTAATTTATAAGCAATAAGTCTATTTTTTCATTTCGTTATTACCTGTTAATTTTCAATTTTGTAACTTTTCTTTAAAAAAATTTTAATAAACTAATATTTTGTATGTAAGTCTTATTTTTTTGGACAGATTGTAAGCCCCTTCAATAATAAACGTCAACATTCCCATGTGCAGAAAGGATGGTATTTGGTGCAGAGTTTTATTACCTCTACGTTTGTGAACAACACCCCGTCAAACGCCGCACTTTGAATGTATCGTTTCGTTATTAAATTTGAATTCAACGTATTTCGATTCTCTGGAGCATTTACGTTTGTTTTTGTTAATTATTGTTTTAGAACCGTTATAATGTATAACGATGTTCTTAGGTGCATGCGATTAAGAGAAATGCTCAAATGGTGAGTAATAATACTAATTCAATTATGAGGAGAGCGTAATTGTGTATAAAACAGAAAGGAAACAATTTTGAATATCTCCTTTAAGACTTTTTAAACAAATAAGTGAAACAATTTAAATAATGAATTAAGTGAATAGTGAACATTGAATGAACACTTTTTTTGCGAAATTACTAAAATCACTATTCTGTGTATTACTTTATAAACGTAAAAAAAGTCATCGATTGAATGGTTTCCGTGGAACTACAATATGAGTGAGTACATTAATAATATTATTTATTAAGCTTTAATAGTAATATTTCATGTTATTTAAACAATCAATTAAACGAAATACTCGCAGCGCATAAATTGTTTTATATACAATGTCTCGCGCCACGAGTTCGCGATCATTACATCGATCGGTGCTGATTAACGTGCGCAAGGATCATGTGTATAAAAAAATTTCAAATTAATTATGAATATTTTTTTTAATTTTCTGGAAAAAAGTTTACAATTTTATTTTAACGACAATCAATTATTTTTCATTCATCGAATAACGTTTTCCTTTGTCCGACATTTATTACCGGATACCGTGTATATGTAGACCAAGGCTTTTATTTAATTTTTCATTGTTTAGCTGTGTTGCTCTTTGATTCATTTAGAGATTTCAAGAAATGTAATTTATAGTAGCCCTTGTTAACTTCTGGATGAGTTTGACAATATCGTCTAATAGATTCTATGTTGAATGACGTTGAGTTTACTATCCAACAGACTCTTGGCTTACTTTTCATTTTAGAGCAATCATCGATTACATAATAATTTCCAAGTCTACTTGTATAAGTATTCGATTGAAAAAAAACATAGTAAGAATGAAAATAATATTAATTAATTCGTTTTTGGTGATGAGTGATGATCAGATGAAAAAGTTTAATAATTAGTTCAATTAATAAACTTCTAATTAAAATTTTAATTAACTTTACATTTAATAATTGATTGATTGAGTATTTAAATATTATAAATTGTAATGCATATATTTTTAATTAATTATATCTCGTCGGAATTTAACAAGCTTTTTACATCTTTCTTTTTCTCTATAAATATTCATGCCTTTTCGAAGACTTCTCACAAATGAAACCCGCGTTTTGATTTAAGTGAAACTATTTTCTAATATGATTAAAAATATTTGTGCAACAAAATTTAAAACATATTAACCAAAATATATGATGTATAATTACAAGTATGTTACACAGCAAAAAAAACTCAGTTAAAAACGAAAAGATCGCACTATATATTACCTAATTTCAAGGACCAAAGCAAAGGACCAAGCCTAAGGGGATAGCAGCAGCTCTATCGTAACAGATTAAAAAAATTTTATATATTTATTATATATCTAACATCTAATAAACTTGTTAAGTACAAGTGGACCTTATCCTTCGAGGAATTCATATTTATTTAGGTTTATTTAAAAGTTCAAAGCATTTGAGGGTATATACTATTTCTATTTAACTATTCACGGATATTACTAAAATTTTTCATCGCATAAATATATTACCTAAAATAACGTTGACTTAGGATCTAAGAGAAACACTCTTAGAATTTGATCCCTTTTTGAACAATAGATAAACTTGCAATCATATTCATGAGGCAATTAAAGTCATTAATTAAAGAAATAACTATATTTGACGCAAAAAACAAAAAAATATAGCATTATTAGATGACTTTCCAAAGTCATTCGAATTTCACACTGAAAGTGTCAATATAAATATAATAAATCGGTAAAATACATGGAACGTCGTGTTACAAAGGGAACTGCACATTGAAATGAAAATGTGATGAAATTGCGGAAACTAATCGACAGTGCAATATTGAAATACGTAACGTTTTTAAAGTTAACAATGAAAATATTTTAAATACAGTGGCTGATTTCATAATAGCTATTGCTAATACCGCCAGTGCAATTACGCAGTGCACACCGCATTACCAACAGCATGTCGGACCCTTTGCGCAACATTGGGGTGCAGCTGAAAAATCGACTTCTGCGGAATAACATCGTCACGGAGGTCCGAATTCATCGTTCCTCCACTAGATTTTTAAAATTACAAAATCAATGATTCCCTAAATCATTGTTATCTACTCAAATATCTTTTTTCGGTAATACCACATAGACCTGCACAGGAAAAAAAATTCGCCGCACTAACACGTGAAAGCCCCCTCGGAATATATTTTTGAATGATTTTTTTAATATTATTTATAGCTTATCCAAAAAAGCTACGTGTTATGTGTAAATTTCTAGTGCTTATCTTATTACCTTCAGAGTTAGAATACTGTGACCGAGAAACGAATGGACGGAAAGACAATGTTTTTTTCTTCGAAAATCACTGGGCACTGTGGACTGAATTCGCCAAAAGTAGACTTGGATGTCACTGAAAGTCGATTAGCACAATTTGAAAAGGTAATAACTGATTTATATTCTAATCCCTCTATTCCCCAATAAATTTTTGTTATTTCACTCTTTTAGAATAAAACAGTATTTAAAATCTAAAGCTTTGTATGGTGAATATTAACTTGAGCAATATCTTGATAACCCTGAGAGTCTAACCTAATATTATATGGAAACACTACCTTCTAAGAAGAAAGTGTAGAGGCAACGTGATAAGCACGTCTATTTTTTTTCTTGCTTATTACCTAATAAAAAATGCTTTCTTGTTACTACAGTTGAAGTTTCAACAAATAACATAAATTAAGCTGATGTAATCGGTTCTGGTAACTCCTTGCTTTCTTTTAGGGCACCCTTAATACGAAGAAGCCATAAAATATCTGATTGAAACTAATCGATATCATTTTTTTTATACATGGCCCTTTATTTTTTCTACAGACTTTTCCATCTTTCGTTAAGGTTAAAGCAATATTACGTACAATATTCTTTCAAGTTTTGGTCACTTTCTTCACTGAAATCCACCAGTAGTCTAGGTAGTGTAGTCAAATACAATGACATTTTTTTTTTAATATTGTAACCTCCCTGAATGACCTACCATTCAGAATGTGAAACGTCATAGTTCTCCCGCAATGACCTACTATTCAGAATGCGTTAGTTGTCTGCTTTGTTTGATTGATAGAAATGGTGGCACAAATTTACTCTATTTTTTATATTTAAATTTGTATTGCTGGGTCGACGTAAACAAATGACATCATGAGATTCGTAATATTTTGTTATAATAATAGTTGTCTGAAACGTTTAACACATAACTAGGTAACAAGAATACCCCAGAATTACATTTCAATTGAAAATATAAACCTTAATTGCTGTAACTTTTTAAATATTTTGCTCAGAAAGAAATATACACATTCCAAATCCTAAGTCCACAATCTCCAATTTCAATCCACTATGTCACGTCTTGCTTACACAAAGCGACACTACCGCGCTCCGACCGCCACTCGTAGCGCGCGCCACGGTTGAGATTTCAGCCTATCGACTGTGTCTTGACTTCATGGTATAATAAGTCTACGATCTTGACCGAAGTAAATAATTGTTTTTATTTTAATAAGAGAAATTAAAAAATAAACGTATTAATGCGTTCAATACTAAAAAATTAACAAGTATAATTCATTAAATAGCCTTAAAACAATAAATATTTGATTCTCGTAAAAAACATTTATTAAATTAATTAAGTTTATCAATGTAAATTTATTATTCACGTAATTGATATTCCTAAATTAATAGCACAAAATTGATAATCAATAAAACTTACCGCAGTTCGATGATAAAAGCAAATCCATGCTACTCTTTTCTATAAAAGTCGTGTTATCGATTTGAACGTATCTCTGGCAAATAATAGCCGCGAAGGCTGCGAAAATATAATAAAACTGCGACGTTCCGCAGAAATTAAACATAAAATGTTCATCGTTTCACACATTTACAACACATTTATTAATAATTTGTAGACCCAGAGTATCAGTTCTAAAAGATAATTGTGCTGTCAGCTTTTAGACATATTTACTTATCCAGCTGTTAATATAAGCAATGGATATGTGGAAAATTGTTGCGACAAATGTATACATTTCGTTTAACATTTAATATAAAGTTATGAAAAGAAGTACGTTGTAGCAATAAATGCTAAATTGCACTTGCTGAATGCTGAAATTTTATTAAGTTTTGAAGATCATTTATTTGAAATGGGTTTTATGTAAGAAGGTATTTAATAATACGCAACAATAATATAGACGATTACTTCAAAACTTGCTATTTTTGAACAAATTTTTTCAAAAAATATAAAAATTTACACAAAAATATGTACAAAAGCTAGTTGTGAGTGTCTTCATTTAATGTTAGTTATGATAGAGTAGGGGTATTCACTTTGTTTCAATCACTCTCAGAGAATAAAATGAATATCCTAAAAATGACGTCACGTGTGTGTACGTATATATATATATAATATGTATTTTTTAATGTCCGTTTTTGTTTTTTTAACTTTGAAAAAATCAACTATTCGAGATATTTAAAATATTCCAGATATTTAAGCCCGTTAATATGAACTATAGCAGGTCATTTATGCAGATGGTAAAATGGTAAAATGCAGATGGCTTCAACAGTAAATGATAAAGAGCATTACAGAGCACCGTGCACTTCAATGACTTTGGTTACTTTTGCAGCTTCAGATGCTACTTGTTCGTGTTTAAAAAATTGGAATAATACAACAATTTCATCGTTTTCCATCAAATGTTGACATTTAACGTAAGAACCCACAGTAGGTAGAATGTTGTACTTTGCTATTGAATTTACGCCTGCGTACTTCTAAAGTTGAAACAAATATATATGGAGGGGCCAAAACATTAACAAGACCACTAAGACCCGGCTTGTTCGAACTCTGATGTTCTCTATATTTCCATACGCTGCAAAGAGACGTGGAGGCTAAGAATATTTGAGAACAAAATAGACGCTCTGGAAATGTGGATCTGTAGAAAAATTCTTGGGGTTCGTGGATTGAGTTCCGCACGAATTTCCATATACTTCAAGAACTCGGCATCAAACAACGTCTATCAACAATTGCTTAGACTCAGATTCTAAAATTTTTTTAGTCACATTATGCGTGGAGATAGTAGCTCATTGTTGTGCAGGGAAGAGTAGAAGGCACTACCACGTGGGACTACGTAGGAAATCTTCGATGCAGTGGATAGACCAGATCAAGTCTGCTGTAGGCGGTCTCTTGTATGAGTGCAACAGGGCGATGACAAATAGGGAGAGATGGAGAGGCATCTTAAGACAAGTAACAATAGCCACCCATAACAATTCTGCATGCTGATCTTGACCTCTCTATCAAGATCGAAACGACGGAGAAGTCGAAGACATTTAAAAATACATGTACATAGGTATTACCATCGCATTTTGTAAACACTACCTACTTCATTCGAGTACACATGCTTTTTAATTGTATTATCATCAATAATCAATTCGTTGGTATGTATATGTAAAGAACCTGTTAAAAGCAAGTATTCAAGTTTTTAATTTATTTTCAATAATTACCATGTAAATATTTCTTCATATTTCGTAATCCTCTACCATGTAAGAATCCATAAATGGCTCTTACGTCTTAAGAATATTTTTCTACCCCAACTTAAAATTAAATAAAAAAAGGAATGTATATGCATTAATCTATAATTCTACATAAAACGGTATTAATTTCCTGTAGTTTATGGAGATATCATTATTATAACCTCAATTCGAAGAGCACGTATGCTGAATATTTACGTAACCACGATTATTTGTGTTTTATCAAATTCCAAAAGATTGTGAAATGTAAAAAGAACCGAATGAAAAATTCATTTTTTGGTTAAAGGATCTGTTTTTATTTATATTATATTTTTCCAAAATATTCACTCTTTCTTTAATATTTGTATGATTATGCATTTGTATGAACCAATAATGCATTTATCCCAATTCTGGATGATAAATTTGAATTTACCATCCAGAATAGAGACCGCACGCATTAAACGCTTTTTTACCTTTCCATAACTGCTTTGATCACGCTTTTGCATTTCTTCTAAGCATATTTTATCTATCCTTGGTAAGAGTTCTATCAGTAATGGTGAGTTCCATCAGTCTGCAGCTGATTCGGATGTAACAATATATTTCTGTTGATTGAAAACAAGCTGTAATAATTTCAGAATCGGTTACCAATTCATCTGACGAATAAAATTAAACTGTAGATTCAAAACCATAAAAAACCAGAAACGGAACACTGGAAAAAGAGAAGATGTTCTGAATAAACGAAAAAATGCCACCCTACGAAGGCAAAAACTTTTAATTCACTTATAGTACTAATTAACCGGAGATGTGTTAAATTCACCAGTTGAATTTTTTAAATACTTAATTACAAGCAAAATGTTAGAATTTATTATTTACAGTCAAATTTTGAAGAATTAAAGGGGCTTATAGTAACAGCTTTTAGAGTGAAAAAAAAAACAATTTATTTTCGTTCTTAAATTTGTATCTTTCTATGTATGCCAACATCAAGTTTAAGAGGTCATGGCTTGTAACCCTTTTGATACTATACAAATATTTCTTCATTTTCATAATAATCTAGAATTCAAACCACTAGGCATACCGGGTCAAGACAAACTTTTCAAAATTATGTATCTATTCCAGGAAAAATGGAGAGAACCTTGCTTTTAAAAACAAAAAAAAACTTAGTAGTTGACGAGCAAACCATACATACTAAATATCATCACAAATTTAAACAGTACGATTCTGCCAAGCCGTGTAAGTAGGATTATAAAAATAAGATACTAAATATTATTAGCTTATAACTTTATATAATTGTGACTTTGACAGTTTTGCTGGGAATATAGCAACCAGAATCACCACTACGAAATATGAATTATAATATATTTTTTGGCAACTTGTACAATACCATGTGTACTTCCCGATATTTCAATTACTCAATATTTCGTTACAAAATCAAAAATTTCACCTAAGCTCAGTACATTCAGAAAACCTGTACATTAGATACGTAAAATGTAAAGTCTTTTTATGTCTCAATGAAAATAGAATTGTTTCAAAGAATTTTGTTAACAGCATCATCGCTGTGTATAAAAACATATTTAGCTGTTGGTTTAATTTTAATTAAAAGGATTTTTCATTTTTTCCTTAATTTTTTAGCATTACAATAAAAACAATTTCTATTTCGAGTAAAACTCAGATATCGAAATGTAGTATCTATCCCGTTTTAGAACCGTTTTAATTGCCTATGGCCACGGAATCCTTTGCAAATAAATTTGACTAATTAATTTCTTTCTCAAAGAATTTATTAAACAGTATGCCAGAAATATCGCTATCTCAAAATTAATGAAAAAATATATCGAGACGTAAAGAAAAATTAGAAAAAAATTGTCAATGAGTAATATTTGAAAACACTTTGCTTTAGGTAATTACACGCTATAAATGAAAAAAAAACGTTATTGTTATCTGGTCTATTTTTCAAAAGATGGCGCTTTTCTAAAATACATGTAGGATTAAAATCTAAAACTCTTATTCTGCACCGTAATTTACCAAATAATTTCTCTAGAAATAAAATAAACAATGAGCAAAAAATAACCTTTTCTCAACCACTAAATAATTTGAACAAGGTTTCTTTGTGGTTTTTTTTAATATTATCTATAAATTTTAGACGAAAAGAACAAGAAAACCATATTTTAGTAGTTAATAAATATTTACGGTGTTTAAGTGCCCGTGTTCACATTTTACTTCTACAAAATGCTCACCATGTTTATACAGCTGTTTACCAATTACCATTGCTTTGGTTCTCTGTTTTCAGTAATATTGAAATTGCGGGGATAATAATTTAAGATAGCTGCAATAATATAGTATGTAGTTTATATGGCATATTATCGAGATACTTTATATCACGATCTTCGCAAACTCATCGGCATATCTGGATGGAGCATTAGTAAAAAAATGTTTGGTGGAAATGTGGGGAGGAAATAAGACAATAAAATCCAACAGAATTAGATTAATTTAGCGAACTGATGTTTTTTTTTCAAAAGAAGTTGAAAAAGTTGCTGGCTGAGAATAGCTTTCACCTCCCCATAATGTTATGGCGCAGATTCTAAACCGATCATCATTAACAAAGAAAAGTTTGCTAAAAAGTAAATAAATGTATACATTCAATAAAAAAATTAGATTCTCAAAACAAAACTTTACTTCAGCTTTATAAAGAAATTAAAATACCAGTAAAACCCCTGATGTGGAAAAATGTAGCAAATTATCGTCGGTTTATTCAGGACTCAATAAATAAAACTTGAAAAATAAATTTTTTCAAGTTTATTTTCTGTGTCGAACTTAAATTTAAAAATATTGCAAGGATAACGGGTGAATTGAAATATGTTTTTAAATAAATAATAGCGTTTGAACGTTTTCCATCCTCATTATTAAACGGTCTTTTTAACAATCGTAAACGTAATTTTTATTAACGTAAATAAAAATTACGTTTACGATTGTTAAAAAGATTGTTAAAATCGTAACCTAATTTTTAACAATCGCAGCTTGACACTTATCATTATTTATACGCAGAAATGTTTCTAATCACTCTGTGCACATTTGTATTACTGGACAACAAATTAAAGGTTTTGATAGACAAGTTACAACTATAATTAAAATTTATTATGAAGACAACAAATAATACTATAATTATAACGGGTGTCTCATTGCCGAATTTAAAGTTTAAACTCGAATATCTCGGCAAAAAACGGGGCTGGCGGAAGGACAGGAATAGCGTTCGATACCTCATTGGCGCGATTTTTAGTCATTATGTTATGATAGTTTGACGCACACTGTGATTACGCCGTAGAAGAGTATTTCTGCAGCAGTTTTTCGATTAGTGAAGCACGACTCAAGTTTTGTATTTAAATTGAAATCCGACGTTTTAATTATGGGCCCAGTATTCGGTTAATCAACTTATGGGCAGCAAAGTTCAAAGTGTTAGAATGTACACTAAATCATTCAAATAGACCTCGAAAAAAGAAAGATGAAGTGAGAGTCGTCTCTGTCGACGTTCTGCGTCATTGCAAATTCGCGCTTACGTTTTGAGTTTTAAGAATTTTGATAATGTAATATTCTGTACATAAAATCAGCACAAATATAGTTTAGTTTACTGCAATAAAAATATTATAAATATAATAATTGTTTTTTTTTATTATTATTTAAAGTTTGAATTCCGCTCTGAGACATCTTTTATTAATTTTAGTCGTTGTTTAAATATGTAAAACGAGTATTAAAATAAAAACCCAAAAAAAAATTATTATTACAAATATTATTTCATGTCATATATCCAAGTTAGAAATTATTTTAATGCAAAAACAAAATAAAAGTTGAAAATCAAGTTATTCCCTGATTCCTTCATTTTTATTTGATTTTAAATGGATTATACATGAGTTATACCTAAACAAAATATTTGTATGGAAGGTATATATGTCGTTTTCACATATATTAACCGTAACTAATACGGTGAATGTGTAATTGAGTTTGATGTTTGCTTGTCTCGCTTTCTCGCCTCAACTACTTATATTGTATTGTCAAATTTTGCACATATGTAAACTTCGTCATGGAAATGGGCGCTAGCTTTTTTTTGAAACCAAAAAATGTTCTTTTTTACTATATAAAAATATTTAGTGCTACGACATATCGATAGATGGAACAAAAAGTATAGTAGTCGACAGAATGTTTCAAATTTGTTTCAGAAAATTATTACAATAATTTAATTGTATCAAGGATAAAATTTGCCGTATTAATGTAAAAGGAATTTGTTTATTTCATTATATTGATGTTATATGATGAATATTAATACGGCGAATCAGGAACAAGATTATTACTTTAAAACACTATAACATAAACGCATTATATGAAACTACTCCCAATGAAATATTAAGCAATAACGATTTACACTTGAATTATTATATACAATAGATATATAACATATAGATATATACAGCAGATATATAACATTTCATATAACCTTCTGTTTTGACCGAAAAAAAGGATTGTCATATTATAACTTTTTGTGTCATGAATGTTTTATATTTGTAACAAAATAGATGTGTAAAATTTCATAACTCTTCTCTCTCTATATTTTCTGCAAAATGTACTCTCGGTAAGAAAATAATGACAAGCAGAAAGACCGAAAATATACGAATAGCTCTTTATGATATGTGCAATATCGCATTGTTATTTAGTTCACCATTTTTAAATTTGAATTGAATTTTTAACCCAAATGGAAATTGCATTTCAGTCAAAACGGTTTCAATATGTAAATTTTGTGTGTGGCTGTAATACTACAAAATATTTGTATTCACCGCAAAAAGTACCTAGGCAAATGACATATATTTTATAAGATCTGTGTGTCCATCGCCGCAAATTCCAGAACTGGATCGTTTTCCATACAATTATAAATTGTCCACTCTTCGTTCGTTTCTGTTTACCCATACTAAATAAACTAATAAATGGATAAATTTACCAATGAACAGATAAATTTGTCCATTTATATTTGTATATTCGTCTTTCTTTCTTTGAAATTTAAATATTAAAACTAACAACAAAAATTTATAACAGGATAAACAGTTATTAATCGATTTTTAACAAATAGGTAATAAAGTTTTATGAAATTGAACTAAATAAATTGCACAGATATATTACGCCAATAATCTACTAAAAATATAATTTTACTTTTATGAATATATACAATTTAAAAAATATAAATAAGAAACCAAGTAAACAAATTTCATTCACATTCCCCTACTTATTAGTATGAAAGCCATTTATCAAAGCAAGGGCAAGAGTCAATAGTGAGTTAGATCTAGCACTGGTAGGTTGTGTCCGCGTCGCTTTGTTCGCGTTTCAAATATTTTTTTTTATATTTATCCTCGTATTCAGCCGGTGTACATTGCGATTTAAAACGACTTTGATCATTGTGATTATTAAATATTATTTTTTTCTTTCATCATTGATGCCAATGTTTAATAGCTTAGTATAGGAAATTACCTTGTATTATTTCTATCCTTGGTACGACGCTTGGTCAAGGACCAGAGTTCCCACCTATTCGTATATTTCGTATATTTTCAGTCTTTCTGCTTGTCATTATTTTCTTACCGAGAATACATTTTGCAGAAAACATAGAGAGAGAAGAGTTATGAAATTTTACACATCCATTTTTTTACAAATATAAAACATTCATGACACAAAAAGTTATAATATGACAATACTTTTTTTCGGTTAAAACGGAAAGTTTCAATGAAATGTTATATATCTATATGTTATATATCTATTGTATATAATAATTCAAGTGTAAACCGTTATTGTTTAATATTTCATTGGGAGTAGTTTCATATAATGCGCTTATGTTATAGTGTTTTAAAGTAATAATCTCGTTCCTGATTCGCCGTATTAATATCCATCATATAACATCAATGTAATGAAATAAACAAATTCCTTTTACATTAATGCGGCAAGATTTATCCTTGATACAATAAAATTATTGTAATAATTTTCTAAAACAAATTTGAAACATTCTGTCGACTACTATACTTTTTGTTCCATCTATCGATATGTCATAGCACTAAATATTTTTGTTGGCAAACCAGACTTTATACAGTATTATTGAAATATGTTATGATGATCATGATATTTTGCTAGAAACAGGATCCGTTCATGATGGTAAACAATAAATTACTAGGATTATATACTTCTAATTGGGAAATTGAACCCTTAAAAGATCACTCACGTGTCTGTCTATCACAGCCAAAATTCTGCTGCGTCGAAACTTGAAATTTTGCTTAGTGACACATTTTATTAACTCCCATATTTGCACTAACCTCTTTAAAATGTTAATAAAATATTTATGTGTGTATTAAATACGTAAAATTTTTTTTTAATTTTATTTTTTATATAGTGGCTGATTTTAAAGATTTTGTTATAGAAAAGTATAGAAAAACTAACGGTTGTCCTAGGTATTATCATTTCTTAAATATATGCCATGTTTTTAAGCCTGGAAAAGATATACTAGGCAACATATTTACCTTGTGAAAAGTTAATATTATTAAATGGTTTATTATAAATGCTATGTATATTTTGGCTGTTCTACTTATATTTTATTTTAATGGAAAAGATAATATTTTTTTAATGGCGAAGATAATATGAAGGATCAATAACGAAACAACAATCTACTATATTCTAATGCACGATTTTTACCCCTGAGCTCTGTGCTATCTGTGATGTTACGTATATTAAAATGAAGCAGTAAAAGTTTAGCAAACGTGTACTATGTGCAGTCATTAAAAGATCTTTGAAGATATTTTATTTTAATAAAATCCTATTATTATTTCAAACGCGTACATCACGTTTACTAGAAATGCCATACCTCTGTCTATGGCATTGCGACAAATAGAGGTAGAAAAAATTATTTCGGTATAAGCACATTCTATTTCTGAAGAACTCTTTTATCAATATCATTATTATGCATGTACTAAGTCTATGCCATCGACATTCTCTTCTGTTATATTAACTGCAATGTATCACCTGAAGTGAGTTTTTTCAATTTTCGCACAATAATTCCTAAAATATGTCTATAGTTTGATTACCGGAATACATTCCTGCACATCCTCCCCTCATTCTAAATAATCGATCAACAATTTGTGATAGCAAGAACAAGTTCTCACGGTGCTATTCCCAATTTTGTTTTAACGAATGTTAAGGTAAGACGGATAACAACGTTTTTCTCTTTATATATCAATCGAAAATATTAAAAAAATATTTCATCCAATGGACATTCTTTGATCGGTTTTCTACAATACATTGCATTAAAGTAATTATCTTGTTTGCGTTTCACATAATCATGCTTAACCTTTCTATTTAAATCGAGTATAAGCTTAGCGGCAGGAAGGTCATATCATTCTAATTGCCTCAGTCTGACGATTTCCTTTTAGTTCATTTTAATCAATTCCTCTTATATTTTCAGACTACTGAACAGCTCAGCGTGAACGTGAACGTAGTAGTTAGAAGTATAACATGGAAGTTCTGACTGCTTCTCTTTCTTTTTGGCAAAGCTTCAGTTGAATACTTCTCTTTGTAATAATACTATATAGTTTTCTATTGGAGAATATACTATCCATAAAAATAACCGTGTCTTTGACACAAATAGCAATACAAAAATTATTTCAACAATCAGACGTCTTTATTGGCAGATGTGACGTATTTGCTGATCAATTTATTGGTACTTGGGCACAGAAAAACGGTAGAAATAATTGAAAAGGACAATGAATTTTAGAAGAGAGTTATGAAAAGCAAACTGGTTAACTAAATTAGGCACACAAAAATAATAAAAAAGAACGATGGAATTTGGAGGTATGAAAAGCAAATTAATTAATTTAAAAAAGATAATTTACTTCTAAAAATGACTGATCCACGGCATCCAAGGTTAAAAGAACTAAAAAATCCACAATATTTTTTGAATTCTCTGAAAATTAAGAATGAAAGTACAATTTAAAATGTGGCGTTAGAGGGGATCGCTTTATATTTTGCAATCGTTTTTTTTAACGAAAAATCACATAAAAATAAATTGCGGAGGTTAATTTTGTTAGCAGACATTTATTGCGCTAAAGCTTTTGTTTGCTTTAATAACAAGACGCACGGTATTATTTCTTTAATTAAAACCATAGGATAGGATGGAAGAAAACAATGAAGGAATAGACTTTTTCTGATAGAGATACATAAGCAAATGAAAGACCAAACCTTTAAATTAGTTAAAAATAAGTAACAAAGTAGTAAATTAACACCTTTACTCTAAAAGAAACGAAATATTCAACTTTTACAATAAGTTTTATGTTAAAAAATCAACAAGCCGATGAATTATATTTTGAAAATAGTAATTTAGTTCTATTATTCTCCACTGCATTTTTGTTCTAAAAATAACTTACGTAATTGGAGAGTTGTTCGCCAAGAAAACCAATCGCAGAGATTAATTATGATGCATGGACACTAACGTCGATTTTCAGATCTGTAATTAGTTGCGCGGTCGGAATTGAAAAATATCATAACATCCGCAATTTATTTTGAAATGGGACTTTAAGCACAATCAGTTCATTGGTAATAAGAGAGGGCTTAGATTTATTTTATTATAAGGCGAACGAATAAAATTAATAAGATGAAAAATACTGTCAATAGGAATTAATGTTACATACTCTCCTTTTAGCAGCATTTACTAAAATTTTATTTTTACAAGATTAAATAATATTTTGATTATCGACTATTTTGTTTATTTCACACCAGTTAAGAAAAAAATCATATAATTTTTAACAACAAATTAATTAAGATATTCATAACACTTTCTTTTCATCTTTTCAATGTGATCCCAAATTATTACAGACATGACAATGAAAAAGCCATTTATGTTATCTAAAACAACTTTATATTACGATAGGTTAGTTATTTTATATATTTGTTAGATGGTATGAAAGGATTTCATACCATCTAACAAATAAAATATAAAATGTTTTTTCTCAGAGTCGTTACTATATCGGCAGCATGGTCGTAATTCATTGTGTGAAGTATATTGCAGATGATTGATGCGTCACAAGATGTGTCGTTTTTCCTCTCTGACACAAATTTATAATGCAAATTTTTACGATACTGTAGAAATCCTACCTAATACCGAGTTCTTAATATATGTTATCGTTGACTGAGTTCTATACTAATGCAATATAGAACTTAGTCAACTAGATTCCAATCAATTGTCTACTGTACCACATTTTCATAGCCTCTTTTTGTTCATAGTCGTTTTTTCCCTTCTTTCTTTTCCATAGTGTCTATGTCTCTGGGGCATAGAAGAAAATGAAGAAGACAGATATTCGAACGAGTTCGATTTTAATGGTTTTTATGATTTTGCGTTCCATATCTTATTTAGCTTGTCCATATTGTGCATAGTAGTCGCCATAAGCCCTTTGATTTAGTCATTGCATCGACTATTATTACAAATTAATACTTCCAGATAGAAATATATTTGAACCACTTTGCAATTTGCCACTTGTGTTACTTTGGACGAGTTATAGTTAGTACGGCCAAGGATCATTATCTTCGTTTTATCGCAATTAATTTTCAACCCGAATTCAATTCTGCGATAATAGTTGCAAATAAAGCGGTATCATCTGCGAATAAAAATTAGGAGTTTCTGAGCCGCTAAACGTAATTATGTGCATCAATTCTCAATAGCAACTCTTATTACACCTCCATTACACCTTGGATCTGCTCCGGGGTGGAAGTGATTCGACAATACACTTTCTATTTTGACTGAAGCTGTTTCATTTCCATAAAGAAATTTAAAGAGATGCATAAAATGTTTTGACGTACGTAGTAAGTTCTACTAATTTTACCAAGTCAAGTCTTAAAAAGTCAACGAATCAAATATAGATAGGCTTGTTTATTTCCCAGATTATCAGTATTCAGGCACACTACTAAGATTATTCGCGAATGTATTTTTCCTTCGCGTTTGTCCCTTCGCGGCAAGCCTGTTATCTGTTCACACAATAGAAAGGTATCAAGTCGCTTACTTAAGATATTTGCTAAGATCTTTTTGCATGACGAACTAAGGCAATAAGGTGGTAATTACAACATTTCTTTGTGGAAACTTTTTTTATGTGATGGAACGAAAATTATGAGTCCATTTATTCGATCATGTGCCTGTCTGCCATATTTCATTACGCACCATGTGACATATTTTGGCAGTCTCAAATATTGCCAATTTTCTTCTCGCAGTTTTTAAGATTTTTAGCCGTTCAATTGTAGCTTCAACTTCAGCTTTTAGAATATTTGGTTCTATTTCTTCGTTCGTCAATTTCAGAGGATAAATTTTGCATTTTAAAAACTAGGGACATGAAATGCTATTATATTTTCCTTCATTTTTATATTTTCTAGCGCAGCTCAATTGATTAAACAAGTATGTTTATTAATAAATAATCATCCGGATGTGTAACGGAAAAGAGGGCACAAAAGTATTTGTCATAAAAATAAAAACATGATTTTTATATCATCTTCTGAAAAAAATATCTCAAAACATTTATATAAATTCACGTGATGACTTGGTTTATCGGTATGGGTGCGGGGGAATGAAAGGTGTATGAGAATAGCGCTATGTCGATACGACATATTCCGCACAGACTCCGCTTCGAAAGTGCGGGATGCAGCTGGAATGCGGGACTTCAAACCTTAATCGTAAGAAGAACGAGAAAAGTCAGTTATCCAATAATATTGTGACGACACACGGTAACGGCCAGTACGAAATCAAATTAATAATAATTACAATAATTCAAGGTGAATGAAAAAACTGACGACAACGATAACGAATATAACCACTGTGAACAATATTATATCAAACGAAAGCGAGAAAAACACTGTGTGAAATTATTAAAAGGGGAATTACTCAATAAATAATAGGTAACAGGCGGTACTAGAAGTATCCCCCCCCCCCCTTCAACCCTTGGAGATGGACTTTTGTGTCACTTGTGTGTTTTATCTATACTACTACTGTGTTTTATCTATATACTACTTTTATGTGACTTTCTATTTTTACTTATAATTATTCAAGTAACTTATTAACTCAAAAAATGTAACAAAACCAAATCGAAAATGCAAAAAAATCTTAGCAATTATCTTAAATAAGCGACTCGAAACCTTTCTATTGTATGAACAGATAACAGGCTTGACGCGAAGGGACATATTTACATATACATATATATATATATATGTTTATACATGTATATACATATGTATACATATGTATATATATATATATATATATATATATATATATATATGTATATATATGTGTGTGTGTGTGTGTGTTTGTATAAAACGTTCTTAAGAAAAACTGGCAATTGCCGAGAGGACTAGAGGATAAATTATAAAATCTCCAATACCAAATGACGAACTAAACCAAACAGTATACACAGGTAAGTATATCAATTGCTTTAAACGAACTTTTGCATTTTATTTTAACTAAAATTGAGATTGTAGAGCAGACCATTCCCGACACGCGTTTCTAATTCACTAATTTTTTGAAATAAAATTAACATGATTTGAGAAAATATAGTAGTGTAAGAAAAGTGTATTAGAAAGTGGTGTAGATTTTTACGGATACTGAATTTTCTCTATCAATGTTTTGTATATCAACATGGTGTATCAGTGTGTGTATATTTTGTGTATCAATATGGCGTAATGCTCATCCAAACTTATCATTTGATTCAGGTTCCCAACTAAGAAGTACAAGCAGCTACAAGCAGCTATCGTGGAATATCATACTGCTCTTTTCCCTTATGCTTTTTTCATAATATTTATTATCCTATTTTCTTTACATATCGTTTCACATTTCATTAACCATCACTAGCCAATGTGCAAAAGTAATACATAGATATTTATTTAAACATATTACATTACTAGATAACAAATAAAACGTAATAAGTTACAATAACAAGTTACAACAAAGTTATTTTCAGTTATTACATGAAATAAACAGTAAAAAGAAGAAAAGTTATAAAGTTGTAATATGTCATAATAACCTTAATTCTGAAGCAACATGAAAATAGTTCACAAATCGTGCAAAAGTACATTCTTCATATACTATTTTCAGGGGACAGATACGACCTAAATCCCAAAAAGGATATTGAATATATTTGGCGTTAATTTTGTAGAAATTCATTATTCGCAATTAAATGAAACTACGTGATGTAGTATTATTTCTACTATCTTTAATTTCTTTACCACGACCTAGGTTTCGTTGTATTACAACATCTTCAGGTGGGATATTAGCAAAGATCTTTGCTAATATCCCACCTGAAGATGTTGTAATACAACGAAACCTAGGTCGTGGTAAAGAAATTAAAGATAGTAGAAATAATACTACATTACGTAGTTTCATTTAATTGCCCAAAAAGGATATTAAGCGCAGTTTTTATGCGAGTGTGGGATATTCTCTCTGTTGACATGTTTAACTAATTATAAGGGTAATTTTTTAATGCAATTATACTTTAACATTCATTGGGATTGTAAACATAAAATATCAGCTAATGACCATAATGAGTGAATTGGCAACGTTGATTAAATTCTAGTCACGTCTTAAATTTTTCTTTAAGCAAGAAAGAGTGAATAATGCTACCCACATAGAGATGACGACAATTTATTGCAAATCTGCTCCGTCGTTATCGACCTTTCAAAAATGGCCAAGAGGTAAGGTATAAACCAGTCAGGGAAAACATCGAATATAACCGTCAAATGAACTGGGGAAACGTTACGCTAGAAAAAGTGCAAGAGGTCAAGGAACTTGTGTTAAAAAATGCTAGAATAAACTAAAAAAAATGCTAGAATGAAAATGTCAAAAATAATTAAACTATCTATCTGTTCGTACTATAAATATTATTATTTCGACCGTCTTGACAAGACAAGTTAGTGTTCGGTGAATTCCACGGATATTCATGGCAATTCAAAAATAAAATAATGTTGACCGATGTAAAAAAATTTAGAACTCTGTTGTGAAGTTCCGTCTAATGTTTTCAATCGAATTGTAACTGGTGACTAAATATGTATTTACCATTAACATCCTGAAAGTAAACAGATCTCATTCAAAAGTTTTCAGGTTACAAGTGAAATCGTGATGACAATTTTAAGATATACCGTTTTTCTTCTTCATTACAATGCGCCTGTACATAGGTCACAATGACTGAACTATGGCTTCGAAACCACCCATTCTATATGACTAAATTAGTTCCTAATAGCAAACATCTATTTTCAAACTAAAAGGAAAACTATTTCTCCAAGGAAAGCCATTTTCTAAGGGCGAAAAATATAATTAACGGTGATAAGGTAAAAAAATAATAACACGATATAATAAAAACTAATTTTAAAAAATGTAAACCTAGTTAAAAATGTATGTAGGTGCCCAAACTACTTAAAATAATCAAATAAATTAAAATGAAAACGCAATTGAATAAAAAGGAAATAATAATAAGTAAGCCCAAAGGCAACCAAATCTAAATCAAAGTTAAGATATAAATTGACAAGTGTACTACTAAACCGATATTGATAAAAGTTTTACTGTACCTTATTTGAAAGATAATAAAGCAAATGAAAAAAATGTATGCTATCCAATTATTATTTTCTGAGAAATACGTGGACAAACATACACAAATACACTTACGAAATTTTTTATACATTTATTTATATTATTAATACCATATTTATTTAAAAGGGGTAATATTTTGTAGTTCCAACAATATTACATACATACGGGTCGAAATTATAGAGTCCTTCTTATTTAAAATCATTTAAAAATTATACTAATTGCCTCCCACCCCTTTTAAGTAAAGATATTCAATTACATAAATATGCATAAAGTCTAATAGTTTATAATTATTAAAATATATTTGTAACATCGAATTAAAAAAATTACTTGCCAAAATTGAACTACTTCATATAAATGTATTTAAATATCGTGTATAAGAAATGTGTCTTACATAATATCACATTACTTCCATTATTAATAATATTGCTAACGCAAAATAAGAAATAATTAACTCGGTTAGATACTTTCAGCCATTCTCTTTAATATTGTTTAACCAATTAATCATCGTGAAGCGCTTTCATTATCTGTTCAAAATAGTTGAATCTATATGCAATATAATAATCACCCTTACAAGGTTCAGAGAAAAAACCCGCTCTCGCTTTGGGCCGATCTTCACAATAATCCATTGCAAATTTTTCATATGAATCGCACTGCTGAGCAACAAATTTTTGAGGTTCAAGAGCACTGGACACCCAGAAGTTCAAAGAGTAGTCTAAGTGACTGCACGTTTGACCAACTACTGGCAAACCTGTACACGAAGGCTGTAGAGGGCCACCGTCATTTATAAAGAAGTTGGCGGTACCAAGTGAATTCATAGTGCCCGATACCCCCCTGTTGGTGTGGTAGATGTCAACATAATCAGCGTCCTCCGAACTAATTTGATCTACGATATCCATATCATCGAAGCACGGCATAGCCGGATCCATACCCGATATACGTCTTAATTTTTTTCCACTAACATTGTACACTCTTTGAGCGGCGTATCCAATTGCGTGGGCGCCGAGACTATGGCCGAAGATATGAAGTTTATCCAGAGGAAGACCTTCCTTGATAAACTCAGCTAATAGGTCCCCCACCAAGTAACCGATTCCGTAAACATTCGATACAGCCTTCGTATAATCATCCCAAACAGCTATGTTGTTAAATGTAAAGTAGTTTGTGGCGTCTAATACGAGGTAGTTTATATTATTCAATTTAAGCATGCCGTTTCTGAGTCGTGTTGAAGCGCGATCCGTCGGTTTAGCTTTAAAGCCATGGATATAGAGGTAGACGGGATCGCTATGTTTAATATCGTAATGCTGACGGAAGACTGTTACGCCTCGCTTTAGATTGAAAAATGTTGACTTGTTCGTCCGCGTGTCGTGCCAGTGTAGATATAACTTCTTCGGGTCTATATTTATGTGATGTCGAATATCCTTCACATCATCTGTTAAAAAAATATTACTTTTCATGTTATAGAGATATAATAAAGAGTAACCAACCAAATTTCAGTTGTTATTTCAGTAATTCTTATTAATGAAATAACGAACAATATACATGGTTGAACATTGGTTAGTTACTCCATGTGATGTGCTTTTTATTATTCATCTTCTTTTACATTAATAAAAGAACATTTTATATTATAGTATTATCTTGGTCAAAGGATGTTAATATGCCTTATTTGACCTATATAATTATATTCACATGAGATATATTAATTTCTTCGTTTCAATAATATTACCTATCATGTAATATTTTTGAAATTATACATTCCCACTAATCTGACATTGGTTTTTTTTTAAACTTATATCAGATATTAACATTACAATGATCAAAACCTGTGTCAGATATTAATACATGTATCAATAATGAAAAAAATAGCAATTTGGCCAAAATACCTCAATATTCCTTATTTTATCTTTATAATTTGATTTACTTCTAAATGCTAATTTCTTCGTCTATTCAATAATATGACCTATAATATAATATCTCTAAAATTATACATTCCCACCAATGTCAATTTTCGAAAACTTATATCAATTATTGATATTACAATGATCAAAACTTATTTTTAGATTTTGATGCGTGCATAAATGCTAGAAATCAAAAGCAATTAACATTTTTTATAAATTTTTAATTTAACTTCTATTTTTTATAAATTTATGAGGCAACACGTTAATAAGTTATATTTTTGTCACAAGGTTCTGCGTTTATTGATAATTTAAAAATTATTGATAACGTTCTACTTAAACATAGTACTGCTTAAACATATTGATAACGTTCTACTTAAACATAATACACTCACTTATATGTTTTACAAAAAAGTTAATTTCGCAAAAATTAAAGAAAAAATTATTTTATTTTACTTGCTATTGGTTGATGCCAGTTAAGCATTTAAAAAGTATTTAATGTATTAAATTATCTTAGGTGTCCATAGTTTGTTAAATATAATTCCGACGTTACATACGTTACGTTTTTAAGAAAAGAAAGCGGAGTTCCTTTTCAAGTATGTATTTAAGAGAAATGTATTATCATTTTTTGGATATAATCATCATCACCATATCATCATCATCATCATCATCATCATCATCATCATCATCATCATCATCATCATATATATATTAATACGCTAAGGTTAAGATGTTACTCTCTCTTTTTAGAAAAAAACCTCACAACTAATCCACATAAATTATATATCATTTTATAGATAATTGCTTGCTCTACCGGCATCCACAACTAAAAAATTTATTATTGCTATTGTTTTTGCAAATTAATTAATTATTAAAATTATATACACAAAAAAGCAATGCTGCCATCTAACGGCTCAACGTCAATATGATTGACGGTCGGTAAAATTTTTGTTTAATTTCAAATCCACTCACGTATAAATAAAGTGGCGCTTTAGCTCAATGCTTTTGATACTTGCGCCTCTATATGTCAATTTTAGTAAAATATTTGTTTGATCTGTCATCTGAGCTTCGTAATGGAATAAAAACGTAATAAGCAGTGTGCAAAATTAGAAATGAATTGAATACCTGCAATCAATTTTGATTTATTAAATTGAGTTGAATAATTTATAATGCGAAGACTTCGCACGAGTCACGCTAGTGTTATATAATAAAACATAATGTAATATGATAATCATTCAATTATTATTTACTGTATAACTGACTATATATGACTATTACGTTAAGTTTTGTTTAAGTTATTAATTAGCTCAAATATTTTCCCCCATTATGGATTCCAAATGAATGAATCTGCAACTGATTAGTTCTCATTTCAGATTAGGGATAAATTAAAATGAAGATTCTGACTTGAATTTCCATTTGAGTTTATTACTTGTTGCACAATAAACTATATTCAAGAAATATAATGAATCTTAATAAAAAAATCTAAATATTTTCTACGTTTTCTTGGCACTTAAGCAAAATATTTTTAAATTACATTTTTTTTAAAAACTTACCACAATTCAAAAACAAATCTATGAAACCTCTTTCAAAAAGCGACGTGAGACCTACTCGCGCTAAACAACGGCTCGTGAGAGCTAAAAGAACCACAATTGTTAAGACGTTTTTCATTTCGTACAGGATGAACACTAAACGTATTTCACATAACACGTATAATCACATGTTTTTGTAAAATCAAATAACAAGATTAGTTTTATAACGTCGCCTCATATGTAAAGTAGAAATTTCGTCTGCTTGTCCATCCAATGGTATATATATATATATATATATATATATATATATATATATATAAATATATATATATATATATATATATATATAAATATATATATATATATATATATATATATATTTGGAATAAAATATATTCTGCACATGTTTCTAAGTTCATCTTTCTCTTCTCTTCTAAGCATCTTTTAGAATATGTTGTAATAAACATTTCAAATTTATCTTACAATCTTTCAGCTAATTTCTAGATCTTGCCATAGTAAATATTTTCTTGTGGCTTTGTTGTACCATAATTATTATTTTACCAAAAACATTGATGATTTTCTTAAATACTAATATTATTATCACTTAATATCGAATATGTACATACTTAATCTTAAATATTTATTTAAAAAATTATTTGATTCCGAATATTCGTATTTATTATGGCGTAAGTAATCAGTTTTCAATTTTTTTTTAAATAATAATTTTGATAACACGAAGTGACGACAAAATGTTTATTCATTTAATGGAAATTTTAATTTGTGCAAAAAGGTTTTTGTGACCCGCGAATTTTGCATGTTTTGGTTCTTATCAATAATTTAATGAATTATGAATATGGAGAAAATTTAAATTTTTGCTGTAATTAGAAATTCTTTTTATCCAATTTGACAGGACATTTACTTTAGGGAAAATGAATGCAAAATTAAAGATTTATCCGCTGTCCAATTTGGCGACGGATACGTTAATTTTCTATTTAATATTTTCAAATATTTATTTTATTCCTAACTAGGGAAAAGTATAATCTTTGATGAATATGAGGTCACGCTTTTCAGGCGGACCAATAGATAATTATTAACTAAATCGTACTTTATCATTTTCGGCCTGCACCGATGATATCAGTGCCAAGTATTTTGCCAGTTTTGGAATATTTTTAAATGAAAATAATTTGGTTTTGCCTACATAAACAAGAGTAAAAACAATAAAACTCAACAAGAAAAAACGGAAATATGGCGTGGACCGCTACATTTATAAAATTATTTACCGAGAAGCAATTACTTTCCAGTCCTCAAGTTATATATGCCTTACTTATTTATTAAGACCGTTGCTGATTGCTTTCATGCTTTGTAAAAAAAAACTTGTTACGTGAAAACTATTATCAGCTTTAAAGAACGCGAGACAGATTGATGAACCGGTGGTCGATTGTATATTAACCGCCGGTTCCTATAATTTATCTACGAATGCTTTTGCTGAGTAGGGCATCTAGTAGCATCTTTTACCCCAATAAAATATCATTTTGTGGATATATCTACCTTTGTTATCATTACAGTTCGTGACGTCCCTATGTTTAGATATCCGTGTACGTTAGATATTAATGAAAAAACACGGTGTCATTTGATTTTGTTAGATGGATATTTGTCAACGATTACAATTTGGGTTGTTTGTGTAAATTACTAATTATATTGAATTCCAGCTAAATTTATAAGTAAATCTATGATGAATAATTTATTAACTACGCGGATTATGTGGAAATTTATATTTAATTACTTCTAATAACAATATTTGCCAATAACATTGTTCCTTTTTGTGCGGCCGTCATCTTCTCTTTTATATTTAATTTGATGACGTTCATTATATTTCAGCGAAAGCAACTTTGGCAATGGATATTCCATTTGAAAAAATGCCTTCCACTTTTCCTTCTTCTACGAAATTTGTATTTTTTTTACATTACAAAGCAAATAAAACAATATTATCAAGATCTATGCAAAATATATTATTTAGTTAAGCACATAAAAAGAAGAAAAAAATTTTCAAAAATTTATTTTGAACGGAATACAGTCATCAAATATCAAAAAGAATATGTTTAACAGAATACAGTGCTAAATAGTGCGAAGAATAGTTAGCATTTAACTGGCGTTCATTGATTAAAACTCGAAGATTAGTTGAGAATCAAAAGTAAAGTTTATTGAAAGATTTTCCAAAATATAATTAAACACAACATAATAATTTCGGTCTGGAAGGGAGCTGTGATCCCCTTTTATCAAAACCACTGTGAATAATTAAGAACCAAAACATCTATTCTCAAATGAATTTCTTTCCTATGGCTGCTATATTTACTCATTATAGTGTCTACCTTAAATATTTAAATTATTATTATTGGTACCTGCAAATCTAACTTATATTTAACTGTAGATTTCAAATAACATCAAATGCTTGTAGAACGCATAGAAACAGCCGATAACTGACGCTAGCCTATCGTTCGATAATTTTTACTACTGATGGGTCGCATATCATACGAACAGGCATTAAATATGTAATAAAATATAAGCGTTGTTTAATGCAAAGCCTATATTCTTGTAATTTTTTTTAAATACATATTTCTTCTCTCAAGTACAAGCTAAAAAATTAAGATTCTTGGGTAACTCGTTATTATTGAGTTCAATATGAACCCAAACAAGCGGGTGTCAAACCTACATGATAACATTTAAATAAAAGCGACGTGCATTGTTCGTTGAACAGTTAATTTGTCCAGCTGCCGTAAGTGTGTACGAATCTTGTTTGCTTAATTAAAAGCAATTAATTTACGCGGTCGAGGTGACATTGTGACGTAAGTTTTGAATGCGTCATCTATTAATTAATCGATTTATAACGTTTCATAGTCGCATCTTGTGGAGGATTGTATTTATGATTAACAAATTGTCGAAATAAATTCAAAACATAAGTCCAAACGTAAAATCTAAACGAATAAATGAAATATTCATTTAGATTTTTATGTTAGTTTTATATGTTTTATATAAATGACACGATCAGATATTACAATATTATAATTCTCAATAACATAAGTTAATGATGGAAATTACACATAAATATGTACAGAATATTAAAGAAATGATTTGAAAATTTTCGTGCAAAACTTATCATCAGTTCGCAAATTATGTGTCAGTAAAATCGATTTTGGTTTTCTCTTTTATTTATGTATGTATGCATTACATGAACACAAGAGAAAGCCAAACATTTTAATATGAACTATATTGGCAATTAGCTTGCGAATTATGAAAAAATTGGAACTGAATATCACAATTGAGTGGTTTTTAATTATTCCCAGCTTGGTCTTCATCCATGTATATTAATATTAATCATCGTAACGGACACCGAGTTTTATTGTTTTGTGATAAAAGTGATTGAGGACTTCTCGCATTTACGTAAATTAGTACAGTATTTTTCATTTTCAAAATCAATAGAAAAGGTTCAACTTAGAATTTAAAGTACTACGCACTAATTATTCAGCTTGCAATTAAATTTTACAAATTTTTAATTAGGCGTGCAGTAATTTTGCCTAGTTCTTATTTCACCAAAAAGTATTCTGTGGTTTGATTATTCCTAGTTCTGTTGAAAATAATGAATTTTATGTGCTTTTTAATAAATCTGATATATTTTAAAATCACAGAAAAGAGGCAAATTATTTTGTTCTTTTTTTAATAAATTGTTAAATATCCTCTTCTTTTGTCCTTATTGTAATGAGAATAACGAAATTGCTTAAATATATCTAAAAATTAGAGTAAGTTATCGAGATAATGGTTAGAAATAATAGCTCCTGGGTCACCACTAAAAGAAATTTATATTTAATTAATAACTTTTCATACATATGATACATCAAAATAAAGTTATAAGTTCCGATATCTTCTTGACTGACTTTACTAATTATATAAATGTCAGTAACGAAGACACAAAATATATTCAATGACTAGATAATGGAAACGAATAAAGTGAGCCAAGACACGGACCTAGAGTGTCAAGTGACAGAGTTAATTTTATAATAATATTTAGTTCATTAACCATTCAAACACATCAGTTAATAATTTCTCACCTGTGGTATTCACTGAGTTTGAATTTAGTGGGATGAAATGAAGGACGTAATAGAGATTTTTTTGCAATACTTTAGTTTCCACATATTTCTAACGCTAAGTTTTTGATAAAATCCTCCCCTTTTCTGTAATAGTTTTCTTCTCTCCTATTTAAAATATTTTTATAATCTTGGCTTTTCAGCTGCTGTTAACGCCTTTATAACTGAAACAAGATAACAAGAAATAATACAGATAAGTATTAATTTGTTAACTTTTAAACTTACTTGCATCATTATTCATGAAAATAAACGGAATTTAATGCTTTACATAATATGGCACACACGAACGTTAATACCAATATAAGACTATCATTTGTACTTTTAGTGATATGAGAATGTTATTAATACAAAACTCTATAAGATAAGTAACAAATTTCTCGATTTTATTCTGGGTAATAAGCTAAGCTTGACAAATTATATTTTGCGGTTAGCCCATAAATAAAATTTTACCATACCATCACCGTGCACACTTTCGCTATAGCCACATAGCATAAGCACTTTGTACTTCTCACTTAAGCGCATACGAACATTCTATGCACGATGATGAAAGAATGTCAATAGCCTGTTCAACTGCTTTCTTTTTTGGTTTTGCTATGATTAAATCATATTTTGCTTCATCTGACAAACTATAATTGGACGTCGCGGCTTCAGATTGCTCATACCATTAATATCGCAAATTCACTGATTCAAACTCGACAAAACAACGATAATTTTATATGCTTTCTAAAAAAACTAATTTTAATTTAATATTTTTTTTAATAGAAATTCAAACTCGACAAAACAATAATAATTTCGGATATAATGTCTTCACGTACTGATTACGACATGGTATTATTACTGGAAGTCTATATGGATTGGCTATTTCAAGTTTCAATTTGCCATCAATAGTCAGTTGGATTGCACTATGCTCAAAACTATGTTCATTACTTGTATATGTGTGTGTGTATATATGTATGTATATATATATATATATATATATATATATATATATATATATATATATATATAAATATATATATATATATATATATATATAATTTCCAAAAATGTACGTATATATACATAAAATACCAAACCTTCAGTAGTGCATAGAGTATTAGCGGAATTTAGCGCTTTGCAAAATCACGCCACTCATAGCCGACATTAAAACCAGAACAAAACAAGGGGTTTGAAACAGCATAAATTTACCATATGTCGTCCAATTCGTTTATAACAAACTACTGATTCCAATGGTGTTAAACGTTGTAAAAATTCAAATCCAAACTTTAATCGAGTTTTTATATTTGGTTACATTATAATTAAATACGTCAAAGTGTTTTATTAAAATACTATTTGTTAACCACTATCTATCTATATACATAAAATCAATTCTACTTTTCGTTGTAATTTTATAACTCAAGAACGGGCTCACCTATCCAAACCAAATGTTTAGGCTTTATTCGGACTATTTAGTAGAAGGTTTGTGTGAAGTTTGCACAAAATCGGTAGAGTGCTTCTTCATTTATCACATTTTTTGTAACAACTGAATTCAATAAATGGCGGATCATTTTGTAAATGGGGATTTTGCTGTCAAATTGAATCTTTTTTCAGATGGCGATTGTGCTGTCAAATTGAAATTTTTTTCAGTGTTGACAGTAAAAGCATGTTGTTATGTCATTCATGCGGTCATTTCATTTTGGACGTGGTTAGATTAAAGCAAATTGTCAGCGATAATTATTGCTTTGTGTTTATATTTTTTGTTCAAATGTACTATGAATTAAATTGTCAAACATTTACACAAACGGTAAGTTTTGAACTGTTGAAGTGAATTACATGTATGCGTGTGTGTTTCTTTATTTGAAAAAACATATTGTGTACCACTATTAATGTAGCAATTATTTTTTTAATTTGATTTATTCTTTCTTAATTGAAGGAAAAATGCCACGAGCAAGACGAGCAAATATAGGTCGCCGAACGCGTAATGCAAATGATGTGGCATTACTAAGACGATCACAGACTGCAGATGAACGCGCACAAGCTAATGCATTGCAGCGTGAACGTAATGTACGAAATAGATCTGTTGACCCTGTACCTGTACTGAATCTTGCATGGCGATCACGAATACGTCGTGCTGTTTTGGCTGAAATTATGCGTGCTGCTTTTAATTACAATAGTCAGATTGATTATAGTGTCTACGGATACATTGGAATGATGGACGCAATATGTCAACATTGTGATGTGGCTAACTTTCCAGGCGAAACGCCCGGCATGTGTTGTGCTACTGGCAAAGTGAGATTGCCAGCATAAGAAACTCCACCCGAACCATTGTATTCATTAATTTTTGGAACATCTCAAAAGTCGAAGCACTTTTTGAGTCATATTCAACAATACAATTCGGCATTTCAAATAACTTCTTTTGGTGCTACTAAAATTATTAGAGATAATTTTATGCCGAAGTTTGAGGAGAATACTTCAACAGGATTGTCCCATGTTTATATCAATCTGAATCGTAAAGTATTCGATAGTTTTAAAAATTATGATACAACATCTACCTAAAATTATGATAAAAATGATAAAAATTATGATACAACATCTACCTAAAATTGCATACATGTTACAGATGCAGGGCCAGATTTATCATCAAGCTGGTTCGTTATTGCCATACCCCGATGCTGATCATACATTTTTTCAAATTTATTTTATTGGTGATGAAAATCGTGAATTGGATCAATGTTGTGCAATTGTTTTGAATACAAGACGAGAAATTATTCGTGAGCTACAAAGGTTTTTCCATCAGCATAACGCATTAGTTTATTTGTTCAAAATTGTTCTTGATATATGCCATCTGATAATCACAAAATCGTAATAAGGGCTGATAGAACACCTTTTGGAGAGCATGAAAGGCGATTCAATGCACCGACAATTGATGAGGTTGCAATTGTAATTCTTGGTGATCAGTTTCAATCCCGTGATATTGTACTTCATCGCAGAAATGAGCAATTGCAACGTGTTTCGGAACTTCATCGTAGTTACGATGCATTACAATACCCAATATTGCATCGGAAAGGTGACTATGGCTACCATATCAATATATCAATGATTGATCCACGAACAGGTAAATAATTGACCTATTTTCAGTGTGTTGACACTTCATCATTTGTATAAATTTCTAAAGTCACATTTTGCATTTATTTTCAGGTCTACATGTACAGAAAAAAATTAGTACCATGAATTTTTATTCGTATCGATTCATGGTTTGTCCACAAGAACAAAATTACATCTTGAGATGTGGTAAACTGTATCATCAGTACATCGTTGATATGTATGCCAAAATAGAAACTGAACGTCTTAATTTTATTCTTTTCAACCAAGGAAAATTAAGATCCGAAGAGTATATTCATTTGCAAGATGTGATAGCGAATGATGCTAATGTTAATGACATCGGACGTTTAACTATATTGCCATCTTCGTATATTGGTAGTCCACGGAATATGAACGAATATGCACAAGACGCAATGTCTTATGTACGAAAATACGGTCGACCGGATCTGTTCATTACATTTACATGTAATCAGCAGTGGGATGACATCAAAAACAATTTATTTGAAGGACAGTCGAGAACTTATCGTCATGACATTACAGCACGTGTTTTTCGGCAAACATTGAAAGCACTTATGGATTTAATTGTGAAATTATGTGTATTTGGAGAGGTGCGTTGCCATATGTACTCCATCGAATGGCAAAAAAGGGGATTGCCGCACACACATATATTAATTTGGCTGGTACATAAAATAACTCCGGATCAAATCGAGAACGTTACATCAGCTGAAATTCCTGATCTAACTGTTGATCCTGAGTTATTTCAAGTTGTCGTTAAAAACATGATATATGGTCCGTGCGATGAACTAAATATGAATTCGCCATGTATGATTGATGGAAAGTGTTCGACACGATACCCAAGGCAATTGACTTCATACACAATAACGGGCAATGACGGATATCCGTTGTATCGACGTAGATCACCTAATGATAATGGCAAAACGGCAACCATTAGAATGCGTAACCAGGACGTTGAAGTTGATAATCGTTGGGTGGTTCCGTATTGTCCATTATTATCGAAAATATTCAATGCTCATATAAATGTGGAGTATTGTAATTCAGTGAAATCTATTAAATATATTTGCAAGTATGTAAATAACGGGAGCGATATGGCTGTTTTCGGTGTTGCTGGTGATAATAGAAATGATGAAATTACTCAGTATCAAATGGGGCGCTATATTAGTAGTAATGAAGCTGTCTGGAGGATTATATCGTTTCCAATGCACGAAAGACATCCTGTGGTTGTTCATTTGGCTGTGCATCTTGAGAATGGCCAACGTGTTTATTTTAATATAGCAAATGTATTGAGAAGAGCAGCACCAGCGACTAAGTTGACAGCTTTTTTCAAATTATGCGAAACTGATAGTTTTGCGATAAATTTGTTATATTCTGAAGTGCCTCAGTATTACACATGGAATGTGTCTTCGAAAAAATTTCAAAGACGTAAACAAGGAACAGCAGTCCATGGGCATCCTGGCATTTTCCAAACAGATGCAATTGAGAGAATATATACAGTACATCCAAACAATGCTGAGTGTTTTTATTTGAGATTGTTATTAGTTAACGAATTTCAAGAATTGAAAACAGTCAACGGTCATTTGTGTCAAACATGTCGTGAAGCATGTCAACTCTTGCATTTGTTGGAAGATGATGCATATTGGGATTCAACACTTCAAGATGCATCTACTTCAGCTCATCCACAACAAATACGAATGCTATTTGCCATTATATTATCAACATGTATGCCATCAAATCCACTTGAATTATGGAACAAATATAAACATTATATGGCAGAAGATATTTTAATTCGTATGCGTCATCATGCAAGAAATCCTGATTTGTTGATTACCTTGGAAATGTACAACGAAGCTTTGATAATAATTAAAGATATGTGTCTAACGATTGTAAATAAAGCATTAGTACAATTGTGTATGACCGCACCAAATCGTGAGATGCATGATTTGTTTGATCGTGAATTGCAACGTGAGCAGGAATTAAATTCTAATGATTTGCGTTTATTTGTACAATCGAATATAACCAAAATGAATATTCAGCAAAAACATGTATATGACACAATCATGCATGCCGTTTCCAATAATGCAGGTTGATTATATTTCTTGGACAGGCAAATCGTTCGTTATATCATTGATTTTAGCGACTATTCGATCGGAACAGAAAATTGCATTGGCACTTGCATCTTCGGAAATTGCTGCTACATTATTAGAAGGTGGTCGGACCGCACACTCTGCATTAAAATTGCCATTGAATGCACAGGTGATTGAAACTCCAACTTGCAATATTTCGAGAAATTCTGCTATGGCAAAAGTTCTACGATCAACGTCAATTATTTCATGGGATGAGTGTACAATGGCGAATAAAAAATCAATAGAAGCATTTAATCGAACAATGCAAGATTTACGTGGTAATCAACAGCTTTTTGGTGGTGCTTTGATATGTCAGGGGATTTTCGACAAACATTGCCTGTCATTCCTCGATCAACTCCTGCTGATGAAATAAATACCTGTTTGAAGTCATCAGTTCTTTGGAGATATGTACAAAAATTGACACTGAACATCAATATGCATATTCACCTACAAAATGATCCAGCTGCCCATGAGTTTTCAAAACAATTGTTAGAAATTGGTGAAGGCAAAATACAAATCGACAGTACCAACGGATTGATGACTGTACCAAACAATTTTTGCACAATTGCGCAATCGATAGATGAATTGATTGAATGTGTTTTCAGAATATTCTTCAGAATTACAGAAATCATAATTGGTTGAGAGAACGCGCCATTTTAGCACCGAAGAACATTCATATCAATGCCATTAAATTGTAGTCACGACATATAAATCAATTGACAGTATTATGAATCAAGATGAGGCAATTAATTATCCAATTGAATTTTTAAATTCATTGGAACCGGCTGGTGTGCCACCGCATTGCTTGAATCTGAAAGTTGGTTCTTTGATTATATTATTGCAAAATATTAATCCACCAAAACTGTGTAATGGCACCAGATTGGCAGTGAAAAAGTTGTTGCCAAATTTGATTGAAGCTACGATCTTAACTGCTAAACCAAAAGAAGTTTGTTTGATACCGCGTATCCCTATGATTCCAACTGATATGCCATTTGAATTCAAACGATTACAATATCCTGTGCGTTTATCATTTGCGATGTCCATCAACAAGGCCCAAGGGCAAACACTTAACGTTTGTGGTGTGAATTTGGAGGAATCATGTTTTTCACATGGCCAACTTTATGTTGCCTGTTCCAAAGTCGGTATCCCCAGCCGTTTGTTTATTCATGCTCAAAATGGAAAAACAAAAAATATTGTTAATCTTAATATTTTGGATTAAGTTTTAAAATAGCTAGCAATTAATAAAATATTTTTTTGTTTGAATAAATGAATTTAATGTTCCAATTAATTTTGTTTAATAGTTCACTTTATACGTAGCGAAGCACGTACCGGGCCGCTAGTATAATTATAATTAAATGTGTAGCTGTTCATTTAAACGTACCATTTAATTAAAAGAATTGGCGGGCGTTAGTCTTTTGTCTTCTTGCGCCATGTTCTTCTTATATCGTATAGCGTGTTTTATAAATTAAATGGACAATATGTTTTTTAATAAATTTAATTCCTCTAATGAACGAATATTTAAATGATTCTTTTTTATTTATAAGATGAATCGCAAAGTAAATCGAACATGAACCACCCGATTCTAGGTAATTGGACCCATTAAAGTACACCGGGCATATAGCTGGGATGTATATAATAGAGATATACAGACAAATCAATTCCTTTAAAATGTTAGCCCCACCAATAGCTAGGAGAGAAATGCTGCTAGGACCCACCGACCGGAACTAATAATTCACGTCAAAAATGGGAGTCTTGCATAGGCCAACGTTAATGTGTCGTGACAAATATGATTTTAGGATAACTGTGTCTCTCTGATATAATGTTCAATTAATAATGCATATAAATGACATTTAGCGAATCAGTAATGACATTATCAAATACAGCTAGTATTTACAAACACGAATGACAGACATCGAACGTTTTAGGGAAAACATAGGAAGAAATTAATTAAAATCATGCACCATTTAATAGGCATATGAGATAAAAACCAATACTATTTTATTTTCTTCTTCTGGTTATACTACTGACCGAATATGGTTTGATTAAATGGAAAATTTTTGGCTTGGAATGAATTGTGGAAATTAGTAATTTTCTTTGATTCAATTATCAATCACTAACCATTTGACTATGAGTATCATTTAATTGTTAATTTTATAATTGCTTGGCCTAATCTTTCATTAATTGAACATTTAAAAATGTATAATCGCCCACTAGTAATATAATATGTAAGGGTATATAATATTACCAATTATTTACAATTATTTTCACCGTGCTTTGTTAATTTTATAATGCTTATCCTAATTATCCATTAATTGAACTTTTAACAAAGAAAATCATTCATAATCATCCATCGGACTATGAGTATCATTTAATTGTTAATTTTATAACTGCTTGGCCTAATCTTCCATTAATTGAAGATTTAAAAATGTATAATCGTCCACTAGCAATATAATATGTAAGGGTAAATAGTATTACCAACTATTTATAATTTTTTTGTTCACAATGCATACACATGTATTGTCTAGCACGTCTTTCATGGGTCTAAAAATATCATGAAAAATAACTAAAAAATTTAGAATTATCACCATAACATTCTAGTAAACTTTAACTTAACTTATTATTACCCTATTATCTTCATAATTTTGGGCTGTAGCTGTTTTGGTGATAAGGTAGTGAGTGGCGGGAAGATCTGTTGTTTGTACAGTCGATTGTTACCCATGATGCAATAACTACAATTGGAAATATAGGCAGTCCTGACTAAAACGTCTAGAGAGCATTTTAGATATATTAAGATTTTGTTAGCGTGGGATTGTAAATATAACCAAAGGATGAAATTCGCCTTTATGGAGGTATTATTATTATAATAGTAGTAGAATACTGATTTATGTAGTTAACTACTGAGCAAGTCACTTGAAACTGAAACACCCGAAAAGCGGTCCTTCCTCTAGTCTACTCCTACCACCACTCCTACTATTTTAGATACACATTTCTCGGAAAACTGCGTTAATATTTTAAACACTAAGAAGAAGAGAAAGGAAATATTAACTTAAAAAGTTACTCAGGATAGCATTAAATTCAATTCCAATTTAGGGCAGCATTTTAATATAATGAATAGGGTTGTTCTACAATAATCCAAAATAAAGTTTTACTTTATTAAAATTTTGTGTAATAAAAAATGATCTGTAAATAGAGAAAAAATGTCTGTTGAACCAAAATGTCTGATTAATTTCTTATTTCTAAAATTTATTAAAAAAAGTTGGGTCAAAAATTAACACAAAGTAGCGATTAAATATGATAAACTAGTTTTGGTTTCAGATTGGATTTTGGTCGAAACTAGAACAGAAGTAAAAATTCGTTTTCGGTTACGGATGTGAAATCCTGTTTCATGCGAACACTAATATAAGTAAAAGTATAATAAGCTTAAAAAGTACGTGTAAGCTTCATATATTCTTATATATTGTTTGATGGAAATGGCATTGAACAACAACAATTGTATTTCATCCTAATATTATATTTCTTTCAATCTATTGCGTCTACGCATTGGCAAACTTTAATATTCGGTTAACGTATGATAATTAAATTAACTCTTAAATAAACCAAAATGAAAATACAAAAGAACGGTATTTAATTTCTTTCATCAGTCAAAGAGCAACATTGTACTGAAGTACTAGTTAGCTCATAACAAAAATTTCGTACCGACGTAACACACACAATTAAATCGTTCACTAGTAGCGCGTGGGGAAAAACAGGCCTAGCATATTCTAAGTTTGTATATATGTATTTATCGGTGGTATTTACTTAAACTGTTTGAAGCATTGAAGATCTTCATATTTAGAAGAGAAAAATTAGAAGAGAAGATTTTAATATTTATTACTTTTTGCTCGACTATGTACGATGGAAGAATTGTAGTGTAATATTTCCGTGTTATACTTAAGTTTGTAATATTGTAACACATTATATTGCTTGCTTGGGGCTTTGAACCATTTGCTTTCAATCAATATTCCAGTATTTATCTTTTTAGTTATAAGAGCTAAATACTTTTGAAATTAAATTTTACCTTTTATTAAGAACACATTCAGTGATTCATCTTGATTAAGCGCATATATTTTATTTGCATAAATTTGGACAATTCTTGCAGTGAAATTATTATATTTATCTTAATGTTGCACGAATTAAGATTATATTTATATTTATATAATAATTTCATATTATTATATAAATATAGAGATTATTATTATATTTATATAATAATTTCATATCATCTGTCAACGTGTGTACTTTTATCGAAGTTTATTAAGAGGCAGATAGACACCAGAAAAATAGGAGGATGGGTGTGACTTGAGTAGCAGATAGCGCGGCGTTTTCGTAGTCGTGCTTTGCATTTGGAGCTTTTTCATTACACTCGCCAAGAACAGTCTATTTGAAAAGCGGTAAGGACAATCATTCCGTAATTCTCAATTCGTTACGCTTTTGTTATGCGTAGGTATACTTAATGGATAGTTTTGAAAATTTCTTGACATAGTCATTACTCTGTTTAAAAGTTCCGTATTGAAAATTATGGAATGATTGTCCTTAACGCTTTTGAAATAGACTGTTCTTGGCGAGTGTAATGAAACAGCTTCAAATGCAAACCACGACTATGAAAACGCCGCCCCCTCTATTACTCAAGTCACACCCATTCTCTTATTTTTTTGTGTCTTTCTGCCTCTTAATAAACTTTGATAAAACTGCACAGATTAACAAATGATATATTTAAAATCACTATATATAGTTACAAATAGATTTGAGTATTTGGTTCCAGCATTTGGATTCAAGAAATATTTCTTTGTCATATTTCCTATATTTCTTTAAGGTATTTTTTACGCTTCTGAATTATTCATATATGTTAGGCAATATATCAACATAGATAAATAATATCAATATACGAAATAGTCCAACATAAATAATATGTATCTTTAGATGTTTTAACTTTTTTGAGCACATAAAAACTAAAACATTTAAACGTCCTGGTTATCTTCATAATGTTCTTCTCGCATGTAATAAGTTTAATTCTTATGTTGTACCTACTGTTTTTCAAAGGTGAATTCGTAAAAATTTAGTTTTATATTACCTCGCTGCATTTACTTTCGTTTTATTATAATTTATTGGAATATATTTTAAGTAACTGATATATGAAGAGGAAAAAAAATTCAAACCATTTTCAGTTTATTATGTATGTCTACTCTGACTAATTTGATCCATAATATCTTCCCGAATGATAAAGTATTTTACATCCATAATATTTTATATTCTTTTATAATAGCTTTTGTTGTTATAAAAATCTCATATGTGAATATCCCGATTAAAAAAATTTATGAATGTGTTGTTTTTTCCGCGAAAACAAATAATTTTATTAAAACTCGATGTATATCTACTCTTATCAGATGTGCAAATCCCCAAAACTTTCATCTATTCTTTGTAAAATTAACTAACAACTTTCGAGATATAACTTGTGGCGTTAATAACGAGCGTAACCTACCTTTTTATTCTGTCGTTTATTTTAGCTTTTTGAACTGCAAATTAGGACCGTCCGTGAATCAAACTCGAATAGAAGGAAATTAAATTCTAGCAAATTGTACACACATTAAGATAAATACAATAATTTCACTGCAAGAATTGTCCAATTTTATGCAAATGAAATATATGCGCTTCATCAAGATGAATCACTAAATGTATTCTTAATACAAGGTGATATTAATTATGATTTAGCTCTTATAGTGAAGAAGTATAAATACTGGAATATTGATCGAAGGCAAATGAGTTCAAAGCCCAAGCAAGCAATTTATTTAATGTGTTTCATTATGGAGATTTATGGAGATTTTTATTTATGGAGATTTTTATAATGTGTAACGTTATAAACTTCAGCAAAACATGGAAATATTGGCCTATAATGCTACCATCATGCAGAACCGATCAAAAAGTTAAAAACATTAAAATCAAAATAAACATAAATGGCTATAAAGATCTTTAATGCTTTAAATAGTTCAGGTATATACCACCGATAAATACATACATGAAATAAAGAATATGATAGGCCCCTTTTTTCCCAGATGTTACTAGTGAACGATTTAATTGTGTGTGTTAGGTCGGTATGAATTTTTTATTACCAGCTAACCAGTACTTACGTACAATGTTGATCTTTGACTGAAGAAATTAGCTACTATTATTTTGCATTTCCATATTGGTTTATTTACAAATTAATTCAATTAATATACGTTAACCAAATATTAAAGTTTACCACTGTGTAGAAGCAATAGAATGAAACAAATATAATATTAGTATGAAATAGAATTGTTTATGTTCGTTGTCATTTCCATCGCACAAAATATAAGAATATACAAAGCTCACAAGCACTTTAAAAGCTTAATATACTTTCAGTTCAACCAGTGTCCGCATGAAACCAGATTTCACATCCGAGACCGAAACCAAATTTTTACTTCTGTTCTAGTTTCAGCCAAAGTCCAATCTGAAACCAAAATTAGATTATTATCATTTTTAGTCTTTATATTATCTTCATTTTCGGCCTGATTTCTTTGTGTAAATTTTAGAAATAAAATTTAAACATATTTTGATTCAACAGAATTTATTTCTAATGTCACCAGCAAAACTATTTATGACCACAGATACAAGTGGCTCAAAAAATCTGTCAAGTACGAGTAAAATTCGCATTACGATGATTACGTACACGTTTAGACACCTATAAACATTTAAGGGTACATAGTAATTCTATTAAATGATTTCCGAATATTATTTTTCCCACCATGAATATATTGTCTATTAGATCATTCACAGGCGTAAAAATACGGCGTATATTAAAAAAATATAAGATCGAATATAATCGCTATAAATTTCAATCAATCTTATGGTCAGATTTTTCCAATCCACTTTTTCCATAATTTTTGATTCAGTAGTTGCGAAAATAGTGACGGACAGGAATCTGAAAAATATTTCATTGCAATTCCTTTCACAAGATACCTCACATAGTATACAAATAGATATTGTGTTTTCTTGTAATATAGTGAAAGCCTTAACGCCCAAATATAAATCGTTCGCTAACACCACATAAAAAAGTTTTTTCTTTTACCTTATTGTTGTCAAAACTTTTCTGTTAAACCCCTACACTGTCGTAAAAACTATATCCAAATCGATCCAGTAGAAACAAAGTTATAAGTAAACAGATGGTGAAATATACTAGTAGATGTGTTTCTTATAATGTAGTGAACATCTTAATACTCAAATATAAATCGTTCGCTAACACCACGTAAAAAAGTTTTATTATTTTCCCTACCGGCAATATCGATTCAAATTATTTGAAATTCTGAAGGTAAAGTTTTACGCTGATCCTGCCCTGCAGTAGAAGTAGGAACCTAAGGATTCATATAATCATATTATATAAAGTTTGAAGTTTTGTCCTCATAATAGAAATGTTTTTCAGTCTGAGTGAGTGTTAATAACATAATACTATGGTGATTATATTTAACTGGTGTTTTTATGGTGTTTATTAAACTATATCAGTACGTATTCCTTTTACACTTAATTTTCACTTATATTTGGTAATTTGGCACGATGAAGGGTGTAAATTAAAGGTTACCAAAATAATTACCAAAAAATTGCATTGACTTCTACGGAATCTAGAAACTGAAACTAAAGGAGGAAAAGCTGATTGCGATTACCTGGGTTTGATAATTATTTTTGCGGACCTATTGGAAAAAAAGAAATAAAATTATTTAACACAAAACACTTGTTAAAGGTATTTTTGAAGGCCAACAAATGTTGAACGGATTAATATGATAAGCACAGGAAAGCTTATGGCTGACTTTCTAATGGTAAGTCACACAGTGAGCCAAAATATTTTTAGAAATAAGTCTTTAAGGAGCGGTAGGTATCTGTCACCTAAAAAGGATTATGAATAATCGATGAATTGCTCGAAAAAACGATGGTTGTTCCTAACAGATAATTCATGATAATTAATTCGATTGTATTTAGACGATTGATTTGGGTAAATTGGGAATGGTGAAAGTTTTTTTTTTAAATTGTCAATAACTTGCAGTGCAAGTATTTATTTATTCAAGTATTATTTATTGAAAATAATACTTGAATAAATAAATACTTTTTGAATATTTGTCATGTGTTACAAAAGGGTCAGGATTGGCTTAAACTACGTGATGTCACATGCTCGTATATATATCATCGTTTGCCTACCACAGACTTGCCTACTACCTTGGGGTCTAAGGATTTTGAAAATTGTTTATAATATTTTCTAGTCATATTTATGGTCCATTTGTAATATTTTACGATTTTCTCTTTGTACATCCATACTTTGCTCTATCACGGATAGCAATTTTGTGATTGTTATGCTGCTGGGTTGAGAAATGAAGGTACTGAATATATTTGGCGTTATTTTGTAGAAATTTATTATTCACAATTAAATGAAACTACGTAATGTAGTATTATTTCTACTTTCTTTAATTTCTTTACCACGACCTAGGTTTCGTTGTATCACAACATCTTCAGATGGGATATTAGCAAAAATATCACGTAGTTTCATTTAATTGTGAGAAATGAAGGTACGATAACACTTTACGTAGTAACCTAAATTTTATCCTGAGAATTAGATTATAGAAAATAGCTCAAATGGTCTTACTCATGAAACATTGTATTCTAACCTCAAATTAGCGACCATTCTTAATTGAAATATCATTATTACAATCAAATAATATATATTTACTTACGTTAAAGTGGTATTCATAGAAGAAAACATTTGAATTATTCTCTCTATCATTAGGGTCTCTCCCAGAAAATGGAAACAGTATTCTACGCATTTTCGCATTCTTTCGAACAGATAGAAATAAATTTTCCGGAGTTTTTATTATCGTATTTGTGCATTTTCTTACGTAAATCACGGATAAAATTGAACACAAGTCATAAATTGCAGAATGTTAAGCAAAACAAGACTTCACATTTGTTTTGTTTATAGAATTACAACATCATCGAAGCCAGTGAAACGCCATATTGTTCAAAGTGACCTTTTGGTGGGTTATTTAAATAATGCATTTTTATTTAATTTTTTATGCAAATACATAACAGAATTAATAATAACATACCTTTCGTCGGTTCCATAACCGCTGCTTAATACCTTGCCAAATGGCCTATTATAAGAATTATTGGCCAATAAATGTGGGAAGTGTTTATACTTGCCCCCGCGTTCAGGACTTTGGTGATTTACCTGCGCAGGGTACGCGGAGACCGCATTTGACTTGTCCACTTGCGATTGTACTGGCAGTCCAACGATAGTGTAGGATTTGTGAACCACGGACTCTTTGGACTGTAGAATTTAGTTTAAATAACGTGATTATTTACAGACTTGTTTCTCTAACATTAAACCCAAGATTAACTGTTGATCTATAAAAAATGTAATCTAACGTGATCTGAAATTTGCTGTAAAAGCATTACCTAGTATTTGTCATAATAAAGTTTTCACCAATAATTAGTTAACAGAATAAAAAAGATTGGCTCAAAAATATAATATTAATTATTTATTAAGCAAAAGTTTGTACTTTTTTGTTACAGTCTTTCGTTAACAAAAAACAGCTTAAAATTTAGTTTAAAAGGGAAGAATTAGACGTTTATTAGTGTCAAATTCCAATTTCGACAGTTAATGACAATTTAATTTCATTAAATATCAAATTATCTTAGCAAAGGTTCTGTCTTTCTACAGAAGATATTGCATGTAACAGATTCGCCATCTGAGTACTTTTTCGTATTGATTTAATTTAATGCGTCATACCTTAAATAAACTAATTAGGCAATGGATGACAACACGCTATTTGGCTTCTATAAGTAATTGTTTGTTTTCTTCATGATCTAAAAAATTTTGTAAATACGTCTATAAGAGATTTTTGTTATGTCTGATCAGTTTCACTAACTGAGTGTCGGTATGATAAAAAGTTGTGATATTAACATTGAGGTTGGTCATTATGATCTACAAAGTGCAATTTAAAAGTATTTACGTCTTAAGTGTTCTTTTTTATATTTTTGAGACAAAAACTTTAAAAATAACGCTCGTTATGATATACTTGTCAGTCTTTTTTTAATTTTAAAAAGTTATTTGGAATTTAAGTTCAGAGTGTAAGTGAACCACAAAAGTTCATTTACACTCTAAACTTGCCACTTAATTATTTTATTTTTAATCAAGTATCTTGCTCTAATTATCACAATGCCTAACTCCATTTAGGTAAATTTTACAGGAGCCAAGAAAAACTAATTATTTTTATTATAGATGGTAATCATTTCAGTTAAAGGATGAATTTAAAAATAAAATTGATCAATGGATTTAATTTTATAATTTTCTTGGAGATATTTATAACAAGATATGGGAATATTAATTAGATGTGATTAAAATTCTAAATTCGTTATTTTTTGGAGTTGATAATTCTGATAATTAAACAAACGATTAAGAAAATTTAAAACTATTCAAAAATTGTATTTATATTTTGTTATTTTCGACATAAAAAACTTTGTGATAATTTGTAAGAATACTTGCAATAAAAAAAAATATTAACTTTTCAAGCAAATTTTTTTGAAATATTTGGAAAATGTAAACAATTTATGTTCAAACCTGCATCGTAAAGTGAAAGGAGAAGTGTGAACGAAAATTCACGTGGACTCAGAATTAAGTCCTATTTTGTCTGTTTATATTTGAAATTCACTATCTGATCGGATAGTGAATGGCGGAGCATAATTTCGTCACCAAACGCTACACATCAATGAACGCTGAACCCCGAATTCCGCCCAAATTTTAGGTAACATTTAATCTTACAGAACACAATATAAAAAAAAATATTTTATTTTATATGAAATCAACTGTATATGACAACAAAATATTAATTACGACTATGAACCTTAATTCTTGTAAGTAAGTCGTCTAAGAACCAATTTAAACTTAATTTGATATGCTTACTCGCTAACCGCAGTAAAGATAATTAAGCTGCTTTTTTTGTTTCAGTATAAGCTATTTACTTTACATACTTACTTTTCCATTAACTAACTCACGCTAATTATAATGGAAGTTAGGGCTTACTAATATTAAAATTTCATTTTCTTTTACCCTGATAAATATTTAATAAAATTCGCATGTTGTTGATTGGTGTTTGGGTTTGTACATATTTATGTTCATTAAAGTAGATTATAATCGAATTTAAATTAGTAAAGAGCGCGTGTCTAAATTTACGCATTTGCAATTAAGTTTTAAACATTTTCTTAGTATCGTCTATTATGAAAAGTATAGTGATAATAAAAAATAGAAGTGTTTACAATTTTATTTTCATAATCCATACATATAAAATAAAATAGTAACGAGATAGTATCTGTGCAGGCATCAGGCAAACACAATACGATGGATTTTAATAAAATTTTAAAGTTTCATACCTCAGCGATTAGATCAACATCTGCAATAGAATTTTTATTCAAGATTATTATTAAACTCTACTACTAGATATTTAATTGATAATGATATCGGTTTCTTTTACGGAAAATACTTGTAAATACATCGTTTTCTAATTGCCCGCAAAGTGAATTATTTTATTATTTATTAATGTTCCTAATTTAATGTTTTTAACAACTTTAATAATTACGTTGTGACCGACCGACGGTTTAGTGCCTGTTTCAATTTTTCCCAGTTTTGGCTTAAAATATGACTTTCGGCAAATGTTTCCGTTTTGTCTAAAAATTGGCACAGTGGTGGTAGAGACACAAATATGTTGAAGTCAAGTGGAAGAACACATATCTGATGTTGTAAACTATACAAACAGATGACAGCACGGAAGTTTTACGGAATTGAGCATAATGAAATAAATATACTATCTCCTTCTGAATGTGCTGTTATTGTCTTATGAAGCCACACTTGATTCTTTGCTTGATAATACATATTAATCTGATATAATCCCTTTTATAATGTTGTTAAATCGTATCTTATGAACTCTGGATAAATATAAAAGAAATATAATGGTAAATATCCAAAAAAAGAACTGCAAACATTTAATGACAAACGACTTATTTATGTCAACTTAACGTGAAGATAATTATAATCTTTCTAAAATAATGTATATAGAAGAATGAAGGAAGAGAATATATAATAGAAGGAAACAGGATGGAATGCAAATATGTGTTTCGAATTATAAAAAAATGGATTTATTTTAATCACAGCTGCACATTTCAGACAATATCATGGCTGAATATTCTAACTTATCGTCCATGATTAATCGAACCCTTCAATGTTCAAAGCTATAATTTTAAAGAACCACAATTTACAACTAAAATTTAAACTTCAGCCCTTGTTTATATTTGGAAAGGTGGTATTGAAAAATTGTTAAACCATACAAACAATGCACGCGCTAATTTCTAAAAAAAAATTCAGGATCAGGTAATTCTTCAATATCTCATAATAATTAAACATTCTGCAAACTACAACCAACCAAGTTTTAGATTTTGTAAAATGCTGCAATTTGGCCTTAATTGTTTTTGGTCCGGGTTTATAAATTTGTAAAATATATCCGCTCCTAAGAGAATATAAATATCAATTAGGTCTAATTTTAAAGTGGCAACAAGGAGTCAACTAAATTTAAAGAGTCAACTAATTAAAAAGAATTTGGCAAGTAAACTTTAATTTTAGGAGCTATCAATAATTTTACATTGAAGTTGAATGTATTAATTAAAATCATTAATGTCAATGTTTTCTGAAATATTAAATTGTAAGTTTTTAAGTCGTCTCCGTAAAAAGTGGAATAAATGCCATTTTGTTTTTTTTTTAAGTTTTAGTTTATAAATATGGTTGACTGCCCGCATCGACTAAAGCACGGACGGAGGGAGTCATATAGATTTTAACTAATGCAGTACCAAGAAGTACTTGTTAATTATGATAATTTGGAGATGCAACAAGCAATCACTGTACTGGTAAGTTATTTGTGTTGTCGGAACTATCGTGGTTAGATGTATTAACAGCCCATAATATGTTGTGATTACGTTTGCAGATTCGACTAAATCCAAAGAAACTACACTGCAATGATCTGTGCACCTTTCAAAAACTACTCAATAATAAATTTTATTTAGAACACTCAGCTACTATCTATTTTTCTTAGGATTTAAAGCCCTAAATTTAGAATTTTCCAATACTCTATACCCTTCCTTATAGAATATACAAGCAAGTTTGTTGGGAGCGAATTATTTTCATTCGATAATAAGAAATAATTTAATAATGGTTTAGCTTAAATATTATTTATTATTTTTCAAATCATCCTGAGATTAACTGCTCACTCTCAATTTTTTTGTAACGTGATCTACAATGAAACGAAGGCTTTTGTTAAGTATACGGTAAGGGTTTTAATGGGATGTCCATGTCCATCTGTCCGTCTGTAGTTTACAACCATTTTACTCTCTGACTATAATGTAGTTGTTAACGATGCATATACAAATTCATAACGCCTACAACGTCATGAAATAAAATCTTCCAAAAAAAAGTGTTTGGGGTACGTCGCCTACATGAAGCGGTGGGATGTTTATTTTCGTACACTTCATTATGTACAGTATGATGAGCGAGGTCTTCTAAAAATACGGGGGTATGTAGTGAAAACTTGTTTGATAGAGAAGTCTGTTAGACTCTGCTTATTCATGCAAGTGAAACTACTCTACAGAAATAACATTATGTTTTAAAGTGTATATTTGTTATAATCTATAAAAATATGCTTGACAATATATATATATATATATATATATATATATATATATATATATATATATATAAATATATATATATATAAATATACATATATATATATATATGTGTGTGTGTGTGTGTGCGTGTGTATATATAAACTTGGTGAAAAATATATGCACCATATTTTTACGCCAGTTAGTAGAGATGTCGTGATCTTGTCAGATGTGTTGCAGAAGAGTAAAGCGCTACAGGATATATCGCCACTCCTCTTTATTAACTGTTCTCTGGATGTACTTGTCTAGGGAGCATCCGTAGCTGCCTTGACCTGATTATGACTCATCTATGATTTTTCTCAAGTTGTCTTATACCCACTACTTTACCCTGTACCACACGATGCTCGATAATATGGTTGCTAGCCTACAAGACGTGTCCGACAAATATTATTATACGAGTTAACGCTTTCTTACTCGAATATTAGAAATTTAATTACTGATCGTAACCCGTCCATCTAGTTCTCGAGAGCAATTCGCATTATCAGCTCTGTAAAAATGATAAACGGGAGTGGTGATATTATAGATGTTTAACGAACTTCAGCACAGGGGTGGAAGCTACTTCAAAAACAAATTTTACAAAATTTTGTAAACTAAATAAAAGTCGAAAATTTCCTTTTAATCATAAATTAATGAAATTTATTTCAAATTGTTTAGTGTAAAGTTCCACCATTTTGCCAATTACAAAGACTCAAATTAAATATGTGAAAAAATTACAATGTCGCATCTATATATATATATATATATATATATATATATATATATATATATTGGACTTATAGCTACCAGAACAATATCTTACAGCCAACCTGAACACTAGTCCAGCTCCGAAATTAAGCTCACTATTCCAAATAACCCAGTTGAATGTGCACTACGAGGTTTTCGTGCACACTAAGATAAGTGTAAAGAAATGAAATATGCGTAGTATTTCTATAAAACTACTACTAATAATAATATTATTTCTCATGATGTAAATACGCAATTAGATTATATTTCCACGAGTAAATCAAAAGGAGAAATTTATAAAGATAAATCACAAATAGACGAAAAGTACCACAAGGAAAAATTTAATAATTTATTTATAACCTTTATTGAAAATGGCTTGTTGTAATAACTTTCAGTACTATCTTCCTATTTATTTTTTTTTTAAATGATTAATAACATGTCTCGTTCACTTTGTAAATATATTTTTTAACATTTCTTTCACAGGTATAAGACTAATAACTTTTTTGCCTATATGTATTTGTTAATGCAAATTTACTCGCATAATTTTTCACTGAAGTAATTAAATGCGATTATTCTGACTTTTTAGAATTGTTGATAAACAATAGGTACTAGAGATTTAAAGATTCATAACCCGCAAAGGAGTTGCCGTATTCAAAAATATTATTAAATATATTCAATTAAATGTTTAAATACCTCTTTAATGATAGCAATTCGATACAGGCTGTGGCAAAGTAATTAACCCTGAGTTGTATAGAGATGCACCTCATCACATTTTTTTTAATTTCTATGTAAAATTTTACCATATACGGCCTCAATTAGTTAGAATACCGGTTACATAGGAAGGGACAGATGACCTGGGCGAAAATACAAGGGATCCACTTTTGTTATTTCGCTATAACTTCCTAAAGGGGAAGACGAGAATTTCATAGAGTAAGAAGATGCATTGATTGTTTTTCCATAACTACGTTAAAACTTTAATAATGTTAATAATAATGACGAAAAAATTACTTTCTTCATTTATATTTTACGTTGAGAAGTAACTTTAAAACGTTTAACAACGTTTATTGCTTCGCACCTATATTTACTTTCCACAGACTTTTTACATATTTTCCACATTATAGAAGTAAATTTGAAACATCTAACCGCATTCTCGCAACATAGCATGCATTACGATAATAAAACTTTGACGCGAAGCCGAATAAATATCAAAGATTCATAATATTTATTAATTGCATTAAAAATAGAGAAAAATAATTTTTTTTGGTTGGTCATTAATTTTAAAAACTAGTACATAAATATTTATTGCATATCAAAAATATTATTAATCGGTTTAATACGTACATCGTGTAAGGATTTTTAGGCAAATAAATTTTATATTTAATAAGGGTAAATGTCATAAATCATTTAGAAAAGAAATAAATAAAATATAATTAAATCTTTCATGAAATTTTGTATTTATTTAGCAAATATTCCTTCTTTGTTACGATAAACAAAGAAATACACATCTTCAATCGGTTACAAAGGAGATATCATAATAACGTAATACTAGTTTTGAATATGTATTTTGATTTTTGGAGCCGGTGCTGAATAAAATGTGGTACTCAAATTTATATGTGAGGGTGCGCACATTAGGTTAAATTATAATAAATAGGTCATGCGATACCTAACAAGTATGTAACTATCACACTTAAGCATCACTGGAAACAACATTTTGCCGCAACAGTTCCAAATAAACACTCGTTTTTTAAGTAATAAAAAATCTCCAAGAGTAACAATATTTTACTAATTTACTCAGGTTCGGCAACGATATTTCCAATTTCCAGTCAATACCCCCTTTTTTATTAATTTATATTTTTCAACTTGTTTCTTATTTAACTATTATTTGAAGTCGGTTCAATTTTTTTCTGAAAAAATTTAATTTCTCAATTTTTATTGATCATAAGAGTTTATGTTACTCAAGACGTCACGAACTCACAAAGAATTAATAGTACCCCATTTCCTGAATGAAAATTAATAGCCGGCATTTGCAGCGTTTAATGATCATAAATACATTCGTACATAATTACATGTATAGTTATGTGATTGATATGCGGATGTATTTACTTAATACATCCGTAGGGGCATATCAGTCACATAACCTTTTTTGTCTTCACCGTGATCGATTAAAAATATACTGTAAATTATAATAAATATTTCCACTCATACATGGCGTTTGTCATCTTCTGAATGGCGTCATGTTTGTCACTATTAGCTGATATAGAGGCGATCCAACGCTAATGATCTGAGGAACGGCAAAAGGTGAAATCAAGAAGCGACTAGACCCATATTATTTAACATATTTCTCATATCGTTTTATTACTTTAAAAGTGGTTAATAAAATATTAAACTTTTTGTTTTGTAAATAAATCTCGTTTAATTTTCCTTTTTGGTTATTTTTTGCGTAAGATATGAACATATTTTCTTACCTATCTATCTAACTAAAAATATTGTAATCACTTCATGCCTTCGTAGATAATTGCACGTACATACCTATAAAAATTAATTATATTTCTTTCTTGCTTGCGTCAAAATAAGGTAAACAAATTCAGATACCAGGAACTTACTTTTCCCTATTGAGGAGTTTTTGTCACCATCTTTCGACCCTTCTAAGCTAGGTATACCTTTAATCTATGAATTCTGTCAAATTTTAATGTGTGTCTGTAATTGGAAAAAAATTGAAGTTACATCGACCAGATTATTTTAAAATCTCCTTTTGAAAATATTGAAATTCAAATAGGTGGGAAATGTTAAGATAGTTTTTTGAATCAATGAAAATAAATACTTTAGCAATTTTACATCACACTTCCTTTGACTCTTTGCTCTATGCGCTTGAACTATATTTCAAATTGATTGGTGTTTTATTATTAACAGTTAGTCAGGATTTTAATGATTTTTGTTTATCAATAAAATATGGTAAGACAGAAAGGTGTTAAATTTATGTCCTTCTCTTATTTCGCTATTATATGTACTTCAGTATACAAATTATTTTAAAATTTGGTTTTTGTTGAGTTTTAAACATGCAACCACGCCTACCCTCACTTAATATTTTTTTTAAATAAACCTAATTTAGTATTCTTAAAGGTCATATAGGATTTGGCTTCCTAGGTTTGCCTGGCTTAACTGTATATGACCTCTAGCGTCATTGTAGACCTTTTTAGCTTTTGGCTACATACGACAATCTGACAGTTTATTGTTTTTCTTTTTGTTGTAGGTACATATTATAAATACACATTTAGAAGGATGGTTATGCTTCTAAAAGAGCTAGATGAATTATAAAAATTCTTCAAGAACCTCTGTCGGACGTCAAGTACATCGGTATTTCAAATTTTGGCATCACGTTCAATATTTTTGCAAAAAACTGGCTGAGTATTGGAAGGAAGTAAATAGAACAAAGTATTCTCTCATTACAAGGCATTTCGAGTGGATGAACACCGTGGAAAGTGTTGAATTGGCGAAGTCTTCTACTGCTTTGTGTTCGTTTACGCCAGCTGCACCATCGAAATCGAGTCTGAAACCATCGAATATAAAGCGATTTCTTCAAATGCAGGTTATAAGAAGAAACTATTCATTGAATCCAATAAACATACGCAGCATCAAAGACTAGAAAATCTATCAAAAATAGATCAGATTTTTGATAAGTTTTCTAGTCTTCGTTAACTTTTTGATGAATATCTCCAATGCAAGTGAGTCTGACACATTCTAAGCCAGCCAGCGTTTAATGATCATAAATACATTCGTACATGACTACATAATTACATGTATAGTTATGTGATTGATATGTCGCTACGGATGTATTTATTTAATAGTCATATAACCTTTTTCTCTTCACTGTGATCGAGTAAAAATACACAAGAGAAAATGTAATAAATTTGGACGAAGTCCTATCATTGATTAATGAAGTTAAACTTCTAAAATGTCAATATTTATTAAATAAAGAGTTCATCAATTCTGAAAACTGTTCTATTTTACCTTCATACTAAAAAGTATTAAGAGCCAAAAAACGGTGTTATCCGACAGAACACGGAATAACAAAGTTTTAAGCTAAAGTGGAATTACAGAGTTTATTTGACCACACAGCCACCAGAATAATGGGCTCTCAAGGGTAAATTTTATCAAGCATTCCCTATGAGTCTTCATATGATGCATTTTAGTCGGTAAATGGCTTCAATAGTAGCACAGGGCATAGCAAATATAATCAATCTTTCACTGATTATCCACAAATAGAAAACGGAGGCCTATTTATAACATCATACGTTCCTTTCCGCCTTGTTTCTGTATCTACCATTTCAGAAGAGATAATCTTGTAAAAAAACCCACGGCTGTCGTCTGTAAAATACTGTCGACCAATTAGGTTTTAATTCGCAAAAGAAACTAAAGATTTATCTGTGCAAGAGGAACAATACTTTAACACTTTATAAACTGTATGATTGAGAATTGCAAATAAATCTTTATTTGGAGTTAGCCATGATAGATGGAAATATTTGCAGTTCCCTTTGCAGTGACACATTTTCTTGCAGATGTTGTTATGTGAAGCGATATCGAAAGATACGAACTCAATTGATAATTGTCTCAGATAATTGTCTCTTGTACCAAACTTGAATTCGGTTTATTGCCATTTCACTCAAGGATTCGGTTTTTCGAATACTTTGTCCATCTGTCCTAGAAGCTTGACGTAAAAAAGTGGCAAGTGATATCAATTAAAGAAAAAGATTTATTGTCAAAGAGGAAGAAGTGAATACAAGATCAATTTATACAGAAGCTGGGATTGATAATAGACAAGCCTCGTAGTGGGGAAATTGGCACGTCAAACGACGGTAATACGGCTCCAAATTTTTTCACAATTCAGATATTTCGGCTGAAATTACAGGGTTACAAAAAGAACTTATTGATAAATGTGGTAATATATTACATATCTTAGTATCTGGATAAATATATAATGTATCTAAGTTTACCGAATTTGATTTGACAGCTTGTTTAGAAATATTCGTGGTACATTATCTCTGTTTCAGTGCACAAAGTGTTGGTACGTGGGTCCAAAGTTATTGATCGCATGATGTTGGCGATTGGAGAACATTCTGAAGAAACTACACAGTCCAATAATAAGAATATTAAGATATTTAGGTTATATAATACCAGAAAAATGTCACTTGTATTAACAAAAACAGATTTGACGAACAAGGTTTTACTAAATTCGGATCCATTTTTTAAAAATCTAAGAAACTTGCCGCTTAAAAAAAACGATTTTATCACAAGCAGTTCTTAGTTTATTAGAGAATTAACTCCATTTGTTAGCATCTTTTATATTAAGCTCAGTCGATATTCATTTCTTTTACATTTACTACTTTATTTTCTCAAAAATAAAAATTTGTTTAGCAATTCATAATGTTCTATTTCAATTATATTAACATTCAAAGCAAATACGCCCGTAAATTAGCATAGATATAATTTCGCCCGCGTTTGTGTAGACGCGGAACCATGGACGCGGTGCATAGAGTTCGTAGTACGCGTTCTAGAGTTAGTTTACCCATGTAGCTCATTGACAGCTACTTGACATAAATATTTTTTTCAATTACATAGAAAATAGAGGGCAAAAGACGGTGATTTAATCATGAGGATCGTCCTAACGGGATTCCCTGTCATTGTTACCTGGACACAAGCTGAATATATATTAGCCTGGGGGCAGATCGTCAACATCAACGGCAGGTCAGTTCATGACATCATTCAATAATGAATATGCGACGAAGAAGGAATAGAATTCAAGTGTTATGTATTTTTGTTTTGTCACGCGTCAGTATTTGTTTTATATTGGAATATATTTTTCGTCTTTTTCCAAGATTATGTATAATTATCATGAAATAAATGACAATAAGCAAATTGGCTCTGTGTTTTGAACGGAAATTAAAGTAGAATACTTTCCTAAATAACTATCCAAGTTATTATTTAGGTTTTACTTTTATTAACCCCATAAGTAATTTTCAGTGAAAAAAATATATTTTCCGGTCCATCAAAGCGTAATTACTATCGCAAATTCAGTGCAAAAAAGTTACAAGCAAAACAATTTAAAGATTCCAAATTTAACACAGTGACAGACATTTTTTAATTCAATAAAGTCACGATAATTGACGGACATGCCAATGGGATGCAAAAGTTTATTATGTATATTTCAGGACGTTTAACTATTTTTCGATTTTTTTCTATTTATGACATTGTTACACCGCCTGTACCATTTCACCTCAAGCTCATTTTAGTATCAGAGAGAAGATTGTTCCTAGTGTATTTATAATTATTAATAGAAAGACAAATTAATATAAATTTTTATCGCATTTTCTCATAAATAAAATAAAAGCTCGAGGCAATAGTCAATGTATAGAAGATCAAACTAAGAATAATAAATCGGTCATAATTATTTCAATGAAAACTATTGACCGGAAACTCTAAGTGTTATATCCTAGTTTAGTAGTGACTTGTATTCACAGTTTTTAGAGATATTGTTCCAGACACGGTAAGAGATAAACGTTGTGAGATTGAATTATGTGAAGTACGAAGTTCACATTGTCACAAAAATGAAGATTCGCTCAGTACGCTGATGGGATTGTATAATATAATTACAAATGGGAAAAAATTTAAGCATAGTGTACAATATTTCTGAATTATACTGGGTGCTATCTGTGTTTGGATAAGTTTTTTTTTTTTCTTATTCTGCTTAGCACAGCAATCTGTTTTTCACATTTAGCTGTTATTATTGGTGACTACATTCTGCGTATGTAATTTAGCTGTGAGGAGAATCCATCGATCTCTCTCACTTTGGGTTTAGAAATCTGCTATGAAGGGTTGGAATACTGTTCCTTCTTAGTCGTGAGTGTTTAACACTGCCATCTCCTGATAGTTTGGTAGCCAGCACATTCACATGTTCAGATAGCTTGGTCTGGTATTTAAGACTTCTGGTGGCTATTTCCTGTTTCACAGTTGTTAGGTTCAAATCTCGGAGTATGTATTTGTTACTTATACAGTTTGGGATTTGGAACATATATCTCATTGTCTTGGTTTGAAATCTTTCCAAGATCTCGATGTTACTGTTAGATGCTGTATCCCACAGCTCGATCCCGTATACACTGGCTTTAATATTGTTTTGTAGACAGCCATTTTGCTTTCATTAGATAGTTGTGATTTTTTCCCGATGAGCCAGGACAAGCTTCGCAATTTTGTATCTAATTGTTTACGTTTATTCCAGATGTGTTTTTGCCACGTCAATCGTCTATCCAAGTGCATGCCGAGGTATTTAGCAGTATCTGAGTGCGGTATCTGTTGCCCGTTTAAAGTAATTGCTGGGCAATCTCCTTTTCTGAGACTGAATGTTACGTGAACGGATTTACTGTTATTCGCTTTTATTCTCCATTCTGCAAGCCACGCTTCAACTTCAGTAAGGTGTTTTTGAAGAAATATAGACGCGGTTATTGCTTCTGAATGTACGGACAGTATAGCAGTATCATCTGCATAGGTGGCCATTACTGTGTCAACATTTTTAGGAATATCCGCAGTGTAGATCAGATACAATACGGGTCCGAGGATACTGCCCTGAGGGACACCCGAGTGGATTTCGTAGAGTTCTGACGTTTCAGTGTTGACTTTTACTTCAAAGCATCTTTTATCTAAGTACCTTTTTAGAAGTAGATAAAATGAGTACGGTAGATGCTTCTTTATTTTGTATAAGAGGGATACCTAGATCTATGCCATTCTTTCCTTAATCTACGTCTTTCCAATACTTTCTTCATTATGTTCTTAGGATATTCTTTGTTTGTCATTTTATTTATTTTGCTTGTTGAGGTTGATTCTTTGGCTGCTAGGTGGATTATGGAGTTGAATTTTTCTATACTTTTTTCTATGTCTTCTTCTGTTTTTAATTTGACATTGAGGTCAATGTGGGAGGAAAATATTTCTTTGAATGTGTCCCAATTTGTTTTATTATTGTAAATTCCGGTAGGTGTTTTCGAGTAAATAGCTACTTTGCTCAAAGTAAGGATGACTGGAGAGTAATCTGACGATAGATCGTCGCACTTCTCAACATTTGTATAATTTCGATCGATGTTTTTTGTTATATAAAAATCTAGTAAATCAGGTGTTTTATGGAAATCCGTAGGCCAATAGGTTGGCTCTCCATGCGAAATACATTCTAAATTAAGATCTGATGTAGCTTTATAGAGTTGTCTACCCTTTGGATTGATCAGTCTTGAGCCCCAGAACTTATGCTTGGAGTTCCAATCCCCTCCACAGATAAATGTCGGACCAAGCTCTTCGAAGAATTGCTTAAATTCATCAGCAGTAATTGAGTGTCTTGGTGGACAGTACACAGCGGCTAAGGTTGTCTCTGAGTTTTTAAGGATGACTTTTATTATGCTTGCTTGTATCTTATCGGTTTTGTAAGGGTTAAGAGTATAATGTTTAATGTTGTTCATTAGTATAACTGCAGTGCCACCGTGAGATCTGCCAGAAGGGTGATCGGTCCTATAGATCGTATAGTATTTCATTTTCACGTGGGAACGCTGGGTTAGTCTTGTTTCGGATATCAAGGCCACATCTATATTCTCCGATATCATAAATAGCTCAAGTTCCTGACGTTTCTCAGTAATTCCGTTGGCGTTCCAAGTGAGTATACGCATATTTAAGCCCTCTGATTAGTTGAATCATCCGGTCCATCATGCTGTCCATCATGTTTTTCATGATTTCTTGAAATCTATTAAACATTACGTCCAATAAATTGCTGATTTGGCTGTTGTCTGTTGTTGTGTTAGGTGGAGTGTTACTTGACTGCAGATTAGTTGTTTGCTCCATACGGTCTTTGAATTTAGTTTTAAGTGCATCTGAATAACTTCTCGAGTGCTGTACTTTGGTGTCATTTGTAATGGTTTGCGATGATATCGGGACATCTTCTGAGGGTGTTGGTTTACCCTTGTCTGGTTTTGTTTTGATTTTGAAAATACGCTCTTTGTATTCTTTATATTTCTGACATCCTCTGTATCTTGCCGGATGGTTACCTTGACAGTTTACACATCTGGAGGTTTAGTGCATGAAGTCGTCGGATGGTCGTTTCCGCATTTCACACATCTGAAGGGGCGGAAACATTGATTTTTGGAGTGCCCAAATCTTTGGCACCGTTTACATTGCAAAACTTCCTTTTTTTTGTATGGTGCCTCTATTGTAACTTTAACTTGGCTGATATGTTTGATATTAAATACATCTTTATTATTAGGTCTCTGTTCTAGGTCTACAAAATATAGAGGAAGTTTTTCTTTGGTTACCCGATGTAGCACGTTGACAACTTGTTTTACTTCGTGTCCTGTAGCTTCAAGTTCAGATTTGATCAGTGATAAATCTTCCGATGCATGCAAACCTCTAATTACCACTCGATAGGCTCTCTCACTCTTTAGTTTGTAAGTATAATGATTTACATTTTTTTCGATGAGAGTGTCTCTTATAATTTTATAAGTTTCGATATCCTTAGGTATTAGTTTGACAATATGCCCTGATCTGAGCGTGGTCAATGTGTATTTCTCTGTGTCCACGACCCTGTTAATTGTGTCTCTTAAAGGTGAAATGTTTATTACACCTGTGACAAAAATAGGCTCCGGTTTAGGTACATATTCTTTGACCTGGTTTACAGTTTCGTGATCTTCGTTGCTGAGAATATCAAAGCTATTATGTACAGTTACCGAAAAGTTGGTACGCTTAGACGCTGGTTGTTTGTTTTCTATTTCAGCTGGGCTTTCGTTTCTTTTTCTTTTGCTTTTGACATGGTCCTGCTACCAATTTTCCTGAGTTTGTTCTGCACTTTGTATTTCAGAAGGGTTTTTCTGACTAGCAACGGGATCCGCTTTACTGCTTTTAATATATTGCCATAGGGTCGGTTGGAGGACGGTAGTGGAGTTTGAGCTGCCACTAAAGGATGATGATCTCTGCCTAGTTTCGCAAAGATCTTTGGATAAGACTTGTGTTAAATTGGTTTTATGTTGCTTTATCTTTTGTAATTTATTTTCGGTTTTATTTAGATTCATTTTGTTCCCACGAGTTTGGACGAATTTGTGGTCACTCACAGGGTGACGTCTTTCCTGTGAGAAGGCTATATACAAAGGTGTTCGCCAAGTTCACCAAGGTTGGCGCTAGAGACTGGGCGCCCTCCCAGCCATGCATCCTTTTGGCGCGGTCTCCACCGTAGGATTAGGGTGAATTTTTAATGAGGCCTTCTACCTCATGACACGGGTGGTTAAGCCAGTGCCCCCGATTCCATAAACAGGAGTAGCGGGTCGTGAGGATCATTTCCTATCGCCCACTGGAGGGATCATTCGGGTTTATTAACCGCCGCCCGAGGCTCGGCGTTGACCTTCTGCGGCTGGTACGGTCAAGTTCTCAGCCAACCCTCCTCCTTTTTCATCCGGGCTTGGGACCGGCAATGGCGGAGTTTGGATAAGTGATCGCATAGAAATACCGTACGGCGTTTACTGTTTTTTGGAGACTTTTGATTCCACTGAAAATATTTGTTTTTAATTTTTTTTGTCGTATGAACATAGAATTACTCACATGTAATATTTTATTCATTATCGTGCTTAACAACTTTTAATTCGTTTACAATAATCGATACACTTTTCTCTACCACCAATATAGATATATCGATAGATTTATATTTACAGATTTTCGTTTGTTTATTTAATAACGGGTAAGTGCAAATATAATTTGCACTACAATAATTTCGTGCACTTTTATTTATTTATTTATACACTATAATCTATACAGCTTATATATATATATATATATATATATATATATATATATATAATATATATATATATATATGTGTGTGTGTATGGCGGACTTATTACTACGAGAGCAATCTCTTAAAACCAACCAGAACAACAGTCCAGGCCCGCTAGATGAGCGGCCGAGAATCGAACCAGGATCCCCGCAGTGCATCGCGGCATCAAAGGCCCTATGCCTTGTGATCAATCCAACACCACGGTGACGACTTATCTATATATAAAAGTTTAGACTTCTAAGTGTTCTAAGTGTGCACAGTAATTTTATTGAAGTATTTTCAGATATTTGTAATTAATGTTTACTCCTGTAAATATAATGTCCAATATTTTTGGATGCCATAGGCTCAAATTACACCTATCAAATGTGAAAACAATATTTTTTTACTCTTATTAAAAGACCATTTACACGAACATATCGCATGCATATATTTTTAAGTTGGAATATTCGTCTTCATCAGTATTTAATAAACTAGAGCTTTCAAATTTGTTTTTATCCTGGAATTTGAATCTTGCTTCCGATAGTTATTTAACACAGGAACTTTTAAGCGCGATATAAACATTGACAGTCTATATCGCACGATAGTTTCAAAGGTTTCCTCGGACCATTTCGGTACGGCACACTGAAAACCATTTAAGTCATTTTTCATTCATGGCTTTATATATTTCTTAAATGATAAATTTTTTACATTTAATTCTTAAAATACTGCCAAATCTTCGATAATTTTAGTGTATGTACATTTTACGTAGTAATATTGAGTGGGTTATTTTCTTCGACATATTCGTTTTTTATCAACCCTCTTTCCTTAACATAGACTACGCTTTCAAATCACGTAATAAATTTTAAGAAATATAAGAAGTTAATATTAAATTAACTTTGAAATTGATTTTGTACATATCATAATCGTTCCTCATGTCATGTTACGTTGTGGATTGTTTTTTTATATCAACGGCAATTCGTTGATCGACGTTACGTTTGTGAGATAATGAGGTAAAACAATCGTAGTTTATTTAGTATAGGTTATAACGTAGAAGCATGCGAATTGAATTTACATTACTTTTATTTTGTTTTGTTTAATCAATATTATCTTATACCTTGTGCAAGTTATGGGTAGAACTTATATGAACTTTAAGGGTTTTTTTTAAGTTTTACTTGTCTATTTAACATTTCCATTTAACTGATGAGGATGATTCAAATAGACATTGTAAAGAGGAGGTTTTTAGAGGGTCTATTTTAAATATATTCAGTTTAATAGAAGTAGCTAGACTAAATAGAGAGGTAGGAGACGAGAGTTGGGCTTGTGGAAAGTTTCAAGAATTACGTATTGTTTTTTGAGTAGTCTAACCTATTTTCAAATGTGTGCGTTACTTTATATTTATTCATTTATTTCGTTCGAATAATTTCATTAGGTTGGGGCTGATTTATCCAACTACTTTTTATTTTAATAAGAAATAAATTTCTAGTGTGGTATGGTTGCTTTTTAGCATGATGTATTGAAACGGACAATAATTTTAGAATATTATAAATAGCAATTGAATAAAAAAACTAGTTCATCGTTTTGTGCTACAAGTATACAAAAATATTTCCATCTTTTCTTTTATCATATCATTTTTTTGTGCTTTTATAAGGTTGTCTTTATAGAAATTAAAAAAATACAAAACCAACTTACACATATAGATTCTTACGACTTAAAGAATTAACTAATTTAGAAAATAAACTGCCAGAAAACCTTATAGCACTTCTTCCGCACGTACACTGAATCTTCTTCTTAAAGATTTTTGCCTGTCTTCATCTATCTCATTGTCGTTCTTCAAAATACAGCAATAGTCTGCAATCATGTAATCACGTCCCGTCTACCTTGTAAATACCGATGTGCCGATGTAAGCGTAGTGGAAAGTAATGTCTTTCCACTACGTTTACATCTTGATGGAGTTTCTCCCTTTGTTCTTCACTGAAATCCTTCCCTGAAATTCAAGCACTTTCCTTTATCCAGACGACCTATCACTGTCATCAGTTTCACAATCAACTTCATGAGATTCAGGTACTCTAATACAAAGATTATATTAGAGCAGCAAAAGTAACGTCATAATGCTTTTTTGATTCCATATAGATCACCGAAGTGATGAATCGAAAATTTCTCTTTTTTTCCCTTAGACCTCTGATGTAGTTCTTCTAAGCAAGTTGACCACATTTGGCGTGGGGTCCATGGCTTGTTCTAATGAGCAAGAGTCGTACCAAAATAAGCACAATGGACTTCTTCCACAAATAATGTTACATTTCTCTGTTGTTTCTTTGCGATAAATTTGCTACAAACGTAACAAAATTCTTGTGGTGAATTCGCATAATTTCACGACCTTGAAGCCATTTTGAAAAATAAACTACTCTATTACCGACAATCAAACTACCTTTATTTTATCACGTTTAAGTGCTTAATGATATTTATAATGACATTGATCTTGTAAATATTTTTGATAACTGCCCTCAAGTAGAGAGCGAAAGCAAAAGTTTTTATAGTAGCAGCTTTTTATTTGGGTAGCATTTATTAAAATTTATAAAAAAAACCTTAAGTGTTGAATTTTTTCTATTATTTTGCAGTTTATAAGCACCTTGAAATCTATAAGAAATTATTATTTAATTACACCCAATTTTAGCCAAACATACAGGTTTCATTTGATATTTTTTTTTAAATATAATTATCTCTTCATTTTTCCATTGTATTTTAAAGATACCGTATCACAAAGAGAAAAAATGAACCTCTTACAAGATCACTTGTACGTCTATTTGTGTGCAATAGCTGTTTTTATTCAAAACGGTTTGACGTAAAAATGTGAAATTAGGTACAAACGATTTATTTCACAAAGTGATATATATCTTATAAACTATCTTACGATAGTTTTCAAGATATTTCTAAAGATATCCAAAATAATTTTCGTTGAAACTATAAATTCGTGTTATTTAAACATATTAGACCACATGTTTTAGCAATAGATAAGACTGGAATTTATTTGTACTAAAAAATATTTGTGGACGAAAATAAAGATCTAATTTTTTTGTTTTCAATGTCACAAAAATTTACAGGGGAAGTTAAAAGAATTCCAAAACTGTCCTTTCGTAATTTTATATGAAACAAAATAAGAGATATTGTAGAAAACGTTTATTCAAAATATCTTAACCGCCGCCCTCTCCCTATATCTGAAACTATCAAAGGAAAACTTATGAAAAATAAACGGTTTAAAAAATAATTTCGAAAATTGTTTATATCCTTAGACATAGTTTTTGAGATGTTGCCGACAATTTAAGCCATTTAATCACCTATTAGACAATATATATTTTTACACTGAAATAAAATTATTTCTAAATAGTTTGATAGATATTATGCAAACCTTACAGGTTTATACATGCCTAAGTGGGAATGGAACCCTCGTAGTGTAAATTCCACTTATACTTAGCGAATTATCTCTTAATATTTTTATTATGCAACATTTTAGAATTTATGTTTTATTTACGATCAGAATAGATTTCTTTAAAAAAACGATATTTTTTTAAAATTATATGGTATTAAATGAATAATTATAAAATTAAACCTACACGAACAAAGTCACATATTTGTTAGTGAAAATACGCGTGTTATATTTTTATTATCCACCTATGCAAAGCACGATTAAATATTTTAAAACTTTGTTTCTTTGGACAGTTATTAACGCTACTATTTTACACAATTAAATGAAACTACGTGATGTAGTATTATTTCTACTTTCTTTAATTTCTTTACCACGACCTAGGTTTCGTTACATTACAACATCTTCAGGTGGGTAAAGAAAGTAGAAATAATACTACAACACGTAGTTTCATTTAATTGTGAATAATGAATTTCTGCAAAATTAACGCCAAATATATTCAATAAATCAAGCTACTATTTTAGTTTAATATCATCATTGTTATTAATTATTCTTCATAATCCAGAATAAGAAGAGCAAATAGAAACAAAAACAAAAACAAATTTTACTCTCTGGAAACATTTATAAAGTAATTGAAAATTAGTTAACAAATGAATACGGTAATAAATAATTACTTCTCCTAATTCTTTGTAAAATATATACAATTTTCTTTCAAGTGGTGGTGAGAATTCAAATAATATTTTTAGAATTCATGTAAATTATAAATAATTAATATTCGCATCCAAATTTCATATAAAATTCATGAATTGGAAACTATTTTTACAAATATATTACATTATTTGTAAATGTTATCTACATTCATCTTCAAATAAAATTGTTCTGTTCTGTGTGGAATATTTTTTGATATAAGGTTCACAATAATAGTTCTGGATCCTGGACCTAATAACCACTGGACGAGTAAATAAACAAATTCAATATGAAACGAAGTCTGTCAAAATTTTAAAGGACAAAGATGTCGTACTTGCTTTTGAATGGCTAACACCGTGCACACGTTTTATTGTAATAGGCTGTGACAATAACGATAAACATTGTTCGATAGTAATTATTACCGAGATATGTACTATCCTGATATCGAAAATGATTCTCTGTAATATGTACTTTGTTGCTTTGAACTAATCTTAATAATAATTTTAATGTACTTGAAGACATTCTGTAAATAGTAAGAAAGACCATTTTTCATAACTTAATTATTCTTTATCAACTTTAAAATTACCAACACTTGCATGAATAATCAAAATTATAAAGATGAGTGCAATGTCCTCTTTTGCCTCTATTAAGTATTAATAGCCAAATGAAAAAAAAATCACCTTCATCATAATTCTACCTGGAATACTTTTGTAGGGCTGAACTTTAAATAAAGAAAATCAGCTTGTTGGTAATGAAAAAATAGAGCTGAAAACAATGCAAATTTTTGTTGAATAAATATTAACAATTATAAAAAAAAGGATAAATTATTCCAGGAGATATTTTAAGGATAGGAATTATTCTTAATACATCAATACCTAATACTAGTATCATTATACTTTATCTTACGTCATTACGTAGTAGGTAACTAATGGATATATGACACGCGACAACCATTTTTTTTAATATGGGTGCTTTAGGGCATAGCTTAACGTCGGTATCATTCACGTGTTGTCATCAGTCATAGTTATAGTTTTATGCAATACTGACATAAGTAAAAATCATACTCCGTCAGGTCAAATGTACATTACTTAAGTATGTTTTTATAAATAAAAATGTGAAGAGTAAAATAAAACTTTAATGAACCTACAACATAACTAATGAAAAACAGATAGAGAATAAATGAAAAACAAAAGGATCCCTTTTGAATCTGTACAAATAATAAATTCAATAATAAGTTATATTAAATATAATTATTAGTTAAAACTACGTTTTTAGAATAAATTACCTTTACCAATTGCAATGACTAAACGCTACTACTAAGCACACAAACGATACATAGATATATTTTTGACGAGTAATAATGATATCGTTATAATGCGGATTCAAATTTTTCACATTTCGTTTACAGCATCAATAACTTTTATCTATAAAACATAGGCGCTTAGTTCACACTATGTTGTAAAAGGTACATGTCAAGCTATATAACAAAATAATAACTCTTAGCTTTGAAATAATCATTTAATATAAATATTGTATCCTCCAAATTAAATGTTATTCCCTCTTTTTCTAAATTTGAGGTCCCACTGTGACTACTGCATTAATTAATTACATAATTTGGCATTATGTAATACGACGCGTTCGCGAATGTAACGTATATACAACTGAAATATCTGATTTTTCGAAAATAGCGCACATATCGAGTTTTACATGCGTACGGCTAGCTGGATTGCCAAAGTATAGGTCAATGTTCTGCACATACAATCTCCTTTTTTCCTCGTGACGTATTTTTACAGGGCTGGTTCGGCTCATCAATTCTGAACGTAACATTTTTATTATCTGAAAAAATCTCAACACTTTCCGCAATAATCGTCTTCAACGTTCAAAATTTAAAAACAAAAATTTCCGATTTTTTGTAAAAAAAATTTCACAATACATTCATTATATCAAATCCCACTACACACAAGAAAGTAAAACTTTAAAACGTCTCTGGAAACCCTTTTTGAGAATCAAATGTCACTAATAAAATCAGTTGACAATTCGCAAAGAATTGGCATTACTTTTTTTTAATTTTCATTATATATAAGATTTGTAATATTATCATGGACAAGAAATGGTGAAAAATGGTTTGATAAAAAAAAATTTAATTATTAAATATTATCTTGCCTTCTGTTTAAAAATATGTCGTAAGGAATAATACAACCTGTATATAATAGACAGCATTTCTTGGGCTGACTACGCGCAAAAAGTACACAAAATTAAATTATTGCTCCGAGGTGAATGTTTAACCTTTAAAAACGATTTATGTAATGATTTCATGTATAAAATCTGCAGTACACTAATTAAGCAATTGGCAAAATCAACACAACAGTAAAAAATATCATATTAGCTATTTGGTAAAATATATCAATTAAGAAGGAGACAATTGTAGTCATCGTAATTAATACTTTGCGGTTAGTGAGCGATTTTTTTTTTCGATTCCCTGGCTCAATTCCGGACAGATAAATTACTTCTTAATAAATAATATTTAATTTCTGAATAATTTACTCATTTCTTTAAAAACGTCTACGAGAACAAGATAAATTTTTCAAAATTTTGTTTGTCTTATCATTAGAAGATGAAACTATTCAAACTTTGATATTTTAGTTATGAGTAAAAAATAAAAATTATTATAAATTGCCAATAGAATACTAATAATACATTGGAATCTTTAATGACTTTTAATATATAATGCATATTAAAAGTCAAATATTTCTATAAAAGCAAAACTAAACAATTAATTTCAAATTTATTTCAACTTACGTAATATGTAATCTTTGTTATTTTTGTACCAACAGGAAATTACCTGATTCTTCTTATCAATTTATTTTTTTAGTATCTTTATTGCACTTAAAGAAAAAAATATTATCTCGAATATTACTGCTGATTGAGTTTTTTTTTTCTTAACTTATTAGAGTCTTAAATAGCCGGGTTTATTTTAAAACTAACACCATGTATTCTGACTTTTATAGCAACTGTAAGTCTAGAAGTCTTACGTGAATCTCCACGTTCTCATCTCTATCGCATATATTTCATCTCATTCTACTGCAACAGATATAAATTTAAAAAGCAGGGTTAATTATCCACTAATAACTATTCGTACACTCTATTAATAAATTCTAAATCGTACCGTTGTCAGCCCTGAAACATAAATATAGTAGAAATACATTCCGTACACAAATTATAATGTATCAACATAAGAATTTAATTTCCTAATAATTAAAATTTCCACTTAATTCTGTAAACGTCGTATTGTATCTTTAACTGAGATATTATATATCAAATTTGGAAATAAATATTCTGTGTGCTCTTTCCGATAATCCTTCCTTTGTCGATGAATTAAGATTAAAAATTAGACACGTAATTCAGATGAGACTGTGTTGAACAGAGAGCTTCATTAAATTATTTATAAAACAAGGTTTATTCTACATATTTTTAACCCTACATTACAATAATTCTAAAGGCGAGCCTACATTTATTGTAAATATACTGGCATTGACCTTGCTTTATTTACAATATTTTCCATATAAAAGCATTTCATATAGATTACCATATATTATATAAGTATTTGTATCTGTACATTCATGTACTTCTAATAATAAGTAACTTTCATAAATAGATATCTGACGCAATAAGATAGTTTGAAAATGAGTTATAGAAAATTAACGTAACAAGAAAGAGGGAAAACTAAACGAATTATCGTCCGGAATTGGACTAGTTTGTGTATAAAATGTCGCCATTCAAATTGTGATGAAAACTGTCAAAAGTTTAATCAGCCTCATAACAAACAGACATATAGTAATTATAGTAAAATAAATTATATCAACGCTTAACTTAACTGATGTCATAAATCTTGACGGAAATGGACGACGTGCAAGATGTTCTACAAGTAATGGTTCATACATATGTACAGCCTAACATAATTAACGACGAAGGAAATATTTTAGCGGTAAGGGATACGCGTAGTGTCTTTGTTTCTAACTTTAACATGTAATATCTCAATTAAGGATAAAATAGGAGGTTAACTACGTATTTTGTGTAATTAATTTGAAATAAACTCATGTAGCTAAATGGGAAGTATGCATTGTTAGGAGATTTAATTCGTATGTTGATTCATTATTTGTGTACCGATTGTATTTCGGATAAATGTAAGTTTTAGTATCGACAACAATAATCAGAATTTATAATATGTTAAAGAAGTATACAAGGAACTATTAGTACACCTATTAACATTGCTTCTTATAGTTAAATCTATTGAAGTTAGTGAGATGTAATATATATTCGAAAAAAAATAACAAAGTGGAGACGACGTAACACTTCTGGAGCCTCACATTGCTATTCAATTCGTCATAACATTTTAAGAAAAAAAAATAAAAATAAAACTTGGTCAAAAGCAAGATTCGAGATAATACTTTTCTTTAAACGCACACGAAGAAAAATAAATTATGAAGGAATAGACAGGTATTTTCTTATCAAAACAAGGATATAAAAGTTAAGTATTACGTAAATTTAAATTAATTAGTTTAAAAATTAATTAACAAAGATTTCAATGAATCATATATATTCCATTTCATAATATTTCTTATTGTTTAAAAATAATGTTAAATATCGATTTTTAGCTAGCTTCGTCTCACATTGATAATAAAATGAAAAGCTTTTCAAAAATTTATTATATTTTTGCAGACATTTTTAAGAATAAATATAGATAAACTAACCAGAAATTAAAGTACAACTTCTAAAACAATCTATTCTATCGAGCTAAATTTGAACAAAGGATATATGGATATCTAATGTTTATTCTGCAATTAAACCGCTCACAAGACACGAATAACAAAATATAAATTGTGATAGCTTGCTTCCTTCTTAATGATATACTATATCAAACAGCATGTTTTTTTTTATTTTATTTGAAATTCTCAATTTTACAATCAATGTACTGAAACTATTTTACTAGTACTTAGTACCTACAAGTAACAGATTTGAAAGTGTAAAATCCGTTTTATAACTATAATTTCATCTTATATATTTTTTGGGCACTGTAAGCTAAAGAAAAGATATTTCTCACGTACGGGTTGTATTTTTCCTACAACATACTTTCAAACGAGTGATTCGGGTTATGATTTTGAATAAGAGAAACAAAGACAAAACTTGTTAAAAGGGGTTTTCTCATATTTTATCAAGTGTTGCTTTCGTGGATCTAGTAGGGTTTGGTATAATAAAAGTATTAAAGATATTTTTTTTAATAAATTGGAATATATAAATATATAACCTATACCCAATTTCCCTTCAAAGGCGAAGAGAGTTTCCCAATCAAAAGTAAAATTATTGAATCGATAATAAAAAAAATTGTGGTAAAACAACATATTTTTTATATTTTTATGAAATCTGCCAAGTTACTTTCTTAATAACTACTTAAATAGTTGCATTCTAATAACTGGTTGAGAGGATATTTTCAAAATTAGGATAGTTATTTAATATATTTTTCTCAATCAATTATATTTCGTTACGTCTAATGCAAAATTATTTTACGCAAATTATGCCTTGTAACCGTGAATTGTGTTTTTTTCTTTAAATAATACGTATCCAATTATTCAATACTATCTACAACAGATACTTTCAATGCAGAATTTAACATTCATTTAATTTAATTCTTGAATTGTATAAAGTATATTTATTTAATTACATAATTAAATAGATTACAATATTTTAATACTAATGTAAAATATAGTTTTCGTTTCGTGACTTTTGTCGATAATATGACAGAAATCAGACTACGACCGATGTGTAATTCGAAGTAGTAGTGACTACTTTGCTGATGCATGTCCTTTTATATAAGTCCTTAATTATTTATGTCCACTGTCTAACGATAGCAGGAACAGTTCGACAAATGATACTCAAGAATGGGTCAGATAACGAAATGGAAAAACATGTGGACTAGATGATGTAGATGCAAGTAACATCTTCCTCACAATTAGCAGGTCTCTTGATTATTTTAAATAAAGAAATGCTTGCTAGATTCTTCTGTAAGTCGATGCTGCGGCTGTGAATTTTTTTAAGGCATATTTTTAGTTCTTTTCAAAAAACAAGTAACTTTTGACGCGTAGCTTAGAAAATAAATTGGTATGAACAATTAATATTGTTTTTGATTTATCTCATCTAGCTCTAAAGGTTGTTCTTTTTCAATTAGACCTTTCAATTTATGGATATGTACATTTTGAATTTTCAAAGGTTTTAATTATTTTTTATAATAGAATTGTTTAGTTGAACATCTTCATAAGTTGACCTTCCAGTATGATTTGCAAAAAACAAATTTCATTATTTTCTTTTATAAAACCCTGAGATCTTTAATAGATATATTTCTTGTACAAAAGTGTGTTCTCCCTTTATACTACATATTAATTTTAGTACGTTTTGGAAATATTATGTAGTATCGGTCATCTAGTTTTTTTCTATCGTTTAATTGTGAGTTGATCTATTGCTAGCCAAGTTTAGCCAAGTTTGTTTGAAGTAGTGCTGGATGGTTCCGTGGACTGATTGTAAATTCGAAGACGACTATTTCTATTTGTGATGATTTTCCCTCTACAAATCCTGCGGCAGTTTTTTTGTTGCTTGAATTGATATCTTAATGCATTTTTATATCATCGGATTTTGTATTTTGCACATTACGTCAATTACTTCTCGCAGCCGTATTATTAAAAAGAGTGTATCCAATACATCTATTCAATACATAATTTCTCCGACATATAGTTTCAGTCTGCAATTTAGCATTCATTTTTTCAAGTCAGACTACCACCGATGTCCAATCCCAAGTAGGTCTGACAACGATGGAAGTTTGATCCGAGTTGATTGCTCTGCTGATGTATTTTATATGAGTCGTTGATGCTTTTTGGATCCGTTGTATGACGGTTAGTAGGAACAGTTTGACAATGAATATGCAGAATTAAGCGAGTAGGATAACGGTATCGACGCATATAACACACCCCGTCCCCAATCAAGTGACTGCTTTTGTCAATAATGGATTTGTGTTGGTATTCGCTCCGCGCGCTTGCATATTTTCAGCTATTTCTATAAGAATTTGTGAATAATTAGTTATTTGTTTAAAGTAAAAACAAATGCTTCAAACTCTAGTTGTAACCATAAAATGTATTTTTTTGTTGTCATAACTTTCCTTCTACGGTTTGGTTTAGTTATACAATAGCATTGTGTAGGCAAAATCTCTATGACTTCACACACGGGTAAGTGATGACGTATTCTATATGAGAGGTACTGAGTGTCGATTAACAAAGCTCATCGTAATACAAACATGGAGTCCTCTAGTGATTTTTAAGATTCTAAATAAAAGACTGTAATATTTTGATTATGAATTTTAATATATTAATTCAGCAGCATATTAAAATGCATAAACTAATAATGGTTTTGTAAGTTTAAACTTATGAAATCGAATCTTTTAAATATTCTACTCGCGGATGAATTTTCTTCTTATCTTGTAAATCATCTAACATGATATTATTACGATTGAAATATCATGTAAAAATATTAAAGAACCAATGCAATCTTAACTATTGCATATGTTCAAAAATTATACCAGTACCAATAAGGGCAATAAAATAAAATTACTTTCGTAAACGTGATATGATGTAAGCAAATGTCATTAACAATTAATGTTAGTTAAGTATTAATGAAATTGGTTCAAACATAACTAACGTAGTAAACATAATCAATTTGAATCATGAAAATAATATTTCACTTTTCTCGAGAGCAGGAAGTGGTTTTTTATTGCAGTATGAAATTTTTTTATTGCAAATAACGCAAACACAACCGTAACTTGATTTGAATTAGGCTTTTTAATTTTATTGATTTAATGTAGTAATTGAGAAAAAAATGTTTCCTTATTTGAAACTTTAAAACCAATCTCTATGAATTTTTGTGTCATGACAGAATGCATCTTAACCCATATTTGTGTATATATTGCGTGCTGCTTGGCTTTCTTTTTGCCCTAAACGACAGTTTCTAAAACAAAAACACTAAATATTCTTTGCAATATTTCCGTATTCGGTATCTCCTTTACTAGGCAAAAGTCACCTGCTAGCTTAACAGTAGATCAATATAGCGATTTGTATATACTCCAACATAGATGTGCAAGTAGATTCTATAATATTCTCGAAATTTATACTAGAAAGCATCAGCCTTATCATTTTCTCGTCTAATATTTTCAATTTATCATTAATGATGCAGAAAGCTGCGATGAACTGAAAACTTTAAGTCGCTGTGCGACCGTAGGCTATAAACAGCAGGACAATAAATATATTACATTTGAATTAATTTTTGTGAACATCAAGTAAGCCTTTTAAATTTTTTATGAAAAACATTATATCGCAATAAAATTTCTTAACATTTAATTGCAGTGAAATACTATTATTCTAAGACCATTCGCTAAATGAATATTTTAATATTTTCAATATAATCTCAATAAAAAGATAAAATGTTTTAATAATAAACAAGCCACATTAATATCATAATCCTTATACAAAACAATGCTATGGTTACCATAGGGTAATGCTTGGTCGTTCTTTAGTAAATTACATCCCATAGTATGGACATATTTATCTCATAATCATTATATAATCTTCAGCCTTAAACGGACATCTTGCAATCTTTCAATAAATATATTTTGTCTGACAAATTATTTTTCTCCTTCTCCCAATCGGTTACATATGATAGAAGTTTTATTTGTCATAGCATGTATCGATATTATGCCAAGGTGACGTTTTTAAATTTTATCTCTATTATACCTTAGAAATAACAGTGAAACAAAATATAAACTCTTTATATGTCGATAGCAAAAATAAATAGTTTTATTACACACAGTTACTTTCTTTCATTTCGAGGAAAAAATAAGAAATATTCCCTCACCCAAAATCCAAGAAATTTATTTTTGACATACTATGTTTAGAATCATCACAGCAAAACCTTATTAGTTCTATTGAATAAGTCGACATTTTAAAGTAAGGGAATAAGAAGAAAAATATTTTTTGAATGTTTATTAAAGGATTATACGTTTTATTAAATGATTATTAAATAACATAATTGATCTTAAAAAGTATTTGTTCATAAGCTTGAAATTAAATTTGTTTCAATTTACGTTAAATTATCCAACAATAAAATGGTTTAAATACACTCTGAATCCATTGTAAATACGAGTTAAACACTGCCTATATAATGCATACCCCAAGTGTACAATGTGAAGAAAATGTATAAATAATCCTAAATTTGTGTAATTATTCCAAAGAAAAGCTAAATGGTTCAGTAATATTTTAATACAAGATTTATTATTCAGATATGTAGGTTTCAGAGAAAAGACAAGGTTTTTTCAAGTGAAAACCTATTTCCCTGGAAAATAAACTCCAGTAGCAGCTCTACGTAACAGGAAAATGAAAATGTAAATTTATTTTTACTTTTTTTGCAGATTTAATTCCGCCAGTAATACAATAGACGAAATTTTGTAAAACGCGCTAATATTTTGAAAAATTTCTATTTATAAAATATTTAAACAACTTTCCTTAATATAATGTGCAAATCACGTAAAGCCACATATTTCAACAACAATATTAATATTTAATATTTTCGTCATAACTTAATATAACCGTCATTTATTTCAAACGCTTTTATGTAACAAGCTTAATATTATGAAAAACATGGAGTCAGCAGGGCTGAACAATAACTACAGAGCACATTTTTAAATGTTGTCGGAGTTAAAAAAATTTTGATTAATACTGATTTTAAATAAGTGTTTATTATTACAGTTTATAATTTTTTTTTAAATTTTGTTGTAGATTTTAATTAAACGGAATATATCGACCAATCTGAATATATCGATCAATCTGAATATTCATAAAGCAAAGCAGCGCTAACTTTTTAATATCTTTATTCATTTTATCATCATATTTTTTACAATGTATTTTCTCGTGTTAAATTTGCTGCTAATAATTCTTTTCAAAGCTTTTAATGGTGTTGCTAGCAGTACCATCTCTTAATGATGCCACTGATAATGAAAATTGCATCCTTCTATTATTTTTACTTCTTCCATTATCTATAATTGAAAACTATATAGTAAGTTATTCTTACAAAATCATTTCAAAGCATCCAATCTTTTACTTGGTTAGGTAAAAGTACCAATGAATGAATACATATAACATATCCAAATTATAGTTTGATAAAGAGCACAAATAAGTTGAAGCGCTTCATGTTATAACCCTTTTTCTTAATGGGAGCCGTATTCATATCCACTGAAATTTCTTATTAATATTTTGATACTCTTTTAATTTGTGTTGTCTCAAACACGCTATTTGAAGTATCCAAACAATATACGGATTAAAAAAATTATTTCCAGTACTTTATTTGCTTTATCTAAAATTTCCATAAAAATGTTATTGGATTTTAACTAGTTCGAGATATGTAAGTTTACATGCTTTGTCAGTATGCTAAATGCCAAGCATCCGCGTTAAACGTTTTCTAGAAAAAAAAGCTAACATACAGATGAACAGATACTTGAGTAATATTTTAAACGTTCCTTTATCTTTTTGTTTTAAGTTACGAGATCCTAAAAAAAGTTAAAAATAGTTAAAAAAGTTAAAAATAGTATACTACCCAAACGTGTTGAAACTGGAATTCACTCCCCTAAAAGGAATAGTTTTTAAATGATATTAATATACTCGATTTACTTGTAAGTATCATATCAAATATCAGCTATCGTCAAATATTTATTGTATTGTTTTATGTGATTTTAAAAATATATAAGAAAGCCAACCAAACAATTTGTAGAATATCGAAATCGAAACTAATTAGCAAGTTTGCAATTTATTCATTCACAATTAAATGAAACTACGTGATGTAGTATTATTTCTAATTCATCTTCAGGTGGGATATTAGCAAAGATCTTTGCTTATATCCCACCTGAAGATGTTGTAATACAACGAAACCTAGGTCGTGGTAAAGAAATTAAAGAAAGTAGAAATAATACTACATCACGTAGTTTCATTTAATTGTGAATAATGAATTTCTACAAAATTAACGCCAAATATATTCAAAATTTATTCATTGTTTTCTTTTAACAGTTTTCGTAGCACTGTACACATCTTTTCAATCTATGGAAACGTTAAGAGAAGCTCTCTATCTGACGTCTCTTCCCCGGCTTTTCATAGGCAGTCATCGCATCTTCGGCATTCGGGAATCGTACTCCTAGGAGTTTATCTCTTATCCTTGGAAATAAATAAAAATTGCATATTATAAATCAGATCTGTACGATGGATAAACATAATTTCAAAACCCGATGCACCCATTAAAGAATCGATCGTACGTGTGACTGAATATGTAAATGCATTCTAAAGAAGGAGGATGCAATTGCACATTGCTCTCGAACTTTTTTACGTGATTCTGAGAGCGTGAGCGTGTGCAGGAACTAAACAAAAATAATATTTCATCCATGATGTAATGTGCTTATCACCAGTGTGCAGCTTTTAGTTATAAATGAGATCATATATTGATATATATGTTGGCCCAGTACTTTTGCCAGACAAATTTTGTGAACTTCCCTTATGCGGTCGAACTGCGCTGTGAAACGCGCCCATCTTTAATTTTTTTTTTGCGTCAACTTTACTTAAGCCCAGTTCATGCAACAGGTGTTTGGTTGCTGCATTGCCTGCGGAGTGTTGTGATGGCAACCGTGATGGTTACCGTAATGGAAAATAGCGTTTTTGCAAGCGCTTGCCGGGATTAAATCCGTACCAGAATTCGATAATAAATTATTTATTATTTTTTGTAATATAATTATTTTGTTATGGAATAGCCTTTAATGAATATACCAATGTATTTAATATTTTAAAAAGCTAGCCAAATATAAATTATATTTCACCACATAATTCGGTGACTTCATGACGGCTGATGAAATACCAACCTACGTTGGCACTCAAGATATACATAGTTTATTAGTATTATTCGCTAAATATATTTAAAGTACTTCTAATAAGTAGATTACCAAGTTATGAAATAGATACCTAGTAATTTTTATAATTTTTAAGTACCGTGTGAATGGATTTATGAATTTTACTATTTTGTTAAACGTATTAAGGAACGTAATTTATAGATATCCCATAACCTTAAAACCAAATATTCTTCCATAAATCCAACGAGGTTTCTGTGAGAAAATATATCAAAATTTTGGAATGGTAAATATTCAATACTGCTTTTTGGACATTACTTATTCTGGACAAAATATAGAGGAGGAAGGGGAATGCTAAATAAAAATGGAATAGTACCAATTGCCGACCTTTTTTTTTTAAATATATATTACATTAAAAATATATATTACGTATTTATAAAACATTAGCTATATGCCAAATTTTGAGTTCGTAAATCTGGTGGAAATAGGCCAGAAGAGTTTATGGTTTATGAGAGGCATCAAAAGCGGCTCGAAATGATTCGTACTAAAGCCACCAGAAACCATTCGGTTTTTTGTCGGCAATTAGATGTTTTTAAGATTTTATTAATAACGTGTCAATTATTTTGAACTAACGGGAAATTCAAGTGTACAATATTTCGGAAATCTACCACGATTATAGCAGTTTATGTTTGACATAGAACTGGAGGTGTACAGACTCATCCGATAGTAAATAATACAAAGACATGGTTAGCTTTTTAAAATATTAAATACATTGGTATATTCATTTAAGGATATTCCATAACAAAATAATTATATTACAAAACATAATAAATAATTTATTATCGAATTCTGGTACGGTTTTAATCCCGGCAAGCGCTTGCAAAGACGCTATTTTTTTCATTACGGTAACCATCACGGTTGTCATCACAACGCCCCGTAGGCAATGCAGCAACCAAACACCTGTCGCATGAACTGGGCTTAAGTAACGTTGACGCAAAAAAAAATAAAAGATGGGCGCGTTTCACAGCGCAGTTCGACCGCATAAGGTAAGTTCATAAAATTTGTCTGGCAAAAGTACTGGGCCAATATATATATATATATATATATATATATATATATATATATATATATATATATCAATATATGATCTCATTTATAACTAAAAGCTGCACACTGGTGATAAGCACCTTATATCATGGATGAAATATTATTTTTGTTTAGTTCCTGCACACGGGTATATTATGAATATTTCATATATACATTGCTTTTAACTCTGCGAAACGTATTTAATAATGCTTGCGATATGCGAGATACAACGCGGCAACACGTTTAAATACTTAGAGATATATACATTCACAACAACAGACACGTACGAACAGAACGATCGCTTTTGTTCGACGAAAAATCCTATACGCATTTTAACTACCGAAAGTCTCAGCAATAAGAACCAAAGCGTTGTCCAGTCCTTGCAAAATAATTAGATTGTAACTATTCTGCAATGACTGGACAACGCGTTGGTTCTCATTGCACTTTTCAAATAATTAATTAATAAACCTTGAATTCTGAACAACGCATTAGTGTGATGTCCAGATATAAATAAGGCTACAACATGATTAACCGAATACAAAGGGGACCCTGTTTGTTTATCAATTGATATATGTTGTTATGACTAAAGCGGAAAATCATAGATATTTAAAGCTGTAATATCTGCTCTATTATTCCATAATACATATAACACACAGCATATAATAATTTCAGTAAAGTAAAAGAAAACGTGAAAATGAAATAATTTTTTCACATTTGATTAAGACATTTCATTATTTAGCGTGCGACATGTACGAGTAAATAATGAAATAATATGTTGAAGGTTGAATAATTGGAAAATAAAATTGAAAACGATGTTGCATATTATTCGTATATTAATTACATTCAGCAAAAAAATTACATTAAGTTCAACGAAATATATATTTTAAAAAAATATCGTCATGAGTGTTTTGGCGATTATGGACAATCGGTTATTTTCACTCAATAATTTTGTTTTATAACTCCGAACTACAACTTGTGTGTAATATTGAGCTTACCATAATCTTATTTATCCTTGAGTGGTGTACTCTTGAAAAATTAAATAACAAAATTTGAAAAAAAAAATTTAATAACTTCGATCTAGTCTAGTCATATAAAATAATTTCTCATCTAATAAATTTCGTACATACCTAGAATTTAAGAATATAAATAACTTATTTATTTGATTAAAAAATAAATTGCGAAAGTATGATGTATAAAAACATAATAAATAGCTAAATTTTCAAATTTTTCTGAGACTTAAAATTAACATTCAAACAAAATTCTGTCATGTTTCAATGGTTACCATTTTATTCAAAAAGCCAATAAAGTGTATGATATAAGTTGTCCAAAAAATAACTTCTAATTTATTTTTAAAAATTTTGTATTTTACATTACATCGTTGACATATATCTTCTCATAGAGACATGCCATTTTAAAAATTAACTAATGCATCGTTGCAAAAGTGCAACGGTGCATTAGTTACCCTCTTCCCAATAATATTCCCTCTTCCAGACATTAATGACCTATATAAAAGTTTTATCATTTATGCAATTAGCGTAGCTACTAAGCACGCAGGGCTTTTGTTTTGGAGCTAAAAGACAGTGAAATACGCAGCGAAAAATACAATAAATATTAGCATTAAGCTCTCGTATTTTGACTATGAAAATTTAAAGAGTTAAAGAAGTGACAGTAAGAATATATTTATTGATAAAAGTTTAAAATTTGCTGTAGCACAAAATACTTTCGTGCCATTAATAACAAGCCAAACTAAAATGTATGACTCTCTTTTAACTCAACACCGTCTTATGCATCTTCTAGAAGTTAATAAGTAACGTGGTTGAATATATTTGGCGTTAATTTTGTAGAAATTCATTATTCACAATTAAATGAAACTATGTGATGTAGTATTATTTCTACTATCTTTAATTTCTTTACCACGACCTAGGTTTCGTTGTATTACAACATCTTCAGGTGGGATATTAGCAAAGATCTTTGAACCTAGGTCGTAGTAAAGAAATTAAAGATAGTAGAAATAATACTACATCACGTAGTTTCATTTAATTGTGAAGTAACGTGGTAGTAAATAACATGGAACGACGGTAATAAGTAACGTGAAACTTATGGTAAAATTCTTATTTGTGAACGAAATCCAGTATCAAAAACGAAACCAAAGTATCTAAAATGTAATAATTGGCCTTGTTTGTAACTAAATTTCATATGTAATTGTTTGGAAAATAGAGATTAATCATGTAAAAAAGTAATTTCAAAATGTTATCTATTAGTTTTAGTTATATTTTATATGAATAGATAAAAATCAAACGTATTTCAATTAATCTATCGTCAATATTTGGTGCGAAGCTTAAAAAAAACATTACATTCCGTTAAAATGGAAATAGGACAATCGAACCTAAAACAAAACAGTTTCAAAGATAAAATGTTGTAAGAACATACCAACATTAAAAATTATGTCTACGAAGAAATAAAACTGAAAAAGGAAGAACAGAAAACATTTCTACAGTTATGTATATTTCAGCATTACTAATTACCACTCCGATTTTTTTATTATTAATTACTTCATGCGAGGTAAGAATAAACTAGTATATATGTATAAAAATATCAAAACTGTGTGAAATTAACTCGTATTTGAAAAGTATTTTTTAATACAAATTAATAATGTTTACTGGGAAAATAATTATGTTCCCGTTTACGACAGAATTTAAAGTTTCGTAACGAAAATAGGGTAATATTTGGAATATTTTTTTTTAACTAAGAAAAGATTGCTCTCAGTTAATAAATTTATAAAAAACTTCATTACATTAATTATCTTTAGGAAACAGTTGCATAAACTCGTTTTTACACATACGTAATATCCATAAACTGAAATATCCAATAAACAACAAAATTACAAAATACGTTGATTTTTATTGACCGCTTTTAACTCAGCCGAGCATTTTCATACCATTTCGAATGTTAATAATAGTAAATTTATTTAACTCTATTCCCTTTAAAAGATGTATGAAATATTGTCTTTACCTACTTATGTATCTTACAATTTATAAACTCTGTACATCTCAGTTCTTACTTCCTAAATAGTTCACAAAACTTTTTGTATTACGTAATATAGCCTTTCCTTTTATAAATATACGATAAACGATTGATCACTCCTCTTTTATACATATCCTTTTATTTTGTTATCAAAAGCAGTTTTCAAAGAATTAGTTAGCGTTTTTCTTGTTGGATGTACACAGATAGTACACATCCAAATTTAACATTTTCTATCAAACTTATTGGATAACAACCTTTAATAACAATTTTCACTAAGCGGATGTCTGTCTGGACGTCAGCCATTTTGCTAATATCGTTCGCCCGTGTCGTAAGCGGATACGCTTGAATTAATCGACATTTTGTTGCCCTTTATATTTAGGTTTAGTAGTGCAACACTGTCAGATATACCGATGAAGCTTTCTCTGCTTTTCTTGTGATGTAAGTTTACTAAAAAACAGAATCCATATTTCCCCTGTGTGAGTCCTTTATGGCAGGGTGTACAGTTTTCATATTCTTATATTTTTGTACCCAACCACATCAGTTTATATTTTTAGTGCTTCCATCAGTTCTAGTAGTCGTCCAAAAGATGACAAGGTTCTGACCTTGTATGTTAGTATTTAGAGTTTGATTGTTGTTCCAGATGTGAGAGTTTGATATTTTCATATTTGTTGCTTTCTTTAGAGGGTCAATTCAAACAAAAAACAATAGAATCTTCTGTTGGAAGATATCTATTGTTTTTTGTTTGAATTGATTCGTTGAAATAATCCGTGCGGGAGGGGGGCTTGATTGTTATCAAGTTTTTGTCTCTGTTTACAATGTCTTGCCTATATGTTGTGTTGCTTGTATTTTTGTTAAATATGAAGTCAATCTTCACTGGAGGGTGTGTTTTCAGTATTTTGTTCTTTTTCTTGGCTTATGTGCTAGCATTGCCTTGTGGTCGGCAGTTATTGATCGGTGAATCGGGAAGAAACGTTTTACTTTTGGGTTTTATTACGACCAGTTTACCGTATTTTATTACCTCTTTATTACCAATCTCTTTCTCCAATTTCACTTGCTCTTGTAATTCTTTCCTCTTCTCCCATACTTATTATGGGTAGTCTTCCTTCAAATAATATTGAGTATCCTTTAAAACTCCTTTCTGTTTAAAAATATTAATCTTCGTGGCAAGAGTTGAGAAGGTTAGAATTATTGAACGAGGTCTGTCCCCTAATTACCCCATTATTTTTATCTCTTGTATATCCCTGGGTTCTAAGTTAATAGTGAAGCGTTCTTTTATAAAGTTGGTTATGTTATTTTGTAAGTTTTCATATGATGTTTCCTTCTCTTCGTTTCGGCAGAAAACTATGATCCTCTCTCTCGCTTGTTTTTCCAAGAAGTAGATTCTTTTATCTTGGCTTTCTATTCCAACTTTTTATATTTTTCCTCCCATTTGAAGAATCTTTCTTCCAGCATTTTGTCAATACTCTGTATAACCTGTTTCGGCACATTTTCTCCGCTATCTCGAATTTCTATTTTTTGGTTGTCTAGTTCTTTTTGTATATTTTTAAGAGCGTTTATAATTCCCTCCATGATTTAAACACCAAGTTATGTGTCGCTTTATTTGATAAATGAGGTGCCCTCTAGTGTTCCTTCTTTGGACTATGTAATTATCGATGATCGCACGTTCGGGTCTAAGTATAAGCTATTATGTGCGTCTCAAAACAGATGGTGCTGTAATTATGTTTTATACGCTGACGTCTGACGAGCTAACCGAATTTACAATTTATTGTAATTTGAGGTTAAGATATGTACCTGTAATTATGTTTTATACGCTGACGTCTGACGAGCTAACCGAATTTACAATTCATTGTAATTTGAGGTTAAGATATGTACCTTAACACCTATTTTGTTTTTTAAAATGAAACTTGGACTTTTATTATTTATTTACTTTTTTTACACTGTATTACGTATGTCTTAAATTTATAATAAGTTTTCAGAAAAGAAAAAGCTCTAGTGATGATAAATCTTTAGTTTTTGTTTTTATTGTAAATTTCTGATCACTTTTGAACTTGTCTCCAATATATGACATTTCCACGTTATTTTTTGACACTCTTCACTTTTTTCTCTCTCCACTGCAACTGATTGGTTTATTTAAAAACTTATAATATTAAAGCAATTTCAGTTGAAAATTTAAAACAAAAATCTATAGAATTTAACGTCCATACGGCTTGTAACGGCTTAATATTTCATTTAATCAATGTCCGATCGTTAATTATATTTTCAAATCAGTTAAAAGTTATTTTGAATATCGTAATTACCTTTACCTCATTCTTCAAACGGAGATATATATGCGAATTAGATTGGATACATTTAATCAAGTGGATTATTTGAGCAAAATGCTTCATTGGAGACAAAACTTCACTATATTTATGTCAGGTAGATTCAGTTTAAATAATCAGTAGGAAGTAAAAATAATTTTAGTAAAAAACTCACGAAAATATACCTTTCATACTACTTAAGAAACTGGTGCTTCTCTCTCGCTTTCATCATTTTATTCAAATGTTTTCTGAAACAATTTACTGGTAGCCTGTTTAGTTTTATAGTTTCACACTCACATATTATTTCAAATGGTTGTGCCAATAAATTTTGCTGTATTTTTGTACGGAGAAAAGAACGAGTTGCTTTAATTATTATTAAAATTTATTTAAAGAAACTGTTTTTATTTTTTTGCATTGTAAAGAGGCAAGACGTAAACCAGTGTTAAAAAAAACGGTCAGAAGCAAGTAGTACACGAAAATACAAAACGAAAAACCAAAAAAATAAATTTATTACATGCCTAATATATTCAAATAAAACATTTTTTTTCACTTACTTTCGCTGCAAGACCTTCTTTTTTGTCATATTTTACGGTCAATTAAAAGTACCAGGAGTTGATTAGTAAATCATTGAGTCACTATCAAAATATTTATAAGACTACATTTTATTATTGTATTTATACGAAAAGTGAGTATTGTGTTATCTAAAAGGACCCTGAAGACATAGACTTTTTTATTTGAAATTAATTCTAAATGGATATATCTAGCCATTTTTAAGAAAAAAAATTTTACGTACAGGTAAAAAATCGGTATGCCTTAGTCATAAAAGAAGTTTTACGATCATTTTGCCATATAATTTAAAATTTGATAAAAATCTTGCAAGAAATATATGATAAATATAAATAATAGAAATTTGCTATCTTTATATGAAATAAATATTAAATAATTTTCTTACTAAACCTTATTATTGACGCGTGTCACTTTCTATCCACGAAATTTCTATAATTATTGGTACATATTAATTAAAGAATATCTAAATTTAGGCTATATTAAATTAATTTCTATAATTATTGGTACATATTAATTAATGAATATCTAAATTTAGCCTATATTAAATTTCATTTCACTTAAATTACTGTTCCGTCTCTGTCTATTAATTTGGATCGCCGTACTAATTAATTGATATGTCGTTAACATTGTTTATTCATAATATTATCATATATATTTAAACGTTTATCGTATTTATTGACTTATGGAAGAATATTACAATTAATCATTTTATATTGTGATGGCGGAGAGAGTTTACATAGCCGTAGAAAGAAAAATTAGGCTTAGCAAATTTTCTAAATTTTACTTAGATTTATAAATAAATCAGAAATATACATTATGAGCAAATGTACAATACAAGGGAAAACGTGCAAAAAGAGTCCGTTTATGAAAAACGTGCTCAACCCAGGAAAAAGTCAACCATCGCGGGAAAAAACTAAAGTCGGAGTCTTATTTAACAAGTGATATTATTTTTACTAAAATGGGCGTAATTTACGGAATACTTTTAAAATAAACAGAACATCATACATAGAGAAATGCTTATTTCAAATCTTTTAATTCAATTCTACCCTCTACGTTTTATCTATTTAATAACGTTCTTGAAAGAAGGATAGTAATGCTACTATATTTTCTTTCGATGGTATAAAAGCAGTCATTTTTAATGTTTGATGACTTCACTCCAAAAAATTTAATACGTTGACGTATGTGCAAGTAACCATAGAAATGGACAAAGGTTTAAGTTATGATAAAACTGCAATAAAATTTATATTAGTCATGTCTAAAAGCATATATATAAATGAAAGCTGACAGGTAGATGAACTTTTATAAATTATGATACTTCTTTCCGGTAATCTGATGATCTCAGCAACGTCATGAAATAATGTTAAAATGCACCCTAATTTTGATAGATTTTCATTTTTACAATGTAATATTAAAAACGGTTAGACATATTCTAATGAATTTTAAATATCGTACTTCGAAAGATTTAACTGCATTCGAATCTGTCTGCTATCATCTGTGAAAAATTAGTAAATATTAGTCATATTTAAATCATTCCCAAATAATTGAACTACAGGAAAACATTATTCCATTATTTTCAATACGACACAATTTCAAATTTTCCTTGTGTCTAGGTCATTGATCTTTTGGAATCTCATTCAATGTCGTATGTCGAACTTTGAAGAAAGGATATTAAAATATACTTTAATAATGTTTTCATTATCACGGATGAACAATGGCTGCTAAAATAATTTTTTGAGTTTCGAATTAATACACCATAATGACATTTATTTTATTGGTTATTGTTTTTACCGTCATTATTATTATCAATGTTATTTTATTATTCCTTTAATTAAAAATATTTATTGGCTACTTATTATGGTAAATTAATTGTCTTAATCTTATAAATATCTTCATTATAATCTTATATTCTTCTATCCTTATAATCTTATAAATAACATAAATTCATTGCTTTGATCTTTTTTCTCATTTCCTCCTATTTTAGAGTTGCATACCTCGAAGGAAAAACGGAATCATTATAACGTCACACATCTCTTTGCCAATCACACTGTCACAACTTTCTCAAAAACCGCCTAACGTAAAGCTTTGAAATTGGCATCATAATAAAACATATTTAACCTCACGTATCTCGATAGCTATAACTCAAAAATATTCCTCTTGAAATTATAGGTGGGCAAATAAAGCACATGAAAATTTATTTTTTAATTTCATATATCGTATGAAGTTATAGTTTGAAAGAGCTAAGTCTAGTACAAAAATATTTAATTTCCACAATTTTAGGCATTACACCTTCAGAGAAATGCTACGAAATATGCAAAAATATACGTTTTCCATCCTCATTATTACCGCAAGCACTCAATCCAAAATTTAAATATGGATTTTTAAAAGACCATTCTGACGTTGTAAATGTACAGTTATTTTTGTGGAGGAATACAATTCGATCGCGTTTGATCGTGTTAGTGCTAAGATTGGTTATGAACATTAATCAGATTATTATTTAAATGATATTGATAGGACTCAACATGGACAATTTTTCGCTATATATTATTTTATGTGAGCATCATTGTGGACACTAATCCAAATATACGTAATTAAAATTTTTGAGTATATGCAACGTCTTATTAACATCAATTGATTAATTATGAAAACAATTTTGCAGTTATTGATAAAATTAATTCTCTACATAATTCAAAATTAAAACATATGCATTTAGGAAAAAACAATTTTTAAGATATAGAATTGAAAATGTTAAATATATTGAACATATAATTATAAAAACTAGATTCTTTCAAATAGTTTGTTAATTTTTTCTCATATTTTGATTATGTTAGACGCGTAATTTTATAACTTTAAGAAAGATTACTCTATAAGTGAATATGTCTTGATGTTCATTAGACTATACATTTGACGTTCGAATACATTTTTATTTACAAATTATTCCGTAATATGAATTTTCATTGCTCTAAATTCACATTCCATAGTGAAATTTCAATTGGTTTGCATGTGACTTAAAATGCAATTCTGTATTGGCATACAAATTATTTCCTTCTAGGAAATGAAAATTTAGGTTTTCTGTGTTTCTTTTAAATTAATTAATTTGTAAAGTGGCAATTTTTATTTGCCATGAAAGTCTTGTACATATGGAAAATTTAGGCACAGATATGTCAATTAATATAAAACCATGAATTAATTCGAACATTCATCAGCAGAAATAAAAAACTATGAATATTTAGTAAAAATTTATTTCAATTGAAACACACGTTAAACAATATTTTATTCGTACACATTCAAAGAATAATATGTTAAATTCAAGAAATAAATAAAACTTCCAAAAAATGTTAAATTTAATGCGAAACTAATATATAAGTAAATGTTTTTTTATTTTAATTTTACATATATTTGAGTACTCCAAAAATGTTTTCCGGAAAATTTGAAACTCGGCTCTGGTTTTAGATTATTATTTATATGATTTGGATATATTTTTAAAACGAAGGTTTGGTTACAAACGGATGGAATCAAGCGAGAGCAAAGTTGTTCCCTCGAATTTTTTCGGTGTAAAATTCTAAAAATTAAATAAGTCATGTTTATTTTTAATAGATTAGCGTTAAAGGTAAAATCATCTTTGCAACACCCTTATGCAAAACGTGATTTGTATACGAACAAAGACGTCATATAAGCTAATTTTTAAATAGAATTTGTTACATGTGTCTAGAAAGCAAAAAAGTTGATGCACGTTTAATAAATTATTTTAATATCATATTCTTTCTTTTGGTGGTTTCAATAGAATTTGAGATAAGCTTTCTATAAATGCTCAGAAATTAAAACAATTATAAAAAATATATATTGTGGGAATATTCTTATATTGCTTACACATAAAGGATTTCTTAGGTAATGCTTATAAGAATATTGATATTGGACATAAACCGGTTTCATATTTCCGCAAATTGTTTTTCTAAATGAAATCTGAGTTGTATTGTCAAATGAATAAAAAAGATAAAGAATATTATTTTCATGCCGGGTTTTTACCTAAAACGATTATAATTTTTGTGGACATTTTCATAAACATTTTTCGTCAAATTATTCGGATAAAGCTCTTCAAAATGCAAAAAAAATTATGGAAATTTTCCGTACTTCCTCTTTCAATTAATAAATCGCTCAATATGTGTATATATATACATATATATAAATATATATATATATATATATATATATATATATATATATATATATATTAAAAACACAGTTTCTGAAAAGAAAAACGGTTGTAACCAACGGAGTGATAGACCCTTGGAAGACTATTCACATATTCCTACTGAGTAATCTTACAAAAGTTGCGTACGAAACCTTAAAAATATGACGTCTTAATTTCGTTTTTACTTTCATTTAGCTCCAACTTAAATAATCAACATATATTAAAATTTATTGACAAACACTGATATGTATAATTAATATTAATAATGGCATAATAACATGACAAAATACTACTAAAATATATGCATAAAATTATGGTTCAAAAGTGCATTTGGCAAGATGCCTTGTTTAAAATGACGTAAGAAAGCGGGTGGAAAGAGAAAAGGTCAAAACCCGCATAAGCTGTAAACGGCTTGGCCTCAAAAGCTTTACTCGCGAATTTTCGAAAAGCTTTTCCATTTCATAAACCTTAAATATGTTTCGCTTCCAAAATCGATTCGACTTCATTCAAGTACGTGTTTCTATAACAGTTTTACAAGCATGTTTTTCTATTTCTTCTTGCGTATACAATATTTTCATCAAAAGCTTTTAGCCTGAGTTGAGCGTTTATCCCTCCATGAGGTTACTTTTAGTTTCACTTCATTTTTGACATGTTGCTTTCATGATATAATGTTTAGATTTTGTTAAGTTATTTTTTGAGATTCTCACGATATTTTAGCCCTGTGGATATTTAACTAGATAATTTATTTACATAGTGAAAAATAATATTAAATTATTTGATATAATTACTAACTATATTAACTATATTGAATAAGTATTAACCATAAGACTATTTAACTTTTGAATATTAATATACTCCCAAATGTGTATGAAACTCTAGAATTGCGAGTTGTGCTCGTATTTACTTTTATCTTCTTTGATATGATTTTATTCTTCACTTATTTTATGTTATGCATAAGGGGTAAGAGAAAAATATCCTTACAATTATTAGTTTACTCCTGTTCCATTTGCACATTTTTTTTCTTCTTCAAGCTGTTAACTGAGAAATAATATAACATTTTGGCCGAAATAAAATCAGATAAAAACAAAGTTACAAATGAATACATCATTTTAAACACATGTTGTACTATTATAATAGAATAAGTTTTTTTTTAAGAACGCTATCATAGATTCGGAAAACATAATTGACGCAGTCAGCAGGATATTGTCGAACGGGTACTTTAAAATCGAATAATGTTTTGTTTCTTTTCAAGGATTTAGTTGACATGATCTTGAAATTTTTGAGGATATTCGCACTCTACGAACAGATTCTGGAGAGAAACATTTAAGAAAGAATAGAAAAATACAATGAGCGCATTTAAAATTTAATATTGGCCAGAAATTTCTGTTCCTGCCCAAGTCTTATACTTTAACTCGTGCATATTGAATTTATTATTTTTTTATTGTGCTGTGACATAAAGTAGTCTGATCCAAGACCAATCGCTTTATTATCATCAGTAACTAATTACTAAGTATCATCAATAACTATATTTTACACAAACAAACAATAACTCAATAATTAAGAAAAAAAAGAGAGGACGTTTTATTATAAAATACGCCACTTGAAATTTTTTCACATTTTAATGACCAGAGTAACGAACTATTAGTATATAAGAAAACAGACGAAACAACAAAACAATATTTTAAGGGTGATTAACCAGTTTGCTTTCATAATATGGTAATACTTAATCGAATCATGGGTAGCTTGTAAACAAAAATGGAAGTAGTAATTAACGTTGATGGTGCAGAAACGTGAAAAAATTGAAAAAAAATTTGCATCAATAACAACCCGAAAATAAAAATCTGCATGAGGTCAATATACACATGTAAAATTGTTAATGTTCATAAAGGCGAGAAAATTCTTGCCGTCGCCCACAGGAAAATAGAAATACTTTAACAAATTTCCGACTACTTACAACCACTTCCTACCCCTTTGCACTTAATAACGTACGCTTCGCAACATACTTTCAGTTTTCAGCATAAACTGAAAGTCTAGAGAATTTAACAAAACGGGCCCTATATACTTTTATATCGGCAAATTCTATCATACGTTAGGCGAATTAAAAATGATTAGGTATATGAAAAACGCTACCCTACAATATATTAATATAAAACAAACTACGAAAGTCCAAAGCAAATCACTCCGACAAAATAATTCACTCAAAAACCACTCAAGAAATTAAAATTTCCGTATCTTTTTCCAAACTGGAATTCTGTTTAAAAATTTTTATTTGATGTTTGATGAAATTCAAAACCCGTCAACCTCAAAAGAGATACAGTGAAATTTAAAAAAATACTAAAAAGAACCCACACCAACCCGGAAAGAAAAACACCCTTTTCAAAATTTTCAATTTTATTACGAAAATACGTCACTTTTTTCAAAACAGTTTTTTACAAAATGTAAAGGACTGTATACAAAAATCGACATCTATACATTCATATAGAAACAGGAGTACAAAGCTAAATTGACAAAATGCTTTTGAAAGAAGTCATAGGAACTTTTCAATAAAAGACTATAAAAATGAATCAATCAGAAAAAAAATTAATGGTGTCTTGTAGTGGCTGTAGAAAAAACACCGTAAACGATCAATACCCTATTTTTAATATCGGTAAAGTATTAAACAAATTTCCATCATGCCGATACTTTTCCACTTTGGACCTTGCAAACGATTTTCCCCAAACGGAATTGCACCCAGTTTTTTTATACCTCCCTCCGGTAGTTTTTTGATGTCGTTACACCAACATATCTGTGGTCTTTCTTGTAGCTGTTTCTCTTCCTATGGTCTCCAATTCACCTATGCTCTATACCACGAGCTTTATTTTCAAGGGACATAACCAGCCCACTTCATTTTAATTTTACTACCCGATTTGTGACGTCGCTAACTTTGCTGTGTTCTCTTAGCTAGTCATTTCTTAATCCGTCTCCCCATTTAACGCCTACTAGTTTTCTTTCGATTGCTCTTTGAATTACTTGGAGTTTGTGGAGGATCTCCTTTGTAAATACCGAAGTCTTCACTGGTGAGTTCTGGTAGAACACACTGTTTATATATGCGGACCTCCTGTTCAGCGCAGATTTTCATGTTAAAGACGAACTCGAGTTTAGACCATGCAAACCACCCCAGTTTTATGCGTTCCTCAATTTTATTTCCTTCAATATATTTATCCATTGGCATTTCCTGACTAAGATACACATACTTTATCATTCACTCGACTCACCACTCACTAAGATTAACAATAATTTTTATTTACATTTAATAACGGATTTCTTTTTTCAGAACAGGATAGATGTTGGAGAAAAATAAATTATTTCTGTTTCATTGGACGTAATAATGGTCGAATTACTTGTGCGTCACAAATTTTCGATCGTGCGTCATCCCTTTGTTGTACAATGTATTTAATATTGTTAGTTTCATCGAGAGCATATATGCTATAGTCACGGTAAAATTCTTCTTTTAGCCTGAAGGAAGCCAAAATAGTGACAGTAAAATTTGCTCGCAATCGATGCATACATTTTGGATAGATGTGTTCGGGAATTCCTATCTCTACCAACATCTTATCAGCATTGAATTTGTCGTTCTTCACTATTAATTGTTGTGCCTTTAAGTCCCTTTTAATCTAGCAAACTGTGGTATGAAACTGCCGATCTTCTTGCATGATCTAATTTACTTCTAAAATGGAAAAGGAGAGAGGTTTTTAGGTCGTGTTTATATGCAATTTTTTAAATTGTCTACTTTCTTGTTCTTTGGAAATGGCTTGAAGTCAACTATTAAAAGCGTCATGTTTAAATTTTTCTGGCATTAATAAAAGTATACCGCTAGCCTGTTGAATTATTTTGATTAGTTTCGCCATGACTAAATTATGTTTTGATTAATCGTATAGCTTTTGATTGGTTACATACAACAGAGTAAAGATTGTTTTGTTAAAAGTCAAGGTTAGCCTATAAAACCATAACTGCGAATATCGTGACTTCACATGCTGATTACAGCGTCTTATTGTCACTGAAAATGTATTCAGATTCGCCATTTCAAGTTTCAATCTGTTAACAATGCATTCATCATAATAGTAATATACACTCAGCATATGAAAACACCAAAAGCTCCAGTACCTAGCAGAAGTAGATATGTCGTGTTTAAACTCTGTGCAGAGATCGGTATTTCAATATGAACTGATGGATGTAGATATGAGTGCAGTCGGATATATATTCTTTGGTACTGTCGGACATATACCGTTTTTATTTGACTTTTTTATTTGCCTGTTTTTAAATGACTCGATATTAAATTTTTGAGCGAATGTGATTTGGTTAAAGAAATAGTATTTCATTTGCATTTGTTATTAGTTATCAAAACTAGTACAATTGGTCCTAATAATTTGATTATGGAAGTCTTTCATGACCGTCCATCATAAACGTAAATATTTAGGGATATATAGTAATCTTACTAGCCTATTAATAGTTGTATAGTACTCCAAGTAGCAAACATCAGTGGTAGCTGAAGATACTAAGCTATGGAAAAAATCACAGAAATATTGAAAATGAGAAACTAAATCAAAAAGCGAAATTAAACAACTGGAAAGAAATATAACAGATACTATAAACAATTACATAAATAAGAACTTAAAATTAATGGAAAAAAATGCATAAAAGTTGAACAACAAAGTTTAGGAGCAAGTAAAGCAAAATTGATCAAACAGAAAGACGCATATTTTGAATATATTTGGCGTTAATTTTGTAGAAATTCATTATTCACAATTAAATGAAACTATATGATCTAGTATTATTTCTACTTTCTTTAATGTCTTTACCACGACCTAGGTTCCGTTGTATTACAACATCTTCATGTGGGTGGGCTATTAGCAAAGATTCTTTGTTAATAGCCCACCTGAAAATGTTGTATTACAACGAAACCTAGGTCGTGGTAAAGAACTTAAAGAAAGTAGAAATAATACTACATCACGTAGTTTCATTTAATTGTGGAGCTTTCTCCATCGCAACGCATCAGAATGAGAAATATAATACTATTCGGTATGCATTTCTTGCAAGAAAAGAAACATGAGAAATTTGAAAAAAAATATTGATAATAAAACATTAAAAGTAACATTAAATCAGTAAGAAATAGAATCTCTCAAAATAATTGGAAAGAAAGGTACAAAGAAGAGACCAATAGCTCTAACTATCAGTACTTTAGGCGAGAAAACATAAATTTATGAGAAGAGAAGGAAGATATGAAAGAAGATAATCCACAAAAAGTATTAATCGAGCAAAAAATATTAAACAGAGAAGTAAACATATTAAAGAACGAAGTTAAAACGTCATACTTAAACACAGTAAAATGTCCATAGTAAAAGACCGAGTGGAACAGAATAACAACAAAAAAGCTTTGTCAGAGTCACCAAGAATCAAGAAGGACTTTCTGAAGGACTCAAGAATAAAGCCTCCAAATAAAAGGAACAAACAGGAAATTACCAAAAAGGAAATTATTTGATAAAAACAACATCAGTTAGATAGCTCACCAAAGTTTGGAGAAAAAGCACAGGGAATAAGAAAGACCCGTCCCCACCAAAACATAAAAAATATAAATATAAACAATCGTAAAAAACAACTCCTAGTACGGGTGCTCGCCACGGCAGTCTTACACCAAAACCACCATTAGAAGGAAACTGTGTAACTCAGAAGGAAACGGGAAGATAAAATGAAATCGAATACTCTCTTCACATTAAATGGGATATATTAGAAATTTCCGAAGCGAAAAAAATAGATGGAAACAAAAAAAATTAGCGACTATGAAAACTACATACTTATATATAAAAAGAGAAATCTGATTTCAACAATCTTTCCAACACTTTTGTATGGATGTCAAACATGAAATTTAATGAGGGTATAATAAAGATATAGACGTTCCAAAGAACAACTGAGAGAAGCATGCCAGGTTTAAAATAAGTGATTACCATGGAAATGCCAATATTAGAAAGAAAACAAAAGTGACCGACGCGAACGAACTCGCTTGTAAACTCAAATGAATTTGGGCGGAGTATGTGGCTCGAACCGTCAACGGACGTTAGAATAAGCGGGTGCTGCACCCATATGATGACCTGAATACCGCCGCAAGTCCTAGCCGGACCAGACTAGCGAGCCACAGACCCGGTTATAGGACGACGGAGGACGCCTTTATACGTAAATGGATACCCAAATAACGTTAATTTAAAATATTGTTTTAAGGTTTATTTATAATTATACTTGGTTTGAAATTTAGTTTATGTAACAACTACAAATAATGACAATATTTTGAAATAGTTACTTTGAATTCATGTTTAAAATATTGATATGTAATTAGAATTTTGTCTTAATATATTCTATTATATATATATATATATATATATATATATATATATATATATACATATATATATATATATATATATATATGTGTGTATATATATTGCTTGGATTCAGGCTTGCATTAATTTTTTTTCTTAAATTAGGTTTAAATTGTTAATCATATATTTTCTCTTGAGTTATACTCTAATAATAAATTGAATTACATAAATAAAGTAAATTGGAATATATTGCGTATGGTTATTATAAAATTGTATTTTGCAAACAAATGGCCTATCGTTATTATTATCATCATCGCCATCATCATCAACATCATTTTTATCCTCATCATCATCGTCATCGCTATCGCCGTCGCCGTCGCCGTTTATAAACATTTTAAAATTTGCAATTTCTCAATACTTTATTTTGTAATCACCCAGAATTAAAGACGCCAAGAGCGTATAACCTTTGGAAACTTTTAATTTTAATTAAAATAAGATACCGCATTGTTGTGTCACTTTCGGAAATTATTTTTCATACATTATTTATTAAGGATAACCACATAGAGCTAAATCAGCTTTGTAAATTGGATCAAGTAGAATATTTTTGTAATTTCGAAGCTAAAAACCAATATCCGTTTATGAAAAGAATAATTTTAATACTTTCTTCTCTTATTTGTATTTTTTTTGAGTCGTTACTTTTATTCCTTTTTTATAAATAATAATTAATTAATGAAATGAACATCTAAGTTCAATGTGGTTTTTGAAATCCAAAACATATTATTTTATAAATATTTACCAAAAATTATTGCACAAACTTTCTGGAAATTTTATTAATGGTTTTAAAAAAAATCAATTCAGTTTTAGCTTAGACATTGTAAATTACTTCTAATGCAAGTTTTAATAACTTCTAATGCAGGTTTTTCAACTTCTAATGACCATATTTACACTGACTCAAAAAACATAGCGATATAATGAATACAAATTACTTCTAATGCAGGTTTTTCAACTTCTAATGACCATATTTACACTGACTCAAAAAACATAGCGATATAATGATTACAAATTACTTCTAATGCAGGTTTTTCAACTTCAAATGACCATATTTACACTGACTCAAAAAACATAGCGATATAATGATTACAAATTACTTCTAATGCAGGTTTTTCAACTTCTAATGACCATATTTACACTGACTCAAAAAACATAGCGATATAATGAATACAAATTACTTCTAATGCAGGTTTTCTGCCTGTAGACAAAAATTAATTAATTATAACTGAACCCAAATTATTGCCTTTTTATTTTGTACTTTTTTATTTCTCCAGACGCGCACAAACTGATGCGACAATATTAAAGAAAAATTGAAATATACAAAAACGATTTATTTTACCTATCACTAAGCATTTCTTAATAATAACGAAAACTATTTTTAAGTCAGTTGTTTTTATTATTAAATATTATATGGATGAAAAATTACTTGGAATTAGGTAAACCAGTCAACGCTTTCAAATAATTTAAATTAAATAATAAAAACATAATATCCACATATCATTTCTGTAATGCTTACTAATTACTTAAAGTATGAAAACATTTCTGTTATCTGTACTTGTGTTTAACTCAGTCGTTTAAATTTATTAATTTATTCAAAATAAAATTTTAAATCGGAGAAAGTTGTCCGATTCATTCCGATACTCGCGTTATTGGACTATTTGATACAGAAAATGATTGGCAAGTGATTAAATATATTATTGTTGCATTAGCAGTAGAACATGTTCTAGGTTTACTGGGTTTATATTTTCACATTTTATGGTCTCAACATTATTAAATTTAGCAAATGAAACATCGTGAAAAACCGAACATTAATAGGATGTTCTAACGTGAGTCTAATGCAGTTTTAGCAATTTTCTTTACGATATTAAATCCTTCGTGATTCTATGAAGTATGTTTTGCACAACTTACAACTTCTTAACGTACCCAAGATGACTGGGTACCTTAAAAAATCCGATTTGAAAACTTGGAACCACGTTTCTTATTCGAACGGCTTTTGTGCAAATTCTACAATATTATAGTAGATTATTATTGTTCTGATGTTCGTGATTCGACAATAAAGTGACTGTCTATGTTATGATGTTCGTGTCGTTCGTAGGCAGACTAGTGAAAGTAGAAATATCTAATCAGTTCTAATTGGCCCTAGTCGATTTCTGTTCATTAAGAGGTGCTACTCAGCTGCATAGAGAAGTTTCACCTAATAATTTATTACACAGAACATTTCAAATTAATATTGAGTGATGATGATGATGATGAATGCTCACTGGGGACTCAAACAGTGAGACGTAGGATCATCATCTGGAACGGTTTCTGAAGAACTTCAGACTGGTGTTAACCATGCATCCAACTGACTTCACAACTTTAAAATATACCACTATAAACTAAACGTAAGTTTTAAGAAATGAAGACTATTTGTTAAAAAAGCGTAGATAAATTTTATTCCGTCAGAATATTGTTTTCCAATTTCAGCACATGTAAATGTTACATTTTTATGTATATCATTGTCGATAAACTACTACTGAGTCGATTGTGACTTGTTTGATACATCGTTATAAAAATATTCAAAAACATAATTGCCCGTGACTTTGTCCGTGTAGGATTATAAATTTAATCAAAGTTACTGATGAATAGAATACAACCTTTATGATACTCATATTTATTTGCAGTATTTCTTTATACGACAACTTTCTCATCCTTCGGTGTTTTGAAATAATTACTTTTAACAGAAGGCTACAGTGTTATTTAATACATTATCAACTTGGAGCAAATAAAAAAACAGTTTTTACTCTCGTCTACTGAAATCAACTTTAATATTTTATCCTACGACATGGCAATTTTCACCACAAAGTAGATACCTCAATAGAAGTGTATAATGTTCAACTCATAACATATAAGTTAGATTCACACACTGGGTTTAGTGTAATCTAATTTCAGTTTTGTAGTCTAAATTAGCAATGCGAGTAAACTGGGCGTAAAATCCAATTTGTTGAACCCCAGCCCGGTTGGAATGATTTACGGGCCCTCTGTTAATAACTTCTGTTATCTCGTACTGTAACTTCTGCTTTCTCGTTTGAAATATTTTATCGTCAACAGAAATTGCCGAAAATAAAAAGAAAATATCGTTTATATTTATGAATACAATAATTAAACATAAAATATGATGACTGTTCTTCATTTGCTTCAGCTTCATTATGAATATATATAGCTCCAATTTTGGTTAAAAAAATTAGGTATACTTTAATTGTTTGCCTTTTATTTATATCAATTTCAATTAGATTTTGCAAATTTAATATATATTTTCCATATCTTCCATTTTACATTACTCGAAAAACAACATTAATGTTGTAAATGGAACTAGAACGTCATGAAAAATATTCACTTTTTTAATTATTCTAAGGCCAAGTTATCGCTAGTGACAAAAGCTATCTGTCTGCAAACTCAATACTAATTTAGGTGAGCATTCTAACGTAAAGAGTCGACACGTTTCTAATCAATCCAAATGGAAACTTTTCTGAAGGTATCTCTATTGCCATATTTGGTATACTCTGTTACCGTGTTTCAGATACCGCAAGATTTATTAAAAAATGAGAATAAATCTGAAGCTTAATCTAAAAAACATGGTGTCAATAAGTTTTAAAACGAATCCTTTAGAAAATGGAAATAATTTAGGTCAATAATCATTGAAAATAAAGGTAAATATTATTTTACATTACTGAAGTTGCTTTAGTCGCACTTCTAAACTTTGTTACTAATCATTTTTAAAGGCACTTGTGAAAAATGAGAACAAATTTAACCTTTTTTTATTGCTCCCAAAAATTATTAATGGTGACTAATATTTCCTGTTACCACTTCTTTAAGTTTTGGTGAAAAATGTATTTTATGACATGAAAAGATTCGATATGAGGTAAAGTATAAAGACTTGCAACAAGTAAAAAATATAAGACTTAATTAGTAAGATACAAAATTTTAAACAACCGTAAACGGAAATAAAACTACATATTTATTTGACTACCTCATATCCAATATAGGAAACCTTCAAAGAAAAATTGTTTCATTTCAATTATTTATTGAAGTAATATCATAATTTTGAAGTTTTTTAAGCCTAACATTATGGGTACTCAAATTGGTCTCCGAATGTATGATTTGAACTACTTTTTAAACTAAAATACTATCTCTGAAACAAAATATATTCTTAAAAATCAACATACCACTATTAAAATTAAACAAAAAGTACTGTTATTAATTTAAAAAGCAAACTGTATATCAATCAAACTTTAAAAGTCCAATGACAGTAAATTAGTGTCAATGAATGACAATAAATTATACGAATAAAACAGAACGGCTATGTCATCGGTGCCTTTAGATTCTTGTTGTTTTTTATTTGTTGAAATTACTCCTTAATTAAATTTGCATCAATATCGTTTGCATTAAACAATAATTGTAATTATTAACTTAGCATATATTGTTCATCCACTTAGATCCAAGATAATTTATATTATTAATTGTGGTTCAGAATAATAACAAAAGGGACGCAAACTATTTGAAATCAACACGACTATTAAAGATCATACACAAAAGATTACATACGATCATATTCCTCTATGTCTGTCCTTTATGTTTTTGAAATACAAATTCACTTAATGTTCTGTAATTAACATTTACACTCGGAAAGTTAAATCAAGGGATAAAGTACCTTCCATTCGTATTTATGTGACGTTGATCTCTTTCGGTTCGTGAACAGTATTTAACTGTGAAAGTTAATTAAGTAAGTTTAAAGTTTTAAGCACAAAGTCAATTTCCGGTTCATTTTAATAATAAACCTTTGCAATTAAACTTCCCAGTTGTGAAATTATGCGGCAGTTTCGTTCCTAACTTTTTATTTGATAAAATAGTTGAGGAGATGTAGGATTTATTGGAGTTTTGTTTTTGTCAGTGGTTAAGAATTACTTGCAGTTTGAACTTTTTAAATTATAAGAGAGAAAAGGAAAAACATATTATTGTTGTTGTTGTTAAGGGTGACATCAACAAACCTTTTTAGTAGTATAAATGAAAAAAAGGAAGATTAAAAATAAAAATATAATTTATGGGGACGTTATAGCAGTACTTTGGGTAACATTAAATTAAAGAAATTAATGTTCTCGTTGGCATTTGGAAAATAATGTGCTTATAGAAACGATAATGTATGTGGAATTATTATTTACAAAAAAGAATAGAATCAAGATTTAAAAAATTATGTAATTTAATAATAATGTTACATTAATATTAGAGACCATCAGAATTAACAAAAGAACTCAAACTGTTCTTTGCATATTCCATCTTACTCTTATTCTAGTGTCCCTCTGAAATCTAACGTTGCTTAATAGTAAGAGTATAGTTTTAAGATAACTGTACATCTAAGGGAAACTATCTTAAAATTAAATCTGCGAAATTACTATTTAAATTATTACTGTTTTTATGTATTCGACTAAATTCGTTCAGATATAGGAGACATATTAGAAAAAATAATAACCTGAAATATTTATTAAGTAAGAAAAGGGACGAAATAACCGAAAATGACTATTAAGCATCGAAGAATAATTTATATAAAATACATATTGATAGCGACAAAAAACCAATTTTCAAAGCAGTTTTCCGTCGCTTTAAAAAAATACGTTTTAAGTATAGAAATAAAAAATATTGGGTCATATAATTAGGTCGCCAGTAACGCATGCTGATATCAATTCATCGTTTGGTTAAAACTTTTCGTGAGGTATCACGTTAATCTTTATATTTTTTTTCAGGAATTCAGGACATAACAGTAAATTTAGATTTTTTAAATATTTGTTTCCTAATGAAATAACATATTTCGTAGTAAACTTAGAATCTCTTATAATATCTGAACCTAACCAAACATGCAACGCGCGAAGTAAAAAATTTTTTCTTGCACGTGTTAAACTAATGTGTGGGTTGCTTGTGTAGGTGTTCAAAACACGAATGAAATTGTGGTTTATGAATAGTTGACCGCTCTTATTTCGTAACTTTCCTTATGAAATTATAAATTTATCTGTAATTACTCCCCAATGCAAAGACGTTTAGCAAAAAAGGAATTGCCAGTAAATAAGAACATTTAATATAATATCAGCCACAATGGTTTGACACCGCTTGTTTTGAGGGATGACGCAGGTCTCTTGGTTTATTCTGATATGCATATACGAGTACGTAAGTGATGTTTGTAATTATTTAACTGTTATGCTATAAACTTACACTTTTCATTTGATTTGATGTTAATATTACTGCACTTGTGTGAGAGATCCAAATCAGTTTATTTCGTGTACCTAGAGTACCCACGGAAATCTTGCAGCGGTTACGTAGTTACTACTGAGAAGTTATTATAAAGGTGCCCAATTCAAATATTTATATCTAAATCGTTAACCGCTACAGGCATAAAACCATAAAGTTGCTTGGTTTTTCATGGTTCATAATTGATTAGTTTGTTATGTTAATTCAAAATTCCTCTTTCTTTGATACTTCTTAATATTTGTTTTTTATTTGAATACTGGTTGTTTTTAGTGTAATGTATCTAACATGCCAACACATTATACGTAAAATAAGCTACTTCATGCTAATAAATTCATAAAATGTACATAACCAGGCGTTCCGTTTTAACGTAAACTAAAAAAATATTTCGTCTAAATGCCTATTAAAACTAGTAGATAATTCTGTTTTGATACCACTAGCGTGAGAAATGATGTCCAATTCATAATTACTTAATTTCAGGCCCGTTGAAGTACAAATAATATGTCTCGTTATATCAAGCTCTATTAAGTACGACAAATTAAAAAAATAGGCACTGAAATTGACTCGAAGGTCTTTCCTAATACATGTAAGATTATTGATAGGAGAGAAAGTTATTAATTTATTTACAGGTCGGCCAACATTGGTTATTACTGTATCTCTATAAAAATGGAATTTGGTATGCAACAAGGTTTAATTTCGTCTGATGATTTATGCTTCAGTAGCAATTCCTGGCAGGAATGGCTTACCATTTTTAGAGATATTTTGGTTTAGTACTAAATAGCACTTTATTACGACGTATTGATTTTAGTTATAATTTCTTAGGCATGATGTGGTATCAAATGTGTCGTGTATAAAATTAGATATACAAAAAAGAATATTAATTTTGTTAATGAGATAATGGAATGAAAGTTCGGATATGCAGCAGACAGTGACGCAACTGCGCGTCGCTGGCGTACGGTTTGAAGTCGAAGTCGATTCTGTTTATTTCATAGCTGAATATCCTCTCGTTCTACTTTTAAATTGTTTCTTTACTATTAACGGTAGTTCAATGATCATCGTTATGTTTGTATAGAATCATGTTAGAACAATGCAGAAATTTTCATAATTTTGTTTTGTTTTTAATAATTCCTGTTGCGTTTTTCTTTCATTATTCTTACTCATGATCAACCCTGTATAATTTGTATATTATATTATTTACAAGAAATAAAACTTAACTTACCATTGTACCTAGATTTGAATAATTACCATATGATTTAATTAATTTAATATGCCTTTAATAATTTATTCAAATCAAAGTTATTTCTTAATTATAAGTTTTAATTATTTTCGTTTCTCATTATTATATTTGTCTAATTCATTATTTAGCCTGATTAACTATAAATTGAAGTAAAATAACGATGTCTCATTAAATGAAGAGGAAAAAAATATTGAAGACTTTAGTTTAAAAAGGCGGCATTATAAAAGGCCATTTAACTAAATTTATACAATATATTTCTACTTTATAAAGCTCAAAATTTATTATTTTTTATTAGCTATACCTCGAAATTAATTTAATCGCAAAAACGTATTTTAATGAAAATAATATACGAAAAATTTAATTCGTTTCAATCTCAGATTTTACCTTCCATTCGATTGAAACGTAGGCTGTGGTAAAGAATTTGAATAAACTAGAAATAATATTACATCACGTAGTTTCATTGAGTTGAGAAGAATTTAATTATAATGAATTTCTGCAAAATTAACACCAAATATCTTCAATTTCGGATTTTGATATCGACGGACAAGTTTTACAGAGATTCCATTGATAATCTTTTCTTTAATCTGTCGCCAAAAAACCGTCAAAACTTGTCCATATTATACGATCTAAAACGATGACATATATAAAAATCAATGCACTTAAAGGTCGAAAATTTGTTAGTCATTTACGTGAAATTAAGTTAAATAAATTTGATGGCAATTATCGTATGTGGCTGGAGTTCAGGGACACATTTGATTTGTTTACAAATTCAAATGGATCCGTGCCGTCATTAAATAAATACCATTATTTAAGATCGTAATTGGAGGGTAGACCGAGGGAAGTAATTAAACCAATTCAGTTTATTGCAGCGAACTATAAAATTGTTTAAAATCTTCTATATCAAAAATATAATAATATTAACGATATTAATTCTAAAGTTGGCTGGTCGGTAGTTGGATCAGTAGATAACAGTGACATAAATTCAATATAATATTCAATGTAATTTGTGTATAAAAAGGAATAAAGTGCTTCATTATTTTCAGGAGTTTGAAAAATTACTGATTCTAAAACTCCCATTACCGATGATTATGAAATATGTGAAAAATATTTTATTAACACTTGAATGATATCTAGATATTCTCTTCATATGAAATTACGTGCGTATAATGGTAAAATTGTGACGTATAATTAGCAGAATTGTAGCAACGTATTTGGTAGATAATTGGTAGAATTGTAGCAACGTAATTGGTAGAATTGAAGTGGCGCCTACCTTCACCGAGGATTTTTCTAAAGAAGGACAATACGGCTCCACTTAAATGGAGAATATGAGAGCGTCATTGTCCATAACCAGCAACCGCATCGAGCGAAGGGTTTTCAACAAAGTTTGTCTCCTCCTCACTGCGCTGCTAGACATGAAGTATATTTATGTCGCTGCACGGTGATTCCATTCATAGATCATAAATCGAAAAATCAATACCTTAAATTCTCAATTCTAACTACCTCAGTGACTAGTACGATAAACAAACTACCCAAAAACATACAAATGCCATTGCTAATAATTGTTTTTTACTTGAATGTTGATCTCTGAAGTGCGGCATTGCGCATTGTTTTCTACAAATATTAACCGCATCTTTATCAGTGACTCATTTTGCAATAACATTTCCCGGTTTTGCTTGTTTATTTGTGTATTTGTGACATGGAAATCCAAGGTCATGTTAAGTATTGAAATACTTTATGTATCCTAATGTTGTATGCTTTGTAGTATATGTAACATATTCATGTCACAAAGATTAATTTTAATTTGGGATAAAAATCCATAATTTTGATTTATCTTAGTCCTACAATTTTCAGCACTGATGCGGACTTATTATAATATGTTTTTACATATCGATATAAGTGTAGTCTAACGTAAAATATATCAACCAATATAGTCTGACACAGCCTGTGGGTGCTCTTTATGTTAACCCGTAGCATACGTTTTTCGTAGCATGTCCACGAGATATTTCAATAACAACTGAACTATATGTTTACTTTTCAGGTAATTGACTGAAGTGCTCCTTTAATATAATGTATTTCTTTGGGTCATGAAATTCAGTAAAATGACATACTAAAGAGAAACACGAACGTAATTTATCAGTGCTGTTAGAAAATTTCGATAACGTAGAGAATATAGATATTAGTCCTTGAGATAAAAGTTTGCTTAATTTGTGTGTAAGTGCATTACTCATCAGTTCGGATGCGTTAAGATCAACATAATATTTATTAGTGCGTATGAAATTTTATGACTTTTTGTGAAGGTTAAGTCTACGAAACATCAATATTTGTTGATAATGAATTTTATTACTAGTAAGACTTCTCGTAAAATTTTACCATCGTTTCAAAGTGTTTTGAAAGCTAAGAAAAAATGCTGTCCTAGTAATATGGTTACACAAAGTTTATTATATCTCACAGCTTCGTCGATCTTAGAGTCAGAGAAAATTGTTTAAATAGTATTCCAGTAAAGTCAATTAAATTAATTTTAAGTGAGAAAAGGGGTTCGCTTGTTTTCATGTCGCTTTTTTTATTAATTATTTTTTTTATTTTAATGTAACTTTTGTTTAATAATAGTAGATATTACTGTTAGTTTATTTAAGGAATATACAAAAATCTTACAAATAATTGTACGTAATATTAATTAACATAAACATTAAAATGTACCTACCGTATTTAACTTTTATTTCAATTTTACTTTCCTGGTCATTTGTAATAAAGTTATTATTAATATTTGGTATAATATAATAAATTAATTGAATGATACTTTGCTTTATCATTCACAATCATTTTATTACAAATATAATGCTTTATTTCCGAATTATCTATTTTTGACCGCCCGCCTTTTGTACCACCGTGCGCTGTGAAGCACAGAACTACCATGAAAATAAATATTGGTCAAATACCAGGTTACAGATAAATTGACAAGGTATCAAAGGTGATAAAAAAATATGTATTATTCTTAGAATATGTTAATAACCTTGAAAAATCTCTGATTAGTCGTTTTCTTAATGTTTTACCTCATTGTCTTTTACGAAAAAAAAAATTCCCTAACCAAATACAAAACTTTATCAAAAGGTGTTTGATAGAAATTATATTCGACTGTGAATTAGATATATGTGTTTTCTCTACATACACGCTTCATAACATTTACCCATTTAAAACTCTAGTGGCCAAATGCATGTTTCAAATTATTTTAGTGAAAACGGATCGAAACTAAATTAAGCTTAACAAAGTAATAAGTTTGATTAGCATATTTGATAGTTATTTGGCCTTAATTCAAAAGTTCATATTCGTGTCGAAATCAAATTTTGCAGATAATTATTTTAGGTGAATATATTATTAACCGTTAATAAATGGTTAATAATGATTAATTTAACTCTAAATAAAAATAGAAATAAAAGACTAACGATTTTATTTCACCTTAATGTAATTATTTTTATTCCAATTATGATAAGGTGTACAATATGTACGGTCAAATTATACACTCAAATTGTAAAATATACACTCTGAAAATTTTCTTGTTTACTTTGTTTAAGTTATGGAAAAGACACAATATAAAAGTCATTCATAAGAAAGGCGATTTCCTTGAGACCACGCTTGCATCATCGATATGATTACATACGCGAATGTCCATCTATCCGACCACTTTATTACAAACCGTTTGAATTTTAGTAAAGTAATGGGGATCAGACAAGTTAAAAAATAGGTCTGAGAATTTTGAAAAGGGTAACTTTGATAAAAAAAGTTTTTGCATTCGGCTATGCGATGTAAGTTGTTGCTTTCGTCTATGCCAATATAGAGAATTACCCCTTTTATTATAAACTATTTTCAGAATTTTGTTCAGAATAATTATAAGAATTTTATTTAAACCTTGCTACGACCATGACTTCATTTGTACGTGGACCTTTAGAACATATTATCAAGTTAACTGCAATGCGTAATGCCATCTAATATAAACTTTATAAAAGTAAACTTTTTTTAAGGAAGTGTACTTTGTGCTCAAATGTCCAATTACCATATTTTCTCTTTAGTTGGTCGACTGTAATGAGATATAAGTTATCTCAAACTCAAAGGAATCAGCCACTAAAACCTTCATCGGAATCCCTTTATATGTACTTAAGTAATTCGTTAACAAATAAATAGGCTCACAGACGAATGGGCAAACATCCCAAAAACAATATTTTTGTCTACCAAAGAAAATAAATTGTAAATATTGACAACAGATTAAAATTGAAAACAAATTTCGGAAACAAGGCAAGATAATATTAAACAAATAAAACGTCGAACAATTATAGGTGCGGAAGACGACTAACAACTTTATCTTCATTCATGATTCTGCCTACATTCAGATTGCTTATTTATACACCTAACCCTTCTGCACCACTCCACACTTCACCTCTCATGCCCATTTTCCTAATATATATCCAAATGGATAATTTAATTGCAAGGTTTAAAATACGAGTACATGTAGAACCATCTATTGACATACATACACTAATCATATGTGTGATTACTACACGTTGAGTAGCTAGGCAGTTTTTGAAGTAAAAACTCCTTTTGAGATGAAAACTTTTTTTTTCTTTTAGAAGTGAAAGCTTTTTCAGGGTGAGTATCTTGGCCAACGTTTTTTAATGGGAAAAAATTGCGATTACGCCTTACACCATATACGTGACACGCTTCGGGTATACTCGGCGACAGGCTAAAGGAAAAAACATCGAACGCCGAACTAATAAGTCTAATTTTATTTCGTCTCTTTTCGCAGTGGGTCAATTATTTCAGCGTTAAAATACTGAATTAAGCAACTTGATGCTCGTGTTCTTCTTTAATTTTAATTTTGTTTTTAAATTTTAGATTAAAAAGATTTATTATCATACTTTCGTTAAACAAATTATTTAATTTTACGTGAATTGGTATGTGTTTTAAGTGCGTGCAAGCGTATGTATTGTTTAAAGCAGTGGTTTTTAACTGGTGGTCCGTGGACCATTGGTGGTCCCTGAAAGCATCCGAAATAGTCCGTGAAGCCATCATACACTTAAACATACTATTAAAATTATTAAATAAATGAGAACGAGTAGATGACGCATCAAGGTTAAGGAGCCGATAGCAAACGGGAGGCGCGTGCGCGGGGTTGTGCAGCGAGTGTTTACTTGATTCGTTCCCTTCGCCTTTTGTTTTAGTCCAACTATGTTCGTTGTTGTGAGCGCTTGCTTATTCTCGATTTTCAAGGTTGACAACAAAATTTGGGCAAAAATATTTGGAGACTAGGAAAGACTATAAAATAAATGATCCTTATTATAAAACGCAAGTAAAATAAAACTTTTTTTTTGTTATGTTACACGTTAAGTCTGCTAATAATATAATACTATGCTAAACCTGTTAATTAGTCAAAATTGATAAGTATGTTTTATTTGCAATTTACTTTGAATCCGGTCCCACAGGTTTATCGTTATCGTCATCGATTTTATTTAGTGTTCAATAAGTTTTGTTTACGGATATTTTATATGGACACTATCAAAGTTCAAACCATATAGGTAACCAAAGAGATAGGATATACAATACCTAAGAATAATAAACTTATTCTGTTTTCAAAGAAATGCAACCGAAAATGAGTATGACGGTAATTATATTTAACTCAGCTTTACTTCAATACAAATAAATGGAGTTACTAGTCCTTAATGGGTAATATGCGCAATTATTCTTGCCAATGATGGTTTAAATTTGACAAAGTTGGAGCGTCATTTCAAAACCGTAGATCTGAATTATTGTGACCGTCCGCGAGAACTCTTCAAAGGCAAACTAATGAATCTAAAAAAATGAAATTCGGACCCAGCGGAAAATGACTATGCAGTATCTGAAAAAACATTCTTTACATCATGTAAAATTTCAAAGTTGATTGCCAAATGCAAAAAAGCACACACAATCGGCTAAAGATTAGTAACGCCTTGTATGCTTTAACTATTCTTTCCTATACGATGATAATAGCTACAAAGGTAGTCAACTTTATTAATAGGAATGCACGTATTGCTCGTATATTCCAAAAATTATGCTTTGATATGAACTCTGAACACCAAACGCTGTTTTTCCATACAGAAGTGCGTTGACTTTCCGAAGAAAACATGCTGTAGAGATTGCATGAACTGAGAGAGTAAGAAAATTATTCTTAACTAATAAGAAAAACAAAAAGTGGCTGTATCAGTGTCTTCAGTTTAAATTTCACACCTATTTTGCTTATTTAGTAGATTTTTTTGCACAACTAAATTAATAGAACCTTCAGTTACAAGAGTCAGGAAATATGAAGTTGAAGGCAAAAGAATGTTGCTTTGCATTTGAAGATAAAAACAGTACTTTTATCGCTAAAATCTACCCATGGATTAGCAAAGTCGGAAGTGGGAATTTTTCTGCATTTTATATGCTGAATTCAATTATTTACGAACAGTGTAGATTAAAGGAAAAATCCAAAAAAAAAACTTTACACTTCATATACGAAACTTAAAAAATAAATTCGATTACTATTTTTCTAACTGCGAGGACAACTGTATTCGGAAACTAAACCACAGCTTAAAAATTTTTGGAAATAAAAAGCAATTTCTTTCCCTAAAATTCGAGAAATTGGTTTGCTTTACGTATTTTTATTTTCAAACAAATACTTATGTGAGCAGGGACTCTTGGCGCTTTTTATAATTAAAAATAAGCATCGAAATAATTTGAATGCTAGTGCCGACATTTTTTTGACTTTGAGTAGCATCGAACCAAGAATTTAGTGGTAGTAAACAGTATGCAGCCACAAAAATCACCTATAACAATAATATTAATGTAATATTTTAGTTAATAATATAATACTCATAGTTGGGAATAATTTTATAGGTATTTTATGTATAGAAAAATCTTAAAATAATTTATATTACCGTCAAAGTGTGTGTGGTCCTTGGTAAGACAAAACTTTAGTCAAATGGTCCCTCTTCAATTAAAGCATAAGAACCACTGGTTTAAAGCAAAAAAATAGATCGTTAGCGGACTTGAGTCCCACTGCTTTTTTCTATGTTACTTTTTTTAAATATTTTTTTTATAATAGAATTCAAGTAAAACTCCCTTTCTCCCAAGCTCGGAGTAAAGTCAGAACATAAAGTCGAAGTTTATAATAAAGACCTATATCTTCTCTGTAAATAAATATATTTATTAGTTATGTGGCGTATTCTGTATATAATTGCAAAATCGTACGAATTAAATGAGTATAGTTGTATTCATAAATATATCGTATTATTTGGTGTCAAAGTGCACTACTTTTTTTTGGTGTGTTTACGTCTTTCCATAAATTTATACGTGAATACTATTAATGTATAATTACCAAAATTTTCACCTCTACTGTGTGGGTTAAACCCGCACACACGCAATTTTTTGTTGTTGTACTAATATAAAGTAAATAGAATTTTAAAAATATTGAATTTGCATCTCTTCTCACTGAGTGAACTAATTCCGATTAACTAAAAATTCAATATTTCTTCAAATCAACCGCTGTAATTTTCGAAAGCCCTCTTAAATTGAGTCAATAGTTTTCACTCGATTTATGTTTAAACAATCACACAAATAAAAAAAAACTGACAAAACTTCCAATAAATATTATTTTCGTGTTTTGTTATTTTTATTATACGAACAACCATACGATAAAACTGAAACGACTAGACGAAGAAAATAGTAGTGACAGTTACAGTACAGTTAGCCATAGTCCAATTATGGACAAAGTTGAACACTATAACCCAAAGTTTGCTTCATATATAAAAATATATTTTGTTGATATTGTACAAACTTTACAATTACACAAATTTCTTTTTCATTTGGGATTGTTGATTTGAAATTCCAAATGTTATTTTAAAAAATTGACAAAATATAACGATATTTAACAACAGCCAAGCTTATTAATTAATCGTCAATTTTACAATACTTCTTTTAACTATCTTCAGCACATTTTATAAAAATATACAATTCCAGAAAGGTTTTCGTCCACTCTTTAATACCTAATTTGAACATATAGTAATCAGCATCTATTCGATCCTGTTGAATATATTTTTGGTTATGGTAATGTCGCCCATTCCCGTATAGTCTATTTTAAAGGTCATATAAACCGCAATTCTATTATTGCACTTCCTCCTTTCTTCATTCATTGACATCAAGAGTTGCTGTGGCTATTTGTCCGTATTCCGGTACTAGCAATACGGTACTAGCACTCGACTACACGCTTTCAGCAGCGCAAGAATAATTCAATATATTATCGTCCCAGAAACCTTAGTGTCAAAACAGTGAAATATTTAAAGAAAATAAAATTAAGCTGTCAGAACATCATTGCCCACAAACACCTGGACTGTCAAATCGCTGAAGACAAAATGCGAGGTAAAATGTCTTCAAACATTTATTATATTAATCGAAAAATTATCAGGTCGTGATAATTATTCCATGTGGAAGTTTGCTGTACAAACAAATTTATCTTTAACACAAGGAATTGTGGGACTGTATTGAATGCACCGAAATAGTTACTTTAAATTAAACACAATTTAAATGCAAGAATAAAAATTATTTTGCTGATTGATACATCGCTGCGAGGTCACTACACGTTTATAATATTAAGAAGCAGACGACATAAAAAATCGGACAACATCTAGCAAAAATAATAAAAACTGACATATTTTATTTACGTCTTTTCATCGTTACTGTCAACACACCCTAATTTGCCATGTCGCCAGGACACCACATTGACAAGATGAATTGTCAACCTCGTAGAATTTTAGGTTCTATGTATAATTTCTAATTTAAATATTTTTATAAAAATACTATGGATCATCAAATGTTTTGACTTTCATATAATTAAATATACACAAAACTACAGGTTTTTGTACGTATTCATTTTAAAAACCTGACTTCATTTCTCCTTAATATCTGCAAATTTTTTCAGTATTTCTGTTATATATTTGATTCAGTATATCGGATTGTGCAAGTGCCAATAGATTTGTATTTGAAATAATTTAGTCTATATTGCTGCCGTCATTAGGCTTGTTTCCTTAAAAATTGCAGTTTGGATCGTTACAATATATATTAAATATTACTTGTTACTTATTCAATGATACTTTCATCAAAATGTTTTCACCAAGTAGACTATGTTACTTTGGTGCCCATTTTCGTACATACCTGTAACAACGTAAAAATGTTTCTTGTTTACAACTATAACAACGTAAAAATATATAAATAATAATTGTATAACATTTTTTTTTCTGTCATTTGTGGCAATTTCTAGTAGCAGTTACGACGAAAATAAACGGCAGCCAATTTCAAAACAAGAACATGACCGAAAAGTATCATATTTAACATTACGATTTAGTTTTAATGTTAGACTTTCAACATTTAGTAGAAATGCCTCTATTTGTGTTGATTAGTTACAAAGTAAAATCGAAAATATTAGGATCATTTTATAGCCATTCTTGTATCATCGTGAATCAAATATAAAATAATTTCTCTTTTGAAATGAATCTTAATATAACGTGATTATAGTTTATCAAATACGGGCGTTTACAACAAATGCAACTTCCATTGTGGCGTGACTGTAAAAATATATCGGTGAAGTATGGTTTCTTGATACAATCTTAATTTGATATCCACCACGTAAGTAAATACGGTTGGAAATTACAGTCATTCTCACAATTCACAACTAACTAAAGTTAAATATTTTAAGTATTCTCTCAATTCATAACTAACTGAAGTTAAACTTTTGATGTTAAACATCTATAGGCGTAGGTATAAACCGGATCGTTGGCGTGGCGACACTTGCCGTGACGACGGGTCGCCAGGTATTAGTAAGGTATATATATAGTCTATATGTAGTAGAGTGTACGGTATGGCGACGTGTCGCCATGCGCAACCGACTACGCGACCCCCTCCTCACTCAGTTCGACGCTGTTTACTACGGACTGCACATAACCTGTGCTTTATTATTTTTGTATTAATTGTAAATAAATGTTTCTTAAGTAAAGTCACCATTTTCTGTAAGAAATTCGTAATACTTTATTTTTTCATTTTGCTATATTTAGTTCCTGTAATAATCTTGTCTTTTATGCATATTACTTGTACGAACATGATGTTTCACATCTGCCAGGCGTCCCGTGACGGCTCACTGTTTTTTTGTATTAACTGTCGGAAACTGTCGTAAATACTGTCGGAAATTAAAGTCATTCCCCCAATTCACAACTGAAGTTAAACTTTTTAAGTACGTGTACAATTTACACTACGAGTAAATACGGTCGGAAATGAAAGTCATTCTCCCAATTCACAACCAACGAAAGTTAAACTTTTTAAGTACGTGTAGAATTCATACTACCAGAAATCAACTCAAATATTTGTGTTGCCAAGTATATTTTATTTGTATTGCCTAGTATGTCTTTCACAGGTATAAACATATAATTTATTCAGCGACTGTAAGATACAGAAACATGGCTGTAGCTTTCCGGTACACTTTAAATAAACTTCTAGTAACTTGGTATTTTTGTAATTTTGAATTTCATAGTTTTGAAGAAAGGGAAGTGGTGTGTTTCTTTTTGTGGATATTTCACTTATATCTCTGAAATTATCTTAATATTCTGCCAAATAGTCTTGAAGTTCTGAGAATTAAAGAATTAATTAGAAATAATAAAACATTTTAAAATTCTTACTATTGCAAAACAAGTGAATGAATAAAATTCATTTAAATATTAATTTCAACTTTCTAGGTTAAAGCATATGCAATAAAAATGGTTGAGACACATGGACATACGGGCGCGTTAGTTATCTTTATGGTACCTAAAAAGCAATGAACTTGGTCTTAGTACATAAATTTTACAATAATTACAATTTAATATTTTGTCTTAAAGTAATCCTTATTAATTTTTCCATTATTTATACAAATCATTAGTCGAAAAGTCAGAGAATTGATAAAAACAAAAAAGAAAAAATTTTGAGAATGCTAATTTGCTTTTTCAACAAAAGGAGGAAAATATTAAGCTTTCAAATAATTTTATATATTTCTCTATGAGTAAAATTCGTACTACGAGGCTTCCATGTAAGTTGTATTAAAGGTAATAAACATTCAAGTCGATATAATAAAAATATAAAAATATCTAAGATATCTTTCACAAGCGTAATGCTAACAACTTCTTTGCCTGTCAATTTAATTAATTAAGAATCCATACATACCAAAATATTCCGATTTTCACAAATACTTACGCACCCGCCCAGTCCTGGTGGTGCTATGTGACTCTTAGTAATGTGCATTAAACGTACACACTGCATAATTGGATCAATTGAGACACTTTTTTAAATTGTATCGATTATTGCACTGAACGATATCTGTCTTGAAAAAAATCGTTACTTCATTCGATTCGACTGAACTTAGGATGCTGAATTCGAATATTACAATATTTTTGAGAATTACGACGTAGTCTCTCCTGATATAAATCAGCACTATGTTCCACTCCTCCTAATTTAAGAATTCTAAATTAGAATTTTGTAAAGAATTCTAAATTAGAATTTTGTAAAGAATTCTAAATTATAATTTTGTTAAGCATTCCAAATTAGAATTTTCTAATGTTTTTGCGATCAACATGACACCAACTGTCCCTCTCGTAATAAATCATCACTATATTCCCTTTTGTAGTTTACTTAATTCTAACTGTACAATATTTTTATCATTATAGCCATGTAAAGACTGAAAATTTAAAGAGCAATTAAAGAGCAGAGCTAGTTTCAGTAGCTTAACTTGACAAAGTATAAAACTTGTAAAACTGTAACCATTCTTTATAGGGGAAGTTGTAGTTTTAATGAATATGTTTCGCTCGTTATTCTTTATTACAACGTAGGAATGGAATCATCAAGACCGGATTTTAGCAAAACATCAATCAATATTTTCATGTGTATTATTTGTCTAAAATTACAATAATTTGTCTACAATACATTATTTGCAAATTAATGTGCAAACGCTAATGAGATGTGAACTAACGTAACTTTTATATGATAAATTAAAACAAATTTAATTTTCAAAGAAAATTAATGTAATAATTTTCGTTCGTAAAATCGAATAGTCAAAAAAATTTTCATTTACGCAAATCCTCATCTTCAAGTCGAGGAAGGAATATGGTTATTGCTAGTTAGCCAATTATAAATAGTCACAAATCTACCTTGTTTCTGCTCACAATTAAACATCCGGTTTCATTTATGAAGAATATTCCCGAAATGGTTTTGGGATCCCGATATTAACGGTAGCAAACTATGCAGCTTTTGTTCATTCATTAGACTGTCATTATACTATGTGGCACTTTACAATTTATTTTAAACTATCCCACGGATGAAATGTAATAATGTGACATTTTCCCTGTCACAGCTATTTTGAAATTCTAATTCAGTACCGTCAAATTAGTCAAAAACTAATGTAGCGACGATTTATTTGAAATTACAGAGGCCCCCATCTTGAGCTTCATAAATAAAATTCGAATCCGTTATAAAATTCGAATCCAGGATCCTAAAATTAGTCAAAAACGGATATTTAGAATTATTCTCGAAAATATTATGAAATTCAAGTTCAAAACCGTGAAATTAATGGAAAACATATGTGACGGCGAATTGTCGCGAATAACAGAGGCTGCCATTTAGAATGCCAATTAAATTTTAAATTTCGAATTAAGAATTCTAATATTACTCAGAAACGATTAAAATGGCAGTTTATTAAAAATTACAGATGCCGCCATTTTAAGTCTCATAAACTCATTAGTGACTACATTGTATCTTACAAATTATTCCACATACTCTCTGCTCTGTTTTAATGAACTGGAAGTTTTCGCATCTGTTTTTAAAAGATATACAAATAAAGATATATGCACAATTATTAATAAAAATATGATAACGAATCAAAATAAATTCTTAATCATGATAAAAACTATTGTTTTCGTGCTTATTTTCCTACTACATAAACTTAACCTTTTTAATCAATAAAATTTACACCTATCATTGTGATAAAATTGTAACTGTGAGTAATTGAATATTACTAAATATAAAGAGCAAGGGATGTGGAAAAAAATGGCAACACCTTCGTGTTTTAAGCAAAAAATGAATTTGGCGCCCGTAATATTACAAGAAAAGTGCGAGCCGGGTAGCATTTTGATCCCATACAAGTTTCGCAGGGCAAATGGATAAAAATTTTCAGAAATTTTACGTAATTTTACGTGCAAAAAAACAATGGATTATGTAAGATTTTCGTTTTCTTTATATTATTTATTACGTAAAAAACTTTGGTAATACCTGGACATTTTCGAAATGGTATATCTATAAAAAGTGTGAATTAGAGGAAGCCAAAGACATTTTTAATCCTATTCTGTAACATTTCTTTATTGATTTCTCCATTAATCTGAAAATAAATATAAACAAATACTTTCTTCATTCAAGACCACCCATCTATTTTCCTTTTTGTTAAATTTACTGCAATTTGCGCCTAATAGCCCAACCGCCAAGCGATCCTTTGGCTGCACAGTTCTTACGTACCCTTAATGCAAACGAAAAATTTCAATGAACAACTTTAATACAATTGGATATTCTGACTTTTTTTAGATTTGTGTTTAAAAAATTATAGTTCTAATCCTCAAACGACGTATACCCTACGTCATATCTCGTCAAGGAAGCGCCAAATCAATAAATATTACTGGATATTCCATTTGAATTTTCGACTATATTCCCGACTGAATTTTAAGAATTTTTGATGATACTGTGACAGATGATTTATTATGTGACAATACTAAATCATCTCTAATTTATATATATGGACAGACGCTACAGAAAAAAAAAATCTTTTTATGGTTGTTCAAGTTAATCACATACAGAGATTTTCATACTATGCAAAGGTTACAACCATATCTCAAAGCACCTTCTATTTGATATATTGTGACATTAATTGTTATCAATCCCTTATAATATGTGGACTAATTAAAGGGTAATTAAATTCTTTAAAAATTTTATAAACACTTAAAATTTATTTTAAATAGTAAGTTCAATACCTCAAAGAAAAAAATGAAACCATTATAAGATCTCTCGCCTATCCATCCATCTGTCCGCAAAAACTGTTTTTCTCGTTTCGGCACGAAAACATGAAGCTCTGATGAGGCATATTAATCTGCATATAATGCGAAAGATCTTTCAAAATTATTTAAAAGAAATATGTTAAAGAGTAATAAAATGGAAGACTACTTTTTTCAATTTCCTGTATAATGTAGTAAGAAAAAGTTGGAAAATTTAGCTCCGAAGATCCCGAAGATATTTTTCATAACTAGAAGTAGCATGTCTTCAGAGATATGCTGAAAACATGCAAAAAAGTATATATAACTATCTTCCCGTTTCTGAAAATACTCTAAAAATAAATTAATGTTTATGGGAAAACTATAATGTTGAACCTAAATCGCATAGTTTCATAAAAATTTACGAAATGTTTATACCTATAAAAGAAATACTACGCAATATATTTGCATGGTAAAAAATTATATCTACTAATATATTTAAATATTTTTATAAAAATACTATGGATCATCAAATGTTTTGACTTTCATATAATTAAATATACACAAAACTACAGGTTTTTGTACGTATTCATTTTAAAAACCTGACTTCATTTCTCCTTAATATCTGCAAATTTTTTCAGTATTTCTGTTATATATTTGATTCAGTATATCGGATTGTGCAAGTGCCAATAGATTTGTATTTGAAATAATTTAGTCTATATTGCTGCCGTCATTAGGCTTGTTTCCTTAAAAATTGCAGTTTGGATCGTTACAATATATATTAAATATTACTTGTTACTTATTCAATGATACTTTCATCAAAATGTTTTCACCAAGTAGACTATGTTACTTTGGTGCCCATTTTCGTACATACCTGTAACAACGTAAAAATGTTTCTTGTTTACAACTATAACAACGTAAAAATATATAAATAATAATTGTATAACATTTTTTTTTCTGTCATTTGTGGCAATTTCTAGTAGCAGTTACGACGAAAATAAACGGCAGCCAATTTCAAAACAAGAACATGACCGAAAAGTATCATATTTAACATTACGATTTAGTTTTAATGTTAGACTTTCAACATTTAGTAGAAATGCCTCTATTTGTGTTGATTAGTTACAAAGTAAAATCGAAAATATTAGGATCATTTTATAGCCATTCTTGTATCATCGTGAATCAAATATAAAATAATTTCTCTTTTGAAATGAATCTTAATATAACGTGATTATAGTTTATCAAATACGGGCGTTTACAACAAATGCAACTTCCATTGTGGCGTGACTGTAAAAATATATCGGTGAAGTATGGTTTCTTGATACAATCTTAATTTGATATCCACCACGTAAGTAAATACGGTTGGAAATTACAGTCATTCTCACAATTCACAACTAACTAAAGTTAAATATTTTAAGTATTCTCTCAATTCATAACTAACTGAAGTTAAACTTTTGATGTTAAACATCTATAGGCGTAGGTATAAACCGGATCGTTGGCGTGGCGACACTTGCCGTGACGACGGGTCGCCAGGTATTAGTAAGGTATATATATAGTCTATATGTAGTAGAGTGTACGGTATGGCGACGTGTCGCCATGCGCAACCGACTACGCGACCCCCTCCTCACTCAGTTCGACGCTGTTTACTACGGACTGCACATAACCTGTGCTTTATTATTTTTGTATTAATTGTAAATAAATGTTTCTTAAGTAAAGTCACCATTTTCTGTAAGAAATTCGTAATACTTTATTTTTTCATTTTGCTATATTTAGTTCCTGTAATAATCTTGTCTTTTATGCATATTACTTGTACGAACATGATGTTTCACATCTGCCAGGCGTCCCGTGACGGCTCACTGTTTTTTTGTATTAACTGTCGGAAACTGTCGTAAATACTGTCGGAAATTAAAGTCATTCCCCCAATTCACAACTGAAGTTAAACTTTTTAAGTACGTGTACAATTTACACTACGAGTAAATACGGTCGGAAATGAAAGTCATTCTCCCAATTCACAACCAACGAAAGTTAAACTTTTTAAGTACGTGTAGAATTCATACTACCAGAAATCAACTCAAATATTTGTGTTGCCAAGTATATTTTATTTGTATTGCCTAGTATGTCTTTCACAGGTATAAACATATAATTTATTCAGCGACTGTAAGATACAGAAACATGGCTGTAGCTTTCCGGTACACTTTAAATAAACTTCTAGTAACTTGGTATTTTTGTAATTTTGAATTTCATAGTTTTGAAGAAAGGGAAGTGGTGTGTTTCTTTTTGTGGATATTTCACTTATATCTCTGAAATTATCTTAATATTCTGCCAAATAGTCTTGAAGTTCTGAGAATTAAAGAATTAATTAGAAATAATAAAACATTTTAAAATTCTTACTATTGCAAAACAAGTGAATGAATAAAATTCATTTAAATATTAATTTCAACTTTCTAGGTTAAAGCATATGCAATAAAAATGGTTGAGACACATGGACATACGGGCGCGTTAGTTATCTTTATGGTACCTAAAAAGCAATGAACTTGGTCTTAGTACATAAATTTTACAATAATTACAATTTAATATTTTGTCTTAAAGTAATCCTTATTAATTTTTCCATTATTTATACAAATCATTAGTCGAAAAGTCAGAGAATTGATAAAAACAAAAAAGAAAAAATTTTGAGAATGCTAATTTGCTTTTTCAACAAAAGGAGGAAAATATTAAGCTTTCAAATAATTTTATATATTTCTCTATGAGTAAAATTCGTACTACGAGGCTTCCATGTAAGTTGTATTAAAGGTAATAAACATTCAAGTCGATATAATAAAAATATAAAAATATCTAAGATATCTTTCACAAGCGTAATGCTAACAACTTCTTTGCCTGTCAATTTAATTAATTAAGAATCCATACATACCAAAATATTCCGATTTTCACAAATACTTACGCACCCGCCCAGTCCTGGTGGTGCTATGTGACTCTTAGTAATGTGCATTAAACGTACACACTGCATAATTGGATCAATTGAGACACTTTTTTAAATTGTATCGATTATTGCACTGAACGATATCTGTCTTGAAAAAAATCGTTACTTCATTCGATTCGACTGAACTTAGGATGCTGAATTCGAATATTACAATATTTTTGAGAATTACGACGTAGTCTCTCCTGATATAAATCAGCACTATGTTCCACTCCTCCTAATTTAAGAATTCTAAATTAGAATTTTGTAAAGAATTCTAAATTAGAATTTTGTAAAGAATTCTAAATTATAATTTTGTTAAGCATTCCAAATTAGAATTTTCTAATGTTTTTGCGATCAACATGACACCAACTGTCCCTCTCGTAATAAATCATCACTATATTCCCTTTTGTAGTTTACTTAATTCTAACTGTACAATATTTTTATCATTATAGCCATGTAAAGACTGAAAATTTAAAGAGCAATTAAAGAGCAGAGCTAGTTTCAGTAGCTTAACTTGACAAAGTATAAAACTTGTAAAACTGTAACCATTCTTTATAGGGGAAGTTGTAGTTTTAATGAATATGTTTCGCTCGTTATTCTTTATTACAACGTAGGAATGGAATCATCAAGACCGGATTTTAGCAAAACATCAATCAATATTTTCATGTGTATTATTTGTCTAAAATTACAATAATTTGTCTACAATACATTATTTGCAAATTAATGTGCAAACGCTAATGAGATGTGAACTAACGTAACTTTTATATGATAAATTAAAACAAATTTAATTTTCAAAGAAAATTAATGTAATAATTTTCGTTCGTAAAATCGAATAGTCAAAAAAATTTTCATTTACGCAAATCCTCATCTTCAAGTCGAGGAAGGAATATGGTTATTGCTAGTTAGCCAATTATAAATAGTCACAAATCTACCTTGTTTCTGCTCACAATTAAACATCCGGTTTCATTTATGAAGAATATTCCCGAAATGGTTTTGGGATCCCGATATTAACGGTAGCAAACTATGCAGCTTTTGTTCATTCATTAGACTGTCATTATACTATGTGGCACTTTACAATTTATTTTAAACTATCCCACGGATGAAATGTAATAATGTGACATTTTCCCTGTCACAGCTATTTTGAAATTCTAATTCAGTACCGTCAAATTAGTCAAAAACTAATGTAGCGACGATTTATTTGAAATTACAGAGGCCCCCATCTTGAGCTTCATAAATAAAATTCGAATCCGTTATAAAATTCGAATCCAGGATCCTAAAATTAGTCAAAAACGGATATTTAGAATTATTCTCGAAAATATTATGAAATTCAAGTTCAAAACCGTGAAATTAATGGAAAACATATGTGACGGCGAATTGTCGCGAATAACAGAGGCTGCCATTTAGAATGCCAATTAAATTTTAAATTTCGAATTAAGAATTCTAATATTACTCAGAAACGATTAAAATGGCAGTTTATTAAAAATTACAGATGCCGCCATTTTAAGTCTCATAAACTCATTAGTGACTACATTGTATCTTACAAATTATTCCACATACTCTCTGCTCTGTTTTAATGAACTGGAAGTTTTCGCATCTGTTTTTAAAAGATATACAAATAAAGATATATGCACAATTATTAATAAAAATATGATAACGAATCAAAATAAATTCTTAATCATGATAAAAACTATTGTTTTCGTGCTTATTTTCCTACTACATAAACTTAACCTTTTTAATCAATAAAATTTACACCTATCATTGTGATAAAATTGTAACTGTGAGTAATTGAATATTACTAAATATAAAGAGCAAGGGATGTGGAAAAAAATGGCAACACCTTCGTGTTTTAAGCAAAAAATGAATTTGGCGCCCGTAATATTACAAGAAAAGTGCGAGCCGGGTAGCATTTTGATCCCATACAAGTTTCGCAGGGCAAATGGATAAAAATTTTCAGAAATTTTACGTAATTTTACGTGCAAAAAAACAATGGATTATGTAAGATTTTCGTTTTCTTTATATTATTTATTACGTAAAAAACTTTGGTAATACCTGGACATTTTCGAAATGGTATATCTATAAAAAGTGTGAATTAGAGGAAGCCAAAGACATTTTTAATCCTATTCTGTAACATTTCTTTATTGATTTCTCCATTAATCTGAAAATAAATATAAACAAATACTTTCTTCATTCAAGACCACCCATCTATTTTCCTTTTTGTTAAATTTACTGCAATTTGCGCCTAATAGCCCAACCGCCAAGCGATCCTTTGGCTGCACAGTTCTTACGTACCCTTAATGCAAACGAAAAATTTCAATGAACAACTTTAATACAATTGGATATTCTGACTTTTTTTAGATTTGTGTTTAAAAAATTATAGTTCTAATCCTCAAACGACGTATACCCTACGTCATATCTCGTCAAGGAAGCGCCAAATCAATAAATATTACTGGATATTCCATTTGAATTTTCGACTATATTCCCGACTGAATTTTAAGAATTTTTGATGATACTGTGACAGATGATTTATTATGTGACAATACTAAATCATCTCTAATTTATATATATGGACAGACGCTACAGAAAAAAAAAATCTTTTTATGGTTGTTCAAGTTAATCACATACAGAGATTTTCATACTATGCAAAGGTTACAACCATATCTCAAAGCACCTTCTATTTGATATATTGTGACATTAATTGCTATCAAGCCCTTATAATATGTGGACTAATTAAAGGGTAATTAAATTCTTTAAAAATTTTATAAACACTTAAAATTTATTTTAAATAGTAAGTTCAATACCTCAAAGAAAAAAATGAAACCATTATAAGATCTCTCGCCTATCCATCCATCTGTCCGCAAAAACAGTTTTTCTCGTTTCGGCACGAAAACATGAAGCTCTGATGAGGCATATTAATCTGCATATAATGCGGAAGAGCTTTCAAAATTATTTAAAAGAAATATGTTAAAGAGTAGTAAAATGGAAGACTACTTTTTTCAATTTCCTGTATAATGTAGTAAGAAAAAGTTGGAAAATTTAGCTCTGAAGATCCCGAAGATATTTTTCATAACTAGAAGTAGCATGTCTTCAGAGATATGCTGAAAACATGCAAAAAAGTATATATACCTATCTTCCCGTTTCTGAAAATACTCTAAAAATAAATTAATGTTTCTGGGAAAACTATAATGTTGAACCTAAATCGCATAGTTTTGTAAAAAATTACGAAATGTTTATACCTATAAAAGAAATATTACGCAATATATTTGCATGGTAAAAAATTATATCTACTAATATATTTAAATATTTTTATAAAAATACTATGGATCATCAAATGTTTTGACTTTCATATAATTAAATATACACAAAACTACAGGTTTTTGTACGTATTCATTTTAAAAACCTGACTTCATTTCTCCTTAATATCTGCAATTTTTTTCAGTATTTGTGTAAATCTCAAATTCTCAAAGTGAACGCTGGTGGCCGTTACAATCTAGTCTTTAGAAGACTATGATGCAGAAATTTCACACATCTGGAGTATACTTGTTATCTGGTTATGAATGGAGCTGCATTATCATTTACAGCATGCTTTACGGTTTATAAATTTTGCCCACACTATGTTATTCCGTAAAATATATAAGCATTACATAACAAAGTAACTACTATATTATAATTTCATTAAAGTAAAGGATATATTGAGTGCTTGATAGAGAGAGTTAATGAAAATAAGGGAAGAAGAATGTTTTGTAAGGACATGTTAATTTTACATAAACAGGAATCACATGGGAGTGTGATTATACGTATGCACGTACGTACGTAGGTATGTGTACGTTTAAAGGCTTATAAAATCTAAAGAAAACATCCATTTGGCTAAGTATTGTTTTACTTACTTAGCAGAGCAAACAAAACGAGCTTCCGAGCTTCGAACTTAGTTCTGGCCTTGAGTTATGCCACCGAGAAGCTTAAAGGTAGAAAACTAATGGGATTGGAATCGGGCAAATTGCAGGCTATTCTTATCAGTTTATATATGGGACCTATTATTTTTTATTATAACCGGAAAAGTAGATCCGGAGATAAAGGTTGAAAACTAATTTTTTTTTGTTTTCCAATTAATCCTGAATCACCATTATTTTATAATAGTTATGAGAAGCTTGGGTCAGTTACTCTGTTTTTTTTATTTCAAAGACGGAATTTATTTGAAATTTATATTTAAAAGGTTTTAAATTTTTATAAAAGTTCTCTTTGGTTTTTTACGTGATTATAAAAAGTAAATTTATTTATTCGGGATACAAAATATAATTATTTGTTTAATTCCTTTACCCTCATTTATATTTTTATTGTTAAAACGTTACATGATAAATGTTTCATTAGTCTGCTAGAAACGTTTCATGTCGTATTGTAGTTAAGGAAATATGCTTAAATTAAATAATTTTAACATGCGCATAGCTTCTACTATATAGAGTGGTAAATCCCATAGTAATCTTCAACAAGCAAATAATAATTTATACATCTGAGTAAACAATACGAATATGTACAAAAAAGGATCAGTTAATCATATCTCACTTTTTATACACGTAATTAATTATATTTTTACTTTTGTACCGGACACACTGCAACATGCATGGCGGAAATGCCGCTACATATCATTCAATTATTTTTCAAATTCAGAAACCTGGATTTAGAGCAACGAAAAGTAATTCCAAGAGTGAATCGTTATGGTTTATTTTAGGAGTGCTAATGCTAATTGCAATCGTGATTTAAATATTAAATTTAACATAAAAGCTTGCCTTGGAAAAATGTCTAACCTTAAGTAGTCTTAACAAACATTATATCTGAAAACTATAACACATCAAATATTAAGTAATCATTAGCAAATATTTAAAACCGATACAGAAATGGACGCGTATGCTGATAAAATACTTTTTAAATCAAATGAGAACAAAGTCTCCATATGAAAGAAAGTGATTAAATTGATTCTTCACTCTAGGCAATACAAGTTACTAAGTCCAAAATAAAGTTTAAAAAAGTTCTTAAACTTTTAAAATAAAAATATAAATATTAAATATTGAATATATTTGGCGTTAATTTTGTAGAAATTCATTATTCACAATTAAATGAAACTACGTGATGTAGTATTATTTCTACTTTCTTTGAGGTCTTTACCACCACCTAGGTTTCGTTGTATTACAACATCTTCAGGTGGGATATTAGCAAAGATATCTTTGCTAATATCCCACCTGAAGATGTAATACAACAAAACCTAGGTCGTGGTAAAGAAATTAAAGAAAGTGGAAATAATATTACATCACGTAGTTTCATTTAATTGTGAATAAATATTAAACTCAATAACTTATTTGACTTCATTAGATTCAAACATTTGTCTGTACTATCTAATACACTGCTACCAAATTTTCTCTGAAGTTCAAATACACTTGTAGAAAACCTTTTCAATATAGGATACTTTTTCGCTAGGGAATTTACCCTTATCGAGTAAACCATTTCAAAGTCACGCGTTGGTCTCGCACGTGATTTTCAAGAAAATGCATGTTACATGATCTGATATTTGCTGGCCGCCTAAAGATGATAAAATTTAATTTAACATTTGACTTTCAAATAAGAAACACGATCGAGTGGGTGTTATATCGTCATGCTGTCTCTTCTCTGCTGGCAAATACCACAACATACTTTTGCAGTAGAAACAAGTTAGTAAATTTAAGTTTTGTAAATGAAATAAGTAAATATGAAAGCGACACTTAAAACCAGACTTACCTGATGAAGATACTTCCTAATTTTATCATACAAATGAGCTTTCCTTTCTATCCGTCTTTCATATCACATAATTACAAACCTTAATCTTAACGCAGACATAAACGATATTAACTTTTCCCCAAAATTATTAATTCGACTTACGATACATATCTAAATCATATTCGACAAAATAATATTTATCCATCACGTCACTTTCCGTTGAACGTTAGTTGCAGTTTGCATATATTAAAATGGTGCCCATATAAAACATAGATAACTAAATAATACTTGATATTCTAATGTATCTAGTCCAAAGTACGAATTCTACTATTTTACCTGTAATTATTTTGTCTTTTTCTTTCTTTCCTAAGTTTTCTATTTTCGTTTTACCCAAATATTTATACTCAAATTAATTTGTTGCCATTTTGTAAAAAATAAGAAACACCTAATATTAAAATTACAGATTTTTTAAGTAATTAATAACGTTCAGTTAGACAATTGGAGGCGAAGAAGATACATTGTAAAGAATTTCACGTGGTTACATTCTGACACATAATGTAGCTTAAAACAAAATGTTGCATCACATAATTATTTGCGTACTTTGAAAACCTGTTCAAGGATATCTCGTCTTGATAAGAAGACAAGGAACTAAGACAAGAAGGTATATATGGAAGAAGAAAATGTGGATAAGTTAGAAAGTTAACGGATAATGGCTAAAGTTGGTAAGAAAATATACTTAAAGAATACAATAGGGATAGTCGCTTACCTTACTTCCATGGGAAATACAAATGGATATGTGGAGATAGAACCGTTTAATTATGAACTAATTTTGCTTTGAATAGCAATTTACTGTTTAGTTAAAGAGATATTAATTTCAATATATCGATCTACTAATCAAAAATATCAAAATTAAATTTTCTTTTATATTAAAAAATATCCTGACAAATCAGTCCCAACTTAACAAAGGTAATCAACCAAAATAAATTAATGAGTATTTAGTAGCATAAACCATGAAACTGCGTTAACTGCACAAAAAAGAACAAGATAAAATGATTAAACTGAAAAAAAAATTTCAACGAGTGTCCGACTTTCCCTCCCTTTGCAGTGTCTATTTTAATCATCTCATGATTGTCGCTCATTCAATTGTATGAATGAAGCAAATAGATAAAACTTAAGATTTATAAACATCATGCTCATGACTCGTACAAGGAAAAAGATAATATTAATTAAATATGACGAAATATTTTCTGAGAAAAAAAGTTAATCGACTTCAAATAAAAACAGTATTTATTGGAAATTTTACGGTAAAATATCATTTCCAAACGTAAATAATTTTTCAGCATATTGTCACTGTTATACATTTAGAGTCGGTGCCAAATTCAATGTGGCGCTTATATTGTCTATATATTGGTTTACATTTGCATGAGGGGGAGAGGCGTCGATATTAGACACCAAATCTATTTTAAATTAAACCAAACTTCCATAAAAAACTTATACTGAGAGTGTGGGTTTGCATGTACCAGAGATGGAGAGAGAGGGGCATCGAAAATATTTAGGCATCACTTTCTACTTGGCATCGAATCCAAAAATTTCTGACAGTAACAATATTTTACAGTTTAATTCATAATTAATTGGATACGATATTTTACATGAAAATTTTTAGATTATACTGATATTTTTATTATTTTACACCTTTTTGCGTTTTTAACTCATGGTTCATGGTCATTTAAAGACAATTAAATTGTTATTAAAAAGTTTAAGTTATTGAGTGAATCTTTTATTTAATATGAACCAGACTATCACGACTCACGATGAATTTAATACCATCCCACTTAATGTTTATTCATAATTAAATGAAACCAGGTGATTGATATAGTATTATTGCTACGTTATTTAAATTCTTAACGTTTCGCTGTATGACATCATCTTTAGGTGGGCAATTTGTAACATTTGTATGAATTAAACTATCCTACTTATTGACTTCGAAATAGATATTTACAAAAGTTATTGAACATGAATGCATACATACGTTATATATATATATATATATATATATATATATATATATATATATATATATATAAATACTTGCTCACCAAGGTATCTCAGTAACATTGCACGGACACATCAGTAACATTGATTAATTTTGGCTTCTTTGTATTCTGGTAAGAATATAATAGCATATTTTTAATAGAATAGTATATATCAGGCTAAATATTTCCACTCAGCAATAGACGGAGCTTATCTGATATTGCTTTGTCAGATTTAGCATAAAAATAAATTTATTATTGTCACATGACAGAAATGGAATGATTAAGATAATTCAGGTAATTACTTTGTTCGTTATTATTTGCCATCGGAATCTAAGTTATGTCTTCATATATGCCTGTATATATTCATCTAAATGATCATTTTCTTCCCTAATTATTTACCTACGTAATATTCTAACAGCTTTGTAACTTTGTATATACCAACGCTTACATTATTACCTACCTACCTTTATCTATCTCTATAGCTTCATGCCATAGTATAAATCTGCAAATAAATAGCATGAATCTACAAATACATAGCAAATGGGTTCAACTTTGGTATTAGTATAAAGCGGCCTTGTACTCTCATCCGTTGAGGAGTTCCGTAGAATATGTCTGGTGTCTAATTTCTGATTCTGATTATATTTACAGAGGATCTCAAAGAATAATTAAAATTCGTCAACGCATCTCCGAATTACAGCTGTACAAACATGAAACAAAAATATATGAACATCGAATTGAAAACTTCCACCTTTTTTAATTCGGATGAAAATAAAAGAAAATATTTACTACAAATATAATAATTATGTTTCTACACCGGATTATCAACTAAACCACGGTTGATGTAGTTCGATACCTTACAAACATAAATACGATCGACCTTACACCCAACATAAAACTACGATTAACCACAAAAAAGCAATCTGAAAAGAAATACACAAAATAGATTTCGAATGATATTTAGTAATATCTACACTTGTGGTTTAAAATTTACTACTTTATGGTTTAAAATAAGCAATGGTGCAAAATAAAAATTGAAAAAAAAACAAATATAATGAAAAAAGATACGCGCTCAATATCGCCACATAAAATGCACACATGCTAAAAGTCACGAAGCGCTGGCAGTGTTTCAATTTTTAAACATAAAAAATATTATTGTACTAACATAACGCACCACAAATGAAAACACTACTGAAATATAATATAAAAATTAAATTATATTTTTTTCTTTATTCTGTGCAGAAATAGTGTAATAGGGTCCGTTTAAACCCTTCAAGTTTAAACGGACCCTATTACACTATTTTTAGTCGGTATATAAGTCACAACACCCTAATTTCTAACCGGCATAAAATTACTTGGTTTACATAAAATGATAATTTGAAACTAGGGTCGATTTGGAAGACAAAAAAATTTTTTGGCTAATAATGACAGAAACATTTATAGCGTAAAAACATGTGTACGTTGTTAGAAACAGGAATTTAGGTTTAGTTTAGTTTTGAAATGTTTAATTACAATTTGATCTAATAGCATCCAAAAATTTGTGAAAATTGAGTGTCCCCTCTCTTCTCCACTTTCAAAATAAATACTTCAGAATCTGGTAACTAATTTCAAGCTTAAAGCGGCGAATAAGTTTTAAAAATGCCATGCATATTTAGGCGCTTAAACTTTTAAATACACCTAGACAAATACAAAATCTATATAAAGCAAATTGTATTCATAATTTTCAAATTTTTATTAGTAATATCCACCTTTAAAAAAACCAAGGAACTTTATATTTATTGGAAAAGCCTCAAAACATAACAGAGTTATTAAATGTAAATTGCATACTGGTTGTGAAGAGAAATAAAATAAATACAGTAATCAGATTAAAAATCGTTAAATTCAATAACAAAAATAACATTTACACGTAAATAAATTCTATGTAAATACGGAAAAAAATTAAAAACAAATATTCTCAGTGGAATTGAAACTCCTCAGTAAGTAACAAACGTCATGCGATATTTCCATACAATCAATCATTCAAAAACTGATAGCACTCAGTATTGCCTAACTTCGATGACCATATAGTCCCAATGATGAAATACGTATCCAATATTGCTTAATTCCGACGATCATATAATGTTGCTTAACTTCAATGATCATATCATCTGAAGATTCATTTCATATCCGCATTAGCATATTAACAAATTTTCACATTCGTGATGGTATCAATTTCGTATTTCACAAAATTCCATGCCTCAGTCTTTATTATATGCCGTGCCTGCAAATATATTATTAAACTAATCATCCTACTCATACCGTATCATTATTATCAGTTTTCCGTCAACAATTTCCATTAAGACATACTAATCATAAATTCTAATTAGACTTTTCCATAAATTCTCTTTTGATAGATCTTAATTAGACCTTTCAATTTCATCAAATATTACCACATCCATACTTTAATTTTACTCATGTTGATTGCTCCATAATCATTTCATCTAATAGCTTTCTCTACTCTTAATAATCTCAACATACTAGAAAAAAAATTAATGTAAAATACTTAGACGACTTTCTCTTTATTTCTCAAACTTAAGTGAGCCTGACGTAATGATAGTTATCGCACACCGGATGTGTGAAATGCAAAATAACAAAGTGTTAAATGCAAAATAATATATCGAGAGCACATGTCATTTTTTCTTGTACACATATGATGTCGGTAAAATAATGTATAACTCCAAACATGTTGATTTGTTTGCAATTATTTTTACTTAATAGAAATTAGAAGAAATGTTACAATATAGTCGAGCATTTGGATCTTTCTTCTCCATTTAAGAATACGATAAATAATGGAGAAATAAAAAAGGAAATTTCCGGGTTTCCAGAAAAAAAGTCTTATGAAGGAAAACTTTTCATAAAATGCAATTTTTGTTATTATCATAGGATATTATAAATAATAGTTAAACGTAAACATAAATAAAATAATCATTTATCATGTTGACAAATTATATTTTCGATGATTTTTTAATGAGCCATCTCAGTTGTATCCACAAAATACCAGTTCGTGAAAAGCGTCAACCGCAAAAGGCCGGTGTAACAGGAAGAGGCCAGAGTAACCAATTGCAACGCTAAAAAGTAATAAAATTACTTATAAAACAATTCTATAAAACAAGTCTTTTATACAAGATTCATAAAATATTTTCATAATGTACTGGAAATAATAAAATCCAACAGCTTAGAAATTTGTAAAGAATGGTCACAAAAAGCATATTTTGAAAGTACGTGTTCCGTTTATTTACAAACATCGTACTACTATAAACTAGATAAATCGAACTTTCCAGTAGCATGAACGAAAAAAAAATGTATACGACTATAAAGGAAATAGTATATATGAAACGAGTATCACTTTATTTGCGAATTCTTCAAAATTTGGCACGTGACTGAATGAAAAATCAGTCAAATCACAAATAAATTACTGTTTTCAAATCATAATAATATTTATTCAAATATGCAGAATTAAATATACATATTACTACCATTGGCGTAGAAAAATAACGCTACCACCGACTCACACTGGTATTACAAATTAACACGTCTCCTACGACTATAAATCGGTAGGCCCTGGAATTCCGATAAAATGACGCCAAAATATTAAACGTCAAAATTAAAATTCCTAAGTATGGAACATGTCACACCTAAATCACAAATACATTGATGTCCTGTATTCGTCATGAAACTCTTTATTCAAAATTCAATAATTGTATTACTATGTTTCGAATAACGGAGTAAAAATTTCAACATTTGGTAAAAACAAAAGGGCGGCCATTTTGAAAAATATAATTTAGTAATTTATGAATTGCATAAAAAATATTAATTATATACCACTATAAACAAAACAAATCAACGTTTCTAACACTATAAACTGTTACAGCGTTTTAGATTCAAATAACGAACCAAATAACACATCTGAAATGGTCGGCTCTAAAATTCCGATAAAATGGTGACAAATTGGTCACGTCAGAATTTAATTTCAAAAATAAATAAATTTCTGTCCCAAATTCGTAACGGAATTTTTTTTAGACCTACGTGCCAGGCATAGATTTTGAATAACTCATTTTATGAAACAAAAATATTGTACTTAGTCATTTCCCAGCAGTTTTCCTTGTTAAACATTCTAACAATAAGACTGTGGAAACAGTTCTATAACTTTCCTCGTTGCAAAATTTCCTGATATAGCTTTACGTGAATCAGTCATAGACGAGTACAAATAATTAAGCATATTTCGTATTTACGTATTAGAAAATATACTAAAATAATAGATGGCTATCAAATTTATATTATTTAGTGTAAATTATTTAAAATTTACCATCTGAAGAATTCCGTGTAGTTGAATGACACTTTACGGTTTACGTAATTTAAAGCAGTTTTGTAAATTACAGACATGATAACAGTTTTTGTTTTTATCACGAAACCGCCCAGTTACAGATATTGGAAATCGTTTTAGCATGATATACTGTTTGCTTCGAAATATTTTTATGTCAATTCGTACGCGCCTGCGGCCTTTATGTCAATCCACCCTAGCAGCCAGTTATAATATTTTAACTGAAATAGCCTAAAATAGGTATAACGTTTATTAAATGTCTTCCTGACAAAGCCTTCAGAAAGATTAATCGTACATTATATATAATATGTGTTATAGTTTAGAAGACGTTGACTCCACTTATTAATAAATTAGACTATCTTTTCTGAAAGTAGAAATGTGAAATAAAATACCGTCAAAACGAAAAACAAAGGAAAACATCATTAATATCATAATTGTTGGCTTCAAATTTATTGTAAAATAAAATATGCTACTAAAATAAAAAATATGCTGCACGATTAAGCTCACTTTGACAAATTTTAGGTAACAATTCACAATAGTAATGTATCAATCTATTGGTCTACTTTAAGGAGAATTACTCATATGGTTTTATAATGCTAATATTTTACTACAAGTAACAAGAATTGTTATAATAGATAATTTAATTTAGAAACAGGTTATGTGTTGAAATTTTCATTAATATTTACACTTTTATTCTATTTTTAAACTGTACGTTATATTAATCGTACAAATGTCAAATTTTTCTCACAATGTCCACCCAAATATTTAAGATTCACTCTTTGCATATCCTTCTTCATTCACTGGAGAATAAATGCGGTTGAAAATGCTTGCAATTCGTGTTTAATCTCTGATGTCATAATAACTATTAAGAAATGAAAATAAATATGAAATAAAATTAATAGTACTGTTTTTAATAAAATATTAATTTTAGTAAATTAATTACAAAATTAATAATACTTTATATATATTTTTTTTTCATCTAAATCAAAGTGGAAACCTAACCTTGTAAACTTTTAATTGAAAAAGACGGGCTCGTTTTAAAACCTCGTTATAGTTAATGATTCAACTTACTATTCGATGTCTTCATTAACTATTTGATTCTCATTATATTTAATGAAGACATTGAATAGCAAGTTTATAACTATCAAACATATCAACACCTTACTACTATACATTAAAAATGGTTTATGTCTTATTGCCATTAGACTCCTAAATTTGTCTCCTAATTATAAAATCATCTCCTAGAAACGATACAAAATTCCAACAGGATAAATTCAAACCTGACGCTATACTTTTAATCTGACGCTGCAGTTTTTGAAATTAACTTTGGACAAATTGTATGAAATGCCTGGCTTATACGTGTATTTTGTTATTTCTAATACTATTTTATCAGTTACAAGTTATTGCAACTTAAACTTAATATTAAAACATTTACTTTTAAGAACATATTAATTACAATATATTAATAGTGAAGTATCGGCATGTACTTTCATTATGTAGTGACGGATTTAGTTGGCGAGTCTTGACTGCAGTTGTCTCCCAGCTGGCACCGGCTAAAGTATTGAGCATTGCTTAAGTATAAATTAAGTAGCACAATAAAATATTAATCATTAATTAGTCAATTAACTTACTACAACTGATTCACTTAAATGGTGACTTGAGTGTTGGCACTTAAATGGTGAGTCCGACGGATGGTACTCCGTCGGAAATTAACAAAAACAAATCATAGTAACATGAAATAAATGTAATTTGTTTTTTAACCCTATTAATATTTGGTGAAGCACGAAATTGCAAATCTAATTACACATTTATTTATTAGCCACACCTTGATTATCGTAGTTGAGACTACTTTAGTCATAACTAGAATATAAAACCAAAGTGTTGCATCCGCAATTATTATGTCATTCTCATGGATTTGATACACGTGACCCCAAATTTTGGTTAAGCAAGTCCGACTCAGATATGAGCAATTTGAAACCGTGATTTGGTTATATTCTTTTTATACCTCTGAAGGCACACTATTCACAAATTTCTCACAAAAATGAATATCTGACACCTAAAAACTATATCGGCTTTTGCGTTGAATGAAAGGCCAAAGTAACCAAAAGTACACAAGAAAACAATTCAGCAATTTGTTATCAGTTTTGTGACAAATTATTTAAAAATTTCTTAGATCAATGAGTCCCTGACACAGTACCAGTTTTTCGTTATGTGATAAACCAAAAGTCGTTAAAAATAAAGATGAAAATAATTTGGAAAGTTGACAAAAAACTTTTCTCATTTCTTAAGGAAATTCGTTTCAAACATTTTCTCAGAGAAACGAATCTCTCACACCAAAAACAATCACAAATTTTGAATTATATGGGATTAAAATAAGAAAAACAAAGAAAATCTTCAGCAAGTTAATTGAGTGTAAGTTAGTTAAAATTTCTTAAAGAATCAAAAATTTAAAACCAAATTAAACAGGAAAACAATCCATGACGTTGGTGATATTCCTTTGTCACCTGTGCAGACAGACAATTCAAAATTAGTTTAGAGTAATGAATCCCCGATACCAAAAACCATCTCAGGTTTCATGTAGAATGAAAGACGTGAAGTTAACAAAAATAAGAAAGAAGACAATTAAGAAATCTGATAACGTTCTTTTATCATATATGAAGGCAGATTACTCAAAAATTGCTTAATGAAATAAATTTTTGACACTAAAAACAATCTCAATTTTTACTTGGTATGAGAGATCAGAAATTGGCGAAACTAAATTTCGATAAAATAGCAATTTAGTACTATACTTTTATCACTCCTAGAAGTAGAAAAAACAAAAATTGCTTAAAAGAAAGAATGGTTAACATCAAAAACCACCTCACATTTTTACGTTACGTGAGAGACCTAAAGTTAGCAAAACTAAACAATAAAAAACAATTCAGATAGTTAGTGACACACCTGCATCACATACAATTGTATACCATTTCATAAAATTACGTAGGAAATAAATTTACACTATAACACCAAAAACCATCCCATTGCGTTGTGTGAAAAATCCAGCACACGGAAATATACTAGATGAGACTTTAAAAATAAGTGTATTTAAACACAAATATAAGTGTATTTAAAATTACTCCTATCAACAGATAAAACTAAAAGTAATGTTGAACTTTGTCAAATATTTGAGTAATCTGCGATAATCTAAGACAGTAAATTCGAAACATAACTGCAAAAAGCTTTTATATCCAGTAGGAGTTTTTAAACAATTTTAATCACGATTCCGCTATTAAATATATCTTTATTTCTAACTTCAATATTACTTTATTGTATTATTAATGTAAGTATGGTTATGTTTGCACGTGATATTTACGTTAAACATGGAACTAAAATAACATTATGGAACTAAAAAAACATGGAACTAAATAAAATAAAGTTTGTTATGCACTCCGGGATTATTCTAACAATTAACTTAGAGCTTATGTAAATTGTAAAATATTTACAATTTATTAATCAATCGAAATATAGGTTAACTTTTATGTCATTTATCAAATTCAATATTTCATATAGGTACATCCTTCATTAAATAAAAGAAAACTTCACGCACTTATTTCAGCTGGACAATTTTACTACTCAGTTAACAAATACACAAGACCTTGAATTAAATATTATTAACTAGTTTTAAAACCCGATTGTTTGGATTGAATTTAAATTTAAAAGATATCCGTGCAACGAAAAATTGTGGATAGATTCTGCCTACAAATTAAGTGAACAAATAACGGCAATAAGAGATCATTTACAGACACGCATCGTGTGTCAGCAAACATTTTTTTTCGATAAAACCTAGTTCGTAAATTAGTTTTATACTCGACTCACTGCCAACGTATTTTAGTTTTATACTCATTCTGAAAACGCAAAACACTAACCGTAATAAAATTAATATTAAAGATCTAAAATTCTACTATTAAATTCAATACATTACATAAATCGTAATTATTTAGAAATTCAAATAAAGCAACGTGTTTTTATTTTTAATCAACGGAAGCGACTGACTTACTTTATTCAAACTTTACACACAATAGTCATAGAGGGCGTCAGTAACGCCCTAACGCCTTACTTAGATATTTTGTTCGGATACATATTTATAACACCCCTAATGAAAATACCTCTGCATTCTGTAGACAACAATGCCAATATAATGATTGGTCTTTACAATTACATTTTAACAATACTTAATGTTCTCATGAATTTAAAATGTTTAGCTGAGTTCAAACTTTTATTTACTATATCGAGTACATAAATATTTAATCTATACAATTTTAATACTTATAATTTCTCTGCAATAATGATATCTTACGTCAATGTGCTCAGTTCTATTATGAAAGGTAGGATTGACTAATTATTTTGATTATCAATAAGAAAAATGATTTGATACATCTTTTTAGTAATTTAATACTGTAAATTTCTAGAATACATTGCTTCTTTACAAGTCTAAAATTGTCACATATTCCCCATCTGTACTGGAAAGCCCAATACACTTTTGCTTATAACAACTCCAAGATATAACAGATCCTGATAAAGAGAAACAAAAACCTGAGTAAGACCTCCTATCATTGAGATAGTTTGCCCAACTAACATCTAAATAACCTTAACTTAATGACCTTAATTAAATAACCTTAATTAAGATCGTTAGCCCAGTTAGCATTTATAACCTTAATTAAATTTTCATTTTTATAATATTCTAAACCTGTCTTTCTAGTTTTCTTTAAATATTTTAATATCGTTTTTGCATAAATCGAATGACAGCATACGCTGTGATGATAATTGATGTGAGATAAATTGAACTTGATAGTACACATCAGATAACCTATAGAAAATAAGCAAACATTTAAATCATAATTACAGCGACTCTCAGCGACTATGCAGAACTTAGTATATATTACCAAAGCAAAACATATATATATGTCTACCATAATATGAGCACCAATTTCGAAAACTTAAAATGAACTGTTCTGCTAACTGGAAGTTTGATGGAGAAATTCGATTTTAAGAGTGGTCAACAGCGAAATACTCTCATGGTATTTAGTAAAAGTTTAAGTTCTAATTGTTTACGTTTAAAGTACCCTTTAAACGTAGTGACGTTAAAATAAAATTGTATGACAAGTCATTATTATTTTTTAGAGAAGAAACCCATCCGAAAGGCTCGCGTTCTAAAGTAAGAAAAGGTGCTATTTCGGTATCAATCGTACATAACCTTATTAGCGACTTCGATGAATAGGGGAATAGAGCCACTCGTGAACCAATACTGCAAGTTCAGGAAAATTTATATGGAACATTATTATGCGAGACAGACCAGGAGGTCTGCTTGCTTCCATAAAAGAAAATGTTTAATAGTTGGTTTTAAGACGTGACTCATCATCCTAGATCCAAGATGTTATTTCAAGTTTTACCTTTTTTTAAGGTTTTGTTATAGGTAATGTAATGTAATATAGATCGAAGTTTATCTATATTATTTCTGAGGTATCTCAAAAAAAAGTCTGGAAAATCTGGTCAGAAAAAGTTCTAATTATATTATTTCTTACAGTTTACAGAGAACATATTAATGGCAATTTTATGGAGTTTACGTTAATAATAGAATATTTCGTGTTACCAGACTGTACTGTACATCCCAAAACAGATTAAATTTATAACGGTGAGTAATATCAGTCTGCTTTTTAATTGAAACATAAATATTTCAACTTGTCCATGACTGTATATATATAATATATATATAATATATATATATATATATATATATATATATATATATATATGATATATATTCGTCATCGAATCGTTTCAGCATCGAATGTTTTTGTCATAACGATTGGCAAATTGACTTAGATATGACACTGAATAAGCTATATCAGGACATGTTAGAACTGCAATAAATGAATACATTAAACTCCCTATCAGCTGTTGATATGGAAGTTGAGCATTACAAAATTCAGCTTTCTTAGCAATTAGTTGGGCTTCCTTTAAAATGTCTGATGTTTTACAGTCAATCATATTAAATTTAGTTAGTAACTAATCAATATAATTCTCCAGACATAAGGTAATAACACTATTATCCTTATCAGAAATAACTGACATACCGAAACATTGGTTTGTATAACCTAAGTCTTTAATTTTAAATCTATTACTCAACAATGATTTTAAATGTTTCAATTCACATTCACTCTTTGAAAAAAAAAAAACAAAAAAATCGTCTACATGCAATGTTACAATGGTTCGTTTAGAACCAATATTTTTTGTGTATAAACAGGTTCTAATTTATATTTATTATAGCCATCTGCTATCATACAATTATCCACCTTCTTGTGCCAAGATATGGAAGCCTGTTTGAGACTAAGTATAGTCTTTTTTTTTATTTGAAGACCTTATTGTCGTTTGAACAAACAAAACTCTCTGAACAAGCAAAGGTTTCTTCGTATATATTGTCTCATCCAGGTTCCCATTCAAAAACGCTCTCTTGAAATCAAGATAAACTGCAAATAAATATAATTGAACGGACAATGCAAATAATAACCTCAATATTGTGTGCCTCACCAATGAAGAAAATGTCTCATCATAATCTACACCATATTTTTAACCACATCCTTTAGCCACTATTCTTACTCGATAACGCACACTATAATAATTTTCATGTTTCATTTTAAGAACCCATTTACACTCCACAACATTAACACCATTTGGAGTATCCTCTACCTCCCAGACATTATTGGTTCCAAAGCTTTGAAGCCTGTCTTTAATAGCTGGGAACAATCTGTTAAAGACAGCATTTCTCCTTTTCAGGTCCTTGTAGTACTTCCTCTAGCGTCAACCCCTCATTGTTAATTTTATTATTCTATTTGTTTAAATAAATCCATACCTAGCTAAAGTTACCGGACCGATTTCATTTATGAAACTGTCATCAGTTGTACTTGACTCTTCATTTTCTGTCTTATCACCTTTAGTCGACTCTTCATTTCGTACACATGCTTCATCATTTAAATTTCTATTACCTATAGAACTAAATGAATCATTTGATTCATAGTAATCCTTCATGTAATCCTCCACTAAATTCTCATTTACTGAACTTGCTTTTGACTTTTCATCTGAGTATTGCACATCAACCAAACTTCCCTAATGTATTTTATTTTTCTCAATAGTAATAGTCACATCTCTGCTGGTAATTATTGATTGATTAGCTGTTTCATATACTCTATAGCCTTTGACGTCATCTGGACAACCCTCCAGAATATATTTTTCAGATTTCTTATCCAATTTGTGTCTCTTTTCCTTGGAGATATGGACCGTCCTACCAAATATTCTAATATGACTGGAACACATTGAAATGGAGAATAACAGGGAGCAGGCTTAACCTATAGGGAGATCATGGAGTGGTTATAAGGTCCACGTATAAAACAAACGTGACATCAGGAGTATATCATTTTACGAGTAGAAGTAAAATTACTAGCCGTGATTTTTTTAATAAAAATTACAAAGCTTTGTTTTAGTTGCAATTGTTTTGCTATAATAATTGCAAATGACAAAAAAATTCAAAATATTTCACATTTTGCTAAAATACTTGCTACAGATATCGTCGGTGTCGTGCTAAAAATGACAGAAATATATAAAATAAATCGAGTCTCTTTTAGACCGCTAGAGCTTGAAGTTGTTTTTCTTCATTGATGAATCTTGAACTAAGTCATTTTTCTTAGTTCTAAAGAAAATAAATAACACACCACACCGGAAATTGGACAGGATAAATTCTTAACTTTCCATTAATATATTTTAAAAAGGAATAATGTTTCCCTCAGGCTGCCTACGAAAAAATTTAGAAAATATAATAATTGAAAAAAAATCTTCTGGGTCAATCGGAATTATCCATGAAATTAGTAGTTTTTCCCAAAAAAAATTAGTTATAATTTTGTCCTGAAAGGTTTCGGTAGTTATATTCAAATGTATCGAAAATTAAAATGAATTTATTTATTTTTTTTTAAATTTTCGGTTAACACCTTCCACGTATATCACTGATTGAACTATAGGCATAATTGAAAAATTAAAAATATATAGGATAAAAACAAAAAAAATTTAAATTAAAAATGCCCTCACAAGTTTTTTTAAGTACTCATCAATTACTCAACAAATAATGTGATTGTATCCCTGGAAGAAAATTTACTTCCATTGATTATGTTTTAAAATAATTATTTTAAAAGATAAAAATTATTTTACAGAATTAAATGTAAAATTAAGTATTTTTAGGGATTGTTAATTTTATTAAGTATTATGATAACATGGAATATAAGAAACTATTCACTGTTTCAAACAATAAAAACCAACTATAAGATCATGGATTAAATGTAAAATGTTTCTCATGGAATTTCTCTGAAAATCTTTCCAAAAAAAGGAAATAGTAAACTAAGAAACACTTGCGGCGTGTATATATTTTTATATTATTATGAAAACATATTTTGCAAACAATCTAACTGATGCATATAACTGTGGGTCTATGGATACGTATCAATATTGAATAGACAAGCAGACAAGATGCCTACTATATATATGAGGCGACCTAATAAAACTAGTCTTGTTAATTCTTTATGAAAAATTAGTGATTAGATGTGCTAGATGAAAAACTATTGGTATTAAAATTGTACGAAATGAAAAACGTCCTAACGATTGCGGTCTTTTTACTTCTCACAAATTGGAGTGTTGCGCGAGTAGGTTTTTTTCACCATTCGAAGTGGGTCTTATCAATTTGTTTGTGAACAGTGGTGAGTCTTGTCACAAATATAAATAATAGTTGAATTGGAATGGTTACTCTCAATTCATTAAGATTGAAGTTGTCGTAGAAAATTTGTGTTTTTACTTTGATAAAAAGATTAATAATAATATTTTATTATTATTTACGAAAATAATTTTTAACAGACGAAGTTAATCAATTTAAAATAAAACAAGTGACCCAACGTTTTCACAGTAGTTTTTGTCGCACCTACAGAATATACGAAAATAGAAACCTATAAAATTAAAAACAATAATACAATTTATGCGGTGTTTTAAATTATTCAATCTATATATAGACTTTTCTCGGTGACCTGTTTATATTGATGCATACAGTGATATTTATATATTTATATTAATACATAACATACACTTACTTTAGATATTATCGAAGTTTGTTGACGTTATTTGAACTGTTAATTTGTATGTGGGGTATTTCTATATCATTCATTTATTTCATTCAATATGTACATTTTAAATTGTGTTTCAAACCAGGTATTCGGGTATCAAAACTAGTAAATAACATTTAGATTTTAGTTGCAACTACAACCAACATATACAACAACAAAAAATAATAAAAAATAATATATATAATAACCAAAATATATAATTAAATACTCATACTTAGAATATATACACAATTAACTAAAGAAAATTAAATGTATGCCTGCGTACTAACAGACACAATTATTGAAGGATGGTGTCTGTTAAAAGGAACTAGAGAAAGAAAAAATACATGGATTTAAAGGTGAAAAGAGAACAGCAATTTTTTCGATCCAGTCAATTTATATTTTTGAAAAGGAAGAAATTAATAATGTAATAATAACCCACATAACACTAAATCAACATCAACGAGTATTAGAATAATTTTACTGAGTTTAAACGATTTTCGCAATAATTCCTTAAAATATTTAAGATTACAATTCGAAATATCTTTCTTTTCAGACTTAGATCTAACAATATGAAGTTTTCTGAATCAGAAACTCTTTCAACCACTGCCGATGGCGGTAAAGGCATATTGTATATTAGGAAAACATTCTTTAATCTTTAGGCATATTTTCAGCAAATTCACTTTCTTACTGTCTTCAGCAAAGAATTTCATTTTTGTCCGGGGAATATTGAAAAATATGAAACATTTCGAGAATGCTATAAATACTAACGAATTATCCTTACCTAGTGCCGATCCGAAACAAATTTGAAAACGTTGTTTTATTTTTCTCTTTTTTTTTGTTATGTTTGTTACTTATTATGGTTTCTCGTGTATTTCGTTCAATATAACAGTTTTCAAAGTTCCCAATCAGCAAATTCTTAACAAAGTACTCAGTTGTTTTTAAACCAAGAATTAACTACTACTACGACTAATTATTACAGCAAGCACCGCCTATGCAGTATTAAAGTCAAACAATTGCTCAAAACTAGTTTTAATACATTTTCTTCACGTTTTTCTATTTGTTGTATTCTTTTAAAGCCGGGGTACATGGACTTACTGTCCCCTTATATGTATTGGACTTAGTTTTGCAAAATATCAGACGCTTTTGCTACTGGCGCAAAACATGTCAAATATTATCTTATGTAACCTAATTCGTTAACTTTATTGACATTTTAATGTTTAAGAATCTATCTTTGAATTGATCTAACTTTGAATTGATTAAATTTGGTAAAGTGCATCAAACAAGAATTCTACCAGGTTTCGGCAGGTCGATTCAATGTTATTGGAAAGATTTCACCTGTTTTTGGTCATCTTGCAGCATTCAAAATAGAATTAAATGTTATTATAAGTATATATCACAATGTGTTTATAACAATACCATTTCAAATAAGTAATATTAGTCCTATTAATATTAACGATATATGGGAGAATTTATTAATTATGTTACGTCAAAATAAAATAGATAGTCGAAGGCTATATTTAACTTAACGATATGATCCATAATTACAATTAAATGAAACTACGTGATGTAGTATTATTTCTACTTTCTTTAATTTCTTTACCACGACCTAGGTTTCGTTGTATTACAACATCTTCAGGTGGGATATTAGCAAAGATCTTTCCTACTTGCCCACCTGAAGATGTTGTAATACAATGAAACCTGGGTCGTGGTAAAGAAATTAAAGAAAGTAGAAATAATACTACATCACGTAGTTTCATTTAATTGTGAATAATGAATTTCTACAAAATTAACGCCAAATATATTCAAGATATGATCCATATTACTAGAATATTCTATGACCAAATTCATATGCTAATATTTTATGTGAATAGATCCAGAAAAATAAACTGAACTTAAGTTATTTTTAATTGGTGTAGTTGATCATTAAATTTTAAATGATTGGCATATTCTGAATTTTTGGCTATCTGTTTTGATTGTGCTCCATTTACAGCACTAATATAAGTTATGGAAATGTTTAATTTGTCACTTTAAATTAATTTGATGATTAAATCGATACATAGCTCACTCTAAATTTTTACAATTTTGATTTACTGAAATATTTTTCTTCATTGAATTGACTGTTATCTCTAAGTACAGTAGTGGATTTACTATAAGTTTGTCTCCTAAATCGAGCTACTTATATACATATATATATATATATATATATATATATATATATATATATGGGTTTACATGCCTAAACAGCATGATTTCCTTTCAAAAATTCGCTAAAAAACGTTTGGTTATTCTTGTGTCTTGCGCAGCTCACTACAATTGATTATCCTAGAAATTATTGTTTTACCCTCTGTCGGCGCTTAGTAATGTTCCCATACCGCTTTTGTTTTCTTTTGCCGTGTATTTCGCTCAACTAATGATTGAGGTTTACTTTTGAAACTGCTTATATCTATATCATGATTATCGATCTCGTTCGCTCTTCGAAATTGTAAAACATTTCTCCTTTCGATTGGTAGAGTATCCTGTGTACCGGAATTTTTCTAACATGTGATTTCCTGTTGGGACACAATTTTTTCAATAAGAAATATTGAAATTTTTTTAGAAACATATATCAAGGGTAAAATTTTGTTACACGCTTGAAAAATGTCAAAATAGTGTCGTCTACCTTGACACGTGGTAAATGTATAAATTTTGGATAAGTGCGATGGGATATTCGGAATCCTACTTACACTTAATGTTTAATTCTACCATACCAAATTAAAGATCGCGATTTAGTCAATTGATGGTCACTCTCAATTCATTAAATTTGCTTACTTTGTTTTATAGCTACCAAAATGTAGATTTTGAAATTTATGTATAAAGGGCAAGGCGTTTCTTTGGAATATCTTTCATAATTTTTCCGATGTTTGAATATATGGCAATTTATTCGATAATTTACATATTTCACGATAGAGGTTTCATGTTTAGTGGTACGCCGTGATTTAGTCCCATTATTAAGCCACATTCTGATTCGTTATATATGTCGTCTTTTGATTGTACAATTGAGCAGATCATGGTATTCATGAGTATTTTAAGGATCGGCACCATCTTATGAAATGATCTACAGTCTGGTCTTGATATTCTAATGTACCTAATTAAAAGTCGAGCGAATCGTTGAGAATCACACCTTTGTTAATTTTTCTAGCTAAATCACTTTACTATATCAATATCTTACGGTTAAATTAAATATTTGCTGGGCACTACATAAAACAATTGTATTCTAATGGCGCTGTCGTTCTGTTTGTGTGCACGAAAGATGGCTGTGTATGTAAAGTGTATTTCAATTTAGATATGATCATAAGCCACAAGAGTATTATATTATTCACACAAAATCCAAGCGCAATGTTGAAAATTATTAATTTCTGAACGTATTTAAGAGGTTAGTATCTGTAAGTGTTGACGATAAACAATTCTAGTTACCTCGCTTTAATTGAAACTTAAGACGGTTCCTTGTTATTTCTCAATGACACATCGTCGGCCTAAAATGTTAACCTGCTAAGTCCATTTTATCAAACTTTACAAGACGATAAAAAAACTTAATAATTTTGAGAAATTATCATTTTTGTTTGTTTTTTTTTTATAAGGTAGATGAAAATAAATTTATTTGATTTTTTGAATGTATACAAAGTGAAAAATATGCTTTAGTTTTAGAGTAATATGTACTTTCATGGATTTGTCTGTTTTTCTTTTTATAGCTCAGTATGAGTTTAGGACTAAGCAGTTTAGGTATTTGCCACTTTGAATGTTTTAAATTAGTTTAGTTTAAATAAAACAAAGTAGAAAGTGCTTATAACTCTTTTTATTTTATTTATTCTAAATTATAATTTCTTACTTTAACATTTCTAGTAGGTATTCATCAGACAAAAATATAAAATCATAGTATTATTGTACTATGAATTAACATACAATCAACCAAGACACTTTATTTCTTTTTTTTTTAATTTTTTAATTTACCATTCCCTAAAATAATAAACTGAACAAAATCAATCAAGTTATCACAATGCTAAGAGATCTTTTATTATCTATTTATCACAAAATGACAAAGGCACTAGATAAATTCTATAAAATTATGGATACCTAACTGCACAATTGCATTCTTATGTTAGCGTTAGAAAACAGAATAATCAACAAGAACATAAAATAGGTAATTGAAAGTAATTTTAACATCTTGTATCTTAAATGATTTTAAGCCATTTGCTTAAAATCATTTAAGATGACGCTACTCGCGAGGTAAATCATCAAAAATTTGTGGTAGTCTGAAGGTAATGTCCTTTTAATCTGTTTCAAGTCCTCATATTTGCGTGCAGTTATTTTTCGCCTTGTTTCATGCAGTTGAGTTAACTCATCAGTTGTACAAGATTTAACCTGTGAAGATTTTCTTTGAGGTAAAGAGGTCCATTCGTCCTTAAAGGAAATTTTATATGATACTTGTCCACTTGGTTCATAGCGTAATGCCATATCTGTAACCTTAGGATCCTCTTTAGATCTTCCGGGACGAATGCTCTTATAGAACTGAACCTTATCAAATTTTTTAAAGTAGCAATGATTTAGATAGTTTACTTCGTATGGCGCCAGACATCTGCGCGCATGTCTTGCGATGGATATGTATTCGGCAGGTACATTCACTACCCTATCTTTTACATAACGCTCTATTGTGGAATGCATGGAGTCTGCTTCCATTTGAGTATGCCCAACCTCCAAAAATTTTTGTTCTATAGTAATATCTTTATGCCTCAAAACAACATTTAACAATGCATTGGATAGTACACAATTTCTATTTTGATACGTACAACCATCACTGTATATAATTATAGTTTTACTGTCATTGTTTTCGTCGGTATTAATCACTGGTATTACTGTATTTTCCAAAAAATCTACCCAAATGGAAGCAAATTTCTCAGCATTCAAACCACCTTCTGCCTCATTCCATATGAAGCAGAATCCGTCCTTATTTTTAATATTCAAGAAACACAGGTTGTGAACTTGAAGTTTCGTCTTATAGTATAAAGTGCTCACGTTTGATTTTGGTGCCATAAGCACTGCCTGTAAATCCACTGTAAATATATATTTTTTACTATTTTTGTCCCGTTCTTTTTCTTCTCTAGCGTGTTCTTTTCTTTCTATATGTTGCCGATGTTCTGCGTCTGAAACTGTTCCTACTTTATGGCAAGCACATTTTTCGCACTCATCTTTCTTGGGCCTAAACAATGCGTATCTCTTTTCTTCAAACAAGTTTGAAAATGTGCAAATTGATAAAGACTTCGAATTTCGCTGTTTGCACCAATCATTAACATAAAAATTGTAAATAGCTTCTTTAGATTTCCATTCTGGTAAGAGATACAATTTTTGAGATTTTGACCTACAATAATGGGATTCCATTACAGGGAGGGACTCCAAAAATTCCAACAATGCTTTCTTTTCTTCGGTGTTCGGTTTCTGCTTTGTCTTGTGTCTGTAAGTATTGGGAGTTCTAGAAGGATTATTTGCTAAAGTTTTCCAATGAAGTATTGTCCATCTCCCTATTCCCAAAGTATTTAAAAACATTTTACGGCATACTTTTACACTTTCTTCATTTAATTTGAGGTGATACACAAACGAATTTGCTCTTTTTGTCGAGTCAGTATTTTTCCGATTACGAGGTCTTGCTGCTAGCTTTGTAGTTATCCAATCATTGACTAGCGTTTTTTTTCTCCCCAAGTAAGATTCCAAAATCTAGCGAAAAGTTGCTTTCTGGTACTTTCATCAATAGTTTCACATTTCAATGTACTATATTTTGATATCTTGCAGGAACACCTTGATTTCATTGCTCGTTCTTCTTTTGGCTTCGTATAATTCCAAGAACCATCTTTTTTCTCCCGACCTAAGTATTTTTCACCTCTCTCTCTCTTCTTTTTCTATTTTGCTCAGCAAACCATTCAGTCTTATCTACTTGGAATCGCTTCTTACGCTTTTTCGATTTTGTTATTTGAACACTAGATGCTGAATCAGTATCAGAATAATCTACCAAATTTCTGCCAATATCACTTTCATCTGAGATATGAGGATCAGGATTGATTGCCAATATTGATCTGGTTATCGCGCAAGTTTCATCGGTAGAATTGTTTATCATTATACTTTCTGTAGGCACTTGGCTAGGGAGAATATTGGTTACATCAGAATGGGTTCCTGTTCTTTAGACAAGGTTCATCGGCTGAAACTTCGACAGGAAGAATACTGCTATCAAAATGGCTTTCCAATTGAGATATACTTGCTGCAGCACTAGACTCGTTAACAGAAACTTGGCTGTGGAGAATATCGGTACCATCAATCTCGAGTTTCTGTGTCGATCTATTTTCTGTACTAAAAACATCTTCCGAAATTTTACTAGGAAAAACGTTGAGACTGTCGAGGTAATCTGAACTCACAGTATTTTCTAAAATCAAACCAGTTGTATCACTTGTCTGTAAAGTAAAATTGCAATCTGTTTCATAGTTTTCATTGTTTAAGTTTTCGACTCCAGAATTATTTAATTCATGAATAAATTCAAACTGAACATTTTCTAAAATCTGATAATTATTATTCTGTTCAGTCTCAAAGGATTTACTTATTTTCGGCTCGTCTTCTTGTATTTTTTGTAAGTCGGTAACAAGACCAACCAATTTCTTACCCCGATACATTCTGTAATAAAAATATTAATAAATAAACCATAATGTTTAACGGCGTTGCATTAAGCCTAAGTACCCAACAAATAAAAAAAGGCTTTAAAAAATTAAATTTTATTAATTAGTTAATTTATTAATTAAGCAGTCGGATTAATTTGTTGTTAATTATATTCTAGAAATGACAGCTGATAATTAGCTAACTCCTTTACAAGCAAAAATCTTTTAATACGTAAACCTGTCAAGTCCATACATTATAGGTTAGGGATCAAATTACGTATTAAAACATGAATGCATTATTAAATACTTACTCTAGCAGTAAAATAAAACTTACCTTTCATGAATAATGCTATGACACCACAAAACTAAGAATTCTCACCGTAAAATTAAAATAAACTAGCGCGAAATTGTAACACGTTAATCTAATGCCGTTCTCCAAACAAAATGGCCGCTGAATGGGGACTTGGAAGGAATTATCCTTAGAAATTTGACAGTTGGTATTAAGCAGGTTTACGTGACTTCATTTTTAGCACCTTAAAAATGATTATCGTTCTTTACGTCTTAACTATAAGGTGTAAAATTGTATGAATTTACGAATAGCACAAAAAAGTAATTTTTGACCAAAAATGGACTTAGCAGGTTAACATTTTAGGCCGACGATATATCAGTTTTATTTAACTATTAGTAACGGATGCCACGAACTAATTATTTACTATTTTTTTAATAACCGATCGATATATATATATATATATATATATATATATATATATATGTATATATATATATATATATATATATATATATATATATGTATATTAAATATACGAAATGAAACATCCGTACTCAAAAATGTCATTGTAACAAACTTATCACATCAAAATATTTCAATTCACGTTAATAAGTAAATTTCATCGATTGACAATCAGCGCCAGATGGAAAATATAAGATATTGATTAAGTTACCATCCACCACCCAGTTCATGCGATAAACCTTACCAAGTTCATGCTAAAAATTATCAAGTTCATGCATGAAAACCTTTAATACACTCAAACGCAAGGTAGAGTCGAAAAAATAACAAAGTCGTAAAAAATATTTTGCGTCGTTGGATATTAGATAGTAAATCTACTAAAAGATCCATTGAATGCCACTTTGCAAAACATTATGAAATTTCATCACTCCACCGAATAATTGGCAGAACACCTTTATCTATTTGGTTCCAACCTAAAAGCGATTCTAAAGGATACTGATGAAATAAAGCGTTCAGGGATATTCCTAAAAGTTTTATTATATCAATTTCATTCAAACAGTAGAAGTACTAGGTTATATAATTTTCATAGGAGGCAATAAAACATTTATGCTAACTCCGAAAGTAGACTTTTCTGAAGCAACTACCGTAAAGGATGGTTAAACCACAGTTTTAGTGCCCATCATTAAAGCGCTGAGGATGAAAATTATTGAGATACTAGATGCATTACTTAAAAAGATTTATCTGTTTTGTGGAAACGAAATAATAGGCGCTTAGCAATTTTTAGATCGTATCCCGAATTTGACAAAATTGTTTAGTTTTTAAATTTTTTTGTCAAACTTTTTCTTTGTTGAGGTTCCTCGTTTATTTGTCTCAACATAACAGTTTTTAAAAGTTCTAATATCTTATCCCAATTAGTAGATTCCTAACAACATACGCACTTGTTTTCAAACCAAGGATAGGGCAGATCAATTACTGGGGCAAACTCCGCGTATCCTGTATTAAGGTCAAACAAACGTTGAAATTTAGTTTCAAAATTTTTTCGATAAGTTTTCGTCAGAGGTTCAGGTTTTTTCTCGGTTTTTTGTAACTTATTTTAAAACCAGACGATATGGAAGTAGTATCCCTTAATTGAACTCACTGTTGCATAAAATCAAACACTCACGACTGGCACAGATATGTCCAATATTATTTTAAGTTAGCAAATACGTTATATTTAAGAATATTTTTAACGTTAAAAGACAAACTAAGTTTTTTTTAGTTGATCAATCAATATGAATTGTGGGCACGCTCTAACTTTTGTTTACTTATTTTTATTGCGCTCTGTTACCCGGCATTATTAAAGGCTATCGATATGTTTTATTGGTCACTTTAAACCAATCTGACCATTAAGTTGATACTTTGGTAACTCTAAATTTTAATAATTTGAGTTATTGAAATTTCGCTTCATTGAATTCTGCGAGTTATTTTATAACGTTTTTCTCCTAGTATGGTGGCTAAATTACCATAAATCGAATAGATTACAGCCTATGGAGGTAGATTTTAAGCAAAAACCAGTAGCTACAAAGTTATGTGCCTAATATACAAACGCCAAAAAATATATATAAACAAATGAACTTTGCAAGGTGTTATATAATAAAATAATACTTAAGTTTCAAAATACTTACTATTTTGAATCATATAAATACGTTAATGTATATCAATATTTATTTAGTATATATTAATAAAAAAAATTCTATCAGTAAAATCCTGCAATATTAAAATAAAATGTTCCGTGCTAGTATGTTGGGATTGTCCAAAACCGGGTAACATAGCAATAAAGGGCAGCTGCTGCGACACCTGTCGAACAAAAATAATAAAGAGGTATTCTAGCAAGTTAGCAAAAGCTGAATTTCACAATCTGCTGCAGGAATTCAAATTTAAATTCCTTTTCATAAATTTATTTTATAAAGTTACATTAAAGTTAATTTTCTTGTCACCAGAGGCATCTTCCACTCTTGATCCAAATCTTTATATTTAAAAAATATTTTTTAGTTTTTTAAACTGGGATTTTATTTTTGTCTGTTTTCTTTCAGTCAAATGATTTTATTGCCATAAGTTCTTGATATGTACGCAAAATTTTAAAAAATACAGATGTCTGGAAGTAAATGAAAATATTTAATTGAAAGATTCAGTTACATTATCACATACATATAAGTGAAGTTAAAATCAAAACGTCTTAAAAAAGGTGCGGTTCAATTCTGTAATTAAATTTACTAATCTAAATAAATTTATTCATTTAACGATGTTGTCCTCTAAGGTAAACACTTGTTAAATGTATATATATGTATATATATATATATATATATATATATATATATATATATATTATTTCAAATATGTTGCAGAAGAAGCAATTTAAATTAGCATGTTAAAGGAGCATGATGTATGAATGAAAAAAAAACCTAAAAAGGATTATAAAGTAACATTAAATAAGAATGAAGGAAAATCGGAAAAGATCCTTTAAGAGTTAATATATTATTGCATTTATCAGGCAGCTCGCAATAGAATTAGAAAAAAGTAAACATGGAATTTTTTTTTCCGAGACAAGGAATGAAAAAACCGTGAAAATTTCAAAGAAATATTATGCAAAGTTTTTAATATCCAGAAAGACCATTTTCTGGTACAGATCCTGATAATTTACTATAGATAATGACTTATTTCAAATAGGGGTACATGTGTAAAGGTACGCTTCCTGGAAAAACAAAAACAACTAAAAAAAGAAGTGGAATGGTATTAGAAGGCATCTAAAATTTCAGCTAAAATATTTTCTGCGCATGTTTATGCCAACTTATACATAACTCCTTGTCAAATTAATAAAAATTTAAATAGGAGCTTTTCTTTTACATGGAAAGTTAAAATCTTCCTAAGATTAATATCGAAGCAAGTAAAATTAAAAAAAATTAGTGTAAATATCGTCTAAAGTAAATGTAGAGTTTAAATTTTCTTATTATTTGTGCAATAAGCAATAAGAATGTTTAAAATAAAATAGTTTTTCACTTGCACGCTTATAATGTCCAGTATGTGAAATGAAAAATCCACTGCCAAACAGGTATTGTAACAAAATATATTATATCAAAAGATTTCAATTCACGGACACAAATGTATTTTATGGACTTAGAGTCAGCGCTGAACGGAAAATATGATAAGTTGGTCAATAGCTAAGACCTTGCGACAAAATATCTACGCCTCTAGTCGTTGAAATTCAAAGAAGCTATAAAAGTGACCTTCGAATTGTTTATATATATATATATATATATATATATATATATATATATGTGTGTGTGTGTGTGTGTGTGTGTGAATAATAATGTATAATGAAAGTAATAATGTTGATATAATCATTTTTTATAGTGGATAGCAGAATAAATTGGCTTTCTTAAGTGATAATATTGGAGCTGCATTTTTATTATACTCATAAGCAGCGTCATTAATTTTTTTTTAAAGCTTCAATCGGTACAATTTAGGCTACCACTCTCTTCTTTTATACCGAATGGTTCCTAATTCGTACTTAGTATTAAAAATACAAATTATAATCACATATTTATTTATTGAATTAATAAATATAAAGACTTTCTATGGCCAGCAACGATAAGCCTTAATTATTTCACTTTGATCAATCTTCTGTCAAAGGAACTTTTTTTTCCATCACAATTACATTTTTATAGGTACTACTTAACTTAGATACTATTCAGATCAACAATTTCACTTAAATTTTTAAGAATAAGAAAACATACAAAATCAAAATATCTGATAAAATTATTAAAGAAATAGACACTTTTGTTAATAAATATATTATACATAATCTAAGAGATCTTTGAAAGAGAACACCATCAAAGAGACCTTCAAATACTTTGACTTACAACCATCTTAATAAAGTACAAATGAAAACAAAACAATTTTTTACTGATATTTGAACTATCGGTTAATTAAACTATGAAAACCTATTAAACAACGTAATTAAAAGTAATCAAAAACAAATGTAACATGAAACTAACACAGGAATAATATTAATTAAATTTGCCTTTTTCCACGCGGTTTACATTAATAATCACCTAACTATCCATGATCATTATTAAATAATGAAGATAACAAAAAATATCATTCAATTTTTCTCATTTTTAACCATTTTGAACAAATATCAGGATTGTCACTACAAGATTTGTGATCCCAGCTTCGGCATCGCACACATTGTATCCTTACTTACTTTAGAACTTTTTTGTCAAAGTAGTAACTATTACAAACCCCACAGTAATTTTCTTCGTCAGAGGGAACATTCTCATCTAAAGAGTCATCATCAAATACAATTTGCTAGATTTCATCACTTGAAGATTCCTTTCACCTTCATCTCGGGTTGCTCCTTAATTTGGTACACTTTTTTGTTCTCTTTTATATCGTCAGTTATAGATTCTTGTTTCATCTTCTTGGGTTGTTTCTTCTTTTTTGGTTGTTTTTTATTTTACATTTTGGTTTTTTTTTTCGTTATAAGCGTTTTAATATTTGAGGTATTAGGTACTAGGTTTTGAAGTTTTAAGCTCTAAATCTTACTTATGTAAATTTTACGACCTTTTGCAGCTTACGTTGCATGTTATGTTTTGGATTCTGTGAAATGGGCGATATTGTGGATATATTCACCTTAAAATCTGATGAAGTTTTCACCGCTCCTTATGTATTTGGTTGTAATATGTTAGACAGGCCAGAAGACACCTCTTGAGTAGAAGATCCTGGCTGTGCTATTGCCGGTACTAATGCTTCAATGGTGTTGTCTACGTTTTGAAAGCTTTGGTGTTGTCTACATTTAAGGAGAATTTACAATATAACCAAGGTTCATTAACGTTTCGGCTCGCAAAAAATCACAATCTTTCAAAAAATTCCTATCCGTTGACCACTTTGAGCATTAGCAACAGAAGCGGCTCTTCCATAGCGTTTAACAATGCTGACACCTGGTACTGCGTAATACATAGTCCTGGATTTGTTCGTACCCATTTTTCGGTTTCCTGAGTGAAGTATCCGCTAGATGGCCTGAAAAGCGAAACATCTAATAGTTGTAATCTGTAGGTCATGTGACCTTAAAATTGAAGTAAAATCACTCCATTTTCTCTCGTAAGTTCCAAAGCTAGAAAATTTTTGAAGTGCGTAGTATGACCACTCAAAAGCAGCAGTACTTTGTTATCAATTTATGGCTTCATAGTATTAAGGAAGTATATATATATTAATAAATAACTAGCTTTTAATTTGTTCACACTCAGAATTTGTAAAAATACTTCCTGGTGGAGCACCTGGCTCAAGTAAAGATGTGTATCTCACTCTCTTGAAAATAATCATGGGAGGCAGAAAATATCCGGCAGCGCTTGCACAATACACAGTTGTGTCTATCCCTCTGTCTCCACTTGGGATGATCCCGACAAGCCCGATATTAAAAGCTTGCCTTATTAGAGAGATCGGTAAAAGTGTATTACTGAATATACCTCGAACTCAATTGTGGAGCGCTTGAAACTAAAAATATTACAAAAAGATTTCTTGATACTGGAATCAATATTTTCAAAATCCCAAGAAGTTCCTGGAACTATTAATTAGTTTCATCACAGGATTTACAAAGATCGATCGACGATTACAACGGAGTGACATCATATTCATCCAATTCATTGCGTTAAGCGATTACTTGTCAATTTATATTTGAAAGCCAAGATTTCCAACAATGCTCTTGCAAGCCTGCGAAGGACCAAATCAAAAGATCAAAAGATATGCACTTCTAAATTTCGCCACTGTTTGCATTGCGTCAACAAATTAAAACATCGTAATTTTGTTGCGTTAGAAAGTATAATAAAACTTTATCAGTAGTTGTGGTTACTATCTCAATTTTTATTTTATTATGACCTATAACAATTTTGTGATACCATATAACAACATTGGCATATTTGCTAGTGAAATTTACCCTGAATATAACTAATAAATATTTACTTACCTGTCCCATTTATTGACATGTTACAAGCTCTGAAAATATCGCCATAAAACGGTAATCGTAACTATTACACTCCAGAACCTGAAGTTTATACCAGTGACGAAACTATATCAATCGCATTACTTTGAGGCAACTCATTCAATTATGTCACAACATTTACATCATTCGTCACATTTTAAAAGATAAAATATATATTTGAAGAGTTACAATTTATTAAACAAACTAGACGTACGCGTTCTTGTCGCAGCTAAAAAAATTAGTAGCTTAGTTAACAAACATTACTCATTAACAGAAACATTAACATAAAGTTTTGGTACCCGTTTGATTGGGATAAAATTAACTTAATTAGCTATCCACAGAACTTGATTTCTTTACCTATCAATTGGCTGTAAATACATACATTTGTAATGATTTTTACAAATAAATATGCTTAACTCAAACTATGTTCCCTATAAAAACGCCGTTAAAGCAGGTAATTGCTTTCTAATATTCTAATCTATATACTTACACTAACGAAATAAAGCTTATGAGTTTGTTTGCTTATTTAAGATAATCTCAAGAAATACTTATCCGATTTAAGAAATTCTTCTAATTTAAAGTATCTAAAACAAAGTACTCGCAGTAATTTTCCGGCAAATATCACAGCTTCGCGATAGAAAATCTGGCAACAAATGCTCGCAGTAATTTGCCAGCAAAAATACATAAAAATCATAAGTGCGTGCGATTTACTCTACACCGAATACCTGTGCCTAAAAAGCGTGTTAAAAAGTCTGGCAATAAATGTTCCCGACGATTTGCAGCACAGATACAACGTTCATCCATACCTATAGTACAAAATAGAATTTTAGCCCTTGGTAACAGGTCATATTTCGATTAGAATAAAAATGTTGATTATACTTACAAAATATGATTTAGCTCTTGGTAACAAGTCAAATTTTAATTAGGATAAAAATGGTTCTCATACTCAACAAAAAAAATACGCAAATTGGACAAGTGAAAAAGACCTACTCCAAATGTTTGAGTAAAAAATACGGAGATATACGTGCTGCGGGAAACAAACCACGAAAAATTTATTGATTGGCTGTCATCCATTATCTGCTCCTTTTTAAATTATATGTGAATGTTTTTTTAATTATATATGTATGCAGTTCGGTGCCAAAGAAATACGCTAATGCAACTTTACGCCTGTTTGAAAAGAGCCCACTTTTTGGCATACATTTCAGTTAAATGGTATTGAAGCCTAGAACCCTCCATTGACTCATTAAAAACATTTTTGACCAAATAAAGCAAAATATTGAATAAAGCCATATTTTATATATCCGATGAAATAACAGGTGCAAGTGGCAGATTTCAATGTTTGAAAAATTGTAAAAAAAACTACACCTCTAATAACAAATTAGGTTTATTTTAACTTTATAACAACAAATGCGGATTTCATTTTTTAAAAAACACGTCTTCCAAATGGCGGCCATCGAGTTTGACACACTCTACGAGTCTAGCAAGCATGTTTTCAAAAACGCGTTTGCACAGCGACTGGGGTATCCTACTGACTTCGGCTCGAATATTTTCTTTAAGTTGTGGCACAGTGCTCGGATTTGTTTTGTAAACAACGGATTTTAAGTATCCCCATAAGAAAAAGTCACATGGGCTTAAATCGGGTGACCTAGGTGGCCACGGTATGGTACCGTTTCGGGATATGTTTTTTTCTGGAAATAACTGCCGCACTGTATTCATGGACACATTAGCAGTGTGAGCTGTGGCCCCATCCTGCTGAAACAATGTGTTTTGGTTGAAGGATGGACTATTCTGTAGTTCTACTCTGAAAAATTTATTTAACATCTGGGCATATCTCTCCGAATTCACAGTTACAGTTTGGCCACGTTGATTTTCAAAGAAATAAGGCCCTATGATTGCAGATGCAGACATGACACACCAGACTGTTACTTTAGGTTTATGTAAAGGCTCTTGATGCATTTGTCTTGGGTTGTGGACATCCCAGTAACGAAAGTTCTGCTTATTCACATATCCTCCAATGTGAAAGTGAGCTTCGTCACTAAAGAATATGTTGCCCATCCAGGTAGCAGTACGAAATCTCAACAACATCACCTCCGCGTAAGTTTTTCTTAATTCAAAGTCAGAATCGTGTAAATCTTGAATAATTTGAATTTTATATGGATGGAACTTGAGCTTTTTTTGCATTATTACCTGTAAAGTTGATTTCAGAATTCCACATTATCGATTAATATCGATGAACGTGTACGCAGTGATAAACGGGGATTTTCAACGACAGAAACCATAACACGCTCGACATTTTCATCCGTGGCTACCAATGGTGTAGGTCCTGGCCTGGACCTATTTAATGCTGATCCTGTAGCTCTGAATCTTGCTACCCATGACTGAATGAGGTTGATCGATGATCCATCACGTAATCGACGAATATTGTAACGATTATTAAATCGACGGCGTGCTACAGACAGCGAAAATCCACTCGAAATGTACGCCTCGATGGCAAAAGCGCGGTGCTCTCCACTCCACTGTTCCATGGCTACTAAATCATCGGCACCGTTTGCGCTTCTAACGACGCCCCACCGCGCCACTCTTATGTGTTGCGTTCAGAAACTATATTTGTTCAAACTTTGAAATCTGTCACTGGACAACCTGTAATTCCGATACTTCTTAATTTCAGACGTGATGAAGCAATAATTTAAATTGGCCATAGTATTTATAAAGTATCTCACAAGACTTAACGTCTTATAACTTTTAGAATTTATCCCATTTGTCGCAAATATTTGTTTACAAAAGATACAAAAAATAATGAGAAATATTGCCAAAACGCCGTACTTATTAGAAAGATTCGACGCATCAACAATAATATTCTGCATGCAGTAATAATGAATAGTAGTACTATAACTTGGTTCCATGCAAATGCATTGAATTATGTGGTTTATACGAAAATGTAAACAAGTCGTGCTTTGTTTTCCTTCGACAAATTCCGGTGCGGACCTCAGCAGCATCATCTAAACGTGGAACTAATATAACGAATAAATTTTACTCCTCCCGTGAACAAGCCATTTTAAGAAATAAAGCAACGTTTGATTAACTCAAAAGTCACAACAACGACTAGTCAGACGTTGTGATGTGTATGTTGTTTTTTTTTAATACTTTTAAATTGTAGTACGCGTTCGATATATAATGCTAACAATTATTAAAATAGCGATAAACTTCGTTTGTTTACTATTTCATTAAGCATTCGTGTAGAATTATTTTTTCGCAAATATACTTACTGATTTAATAGCTCACTATGAAATATATAAAACAGGAATATTAGCATTAATTTATTATATTATAAATTGACTGTTGACGATATGATTTTATGGTACCTGTTCTGTTTAGTAATATTAAAAGATTAAAAAAGCTTTTTTTTATTAATTGTTATTAATTTTTCAATATCATTATTTTGTTTCGATTCCTGTCACGCCTGTACCATTCCAGAATAGAGCCCTTGCCTTTTAAAATCTATGTCTCTTGTGGGTTATACTTTTAATCTATTTAGCAAATCTTTGCTCATGTCTGACCAAATCATTTTCCTTCTTGCTAAACTTTAGCTCCTATTAATACCAAATTACTAGCTTGAATCTGTTTTAAATGTTACACAACTGTAAAATTAACTTCGCTTTTTATTTTCTATTTGGTACTTAACTCAATGATTTATTAAACAAATTATCTAAATAGGTTTGTGGTCAGCCTCTATTCACAATTAAATGAAAAGTACGGGATGTAGTATTATTTCTACTTTCTTTAAGTTTTTTACCACGACCTAGGTTTCGTTGTATTACAACATCTTCAGGTGTGTTATTGGCAAAGATAATACAACGAAACCTAGGTCGTGGTAAAGAACTTAAAGAAAGTAGAAATAATACTATATCACGTAGTTTCATTTAATTGTGACTACTGAATTTCTACAAAATTAACGCCAAATATATTCAAAATCTCAGCCTTTATATTAACTTTATGCCCATAAAAAAGGATGAAATTTTTGACAACCAAATAAAATTGCAAATACTGTTTTTTTATTCGATCATATCTTTTTGTACCGTTTATTAAAGTTTTGGATGCATAAATAATTGGTTTTCCTAATTGTAAAGAATTGAACCTAATGCTAACTGTGATAAATCAGTAATTAAGATTAATGATTTTACATTGGCATATTGATACAAGCCAGGAGACGAAGTAATTAATTGTTTAAATCTTTTGAAAACTTTAACATATTTTTCATCCCATAACCATTTGGGATTTTTTTAAAAGGTTTCTTAAAACTTCAGTTTCCTCTTACAAGTTTCTCATGTAACTAGCTATTTAATCCTTGTAGACTTTTTGATCATTTCCGCTAACTTGTAAATTAACATCATTTTTTTCAATTCAGTATAATTTTCAGTTAATGATTTCTCCCGTATTTTACTATAACGTTTATCCAGGTTGCAAATGAAAATATTACATTGGGAAAAATCATTCAAAGTACCAAAGTTACATGTCGAAGCTAATTTCTTTAATTTCACCAAAAATACCTTCAAGGAATATTTTTTTTATCTTGACCAGAAAATTTGTTCCCTTCAACTGAATTGGTATAAAATAATTATAAAACGCCCTAAGTACTCTATCATACGATGTCTTCTGTTGATTTTGTTCTTTTTCATATATAATTTTTTGCTTAATATTACTAAAAAGAGCAACTAATTCCAATTACTTATAATTAATATTTTTTAATGCGATTTGTAGAGAAAATATTTTTCAAATAAATTATTATAATACATAAGTCATGACCGGGAATTATTTTAGTTAAATAGATTATTTTTAATTTATATTTTCTCTTTATGTAACACACGACAGACAATGAATTGATATTATAAAAATAAATCACAATTATTATATTACTTCAAATTTTAAAATGAATTAAAAGTTAGACAGTTACCAAATTTAAAAAAAAAAGTATCATAATTTTAAAACTTAAAGAGAATGAAGAATTTTTTTAAGTTGGTATGATTATTTTTTTGACATTATTAAAGCGTTTTAATTAGTTATTTTTTAATACATTCTAATTATTTATTCCTAAATTATTTTATGTCATTAAATCACGTTTATTCTTAAGTATTTAATATTCTATGAAAAATTCACTGTAAAATTAGTAAAAAAGAGGAATATATAATTTGAAGTTAGTTTTCGCAAGTCATTTTTTTTTCAAATTGATTTTAACATAATAAATAATTGCGAAACGCAATATAATTTGTTTTTAATTAGGTCGTTTTTAATATCATGTTATATAAGATATTGGTAAAATGGCATTGGTGATAAACATCATTTGTTCCCGCTTAAGCTTTGTTCTCCCATGAAATTTAGAAGAATACCTAGCTGTTATTCATTTTCTTTGTCGTGTTTGAAACCAATAGTGAAGTTCTAATAACTGCTCCCATTTTTTCCACGTTTGTTTTGTACGGATATTTTCACCATTTTCCAATTTGTTTTTTCTTTTTGTTACAAGTTTGCAATGTGTCCTGTTTTATTTTTTGCATTTGATTATTCATCATAATAATTTACTTATTTTTCCTACGTGACCAACGACGGCTACCATTGATTGTTTTCCTGCAATAAAACATTATATAGTAATTTTACGTTAGCCAAGGCAGCATTGTTTTTGTTTATTTACTATTTATTTGTTCATATATAATGCATTAATGTGCACTGTGCGCAATCATTTCTCTTCATAACTTCTTAATATAAATTTATAATATGAATATATATAGTCGCTCAAACAAATTTTCTTTATGATATTCGATGCTGGTTAATAAAGTATAGTGTTTATTACTAGTTTCACTGACAGCAAGATTAAATGTTTTGCCATACTATATTTAAGTTCTCCTCGTAATTTATATTTCCATAAATCTCATATTTTCAATATAATAGTAAGAGTTAAGAAAATTTTAATAACTAGTCATATTTTTTTAACAGATGATGTGAGAAATGTTCGACACCACACGAACGTAAATCCAACGAAATTATATTTACAATGGTACGATACGCGGACGTACAGGGCGAAATATTTCAATCTAAAACAAGCCACTGCAGTCTTCCGTCAACATTATGACATTAAACACGGTGATCCCATATATCTCTACATCCATGGCTTTGCCGCTGAACCGACAGATCCCACCTGGTTATATCTCAGAAAGGGCATGCTCAAAATAAAAAAATATAAATTACCTCTTATTGGATGCTTCCTATTATTTTAAAATTAATGAGATGACCACTTGGAATCATTATATGAAGGCTGTATCGAGCGTGTACGGAATCGGCTACGTATTGGGAGAACTATTGGCTGAGTTAATCAAGGATGGTCTTTCCCTGAATAAACTTCATATCTTCGGTCACAGCCTCGGTGCCCATGTAACTGGATACGCTGCTCAAAGGGTATACAATATCAGCGGCAAGAAATTAAAACGTATATCGGGTCTCGATCCGGCCTTGCCCTGCTTCGATGAAATGCAAATCGTAGATCAAATTAGCTTCAAGGATGCTGAATACGTAGATATTTATCACAGCAATAGAGGAGTTTTGGGCACAATGCAGTTATTGGGTACCGCCAACTTCATTATAAACGACGGTGGCCCTCCACAGACTTCATGTATAGGTTTACCCTTTCTTGGCCAAACGTGCAGCCATCAATACATCTCTTTGACCTTTTAGGTAGCTAGTGCGCTCGAACCACAAAAATTTATCGCTGAGCAGTGTGACTCGTATGAAAAATTCGTAACAGGTCATTGTAAAGATCGACCCAAAGTGAAAGCGGGTTTTTTTTTCAGAACCCTCAAGCAAGGGCGATTATTACATCACATTTAAATTGAATATTTTTGAAGAGATAAGAATATTTTCCGATATTATTGAACAATATTGGCGAGAACTAATCAAACTATTTAATTAAGCAAATCATTTCTTACATTTATTCTTTGTTTCCAATACTGGCTACTAATTATAAAAATGATACTAAATAAAGCAAAAGCTGTTCATATTCCATATAAGTTATTTTCTATTTGTGTGTGTATTTATGTTACGTTATAACTCGACTATTTTAGAATAAACCAATTTGTATAATTAATTGTAGGTTGTGCTCACATTCAAAATCAACTTCACAAGTATATTTTCACAAAGGCTGCCAATATTTTGATACCGTTATATATTGATAATGTTATGAATCTGAACATGGTTTCTAAATAATTAATAAACTAACTTTTGCATGCACCTTCTCCCGCGTAGACGTTTACGGCGTAATTTATCCCAAACATACAAAAACTATTGTAAAAACTCTATTCTGACAAATATACTGTTTGCACCATCTATTGATATAAAATATTTATAAATGAATAAAATCTTTTCAAATTTCCAATTGCCTTTCTAAATCTTTCTACCTTCATGATAAAAGCTATATGTACGCAAAATTAGACAAAGGTCGAATGAATAGGTTTTTGGAAATGAGACGAACAAACAAATTTATATATTCATAATATTAGTTATGATTAAGATAGTTAAGTTGGCCATCTGTAAAACTGAACTAAACTATAACTGTGCCTTACATAACTATCTGCTGAGGTTTAGCCTTGTATACTCCAAGAAAATAAAGTAAGAATGACGGTATCACCTGTATATCATCTTTGTAATAATCGTTTTTCTTATTAATGTTTATTTTATTCTTCTGAATTACATCTGACTTTAATATCGTTATGATTAATTATAATATAATTTGCTACTTACCAACCAAAATCTTTCATTTTCATCTTATAATACAAATATCTCAAGCATAGTTTGTAAAATATCTGTGTCTAAATGCTGGCAAGTACCAAGCGACCGTTATTGAAAAATACAAATTCCACCAAAAATGTTCATGAAAAGAACTAGGCTTTTCAGATTTTCAAATAGACAAAAATAAATTTACCCCCAACTGAATATCTAATAAGTAAAAAAAACGTTTAAACATTGTTTACCAAATAAGTAAAAAAACCTTTAAATCGTTAAAGAAAGGTATTAAATTGAAACATATTTCACTTATTTTTTTACTTTACCTATGCTTTGTCTTTATTTACTGTATCCTTTGTCTTGTAATATTTCTTTAAATATAAGTACTTAATATTGAAAGTGTTTTTAGCTAACTATTGAATTATAAATGTTTTTATTATAACACTTTATTACATACGTTTTTATTACGACGATACACGGTACATTTCTTCACATGAACATTGAGTCGGGATTCAACTCTCTCTTAAAACAACAGTTTTATTTTTTTAGATTCAATATTGGATTATTGAATGGAAACTTTTGTCTATTCTTGTAAAACAATTTCTTTTTTAATGATGACTGATCTGATGTCTGCATCATGGCAAGATGTGGGAATAGAACCCACTCAGCAAGCAACTAGTTTTTTTAACAAAATAGCTAGCAAATCATGACGGTAAATGAATCTGAATGAATTATATATTATTATCCCGTTTTTGTAGACTTATCATAGAATATTTTTACCTTACTTTAGTTTTATTTATTTTAGAGCAAATTATAACAAAGTTATCAAATACATGCATTTGCATACAAACTCAATAACTGAAAATCTAATTTGGTGTCGATTTTCGGGTCTTCCAAAAAGATATCAATCACCTTTTCCTCATTTCTTATGTTACGCATATAAAATAACCTATATATACTATGTTCCAAATTTCAAGGTTGCATATACTTAGAAAATAGTCGATAGATATTAATGACCTGCAGGTATCGGTAAATAAATACCAAAATAAATTATTTTTTAAAGTTAACTATTTTTTAAAGCTAAAATTTCGGATTCTCTGTAACATTATCTATCTTATTATATGAGAAAAAAATTAGTTCTTGGTTTAGACTATTACTTAGATATGAAATGACAAAAAATTAATAATATAAATAAAGCACATTACGCGCGGTGGATTTAGCAAAAATCTGGCCTACTCTCTGCTGGGTGAATAAATAAAATGTATTGTATATTACAAATGATATAAAATCGTGATAAAAATATAAAAAGAATCTAACTAAATATGTATATCGGGATAAAGGTTGGGAATTTTAATTAAACGGTAAATCCTGGACAGAATCTTATACTATATTAGTAAACAATAAGAAATATAAAACATGTAATTTCCTGTAGAAATAAGGTCTAAAACTATGGATCAATTACTTATATAGTTTTTCATACTACTATATATTCTAAAAATGCTGTTCTAATAATGCCCCAGTGAGCTATGCCAATGAGTTCGCTAACATAGCGACATCAGTATCTTCCTAACATTCTAAATATAGTAATATATTTTTGTAACAATGACAATTACTAAAAGAGACATATAAATTGCAATTGTATCTTGAAAAAGTACGAATTTATTGAACTCCACAATTTCAATGCTTATAAAAACAGAGAGCCAACGTAATGGCCATTCATTAAAAGCTGTGTAAATATGATATATGTAGTCATACTTTAATATGAACACTAGAAATTAAACCCACATCTATCTTATAAGCTACTGAAATGAGGTTTTGTATTTTTTTTGAACAATCGCGTATAAATTATGTCGATAAAAAAGACTCAAAACGGAAGTTTCTTCCAATTATTTATTGGTTGCAGAAGATAATTTTTTTCGCTTTTTTCTTAATTTATTTTCATTAAATATATTGCTTCGTGAATTGCAATTGAAAACTGTAGTTTTATGAGCCTTATCGCCAGTGTATTTTACAATAGTATCATCTTTTGAAAAAAGACCGTATCAAAATAACTTTTTTTAATTTATAAATGATAATTTAAAACAGCATTTTAAAATATTTTGTATTAATAGAGTTATCTAATTTTGCTTCATCTCACAAAAAAATCCCATGAACCCACTGAATCAATAACACAACATGAAATCCACTACTTTAAACACTGCCACAAAATGTCCTAAAAAAATTTGTATTTACTTTATCGTCATAAGGCATTTACTCTTAACAGAGTGTTCCAGCTCATGATGAAATGGAGATGTGTGAACAATTGTTAGTGTCCTTGACGAATGTGGCTGCATTCACTATTCTTTTTCATTCGTTTTGGTTGATGATATTTCTGGTGTATTGCCTTATTTAATCCTGTGTAAAATATTTAGATAACTTCAATGTTTTGGAGTTGCCATACTCATCGATAATTTATTCCTAAACTACCAAAACTAAACTAAATTATGGGTATTAAAATGTTAACAGCCTATACGTAATACTTACACTCCTCAGTCTTACGTATTCCTAAAAAGAACGATGTTTCTACATATGAAAACATTGAATATTTTTAACACGTTCTGTAAATATACCGACGAGCTGATCTTTGATGATATAATTCAATATTACAATTCAAAATGTACACAAACGAAGTGCGTAGTATCTATAGTATGCGAAGGTAATGGCTATGTACACACATGTATTTACTTCGAATGTACGCAAATGTAAGTACAATAATAACATGATCTATTTCACCGACAATAGATGTTACATTAAATCACTATTCATTAGAAATCGAAGAAATTGTTGTATTATATTGTTTTTATAATATATATATATGTGTGTGTGTGTGTGTGTGTACGTACATGTATATATACACCGTTTACATTTTTGGAACCAGTCCTGTCTATGCGTTTATCAAAAGGGTTTTCCCAAATATGGCCCCACGTCGTATAAGAACAAGTTTGTTGTCAAAAAATAATATATATTTATAAAGTTTTTTTCAGGTTCATTTAATTTTCATGGTGAACTTCCCCGAAATTAAAATTTAAATAAAATAAAAACTTATTTGCTTTTAATCATCGCCATGTATTTGTGCGAAGAAAATATCAATTACTTATAATTTAATTATTCGACAATAAAAATGTTTTATGGTAACACTAAAATAACATAACTTGTCAAAATGTCAACTTGAAATGATTGCTTTCCTTCTGCGCTTTGTGAATGTCGTTTTGTTGCATTCTGTTGTATACAAGGTTATCGATAAATCACTTTTAGATTACCGGTACTGTCAACATCAACATCAACCTTATCGATCATATCTGCTACAGTCAACCGGAACAATAGGGACAGGTGGAATGTATGAAGTGTTTTCCATTCTTACTAAGATATATGTCATTTTGCAGATGTGAAAATTATTGAAAATGTATTAGTTTAAATTTTATGTTATGATTTTGATCAAGTTGTCGAATGAAAACTACATGCAAAACCATGAGATTTTTTTGTTTTTTGAAGTGTATTAACAAGTAATCAAGTTTACAATTGCATATAAAAAATTGTAAACTTTCGGAAAAGCAACCCAATTTTCAAACAAGTATAATATGTCTTTAAAATAAGCCACTTTGAAAATCGAACGCAATGTTGGCATTTATTAATACTTTGTGTTTGCATCTTGAAATTAAAAAGATAGTCAAATCTAATTTATTTGCAGCTTATATAACGACAAAGTTCTGGAAGACACATTTCCAACAGACTATCCTATCGGCTGTTAAATGGTTCGTGTCGTATTAACGCCGTGTTAAAATTAGCGTTTAAAATATTGACATATTTTACCTTGTCAAATAATGTGAAAAAATTATAAATCTCAAGCTTTTTCCAAGTTTTCGCGATTACGTGTCCAACATTTGCTCAATCGACTTACTTAAGTTAAAGCTGGTTATTGGTGACACTTTTTTGACAGTTAAGTTGATTGTGAACCAAATTAAAATGCTTACATACAAGTCAGGTGAAGTTATTGATGAAAAATATTGTTAATTTCTGGTTTACGGCACCATATTTAAATATTGTATAACCTTTTATTCTGTGTCCGCTTTAGGCCGAACTTCGTAAAGAAAGTACAAACCTTTATAATTTTTCTAAGTCCGAGTAAATAATTATAAGAAAATGTTCTATTAAAATCACCTCATTTTCATATTGCCATTCATTTAATGTACCCATCGTATTTAACGTAACTCGGTGTTTATTGTACTACTAAAGGTTATTTACAGGTCATTTGTGAATAATCAGTATAAAACAACGCAAAAGTATCGTCGTATTTAAAATATCTTTGATATATTCTTTGAAGGTGTACTGATAATAACATTGTAAAATTATTCTACAAAATGCATATACCGTAGATATTCAAATTAAACGTATTAAAAGTATAACCAAAACTGTATACTGACAGATTTAAGAGCTTTCTTTCTTTTTAGAAGCCATTTCAAAATATTATCTTTTCTTTATTAACATTTACGTCACTTTTATTGTTAATCATTCAGGCAACTTTGCCACAGGTTTTCCAAATATCGAAGCGAAACGAAAGAAAGTTAGATATAATTCAAAACTACAATTATTTTATATGTACTATATCTTATGAAAATTGTTTGTTGTGACGAAAGTGTATAAAATTTTGAGAAAAGCTTTTAACATCGAGTCATTATAATTACAAATTGATACAAATGGAAAAGACATTAAACTATATGGAGATCATATAAAAATGCAATAAATATGACAAGACAGTTAAAAATAAATTCAAAAGATTTTTTGAATAAATTTGACAAAAATGGGTACAAATTTGACTGTTTATATATACCGTAATTATTTTGCACGCATAAAAAATGATCTCTCATAACATACACCCTAAAAGAGTAATTTATTCTACATATGTATATAAAAAACTGCCATTGAGATATATAAATTATAATTTCAGAGTACATGAAAAAAATATCGACAAATCCTAAAAGTGAACAATTTTGACTTAACGTTTAGACGAGGACGACAATAAATAAGATTTTCTCACTTTAAAAGAAATATGTTACAGACCTTGATAATAAAACACGGAAATTCGGCATTTGCAACTCCACCATACTTGTTTTCATAGTTTCATGTTATAATTTACAATTATTTACATTACTTGTATTAACAGCTGGATAAACAAACATGGGAAAAGGCTAACAGCAAAATAACTTTTCAGAACTGCTAGTCTGGACATGTGAGGGATTAATAAATGTAAAGAAATTTTGTAAACGATGAACATTCCGTGTTTAATATCAGCGGAATGTGGAAGGTTTCTACATTCGTAGCCCTAGCGGCCATCATTTATCAGAGCTCCGCTCAAATCGATATTACGACTTTCATAGAAAAGACTACCTTGGATTCGTTAGTATCGTCGAAATGCGGTAAGTTCCGTTGAACGTCAATTTAATGAATCATGAATCAACATCGTTAACTTAATTAATATTTATAATAATAAATATTTATTAACAGTGAACAATTTTTATTGTCTTGAGGCTATTTAAGAAATTTTAATTGATCATTTCTTTGACATAAAATATGATGTGTTAAATATAGGTAACATTAATTTTTTTTTTGTTTGTCTGTCAGAAAAAAATTCACAAACTATTTTAAGCTAACTTTACCCTTCTAAAAAATTAATACCGGAAATTTTTAAAAACTACAGGTAATTTTTAAACTTCGCAAAAATAATCGAATTGAAATTAAAAAGAAACACTATTTTAAAGCAAAGTTCTGCAATTATTGATACAATTTTTTGTACTTCTACGGATTTCAGATTAAAGGGTAAAATAAAAATATTCCAAAAGTTGAAACTTTTTAACATATAATCAGTAAGTTACACCTTAAAATTAAAATAATCCATTGTAATTATTGTATTAAATAAAAATGCTCCAATTGCAATTAATGATTATTCGGTCATTTGCTGAATTATTTGCTGTCAAGTAGAAAACATTTTTTTTCTTTTAACAACTGATCGTCCAATAAATTTATCGACAGTTTCAAAACTCTCAAAATTCCTCTTTAAGTACTTGAGCTAACAGCAATTTTTATCTTTAATTGTTAATATTTCGAATTTAAAAATAAAACGTATTGTTATCAATTAAATCGTTGCTCAAAACATGAGGCATATTTGAAAAAAACATTGCACATTCGAATATATAATAAAACGCGAATTTCGGCGTAATTTCAAAATCGATATGGAGCTTATAAATGGAAAAATAAAAAATAGTAAATTATAAATTCTCGAAAGGGTTTGTCCACGAGATATAATCTATGCAGTTATCATCCCATTTTTCTTTTTTTCATTCGATGCAAATGACTCCATTACAATTGATTATTTATTTTAATCGAACGATTCTTTTTGTAATTACAACGTTAGAAAAGGCCCAACATTTTTCAAATTTTGTGGAACCTTTAATTGTGCTGAATAATGCTGAACAAAATTTTTCTCTATGTTTATTATTAAAGATATCAAATTTTTTATGTTCATTAATAAAGTAAGATAGTGTATAATTATTCTTTTTAACTCGATAATCTAATATCTTAACAACAAGTAGTATATTAATAAATAGGCATAATACACAAAAAGTATTGTTTCCTAATATAGTATATACTATAATTTCAAAAAGTTCCTAGAAGTTGTTTTATTTCTGATAATTGGTATTTTAGAATACTAGCAGCAAATATCTGTACGTGTTTAATCATTTCTTATATATAATTTAGTATTTTTACACCAATTTGTACATAACATACCCAATCCTAGACCATGGTTTAAAATATTAACATAGTATAAAATGCCAGTTACACTATAATTAAATAGTAATTAATTGTGTAGGTTCGCTTATATCATTGAAAGAAAATTAATTGAATAAAGTAATAAATAAAGAAACATGGCAAAGTGCAAAAATAATACAAATTTTCTTTTAACTTAATGCTAATACCGTATGGCATTTTCCCTCTGGGTTATTTTTAATGAAAAGTAATTCTGACAGGTTGCTCGAGATAATCATTTCTTTGGTCGCCTCTCCCTTTTATATCGAAAAGTAATAGCTCGTAACGTTCATATCCCTAAGTTCAAGTCGTTGGTTATAATAATAATTCGAGTTCAATGAAAGAATAAAAAAAATTAGAAATCAATATTTGTCGGAAGATAATATGAAAGACCGCACATATGGATAATAAATTTTGAAAAACGTTGAGATACGCAGTTGTCAATTTTTGGAGAAACAAACATTCACTTTTGTTGGCTTCGTGTTGGTGGATGTATCGGAAAATTAACTCTATTAAAGCAAGAATAAACATTGTAGATTTTTAATTTGTACAACCGCTCCTGCGTAAATAAATTTTACTCGTTTATTATTTTTTTTACATCGTTTGTCAAAAGTATAACATTTTAAGATTTATATAAAACTTCCCATCCACAAACAATTGCTCAATACTAATTACTTGTAGTACTATCAGCGCATGAAAAAAACACAAGAAAATTACTGTAAACTTTGTTTATACCTGCAACTAAAAATTATCATCTTAAATACGCTATATTTCAATTTTATATTTTTGTTTATTCATCCGCACTTTGAGTGCAGATAAATAAATAAAAATATAAAAAACAGAAATATTTACGTAAATACGTATTTTAAAAAAACATTATATACATTGAAATTAATTTAACTTTTGAAAATGCTGCTTCGTTAAGTCTACTTCATGCCGACATTATCTTCAAAAACCATAATTTGCACTGTTTCTTATTTAAATTAATTGTTTCTATTAATACAAAATTGAATGTCCTTTGAAATGTTTAATTTTTTTTATTTTTCTCTTTTATTGAATAAAAACAACCATATGTTTCCAATGTATTTACAGGCCTAATTAAAAACGAGCGACACCACAAAAACATAGATCCCAAAAAGCTCTACTTCCACTGGTACAAAACACGTTCGAATAAGAAAAGCACTTTAAATCTCGAGCAGACCGCAAAGGATTTTAAAAAGGAATACGATTTTAAAAACAACGATCCGATATACCTATATATTACTGGCTTTAATGCTAACAATGAGTCAAAGGATGTTGCTTTTCTTGCAAATGGCTTAGCTAAAGTGAAAAATATAAATTTTATCTTACTTGATAGCTCATTTTACCTCAAACACGACAATGCACCTCTTGCAGAAGCTTTTTTAAAGGCCGTTACGAATCTATATGGAATAGGTCAGATTTTGGGAGACGTACTGGCTTCGTTTATTAATGACGGTCTCCGTGAGGAACTACTTAATGTAATCGGCCATAGTGTCGGCGCCCATATAGCTGGATATGTTGGTCAAAGGGTTTATGACATCAGACATAAAAAAATCAAACGCATATCGGGCATCGACCCATCTAGACCCTGCTTCGACAACGTGGAGATAGCAGATCAACTCAGTTCTGACGACGCAGAATACGTCGACATCTACCACAGCAACAAAGGAGTTGGAGGCACAGACCATTCTCTTGGTACTGCCAACTTTTTCATTAACAGCGGCGGTCCACGGCAACCCTCTTGTATAGGCATACCATTAATTCAAGAAACTTGCAGTCACGTATGGACTAGCTTAAACTTCTGGGTCGATAGCAGTGCACACCCAGAAAAATTCATTGCACAAAAATGTGATTCGTACGAACATTGGGAAGAAGGCAAATGCAAGACTTGGCCTAAAGCCAAAGCTGGCATGTTCTCTGAACCTTCTAAAGGTGATTATTACATTGCTTATGATTTTGATTATATTTCTATACTTAAAGACAAAATATGGTCGGCCCTAAAGCAATTATGGCATACTATTACTTCTGTATTTGGATAAATTAAAATATCAATTTTTAAAATATATCTAAAATTTCTTCGGATTTCCAGTATAATTTAAAGTAACGTACCATAAACCTTTAGTATAAATAAAAAAACTGTAAATTTATTTGATTTTGAAAAAAGAATAATAAAATTTTTCAGTCGTTTTATTTTGCCGTATTTCTCGAAATATTCCATCTGCACCTCTAACATCACATTAACAAAAATTTCAGGTAGAAGATAGAATGGCATGAGAATTAACTAGTTAATTATGCGTTCATTACTTTTTGCTAATAATTTAACCAGTATTTCTTTTGACGTAATAGTAATAGAAACAATAAACTGGTTAACTTTCTAGGTCTATAATGAATCTAGTCTCTCGGCGAAATGAATATTAGTGGTTTCGAAATTATAATGTATATAAATATTTCAAATCAATCAAAGAGACTTCACGCATCTGTAAATGTAGTTAAAGTGGTCTCGTCTGAAGAATTTTAACTTTATACTTACTAAACCCACAACTTGACCACTATGCTACTCCATCAGATCTGTAAAGAGTCACAATATAAAAAGATTGTCTTTTAACAAAATTTACTTAATTACGCAGCAATATTTATTAAATAATTGTTATTTATATTGTTTACCTACGGTAACAATTTGCTATAAAACATACCAAGCATGTTCAAATCAAAAAGAATCAATTACTGTAAATTAAGCTAATGTATTTTGTAGGCTTCACGTGAAGTAGGTAAAATATTTTACTTTGTTATTAATTAAAATTATGTTTACTCCTTTATACCACTTGTATGTACAGGTGAAAAATCTAAGACGTCAAAAGGTCACGTTTATAAATGAAACACTCAGATTTGAAACATTCAATTCTTATAAAAACAAACCACGATTCGATCATTTAAAAAATGAAATAAGATAACTTAACTTTTATATATTTTTTAAAGTCGCTTTTCACTGCAGTTCGTATACTTAGTTGCCACTTGCATTGTGAATATTCAAGACGACTCTGGCCCTAATTTTAATTAATTCTTAGACTTAACATGCACATTCTTTGTGATAATTTTTAAAAATGAAACTTATTTTAGTCGATCTTAAATTAGTTATGCAAATAATTCAACATATTTTATGCAACATTGTTTAAAAATCTGTTGGTTTATTACTGTTTAAATTCTCTTCAATCGTTCAGTGTATAAAATGTTATACCTTAATACCACTACCGCTAATTTAACAGTAGGGGTGACAAAAATACCGCTAATCCAATTCTAGCTTACCACGGTAGGCATAAGTTGACCTCTGGCCAAAATCTTGCACAAAATCGATCCACATTATCAAAAAATGCAAAACAAAGGGAGACAAAGAGAGAGATTTGGTCTATAAAATACCTTTCCCGTATCGCACAATTCAGTTCTTGATTGCTGAATGGAAATTTGAGTATGAACCCTCAGCTATTAACACTTTGTAATTTTTAAGCCTAATTACCATTTTTCAAGAAACAATCCAAAGAACATTGCCCTTCATGGATGAGCCTAATCGTCCTAAGCATTTTGTTATTGATTACAATATAAATAGAAAAAAAATAATCTTTACAAGATCAATTGTGACTTACCTCAACTGGAGATTCCCCAAATTCTCTTACAATCAATTAATTTTATTCACTTTCAGGATCATAGATCAAATAAGACGAGCTCTATCATATCAAGTAACGTTATGGAGAAATTGAAATTGATAACGAGGCCAGCAATAATTTTCTATTGAATGCTATTTTAGAATATTACTGTAGTTATTTAATAGGAAACAGGACTGAAGGCTATTTTTATCACGTGATGTGGTATTTTGGTTTGGCCAGACACAAAATAACATATCCCGACCAGTATCATTTTTAGATAATATTTGTTTATAGATGAATATTGTGTTACAAGTTACTGAACTACAGGAAAAAATGGTATTTATTACATCTTGATTGTTTCCTTGTTTAATTATTATTAAAATGGAGCATCTGATCTTTCGAGCATCTATTCTCCGACTTTTAAATAGATACTTATTCACATTTAAATATTTATTTTTGCAGGTCTTTAACAGGGGTGGAAACTAATTAGTAAAGTCTCTTTATCAGTTTTTAAGTGCGGTTTTTAACAAAATTCCTTAAAATGGTTAATAAACTGAGTATTTTTGAAATCCACACTCAATCTTGGTGTTAGATGGCCAATGATGATAATATTTTATATGACAAGGTTTTTGTAGAATGAGCTGTTCTATTTTACACTTTATGTATTTATATGACATTCTACTTTATTTGGCAATTTGGAAAATGTTTCATGTTTACAAAGACTGTATCTTTGTAAACATGAAACATTTTAGACATAATTGCATACAAAGTACAATTACAGACATAATTGCATGTATTTTTTGACATTAGTATCTTCAAAAATGCTTCAAAATTAAATTAATTCTTATAACTTTGATTACGCTAGAAAAAAACTAGCTTAATTAACATAGCAAATTTATGAATGGTTTAGTAAACTATATAAAGAAATATTTTATTTGTATATAGTATGTTCAAAAAAGAAAAGAATCAAACACAAAGACACAGAAGGTAGCAAAATCTGAGGCGAATAGCTGCTTAAATCTGTATTAATTATGTAATTGCATAGTTTTCACCATTCATCCATAATATATTAATTCCTATCCTTCGTGTTCTTTAAACTATGATGTACACTCAATAATAATTTATCTTGAATAAATTTGTAAACTTGTATTATTGCATTTGGTGAGTTTTATTTGATATTCGACTATGTTAATAAAACGTTGACGAAAAATAAGTATAAGATTTTTTTCCATTCCTTGCAATATTTATACTTTTATATCTTTGTCATTTCAAAGTATGGTATCTACAAAACGTAAACGTTCGTACGTCTCTTTAAATATTTATTAAACTATTTAAATATTTTCTCCAACATAGGTATACAAGATCATTCATTCACATGGAGACCAAATGATTGCATTGGTTTGAAGGATACTATGAACGAAAGAATCAAACAAACTCACAATAAACCCAATCTCATAAAACACGTCGAAATGTCGCATAACAACCCCTAGAACCCTGTAGACCTTCCAACAGGGATATGATTGTGAAATGTTAGATAGTTGTCCATCATTACACCAAGATCCCGCACGAATGATGCCCTTTCGAGCACCATTCTACTTAACTCGTAATTGTGTGCATCAAGGGCACGCATCGGCGACATCATTGCACATTTTTCCACGTTAAATTGAAGCTTTTTGCTCAAATCCCATTGAAATACTGAGTCGATAAAACTTCTGAAACAGCTTGCAATCAGATTGGTTTTCTATCTAAGAGAATAACTTCAAAGCATCGGTAAATAGAAGGCGACTAGCGGTGCTGACAACTGAGATCATATCATTAATCATAATGAGGAATAAAAAAGTGCCTAAATTACTACCTTGACTAACATTAAATTGAGTTATATATGGCCTTGATTTGAAAATTCCACGCTAAATATATTATTTTCTAGCTCTAACGTAACTGGCGACAAATTTTACTGTGGTGGAAAATATACCCAATAATTTTATTAGGAAAATACCATTGTTGACTCAATCAAATACTATGTTAAAATCAAATAAGATACATCTATATGCCGTCCATCATCTAACTTCTTGGCAAGATGATCCACAAATTTATTAAAATTAGTGACGGTGAACTTCTCAGGAGGAAAACCATACTGACAGTCCGTCAGCTGGCACTGGACTTGAGCACGTATACGGCGATATAAAATGATTTCAAAAACTTTAACTAATGCAAATGACACTGCTACCGATCTATAATATTTTACATCAGACTTAAAACCAGATTTGTGAACTGGTATTACCCGGCAAATCTTCCGAAGGAATGGATAAATTTCGGAACATAATCCCCATTTTGGCTGGATCTACAATAGTCTACGTCGTAATAGTCTCTCTTACGACATGCAAGTGAGATGCGCCGTCTTTATTAGCGAAAGCGGTTACCACCGCTTCACTCGAGTACGTTATCCCATTGTGCATTATAGTCATAAGAAGATATCTGTCTGATCGTTTGTATTTTATTCCCACATAGACCAAATTAATACTTTACACTAGAAAAAAATCATAACAAAGTTAATTCTATAACATAAATTATAACACAAATGACAAAACGACTTTATGTATTTAGAAAGGAAAAAAATAAGAATATCACGATGTCAGCTGATAACACAACTCAGATATTTTTCTGCTTCAAAGTGTTTGATATTGTTTTTGATAACAGTACTTGCGTGAGCCGTGCTAGCAGGGTGAATTGAATGATATGTTGAGTAGTGTTTAAACCTTATAAACGAATCTTTATTAAAATGTCTCTGATGTGAAACATGCAGCAATACTACAATTGTAAGGTTGAATCAACTAAATGAAAACTCAGACTAAGTGCAATCTTGTGCAATATATTGCCCACCTAGATACAATATTTATGCAAAGGAACACATCATGTTTTTCCATAAATTAAATGTTGCTTCATCCTTGGAGATGGGGACAGCAACTGGAGCTCAAGGCTTATAACTCCTAAGGGACGAGAGTTATGGTATACTGGGCTACTATCAGTTATGAATACTAATTCATATCAACTAGTAAGTCAACGTATTGGTCCTCAGATCTTAATAAAATCTCAAATCTAATAGACTTTTTTGCTTATTACCGGTAAGACACTTAAGGATTTAAAAAAATATTGGTTAAGTTAACTAAACTAATACCTGTATTCGGCCAAACTATGTCCCAAATGAATACAAAATAGCTTAAAACCAAAACAGCAAAATACCGAAATCTTGCAAAAATCTAAAATGGTTGTACTAAACGATCTCACTCTTACTAGTCATGGCAAAACTATTTGAGAAACTGAATTTAAAGTATCTCAAACGTCGTCTCAAAATGCTTGATCAAATAAACCTGATACCATATCATTAGTTTGGTTTCCGAACTAATCACTCCACAATTCATCGAGTGCATCGTATTAATGATGATATTGCGTCAGAGAACAAAAATGTGCGCTCTACTGTCTTCTTGGATATAGCGCACGCATTTGACAGAGTTTCACATTAGGGGCTACTACGCATATCAAGATTGCTTCTCTCTAGTCACTTATATCAACTCTTAACATTTTACTTAACTAATAGATACTTCCGGATCTAATACGAAGATTCGTACTCAGACTTGAAGCTGATTAAGGTTAGGATATCTCAGAGTAGTGTCCTAGACCCATTTTTATACTTGCTAAACATTAATGATGTTCCAACATTATGTAGTACAACAGCCACGTTTGCTGGTGATACCGCAATCATGGCAGTAGGAGTATCTGAGAAAGGATCAACTAGAAAATTGCAATGTAGTCTCAAGATAAGAATACGGTGCATTAAATTAAAAAAACCAAATCAACACTTATCAAAAAAACCAAATCACACTACTCTCGTGTACTTTACTCGGGCATTAGTGGATTTAACTCTAGAACTAACAGTTACTTCCGATACAACTAATTATCTAAGAGTTATAAGCCATTTCAATAATTCAATCCCCGCGGGGCAACATTGGGTCATAATACATGAACAAAAATTCTATACGTGGTCTTACAATATTTGAAAATAAGCTAAGCCAATGATAACGTTAAAGAATTAGACCCAGTTAGAATAGATAAAAGAAAAAAAAGTTAGGAAACGTAACAGATACTTTAAATAAAAAATATCAATTGGAAATAATAATAGATTTCAATGATTTATTTAATATTGCCACCGATTGAATCGCTTTTATTGGATGAATTTAAATTAGATGCAGAAAAGAAAATTAATTTTGTAATAGCTTGCAATAATAATAGCAATAGATTTAAAGTCATGGTAAAGAGGAATACTGTTGAAAATTTGGCACTGGAATCTAAAAAAAAATAAAGAAATTTGACCGTAATAAAATTGTGTTAATTAAAATAGAGCTTAATATTTTTGACCGATTACTGGTCACTTTGGAAAACAAAATTTATATGGCAAATTGTTTTTAATGTCCCTCATCCCAGCAACACCTGCTTTGTACAAATGTACTGGTGACATGCATACCTACAATAAAAAAGTGTGCACTGACAAATATATTACGCCCTGCTAACAAGCAATTAACATCAACCTGAATAAACACTGGTGTAATTAATGGATCTGATTTTCTATATAATTTGAACTCATTAGTTTCCGAGACATTTTATAAAATTGCAGAATTTATACCGACAAATTGTAAATATAATCGCAATCAAATTAATATTACTTTCACATTGTTTGGACCATCAAGAAAAAGGCCCAATAATTATTTTAAGGCTTTAAAGAATATTAAATTCAAAGAAGCATTCACTTCTCTTTATGTTGATGTAACAATAGTACGGCATTAGTTTTGCATAATAAAAAGCTTATATTACAAATAAATATCAATATTATTCATGGCTAACATTAAAATGTATAAATCTTTTCATTACCATAAAAAAGATGATACTTGACAAATTGAAAACATTCGAAAATAATAAAAGGGTTGTGTGTAAATCCGACCGACATTTCTGTTATTATATTCAGATATTGCATTTTTTTTAAGTGGATGTTGTAGAATTGACAAGTGGACAAGCAGTGACTCTGTCATTGAACTCAGGGTTCAAAGTCTCCATTCCTCATACTCTAGAGAGCACTTAAGAGAAAAACCTACTTAAAAAAGCCTACTTAAATTGAGAGACTTGAAAAGCTGCTGTTTTGAATTATTATCGTGAATCTCAGCAGACTCCGTCAGTCAACTTCGTGTTTCTATTCCTCGGCCCGATGCCGCAGTGGTATACTCTTTTTTGCGTATTTTTATTCATATATCCGACTATATAAACCAATTTCGATAATAATTTCAATTTGAATGACATGTCATCATAAAAATAGTTCGAATTTGACCATAAAAATTTAAGATACGTCATAAAATTCCTCAATAATGAATAGCACAGTTACTGGGATCGAATTTGGATGATTTAAGTTTAATGTAAATCTAATAATCAAATCTCTATAGCTTTCACACAACTAAGCGCGGTGTAAATACGGTGTAAATTTAGCAAAATCAGGATTTAACACTGGAGCCGAGAGAAACCAACAGGAACTTGTCACTGATGACGAGTAAACTCGTTTCACTTGTCTTGATGTAAGCAAGAAGATAATAAAGTAAGTATAACAGTTAAGTACAAAGACATGAAGCAATTAAGATACTAGTAGATAGGTAGATAAATATGTAGGTACAGGTATAAAAAAGAGAATGAAATGACTAAAATTAGTACGTAAGTAGGTAAATAAGTAAGCATACGAATGCAGGTTTATTGTAGTTGTTGGATTGTATTGTAATTATTTTAGAAACGAATCTAAGCTCATTTTAGTTATTGTAAGATATAACCAAAATAACCAAAATATATCTGGATTCGAACCGGATATATTTCATATTTTTTGTTCAATACGTAGACGGTACCTATTTTTTTATTAGAATCAGTAAATCGGCTTCAGAAATGTAGTTAAAGACGAAATTTTTTTTGTTGCGGCATATTCTATGCCAAAAGACTATAAAAAACTAGGCACGTGAAGCAATAAGGCGGCCGTCGCGTTGTGTTCGTTATTATGGTTAGGTTGTTACATAACAATTTAAAAAACAAATGATTTATTGGATTAGACTGTAAGACAGTTTCTATTTCCCCTTGTTTTATATTATAGTTGACATTTTTAGCTCAACGCAGCGACTCCTTTACTCGTATAATTCGCGTGTTGAAAAATGTAATTTCGATGACATTTTTCAAACACTCTTCAAATTTTTATTTTCTATATTCCTCTAAATAATTATATATATATATATATATATATATATATATATATATATATATGTGTGTATGTATATATATATATAAAGATTATTCAATACGTTTCATTGCATGATACATCTTAAAGTAGGAAATGTAATGATGGTACCGACATTTACATTCACAAAAGATATTCGTAACAATAAAGATAAAACAAAATAAATGTTTTCTTATTAAACTGAATTATTAAATGATTACGCAAAAACTTTCATACGCACCCATGAATATATCGACAGGATTAAAATAACTGCAAGAAATAACTAAATTATTTTTAGTTGTTGAAAAATATAACATAATATAAGTAAACATTATGAAACAAAGCTTCAGATATTTTTAATATTTCACATTCTACCTGCAAATTTGAATTGAAGTACTAAAAATAGTGATTCCTGGTAGTGTACGATTTATTATTGAATATTGATAACGTATATAAATAAAATCTACAGGTTGTAATTACCTAATAACAACGCCGTATAGGATCGAATAGCATCAATGCCATGAAGGCTTTGGCCTTCGTTATAATATGTTATAATAATAATTAATAGTTCTGCCTGTCAAAATATACCGACTGTACCAAAATAATTATTGATCATATAGATGATTTCATACGAGGAATGATAAATGACGTACATAAACATTCAGTTGAATGGAAAACTTTTTTCACTAGCATTCAAAATTAAATATTAAAAAAACATTTTTGCCCGGAATTTATTATATATATTCAAACAAGAATAGCCACCAAAGATTCTGAATATTAAAGAGAAATTAAAAGCACAACAAAACAAGAAATTAACAAAGAAAACAAACCATTCATATGTTATTTATAATAAAATCATAATAAACAACAAAAAAATCTAATAGCAGTAAAAGGCATCCATAGATATCTTCACCGGATACGAACTAACGAATAACAAAATGTTTATAAATATAATAATTGTTATTCCTTTATGGAATAACCAGAATAAGAAAACGACAGCAAAAAATTTAGAGCTCCATATCTCTTCATAAACATCAAGGATTCACACAATCACATCCGACATGGCTAGTCCAAGCAAGAGAAGTAGACCAAAACCCTCCACAGAATACAGGAGAATCTAAGAGTATCTAAATACATGTACAGTTAACACTGCATCCTTAGTATCCAACGTAAGAGAGGCTGAATTGTAACATGCTGGAAAAGATATAAAATGATAAGTCTTAGGTTTCTCTGAATAAAAATAAGAATATATCTGAATATATAATACTACCATATACAGGAATAATAGAAGAACGTGAAAATGTTTTTGTGTATTCTGATAATAAATGTGCATATAATGGACAATTCCGCGGTGAACTGCCAAATAAAATTATATCTTATGAAATTGTAACCAATTTCGATTAGAGTTACCAGGTTGGGCATGATAATAGAATACAAAACGATTAACCATTGTCAAATTTATACGCCTGAATATAGAAAAGTATAAGAAAGACGAATTACAACATTTGTATAATCATCTTAGACAACATTTCTATAAACATCTTATAATCATCTTATACGATACAAGATTAAAGGCTGTTACACGGACTATTTAATGTAAATATATCATATATGTCCGTGAGATTATTAATGCAGAAGAAGCAAAAGAAAGCTATTACTTGTAGAATACTGCTCGGATAACAGACTATACATTGTTACCTCTCGCTTCAAAAAATATCCGAAGCAAAATGGACGTACTACTCACCAGACTATAAGCTTTTTAAAGAACTTAAAAAGAGCTTTAAAAGAGAAAGGCTTAATACACATTATTTATAAAAATGAAAATGTTTTCAATGAATAAGGCTTTTAATAGCTTTTTTATTTATTCCATTCAGAACAGGGTATTAATATAATAAATATTTCTTAACTGACAGATCATAAACTAATTGGTGCCAAATTCTCATTTTAATAAAAGTCGAAACCAGAAAACACTTTAAAGTATATTACTCATTTAGTATAAAAATCAAGAAGAAAAAAAAGAAAAATAAAAAATAGGTATCATCGCAATAGAATTAATGATTACAAGTCCATAAAGAGAAAACGAAGACGTTTGAAATACCTGTAACATGGGCCTCACAAAAAAAACACTATGGGCCCAACTTCTAGCCGGAAAGATATCTAAGCTTGTGGGTGCTGCTACAATTATACAGCAATACGGATAAGTACGGAGAAGTATCACAAGAGCTATATCTCATATCATGTCTCATATAACAAAACCTATGAAAGGAACGAAGAGGTACCTTTGTCCACTTTAAGCGAAATAAATAAGGCAGTAGACAGTGAAAACGGAATTACAAATGATATCTTAAGGGTTTCAGAATATAATGACATTTATGGATCCATTAGCTGACATCAAACAACAAACAAGATATTTACATAGTTTTAAGAGTGATAGCACCGACATTTGAATTTAATCGACAAAAGGAACAAGCTGGCTCTCGATCAAGATACTCTAGGACCGGCCATGTCAATCAAATTTTGGGAAAATATTTAGACTATGATCAATTATAATATAGTGCATTGGTATATTACTCGAAGGATTCACTTATATTATACATTTAACGTAATGGAAAACGCTCAATGATCTAGGAATACCAAAAACATATTATGTTTCTATGAGAAATATGTAAAAAAAATAAGGCAAACTGAGAGACAAGAAAAGTCCTTCAAAATTTAAAGAGAGCTTAATCTACTTACGAGTATTCTTTTCTGATAACAAAGTACTAGGAAAAAGATATGCGAAAACGTACTGGGAAAAGTACTAGGAAAAAGATGAGCGTCTAGACTGTTACAATCATTTGTTACGGAGAGCAAAAATTTGGTTTGGTATTTAAAACAAGCTAAACACACCTAATGACGAATAAAAGAAAAATACTGAAAATATTAGCGTAAAATATTATAGACTATATGAAAAAAGTCTACTTAGGGCGGATAGGAATCTCATATACGAATCACTTACCAAAGTAGGCAAAAGGATTAAAATTGCATGCACAAAATGCTGATAATTAAAACACATACTTAAGTCCGGAGAGCGGCTGAGTGGATTGGGACAATGTCGAGTCATGATAAAAGGAAATAGTTATTGTACCAGAGTGTGACTTACTTAGGTTGAATGATGAAATATCATTCAAAAAACGGACTTCAAAAAAGAGGTACTAAAAAGTAAAAAAATATTTAATTCAAAATAGATACCTACTTGCTCGCAATAAATTACTCAGTTACTTATTTTAAAAGTCCGTATAACTACTGTCAAACAACTTAAATAAATTTATAATTTAATTTAATTCATAATGTAAATTTAAAACTTCCCCTTCTAATGTTACTCACAATACGAAATAGATTCATGCAGAGTGTATTTATATAAATATGTATAATATAAAATTTTACATTTGCTTAACTTAGTGGGTAGAGTAAAAATATTACGATCAAGTTTCACGAGTGACATATATTTTAAATAGTGTTAAAAATAAGAGTGAATAAAACATTGGGAATGATTAAAAGATTATGTATGCACTTAGGAAAAAAGAAGTGAAAACAACCTAAAACAGGGAAACGCTCAACCACTTGTAGTCTATGGCCTTTTTATTCCCATGTATTTTCGTACTGAGGCACGAGTTACGTATCGCGTTCCGCGAATACTCAAAAATATATATTTAACTATTACTGCTTACAAATATACTTTATTTAATTACAATTTACAATAATAATTATTAAGATTAAAAATTTTGAACAACGTTAACTCTAAGACGTTGGCTGGTAGACTCTCCCCATCAGTTGCTTGGACTCTATTTTATATGTCTCCTCCGCTGACGCTTGCGTTCTGAGAAGCTTGGTTTTATTTGATGTTTTTGAAGTAAAGTCAGCAGACTTGCTTCTTAGTAATATAACGTCCATCGGATGATATTGGCTTCGCAGCGTTCTTGTAGATTAATTTATTAGACATTTATGCTGAGTGGCTTCCTAGTATTTTACTGCTATCCATCGAATGTTGTGAGTTAGTTAAGCATTTTTGTAACTTAATTTATTTTATGTTTATGTTGAGTTGGTTTTTAGTAGTTCGCCGTTATCAATTGGATATTATTATTTTGCTGATGGATTATGGATACTTAACTCACGCTGTAAGAAATTTCACTCCAAAAAGCCTACATAAATCGAAGCTTTTCCTAAACCTGCATTATGCTTACATTTAATACTCCAACATTTGAATAAATTAATTTTCCATAATTCTAATTTTGTGCTTTCCAAATTTTACAACACTTGTAAAATTCTTATTTTGAAACTTTTTGCGCATGTTAGTCGTAGATAACTCCAAAATAATTACCTGGATAACTTGTCAGCGAGAACACCTTTTTTTATTACGATTACAATGTTTAATCAACGACAGTACGTTATAAAGTAAAATTGTATTCATTTACCGCTATACAGAAAATACTACCAAGTACATAATATTATCAAAGTAGGAATTTTAGTCAAAACATGTAACTAAACTTAATCAAAACAGTAAAGGTGATTAATATTACGAATATTAGTCAAGAACTAATTAGTATTTTTTTTTTAAATTAATCATTTATCTATTACTGATGACTAGTGTTTTTAGTTTTTGGTTTTCATTTAAACCAACAAGCTAGGTGGTGATTCATCTGTAACGGTACCGACCGTTACAACCACTTGTGTAATTAATCACATGTAATCCGGTGAACTGTTTTTCACGTAAACCTAATAATAATTTAAGTTTAAATTTTGTATGGTATCATGATTATGTAAATAAGATCATTTATCAGTTTATCAACGTATAATATCCTGTTAAATGTAATGATGATAAGTGAATTGCAATTTAAATGTTGATAGAATATATAAATGTTAAGAAAAATGTAACATAAAAATGTAGCTCGTCCGCTAAGCTTACGATGATCATCTGTTTTTTGAAACAATGAAGTAATCATTGTGATACTTTATATCGATATTCGCATTCCACGTTGAGAGGCTTTTATTTTATTGAGCAACAAAAAACGCACACTTGCATATGCCTATGTAATTGAACTTTATAAGAAAAATGTCAATGTTTTTCTTTAATTTGTACTATGTACATTATCCTGGGAGTAAAATGCGTAAATGTTATATAAAAAAAATCATCCACTAATACTTTTAAGCACAGGTTAATTCGTGAGGCACTCACCGTTGAAAGTGAGTTTGATTACATTATTATATGTATATAAATGTACATGTATGTGTATAAATGTAGCAATGTCCAATACAATGTCACGTTTATTACACTTTTAAAACTAAGGATTTCATTAATCAAAAGATAAGCGATTGACAAATTCTATCCGCGCGGTTTTACAAATGAACTAGTTAATGGGATGTTATATCGGTACCCACAGGGCATCGCCATCAACATCCCCGACATATCATTACTGTAGACGTCTACGGCTGCGGATAACTTATACATTTCACTTCCCAGTTAAATCATGAAGTCGTGCCATTCTATCTTTTTCTTTTGCATAACTTTCCTTCGTGTAATTATGTGAAAGAAAGGGATAGTTAGGAAAGTCAAGTTGCCACATTTCTTACATTTTATTTATAACAATTTGCAAATTATAAAAAGTTTTATTATTTTCTGAATAAAATACATTTATTGTCAGCAACTCATAACGTGCTATTGCAGATTTAATTTGCATGGTAACATATTGATGCATACAGTATATGATTATAATTGTAATATTTGGTTTTGCTGTAAGTGATTACATATTATGTTTAAGTTTATAACGTGTTCCGTCTATGAGTTGGAAGCTTCTGATAAACGGACTGACGGTGTCATCAGAACAATAGGGCTCCATTCTGATGCTTTACACAGTACAGAAAAAATAAAGTTTTTTTCTAAGAGATCAAACCGACTTCAAAGAACCACTTGATAGCATAATAAAGATACAAGTGCTAAGTTATATCATTTGCGATACAATTTCTTTTTCGAACGTTAATAAATTTTCAAAATTACTAGTCTTAGAAATTTTACGAATCAACATTACGTCAACACCTCTCTCCCTTTCCCTCTCTTTTATATACTTGCATACCCACACACACTTGCATACATGAGACATACATACATTCTTCTTGGTACAGGTTCAAATCGCTTAAAATTTTTAGGGCTTATATTAATCTATGTTACACAGGATATTCTTAATTCACATACAATTCAAGAATACCATATTCCCTGAAATAGAAACCGGCACTTGAGACTATTAATGAACACAAACACATAAAGAAACTATCAAGACCTGTCAAACGAATGAATCAAACTTATCGAGTTTGTACTCGTTTGGCAGGTGAAAGTGAAAAAGGCCAAATACAACTCGGCTAGTTTGACTCGTTTGCTAGGCCTTGTCAGAAAAAAAGAAGCTATGTAAAAGAAAAGAGTAGAATAACACAATTTTTCAATTTAGCTAAAAAGTAAAATGTATGAGTTGACCACAGCCGTGTACGTTTTCGGTAACGAAATGCCGTTGATGTTAAGGACAAAACATGCCGTTAACTAGCTCCCTCTATAAAAGTACGCGGCTATTTCGAAAGTATAGTGGGTTGATATAAGGATAAATTTATATGAAATTGAGGAGTTTCTATCACCGCGTTCCGCATCTATAATCAGATCCTGGCCACTATATGTAATCAAAAACCTCGTTAAGACAAGTCAAAGAAGGCCGCACTGAATTAAGTCATTCCACATAAATAATGAGATGACTGATTTTCACAATTTCCTTTTGTTGAAACAAAAAATATTTAAAAATCCGTTAACTCGTTTTTGAGTTGCAGCTGTATATGCATAAATGTGCAAACCGAAGAAACGATTTTTTTTTTGGTTGGTTAAAATTGAGAGATAAACCAAATTACTTACACCTGGATCATATCCAAGGCAAGTTTTTAATAAAATTAGCCGCACAGATTAAACAAACAATTTGTGAATTTTCTTCCTTCATGAAACTTTTTCCCAGACGGGTTTAAATTCACGCCGCAAATTAACAGAAATAATTGGGAAGAATACTTTTTCTTATTTTACTAACTCATACTAAAAAATTTATGATATTAATTAAAAAAATTAGAACTTGAGGGAGATAACATTTTCTTAAGTTGTAATTAGTACAATATTTCTAAAGAACATTTAACTTTATGGTTGGGAAATCTTGTACTATTTACCTGTTTCCGAGATATTTTGAATATAAACTATGCAATATACTAAAAATGTAACCAGTACAAAATTAAACATGACTACAGTAAACTTAAAAGTTTCAAGATTTATTTCAAGACATCCTATTTTGAATAATATATAAATACTTAATATTACAATATATTTATAAATAAAGATCTTAATTTGTCAATTAATTACTTTAAATATCGACTAACAATTTTTAGGTTTCCCACCAAAATAAATAAAAAAACGAAATAAGCGGAAAGAACAACACTGTAACTGCCTACTGATTCATATAACAAAAGCACCAATTACATTGAAACGTAAGTCAATTTTCAACCTTCTTATATGTCATTTTTCAACCCGCTTCACAGGTTTCTTTACCTCTGACTAAAGAAGAAAGTATATTTAAGTTTTATTACAACTAGACTTGATGCCCCACCAAAAATAATAAATTTTCGTATTGTCCATATCGATCAAGTGTCTGGCAGTGGATACAGAAACTGATATAACGCCGCTTCTACAAGTAATGTCACTATTGCAACATCATACCAATAATGTAGACGAAAGGTACATGCATATCATTATATAGACCAGATAACAAGTATCAAATATTATTGTTCGGTTGAAGCCCTGTGAACCATAACCCCTGACTTAAAACCAAATTGCAGCATGTCTAATTAATTTTGAGTATTTAAAAAACTAACGAGTTGAGAATAAACAGTCCGCTCAGATTTTTGATAAAAGTTATAATATAATTAGGTCGAAAATATTTGGGCTCGTTTGGGGAAGATGATTTGAATAAAGAAATAAATATGAAATGAAATAAAGAAAGATTAATCTAGAAGTGTTAAAATGGCAGTGATAGTGAGTACTACAATATACAATAATGGAAGCAGGAACGTTAATACTTAAACTATCACCGCCAACGGGTTAAATTTAATTTCAAGAATATTCTTTTTTACCTCAAATACTGAAATTTTCGAAATAACGAATTCATTTTCATTGAATGGAGCAAGCACTACAATCAGGGTTTCAAAACTCATTACAGCCTATAAGAGGGTTATAAAGAGAATGTCAATATAATAATTGTCGTTTGGAGATTTTTTACCGACATCCAGAATATCTAGAACTTTTTAAATATTGGAATATATTAAAAATATAGTATAATAGTATAATAATAAGAAAATTGGCATCCACTATATACTCAAATTCATTTCGTGATGCATCTTATTTCTGCACATACTTCGATGTTGCCATGTTTCTTACTACACTATAGATTTCCCAGCGGAGAGGAATAAAATCACTTTCATATTTAGATTTGGATCTTTCCATTTTCTGCGTAAAATACTTCATGGTAAAATTGAGCCACGAAGCAGCCTTCTTTCTTAATTTCATTCGCTTTAGTAGTGCATATTTACGTTAGAAATCTCAGAGGTGAAATTAGGTACAATATTATCCACATTCATGAAACCCAACGCAGTCAATAGATTATGCATCCTTAAATAAAGACAGCCTATCTAGTCCGTGAAAATTGCGACAATATATTATTTTTCACAGGGCTTTACACCCTTAATAATGAGAGAGATATAAATGAGATCACGATGAAAAAATTCCTGAGCAGTAAGTTCACAATAGGTGAAGAAAATTTAGGATTCGACATGATAATTAAGTCGAGAAGAGAATAACAGGATTTGCTTTGGAATGTGGAAAAGGAAGAATGTATGACAAAGTTTTCAAATCTTAACACGCCGTGAAGTTGATTAACTCTTAACCCATCTATACAAACAAATATTAAAATCTTCCAATAATAGATAATCCGGATAAGTTAAAATTAGACGTTTAAAAATTTCCTCACATTCAGAAGAATAATTTATTCCCGATGAACAGTATACAAATCCAATTAATAGTTTAGACATGTTCTGAGACCGACGATCAATTGGCAGGTGATTCTGTAATTATTTTATGAGACAAATGATCACAAAGATAGATAGTACACATCCGCCTGTCTGAGCGACCGTTACGTAATAAACTGAAACCTGGTGGTTCGAAAAGTTTAGTTTTCTCCTTTATAAAGTAGGGAATAAGGGATTTAACTAGGTCTCGCTCATAAAACACGCATGCATAGTATTAAATATGTCAACAAAATCAGAATAATGTGAAGGCAGGCTTTGACCATAACATGGAAAAAGTTAAAATTTTTGTTTTCACTGCAGTATGCTGAACTAAAATATCGTGCAGAAAAGGTTCCACGTAATCTGAAAGAAATGAAGTAAAAGGAATTAGACTAGGTAAGAGATGTGTCGCAAATAAAAAACTCTCCCCTAAAGTGGTAAGTTATATAAAATTATTAAAAACATAGTATATCATCAGAAAATTAAGAAAACTAATATTGTTATTAAACAAAAATGCATGGTTTATTTTTTTGCAATTTTCTATCCCTCGAATGACAAAAATATGAACAGCTTCGCCTCTATCCTGTATTACAGCTCTAAATCAAAACTGGAAGAAAACGGATTCGATACAATTTTATTAAAATGGTCAAATAAACAAACAGTTCCATCACTGCATTATATTATATTCAGGCATAAGATTCACAGTCCTTAGATTACTCAAAACACAATTTAGTCTTGCATCCCTGAAGATATCTCGGCCAATGAACATTCAAAACATTTTCAAAGCTGCTAATTGTCTTATTATACGTATCCAACAACAGTATGTTATTATTTCATAAAGGCTCCACCATTATGAAATTACAACCCGAAACTTCAAAATATTTGGACGATAGTAGGCGGCCTGTTTCGCAACATTTTTGTTAAGCACATTTTGTAATTCCTTAAAATGCATAAAAATTATTATAAGTATACAAGCCATAAATTTGAGACTATTAATAGTGAAGGTAAAATATATGTCGCTGCAAACGATAGTCCTATTTTATTCAAAAATATCGAAGTATGCGAGCCGAAAAATTAAATAAAAACTGCAAAAATTCATAGTGCAATACCTAAGCGTTACAAAAATAAAAATAGTGCACTTATATAGAGAAAATGAAAAATTACCCTACTTAGAACTTTTATTTAAATGTTCAGTCAAACTAATGAGAAATCTTACATAATTGTAAGAAAAGTTCGATTATTTGCCATAATATTTAGCAAATGGTATTTTTACGGAAGTCCTAAAACCAGTAAGATCAAACAAAATCCAGTTTGTATCCCATTAGACGCCTCATAGAGTCAATATATACTCGTAACAAACTAATCCATGAAACTCTCTGACCCGACAAGTTCATGGTAAAAATACGTGAGACTAGAAAAGAACAATAACGTTCATTTTATCAACATAGAATGGGTTTTAATGTCAATTAACAATTTATTTTTAATTAATTTGGCGATAGCTGTACATTAAAAGAAAGCGACAGATATTGAATGTTTTTAACCGACTTCAACAAAGGATCCGGTTCTCAGTTTGATTCTGTTTTTTTTGTATACGTTATCTTTGAGAGCTATCAACCAATTTGGAGGTTCGTTTTTTTTGTTTGAAGGAATATACCCCCAGTACGATCTCATGAAAATTTGGTTAGAATTTAACCATGGAATTGAAATTATGTTGAAACACAATAGAATTTGTCAGCAATGAACAGTACAGATACAACGATCGAATTTAGATTATATAAGTCTGATGATCATCTTAATAAGAAAGGCTCTAAAGTTTTGATATCTCTAAGGGCAACGTAAATCAAAATTTACGATGATGGAGCCGGAAGGCGGTGACAAGAACTCTTAAGTGGTGAGGAATAAACTAAACGAATTTGAACTTGTTTGACTCGTCTTGGCGTCAGCAAAAACGTAACAAGGCAAATAGGTAAATTAGTATATAAAGGTTAATAAGTATATAAATAAAAGGTAATAGGTAAATAAGTATATATATATATATATATATATATATATATATATATATATTAATTACATAATAATAGGTAAATAAGTATATAAAGTTTAACTTATAATTACTTACCCCCCCCCCTCCAACCTACTAATGTTTTAGAATTAACTAAAACATTAGTAGGTTGGAGGGGGGGGTAAGTAATTATATACACGTAAATACAAAGATGTAAAGCAATTAAAATATTCGTAGGCAGGTAACTAGTATGCAAAGGTTGTCACAAGCATGAAGCAGTGGTTACGATAAAGCCAAAAGAATGTGTTTATATCTCCGTATGTACGTATTTGTGTGTGTGTTTGTGTGCGGGTATACGGGCATTTATTTATGAATATATCTAGGTTCGTTAAATATCGCAAATGTCTGTTTTAGTTTTAATAAATGAAATATTATTGAATTTACCATTTAATGACTGTATTTTGCAATTTTTTTACATTTAGAAACGATGTTTTACTGCAACATTTCAAACTATGTACTTATATTTTCACAGTTTTATACATATCAATGCTTGTTATTTGGTGAATATTTAATGTCAACAAATAACAATAATAATTTTTATTTCGTTAACAATGTTAATGGTTAATTTTTATTGTAAACAAATTTATTTGTATTATTATTTGTCAATTTTATTACCTCTAATCGTAAATATCAATACAAATTCTTCATATATCAAAAATATAATATAAGCGTATTTATGAAGATATGTTTTTGTTTCACATTATGGGTACAAATTGTTGATATAAATAGATAAGTTATTTATGCACTAAAATTACCAACTTTGTAAAAACTTTATACCACCCATATTTACCAGTCTTCCTTTCTCCAGTGAATGCAAGAGGCTTGCAATATAAAAGTGTTATTTTAAAATAAAAGTATACCCCATATTTTTATTAGTTGAGTTATTTGATTTTAAATAAATAGAATTAACATTTAACTCCATATAATTTTTTTTAATTATGTCAAAGCAAAATACATCAAAATCTACTTAGGTACCATATGCTGAAGGAAAATTAAAACTTAAAAATATAATGAATCTTTAGATTTTAACGTTGTTACAAGTTGCCTTAATCAATCTATACTTCAAAATTCTAATCATGGCTGAAACGCAAATCAACTTTGGTGAATATATCTTCATTTAGAAAACAAATTACCTACATACACGATCGTATACCATTCAGGATTCGACTCGCCTGATATCATGAATAGGTAAAGAAAGAATCACGTTGTATTTAATGAGATTTGATTCGTCGTAGCAAGAATTTTCTTCGCCGTTTCTTGTTTATGTATAGATACATAATATTTAAGTTTAAATGCCTGTTTGTAATATCAACAGATTTAATACATTGCTAATATAAAACAAGTCACATTTTAAATCGATATCGCCATTCTTGCAGACCATATAAGACATGCAATCATAAAGACATGCAACCATTATGGCAGATTTCAAATGAAGATCTCCTCAGCTCTGAAGGTTTTCTTGTCAAGATTTAGCCTCTATTTCCTCCACTTCTAATGCAAATAGACTTGAGTCATTTATCGAGTCTCTACAAATAGGCTTATTTATCCAGTCGAAAAATGTTGCTATTTTTATTATCATTGCATACTCACGACGCACTAGCACTAAATGTGTTCGGTATTACCATGGTTTTACTCATTTGCATCACTTGTGTTAACAGCTGGATTCCCTCGTACGTCAAAAATACAGCAGGCCAATATTGGTTTTTATGTTATTAATCACCTAATGAGGCTTATAATTGCAATATTTCCATATGATACACTCCAAGTCCTTCACGAGTAAGAAGAACATTTTGTGTTTGAACTCTCATAAATGAAGAACGTTTTAGCTTTTCTAGCCCTGGGGGCTTTCCTTTGTCAGTGCTCCGCCAGGATCGATATTGCTTCGCCTATCGAAAGTAGTGTTATTAAATTGCTTCTAGACTGCGGTAAGTCTTAACAAAATTACAAATGTTATAAATAATTAAGAAACAGATTTAAATAGATACACGTGAATAATGTGTATAAATTCTGTACACAAATTCCGCATGCAATTGAAAATAATAAATTAAAGAATATCGCTATTTTCTTCGACAAACATCGCTCATGTCATTACCATTTAAAGTAGCTACTATAAATTATTATCATTATAACCAGTTTACCAATATTAGTGATTTTCGTTACTTGTTTATTAGTGGACAATCGGAGGGAATTGATTTAAAATTCCATTTAGTCAATTTTGATAACTAATTGTCATATTTTTCTTTTCTTTATTTATCTTCTTTTGACTGACTCTCCGTAAATGAAATTATTTAATTTTATAAGTGTATACATTTAATAAAACTTTTTTGAATATTGAATATATTTGGCGTTAATTTTGTAGAAATTCATTATTCACAATTAAATGAAACTACGTGATGTAGTATTATTTCTACTTTCTTTAATTTCTCTACCAGGACCTAGGTTTCGTTGTATTACAACATATCTTATATAGCATCTTTGTAAATAGTGTCTTTGCTAATATCCTACCTGAAGATGTTGTAATACAACGAAACCTAGGTCGTGGTAAAGAAATTAAAGAAAGTAGAAATAATAATACATCACGAAGTTTCATTTAATTGTGGATAAAACTTTTTATTAAGTAAATAAAAATATTAAAAAACATTGTCGAATTAGATACCAGATGCTGACAGATATTCTGATGTGATGAAAAAATTGCTCACCGTACAAACGTTTTTTTTGCAACAACTGATTCCAATGACGACCAAAAAATTACTAATATATTTAGGAATAAATAATATCAGTTAATCATCAACCCTTAATAACATTTAAATATCCAATTGTTTTTTCAACTAAATTGAATAGCAATATTCTTTTTACAGATTCAATTAAACACGACCGACACCACAAGAAAATAGATCCCAAAAAACTTCAATTCTACTTGTATGATACGCGCGTGAACAAGACGACCACTTTTAATCTCGAGGATGCTGCGAAGGTTTTTAAAAATATATACAACACTCAAATCAAAGATCCAATTCACCTTTTCATACCAGGATTCAATGCTGGCCACCAATCTCCCAATGTTGCTATTGTTAAAGACGGTTTAACCAAATTGAAAAATATCAATTTTATTTTACTTGATCATTCATTTTATCTCGAACATGACGACGGAACACAAGCAGAAAATTATTTGAAGGCTGTTACCAATGTATACGGAGTAGGCGAAGTCTTGGGAGAGGTATTGGCACAATTTATAAAGGATGGTGTACCTCTAGAGAAGATTCACCTCATCGCCCATAGTCTGGGAGCTCATTTAGCCGGATATGCGACGCAACGAGTGTATGACATCGTTCATAAGAGAATGAAGCGCATTTCTGGTATCGACCCTTCTTTTCCTTGCTTTAATGGGATGGAAATCGCAGATCAACTCAGTTCTGATGACGCAGACTATGTCGACATCTACCACAGCAACATGGGAGTTTCGGGCACGACGCATTCTCTCGGTACCGCCAACTTCTTCATTAACGGCGGTGGCCCTCTTCAACCCTCGTGCCCAGGTATACCCTATTTAGCTCAACAATGTAGCCACGTGTACAACAGTCTAAAGTTCTGGGTGGAAAGCGCTCTACATCCTGATAAATTCATAGCCCAAAAGTGTGATTCATACGAGCATTTGCAGGAGGGTAAATGTAAGACCTGGCCCACGGCTAAAGCCGGATTTTTCTCCGAGCCCACCAAGGGTGATTATTATATTCAATTTGAATTCAGTTATTTTTCACACATGATAGATTTATTAAGTACTATCATTGCTAAATTTTGGGAGAACCTAACTTCTTTATTCGGTTAAAAAATAAACAATTGTCAATTTACACTTAATGTAAAAATCATATGATTAGTGAATGAATTATAATGCGGAAGTTAATTTTCCCACAACCCATAAAAAAACATTTCAAATAGTACAGGAAACGATATTTTATATGGTGTAAATATAATTCTTTAATATATTTTAATATTATATATAATTTTATTTCCGATACCGTTTATTTTGTTATTTTATATAAAATATAATATTTTTCTAATTATTATTTTTTAAATTTATTTTATTGACATTTGATATGAGCACTCGATGTAAATTGAATGTTTTGTTTTAAGCATTTTCAAAGTGAAAATAGTCTTACTACCATCAAAATATAATGATATATGAAAATAATATAAAATATAAATTATAAATAATGATATGATAATAATTTAAGATATAAATTATAAACCACTGTCGAATAAGGTAAGGTTAATGTTAACTCACACATTCACTTTCAAGGCAATAAATGGTTATGAGGTTAAATCACTCTCTTTAATACGAAAAATTAAGAGTTCGGATAGTGAAAAGTTGACAATAAATGAAATTACTAATTAACAGAATAAGAAAATAAATTGCGATAGTCCAAGAAAGAAAAAATAGTCTAGATTCAGGGAATTTATAAAAGAATATTTAAAAAAAAAAGCATAAAAATACACAAACCCACTTTATATACTTTCCCTAAATTATTAAACAGATGAATTCATTGTGATATTATGAACTTTTTATAAATCTTCTAAAAGTAAACTTGTTTTTACAAAGCTATAAATAAGCTATAAACGAGCTTCAAAGAGAATATTACTAAACTCGTGAGGCTCTACCACGATAAGCTACACCAAAAAAGTTTCAAACGTAAGACTTGTGTTCATCTCCTTTGATAAGTACGCCATCTAATTATATAAACATATTCCTCTTTAACGTTTAATAAGTTAGTGATTATTAGTACACTATATACATATTTTACATTATATAATATTATATTGCTGCCGCAAAAGACTCAAATAACCTTTAATGTAAATTAAGATATTAATCGTCAGCTCCTTGCTGACCTTTTGAATATATAGGCACAAAAGAATTTTTTGATATGGAGCCAGAAAAAAGGGCTTATACATATCATATGATGGAGAAATGAGCCGAACCGAATCTACAATCCGAACGACCAATCCCAATTTGCGAAAACAGTTCTGTTTAGATCTACATTAAACAATTTTCTAGTAACAAAAACCAACCCTTCTATTAAAATGTTTTCAAGCACACCATAATTACTCACTAAGCTTCCAAAATTGTATCCCCACTGATCTCCAGATTGATTACCATAAACTTGAAAATAAATAGAAGAAACCCACCGAAAATGTCAAATCGGCTATCCTTTTCTCAAATATACGAGAATATATATATATATATATATATATATATATATATATACATATATGTGTATATATATATTGTATATATATATATATATATATATATATATATATAAACAAATATCAGATGTTCTTATTAACTCAAATATTTAGAAATAGTACTTTAAAGGCAAATGATTCAACGGTGTTTTACATTTTTTTCAAATTTAACATAAGGGGTAAAATTATATTTTAAAATTTGTAACGAAATAGAATTATAGCTTGAATCTATGTAAAATTATTATAAAAGGTAAATAATTAATTTAAAGAAAGTAAAACCTAGCTAAGGGTAGGTTATTTGAGAGTGCCTATCTTTCGAGATATTTGCAAGACTCTAGGGCTCATTAAAACTATCACCACCGACATATAGCAGTGGAAAAGGCCGTGTTTTTAATCGCCGTTCGTAATGCGAAAACTTTTTACAATTTTGTTTGTGTTTTGTTAAGAATAATGCGTGTTAGGTCTATAGGATAGATTCAAAGAATACCTACTCGAAGACTTTAAACATCATTCCGAAAAATAGGTAGAGAATCAAATGGAGATGTAAACATATAAAGAATCCAAAAAAACCTATCAGAAATTGAGGAAGTAGATTTAACATTAATGATCTTAAAAAACCTTAAAAGAATCTTAAAAGATCTTTAAAAAACCGAGAATAAATGTGGAAATTACGATGTACTGGCATCATCGACGTTAAAAGGAAAAAGTAAGGTTTCATTAATAGGACAGCAAAAATCAGTTTACGATCAAATAATTACAAGAGTACAGCCAAACATGGAACGAATTTTCTTCTTAAAGGAATGAATTTCCTCCCAGGTGCCACCGGTTAAACCAATCTCATTAACTGACTCATAGACAGGAATAATCACGGAATCGCCTTGGCCATCGCGTTTTCTTCGATTGCAATTACGTTGCTGAAAGCGGTTGAATACGCAAATTTCTTAAAGATGTCCCTTAATTTGAGGAATATATATTTCCATGCACAATATTTCGAAACACACAAACTTTATTGAAGTATTAATATATATATATATATATATATATATATATATATATATATATATATATATATATATATATATATTTGATAAGAGATTTTCGTGAAATTTCACCGTACAAGAGAAACGTGTGAAATCAATGCGTGCTTTTAAATATTTTCTTTATGATAACTAGCCAAACATTTTATATTAATTCTGAAAAGTGAAGTATCTGCCGGTCAATTTTCAGACCTTATGTAAATTTCAGACCTTATGAAATTATGTAAAGATACTTATCCAGAAACTAACAGCTTTCGAGCTCTCGTAGACGAGCTCTGCACTAAAATTATGATAAGTCAGAAACTGATAGATTTATCCAAATATTAGCCACATACAGAGAAAGCCTGTGAAATTATAGTATGAGTGATACATTGTGATCCCTAAAGAAGACCAAGCAGTTTTCGTTAATTAGGTTGCTGAAATCATTTCAAAGAGAAGAAATTATGTATACCGTGGGTAATAGAGACGAAAGAGTTATTTACCCCCCCTAAACTCACAGACTCTCTATTACCACCAACTTAAACCGCTGGAACTCTCTAATGGCATTAGACTCTAAGTCAAAGTGCTATATTGCCATGTAGTTAACCTTACTATTTTAATTGGATCTGCTCAGGGAGTGACAATGAGTGTGCCAAATATTCCATACGACAGTTTTTCCTTAAAGTATGCTTCGCAATGATACGTAAGTCTCATGTATGAAATCTCATTATCTTAGAAGTTGATTTGAGGTAGAATTACTTCTTCCACCGTCAGTTAAATGTGGTACGCTCGTGTAAAAGGCCATCAAGCAAACTGGTTATTTTGTCACCACTTATAAAATGGTAAAGTTTATTGTTTATAAAGAAGTATCGTAAAAAACTAATAATGCATTAGCCATATTATCAACCCACAACTTTACTTATCTATGCAGTATCCATGTTTCTACCGTTACACATTGGGGCCAATGCAGGCTATCGGTGATATAAATAATTTTTTTTTCGTAATTAATTTTTTTATTTGTACGAAAATATCAATAAATGAGTCAACCTGGAACTGTCACTAATCTTAAAATGCCATATTGTAGGATATATCCGCAAATATTTATTAGTAACCAGCTTTAGCATCACCATTATGATTCAGTTCAAGCACCTAATTAGTAGTACAATTATATATTTAACAAGTAAAATAAAACAAAACACGGAAAATAAATACACTTGATTGTATAGACATAGTGACTATGTAATTAATCAGAAGATTCTTGTTCTGGATCTTCTTGCTCTGCCATTTTCAATATTGCTATAGCGTCTTTGTAGAATGCTTTTTTATTTATTTTTTTGAATTTAAATAACATATTAGTTAAAATAGGGCCAGAAGATATCATCATCCTGTTAAAACATCTATCGATGTATTGGTTCTTGACTTTCTTGATAGAAATTCGCGGTAATTTTTGAAATCTTTATTCACTTCTTTTAGCGCTTTCAGTGCTTCCTCACTTAATTGACCAATCGGAAAAATAGAGCTCGTTATTAATTGCCAGCCATGGATGACTATTTTATGAACTGTGATACTCATGTGATACCATGAATATAGTTCTACCAAGAATCTCGCAGTATCAATGCAATATAACTTAAATTGTTCAGTGTCAATACCAAAACACTTGATATGCATTGCAAAATAATATGCAACCTTTGAATGAGCTGTTCATCTACGCTAGTTATTTCAGAGGATAATTTTCTATCTTGGAAAATTCTTCTTCCAACTTTGCCAGTATATCTGTTACCATAAACTGGTTTAGACTTATCAATTATATGGCCTGCCTTAGCTCTAAAAGCTTCAAGAATTATTTTTTGGTGATCTTCTATGGTACCTTTTGGACATCGCCAAGTTTTAACTGGTAATTTCTAGGCAACATGTAAGACACATTCGTAACATCTAATCCAAGCCTACAGGACAGACATGCCTAGGACAAGGTATTCACTACGAATCGGTAATTGTAAAATTTTATCAATCTCATTATAATAGTTTGACGTTGGCCCACAAAGATAACATTTCAGAACAGAAGATGTATCACTAAGTTCATTGCATAGTTTGCCGTCAATCATAGAAAGTATCGTTTGATGTTGAATTGTTAACTGCTTATCATTTACTGGTACCACTATTTGATTTAAATAATTGACTTGATTTTCAATCGTCTCTTTTTATCTCAGGATCAAAATACTAGATTCTTTTTGAACGTAATACTTAAAGGCCTGCAAAAACGTGGTAAAAATGGACACTGATTTTTCCAGTAAATTTGTGGGCCATTAGATAATTGGAGCGGTACTAAACAAGATATAAAAACAAGTTTGTCATTAGAGCTATCAAACACAATTTTTTGGTGATATTGATCGTGCCCAGAGATGCCATCAAAACCCTATTTACATGCCATATTCAGTAATTTACCATCATCAGCCCTATCTAAAACTTCTTTATTCTATTTAACTATATGTTTTACCGTGTGATCAAGCAATTCTGAACTGAGACGTCTGCATTATTCATTTATCGTAATTCCTGAGGAAAAAAAATATGCTAATTGTATAAAAACAATCATTATAAGTTATTTGTTCAAAAGTGCCTATACTGTAAAATTTATTAATTACATTCAGGGTAGCATAGCTTTCTCGTTGCATAGCTTTATAATATGGAAGTATTTTCGTCATATAACTTCTTATGATACTATACTGGTCTAATGCAGAAAGTGAAAGGATATCTTCTTTTTCAAGTGGCTTATTAAAAGTTCCCGGACATTCCATTGCGATTTTAATGAAATCAGCTAACTCTTTTTCCCCTTCAGCCCTCAGTTTAATTTGAGCGGAATATAAAAACTCACTTGTCAAAGTGGAAGTTCTCATATCAACTATGCGCTTCCTCTTGAATTGTTCACGACTACTGTCAAAATCTTTTACAGGTCTACCAATTGGCTCTGAATATTTAGGGAAAGTAATTGTTCCCGTTAGCCATTTTTTTATACTAAAAACTTTGACCTAACTCGGCTATACTTATTCCATTTGCGTTTAAATTGAAACTTAAAATTTTTTAAAACCTTTCTAAGGTCTTTCTAAGGTTTTCAAGATCTTCAAGTTTTTATCAATGTTTTTGTAGCTACTATTAAATATAATATTGACCAAAGTTTCTCTAGGGAATGTGAAATTTTGAACATTCATGTCTGCAACTGATAAATAAATTACTCGTAAATAGAGAGAAATTTGAAAAATATTCAATCCATATAAACATCAATTTGAGTGCTGGAAACTAAGTCCTTCTACTGCAACAAAATTGATGCAACAATTAAAAAAAAATAAGAGAACAAAAAGTGAAGCACTTTTGACTTCTAACTCATAATTTTTATATTCTAAACTTAATAAAACCACTTACAGATGTGCTTAACTCATTGTTCTTAAGGCATTTTTTCATAAAGATACAAAATAAAAAAAAATTATCATATGTTTCTAAACAGCAATATATTAACATCGAGAATAATGTTTTTTTAACATTTTTATATTGAATAATATATGAATATGTATGAATGCCAACTATAAACAAACACTGTAAAAATTCCTTTTCCAATTAACAAAATAACCAACCATCTTAAACTTCGACTAAAATTATTTAAAACAATTTTCACTATTCAGAATTAACTGAGAATGTAACGTTAATAGTATCGTATAATAGCAAAGTAATGCGGGTCACATGTAACGGTGTCTGGATATTTTGTGTTAGAAACCATCTTCAACTAGAGATAATCAACGAAAATGACCAACCACCCTCATTTTTAAAAAATGACCGGTCTATCACCGATAGCCTATATTAGCCCCAATGTGCGTCGTCTTTACCAACAAACACAACTTAACATAACTAACTTAAGCTAACTTATGTATCCTTAACACTGAAGCTATACTTATTTATACCTACACACCATTTTGTCGCGTAGTCGCTGATACAGCCCAAAGTATCTAAGTAAGGATCATATAAAAATTGACTGAAAATTATGTGATGGATAAATTATGTGATGTAGTATTATTGTTATTCGGGTCAAGTGAATCTTAACATTTTTTTATATCAGTCCTTTCAGACTTATCCTAACATAATAAATACGAAAGTGAGTATAGTTGTTTATTCGTTTATTTGTATGTTCAACTTTAACGGCTCAATCCTTTAACCGATCCTATAAAATTTGGCACACTTATAATAAATAAACCATTTCTGCGTGGGTCGCCTGAATTAACGGTTGCCTACGGACCCTGAAAATTCTCATGAATTGATGTGAATTTGTATTCAGTAATAATGTTCAGTCAATTAATTGCTTTTTAATTCCATATCATGTAATAGTCATCGCTCAACAAGAGTTACCAAGTATGTAATATTCATAAATTCTGTAATGTTGTTGTAATGTATTTTTTTTTTATTCCTTTCATAAATAATAAAATCTTTTTTATAATTAATTTTCAGTAAGTGTAATTACTAACTCTGTCTACTATTTCTAAATGATTATTACAATTGTAAAATACAGAATATACTTTTTTGATTCTAGTAATATTCTTACCGTCACTAAAGAAATGTTTATCCATAGAAATGAGCAATTTAAAATGACATAAAAAATTACCAACGCTTTCCATTTCTTTATTTTTAACTTGAAATATTTTACTAGTTCAAGATGAAAACAATAAGTAAATGACACATTAATAAAGACACACTTATAAAAAAGACTTAAGCAATGTCATTGATCCACAAAACGTACTAACGTAGATTCCCCACAGTTTTTTCCCTGCAAACGTAAATATATAAAAGGATCCAAAAGAAATGTAGTGCTTATCATTTAATTGATATAATAAAATTCTCACATGACAATTTTTTGTATAACTAACCAACTTTGTTGCATAAAAATTGTTACATCAAACATGACTGCAATTATTAGAAAAGATTTTTAGAAATGAAATTTATCTATCCATATACATATCCATGTAATGTACCTAAGTAGGATATAGGACTTAGAATATAATGTATTTATTGATACTGATAAGTCAAGACTTACAGCGATCTCTAACATTGATTTCTCGGGGATTGATTTCGTATTATTTGTCTTAAAAGACTTAGTGTAAAGCCCAAAACAGACCAGCCAAAATGAACCTTATAATCCCTAAAAACCCATCTTCATTTAAAGATATTTTGACTACTTTAAGTTTAACTTCGTAACATTTGGAAGGATAATTCCTTTTAAGATAGGATTCAGATGATTCTCTAATTCTAAGTCCACTAAAAAACTTTAGGAAGAAATGATTTCCGTTTTTCATACCATACGATATTCTATTTGCTAAAGCTTGTCTTATCTGTGTGTATTCCGTTTCTTCTTTTCATGTGTGCATACAAACCTGCTTAATAGTTCTTAATATTGTCCATTTAGAATGATGGTAAAAAAAAGGTTTTTTTTTGAGCGCGTTTAACTCAGTACACGTGACGGAAATGAAACTTCTTTGGTAATGTAAATCTCGATTTATAAGTATTTATTAAGGGGTAAAACGGCAGGAAGAGGAAAAAGAAAATATCGAAAGTAAGTCCATAGATGGTACTGAATTCCAATAAAAAGAGTTGAATAATATGCATTCAGAAAAAAATTGGCTGCTCATGTAAGAACTTAGTGCGGAGACAGAAGTCACTCAAATGCTGCAATCGATTAATGTACGAAAGCTCAAAACATAGACCTTAAAGTTACAAAAAAGCATTAAAAATGCACTTAAAAAAGGATGGAACCTTCGGAATAGTTGGATATAAGTAATGCTCTATTAGTTCTAAATATTCCGAGCTTAAAAAATAATATGTACATAAATTAAAAAAAAATTATTTAAAAAAATTAAACCGTTGCTTATTCTTTTTATATGGACAGTACTTTAATAAGTAAAATATATAATAATATCGCCATTGTTATCAAAACACCTGAAGGACAAATAATAATGAAATTTAATATTATATGATAATCTGTGTAAACATAATTCACTATAACATTATTTTCAATCAAGTCGCAATTAATTTCAAAGCTGCAGTTGTTAGTTGTTAGTTACATAAACACCTACACAAGTATAAGATAGAGATCTTACTCAACCACATATGGTAACGCAATCATCCCGTACGCCCAAGTTGAGTGTCCATAAATATATCTCCGCCGAGCACGCCTGTTCCTCTCCGCCGCCGACCGCTGAGGGAATTGGACGATCTATAGACTCGTGCCTGCGTGATCAAGCTAGATTACTGTATGCAGTTTAATCGGCCGTTGGGGGTAACCATTGTTTATCGCGTGCCGACTTAGTTCTTTGTGGAAATTGCCGTCTATTATTTTAAAAACAATCTTGGTGAACGAAAATGTCCCTGATGCGGTTACGTTTCAGGGTGTAAACGGCTTGAGTACGTTGATTGTCTTTCGTAATTTTTGCACGTAGTAGTAAATCTAAGTCAGCGTATCTATTGCTATCTGCAGTCAAGAATTGACCTGCTAATCTTAGGTTATACTCGTAAATTATTTTGGTGTCGTTCATTGCGTTGTCCGTGCGTAATGTAGCTCATAAACCGAAGAACACGGTGAGAAGTTCATGCATTCATGATGTTTGGCGGCTCAAGTAAGAACATAATGCGGTTTTGAGAGAACGGGGACAATATTTGGTGAATCCATTACACTACGGATAATACAGCGTGGTTCGCTTTTTTGTGATACCCAAGCAATTAATGAGGTAACGAAAAGTTGGCTCTCGAATTGACATCCTTGATCACAGGTCATAGTCGTGAGGTACCCAAATCTCAATATCCAGTTGCTTTACCGAATACTCGCTACCAATTCGGTGATAATATTATCCGTAGATACTACCTCAGGCTATCTAGTAGCTCGATCAATTATCATAAAAAGAAATTAGTGGACGCTCAGCGTACTGGGCAGTGACCCGACGATATACATATCGATATGTTACCATCGGTCGGTTGGCGGAAAACCATGCAATGTCGCTTGCAGTATAGCGATGAACCTTACTTTTTTGGCAGGATATACATGTCTTGATCCAATATGCGATGTCCGTATTCATAGACTGCCAAAAGAATTTCTGTGCCACCATCTCGCACGTTGTTCCAATTAGGGGATTGATTATCTCGTATACGGATTTGAAAGTGGCACATCAATACTCCTTGGGTATGTATGGACAAATGTGTTGACTTGTGGTCAATGAAAATGATAAGTTTGTGCCCTTTGAAGGACCTCTTAAAATGTTTAAACGCCGTTTATATTACCAACAGTATCCCGATCATAGGTACTGTATTTCTGCTGAGCGAACGAAAGTTTTTGCAGAAGTAGCCGAGCGATTACCGCTTCTCAATGACGAATTGCTACAGGACGGTGCCGGCTGATAGAAGTGTCAGTGAATAAAGCAATATATTTGTCAGGTCTGGACCTATTCTCGGGAATTCGAAGAGGCTAAATGGCGTGACGTCGGCTTCCTATGCTATACTGATATACACGATTCAAATCTATTATGCTGAACACAATTTTATTACCCAGGAGAAGTAGCAGTTGATATCCTTAATTCGCAGTATAAGGTAACGCTCGGACCTGATGATTAAGTGGAGCCTTCGGTAGTCACCTCAGGCTTGTACGTTGCTATTCTTGTTGAGTACGACAGAGTTATTATGACCAGCAATATTTGCTCGGAGTGCCTAGGCCTTGCTGCATGTTATTCTCGAACTCTATTTTGACCAACTCGCAGCGATGTGATGGTAGTAATATTGTTCTGCAGTGTAAGAATAGTTCAATCGAAATCGATCCCTAGAATCGGTTTGCTAACTGCAGCGACAACTAATCTCCATTTATAATCGATGAAGATTTAAATCGAGCTCCAGTATTTTTTTTAATGTAGGCATGAATCACATTGTAGTTAGCAATATGGAGCTAGAATCATAGTGCCTGCAATGACGTTCCTCATCTTCATAGTAAAACGAAAATAGCAATAGATTTGGTGGGGTTCGTGGCTTTTAATATGATTGATGGCAGCAGTTTTAACGAATTGCAAAAGTTGTTTTGCAGCTTAGACTTGCGTTCTGCGCCGGCGAGGAGAGCTTATTAATATCGTTCAGCAGGGACTCGTTTTCTGTAGCCACTGTTTTGGAAATAAATGGCGGCTAAACAACTAAAGACACTTCTATCATATATTGCTCGAACATTTTCTCAACAAATAGTAGAAGGTCACCAAATGCCATACTCTTTGCGATATTGTCGCTGACGATGACCACGCTGCGGTTATGCACTGATAATCGATTCAGCCACAGGCAGCATAGCCTTGTCAGGAACTGCGTCTCTAGCAAAGTCCCTCATTTTGCGCAGAAGTTGACTAGATCGCTGGTCGTCCAACCCCGTGTCAAATGTTACTTTTTGAAATTACCTTTCCTCACTTTCTTATAAATTAAGATGAGGCAGTTCTTTATAAGAGCGTACGTTTTCGTATTTTTCACGTTTTCTGAGGGTATTGATGATTTGTTTGACATCCTACTTTTCTAATTGTGCGATTATCACTTTACCCATTCGAGAAACTCATGGAAATTGGAGAAAAAGTTAAACTATATTATATATTATACTTAATATTTTGGCTTTTACATCAATTTTGAACCTTCCACCGAACCTGTTGACATCAAAATATGATTTTGATGTCAACAGGTTTGGTGGAAGATATTTTTATTCATAAGCAGTTCCAATTCATATTAAAAAGTATTTCCAAATTTTAGCCAGCCAAAATATGTCGTCAATGAAATGGCAATATGTCAATAATAACGTCGAGTAGAATGATAAACAGTTTTTGATTATTTGGGTGACTCTGGGTGAAATTAAAGAAGCTCGTATATTTCTAGTTACGTTCATTAACTCAAACTGGTACTCATTCATAGTGGTCGTTCATTTCATTTAACAAAACACCATAATACTAAATAGACAAAATGTCAACTATTTAATGACTATATAAGATTATTCGAGAAATAAGTGAAATATTTTCTGAAATATTTTGTCAATTTATCTCATTGTAAGTAACGAAAACTAAAACAATTTTGATCAATACTATCCTTAACTTCTTTGAAAATCTGGTCCACCTTAGAAACTATTAATTTCTTGTTCTGAAAAATCCTGTTTTATATAAACTTTTCACCTTCGTCTTCTACTATTTATTTCTATTTTAGGACTTATACCATAATGTGCACGTATTATCGCATGAACGTATTAACTATAATATACCACGTATTATCACTTTATTGTGGTAAATATAGATAATAAATATTTTTTTACCTGTAAACGTTAAAGTATATAATTTATTTTTTCTTAATTACAACGAAATTTAAAAATATCAACTTATCTATCTTATAACGCCGATTCAACTTGTACTTCTATCGCAGAGAATAGTCGATAAATTCGTGAACAACAGTAAAATTTTGGAAGATTTTTTAAGAGCGGAATAAATATGTGTGACATATGCATGCACAAACAACAACATACTGAACACTTTTATGACAATTTTAAGCAGAGGTGGGGCGTGCGTCACAACCTACTCGTAATTGGCTCGTTTGACATTCATATGTTTGAAATTGGCGACATATGTTTTCATTCAGTTCCGCGAACATACCGCTTCCAACTTTTTTTTACGTTTTGTGCAAGAAAATGTGACGTCAAAGATAGATATGGCTATACACGAAAATTGAGACACAATATACTGGCAGACATGGACAGTCGATAAGTGAGATAGAACATAGCGCGATCGTCAGGTGCGCCTACGATGTGATTTTATAAATATACCCGCACCAGACGCATCTTTTCTTTTCTGCCACCTATCGCCGAGGCAATTAGATGATATGGAGCTCCGTACCTGCGCCTTCTCATCTGACTGTGCTGTACAATTTAAATCGCCGAATCGCTCGAAGTAGCCATTGTTCATCGCATGCTGACTTTATTCTTCAAGGAAATGGTCTTGTGTTTTGTTGAGAACAAGTTATTATTATTTGATTGTATCCATTTTGGTAAGTATATATAGCTACATGTTCTGCACATATTTAACTGTTGTTGAAGTTTATAGAAATCTGTGCTGTTTCACTCAAAATTTCTTTACTCTAGCTCAAATTTATAGTAAATAATTTAGGGTATGCCCAATCATTACACATAACGTTTGTCGAAAATGTGTGAAAACCCTAAATGATCAAAGAGTAACAAAATATCTCAAAATTCTAGAAAAATAACATAAGACAAATAAAGTAATTGTAAAATTGATAAGATAAGAAAACTACTTCAAAACTGAAAGCAGCTTTAGATATCGCGATCAATTGCCTTGTAATTTTTCATAGTTTTATTAGGAAATATTTTCGACAATTTGAGTTAAGATTCTATGGGAATGAAAATAAACGCATCACTTACACTTTGGTGATGACGTAGTACTACTATGTGAAAACTAGAAGCGTCTGAAATATATGTTACAATCACTTGACACGTACAGTAGAAAAGATGTTTTAGAAATGAACGCGAGCGAAACATGTCTAGTGACGAATATAGAAAGAGAGGTCCGACTACGTTATATGTTTTACTATATTCAAAACTAGATGTACATAGGCCAACAAATCTAATTTATTAATCAAACACTTACCAGGGGTAGACAGAAGAATTAAAATGGCGTTGGCTATATATTGTTCATTAAAACAAAAATTTTAATCCAAATTACCGACTCGTCTAAAGAAAAAAGTATTTAACATCATCTTCGTTTATGGGGTTGCGTACCTCGAAAGGAATAAATGGAAACTTTATAAAAGCCCTCAGGTGTTGGTCAGCCTGTCCATTTTTCAAGCACTTTTCTTAGAAACCGTTTAAAGTAAAAACTCAAAATTTATCATAGTAATGAAGCATGTTAACCCACAATTATCTTAATATTTAATACTAAAAAATATTGATATGGAAATTTTACACGGGGCATACGAAGTACTCAAATAACGATTTCTTTTTTATTTTTTGTATTGCATTGAATATCGACGGAACAAGCGACTTATAAGGACGCCACATTTAACAGTTCTTGTAAAGTAGTTAAATAGTAGAAATATAGTAGAAATATTGTTGAGAATATATATAAGACTAAGACACATCTCCCAAACTACCCAACTGAAATTTATGAAAAATACAGCATTGCTAGAAGTTTACCAAAAGTTCGCCGAAAAAATTTATGGTTGATTCCTATTCGTCATATCGTAAATAGAATCTTATTCGTCATATCGTAAATTTTTATGTCTCTTAAATATGAACCAGGCAATATAAACACTACATTTCTTTAAATGTTTGTATATGCTTGAGTACAAGTATACTCGTAATGCGAGTGTACGTGTACTCAAGTGAATGTAGTACACCTTCGTAGTACAAGTTCGACTCGTACGTCGCAGATTTAGTTATTAGTACACAATGTAGATTAGATAATTAAATGAAAATGCAAGCGTTTGTTATACGGTCCCACCTTAAAAATAATTGATTTGGATCATCATTATTAATCTGGTCTGGAAAAGAACTAGAGAAAACTGGTATCAACTATCTCTAAGTGGTGCTTCAACAAATGTCGAAAATTCTATTGGTTCTTAATATGATTACTAATATTGCTATAAGCTTCTATGCCAAAATACAAACATTACTGTGAGAATCTAATTGCAGGGGAAAAGTATCATGTCCACTTCCCTTTTCCGAAGTTTCCATTTTAGACAATAATGTCGAATGGTCCCTAAGTTATTATCCATTGTTTATAACTTTGTGTCCTTGCAATAAATACTCTATAATGTCAATGAAACTTCATGGAGGAATTTTGTTTCCCAAAAGAAAGGCGCCAAAAATATTAAGTTGCACATGTTCACAACAATATGGCTGTCGTATGTCTTTTATTCTATGGAGATATTATATTTTGACGGAAATTAAATTATTGCTTCAAATTTTGTTTGTGTGAACTCTATACGACCTGTAGTCCATAAATAGTCCATAATATCCAAAAATAATATTCAAAATAAATTCCAGAAAATATAACTGTGACAATGATTTATTTGTTAATGTTTATTTAACTTTTAAATGAAATGTGATTATGGTATGTATTGCATGTGTATGTTTTAATTTTGTAGATTAGTATTCCTCACATCAGCCATAAATTTTCAAGACTTATTGCGAATTGAGTAAATGAACCGAAGTCATGTGAGTTGTTCAATATTTTAAGAGCTTTATAGTAATTAGTGAAATTGATGTAATCCTTTATTTTTATACCTAGTTCTTAGGTTACACTATATGATATATCAAATAGTAATGAAAAATAGTAGTCAAGCTTCAATTGCATTGTATGACTTCAATAGTCAATATTTAGTATTATGTTAATTTTTTTTTAATAAATTAACCGACTACAACACAATAAAATAAACTTAATTATGGTACAATTGCTTTTAAGACGATAATGAATTCCATAGTAGCATAGATACTTTACTTTCGGATAATCAATTAGTCAAATTTTGTCATTTTACTTCATGTCTGATCTGCCATAAAATTACAAATTACTTGATCACTAAAAATATTGTCTGTTTTGGTGAAGCGCATTAAGTTATTTGTATTATTATTTTGTTCAATGAAGTTATTCATAATTATACCACCTAATCTTCGTTAAATCTTCGTTCAGAGATAAAATAAAAGAATTCACTATTAATGTTATATGCAACAAATTTAAATTTAACACGGATATAGAAGCTTAATCACTAGCGATAGCACTTTAACTTAAAAAAAAGGCAATTGTTACGAAACCACGAAATATTAAAAATATTATTAAATTCTATTTTTGTATATATACATATGTAATTTATTCAAATTATTCACCATAAATTCGTTAAAAAATAAAGAGGTACGAAGTTAAATTCCGCAAATGAAAATAAAAGTACAGGCTTGTCTATATATGACAATTTAGCGTATTACCTACATATGTCCAATTGTTCAATCATTTGGCGCATTTTATACATTGGTATGGGTTGCGTCATCACACAAATAAATAAATTGGCTATTTTGAGTTTATTAATTGCAAAATATTTCCATAATTCATTATCTTTTTTACATATTCTACGAAAATATTTGCTACCTTTTAGTGATAAAAATGTTATTAAATCACAATGCCTTTTGATTTTGGCAGCAATTTGAAATTTGTGTGTTGGCGACAAAATCAATTTAAATCTAGGACATTTTTACGCAACGATTTTATGACTTTGCTGTGCAAAAAAGTTTCGATAGATTTCACGAAGCAAATTATATCAATTGTAGCAAAAACTTTTTTGGAAAACGGAATAGTAGTCTACACTAGAGCTGAGTTCATTTTTGTAAATTTAAAAACTTTTAACGTCACGCTCCAATCCGTAATCCATAATTTGTAATCATAACACAAAATAAAAAAATACCAAAAACCGCAGTTCGAATCCGCGCCGTAGATTTTTCCTGAAAACGTCGGAATAAAATCATAACATGTGTTTGATATTAATATGTAATTTAATCACCAATCTCTCTGGAAATTGCGTTCGCACACTGCGTCACGCTTGGTTTTGCCGCATTCAACAGACATGTTTGCAGTGCGTCTTTTATTGACAGTCCGCACATTTGTGATTGAGCCTCAATTGCACGTACGAATTCGTGCTCAATAACATTATGGATTACTGTAACATCCTCCGTTGACATACGCATATTAATGGCCGACGTTGACAACAAGACGATGTTTGGTGATCGCAATACATACTCGTCGGGCGCTGTAACATTGCCATCAATCTCTATTATCACTGTTTTCTGTATTATTTTCTAACGAAGTCTGCCCATGATCCATGGATGTTTGGACTGTCGCTAGACACTATATACCCGAGGGACCAGCTATATAATCACTTTTCATCTTTTTTTTAATTTCTTTTCGACGCTGTTGGACTCTCGAATTTGCTCAGTTTTGAACTTTTTGTTTGGCTTTCCTCTGATTTACGATTTCTATAATTCCGAGCATATTTACGATTCGTATAAGACAACATCTTTAATTTTCTTCTAATTTTCCATTTAATACCGACTTCTTCTTATATTTCGGCAAATATTATTATTATCTTACTTTAGCTCCTAGCAGTGCTCCTTAGACTCTACACAATGACATACGAATCAAAATCTTAGCTGAACGTGTTATCACGCTACGCTAATATAATTTTACCCAACGCTAATTCATAATAATTACTCACATGCACCTACACTAGTCCGGTGGTATCACAGGCAAAACCACAAACACTTGCAAATATGAAGGCTCAACCTTTTTTATTGTAGGCTCAACCATTGTTAACGTATTATAATTAGTCTCGTAGTTATTAGCAATTGAAATGGGATAGTATTTTGTAACATAAGAAAGTTCGATTGGGTTACAAAAGATTACAAAAAACTCCGATTATTTCATTAATTTGTAGTCATTGACCAAAAATATATAAATATACTTTCACGGATATTGAAATCCGTTCTGTTGGTGTCAAAATGAATGTTATTTTGGCTCTTTACGAGTGTTTCGTGGCTTAAAAGAAGTTCAGATTAGCGGAAATGCAAACTTTGCTTTTTCTTTAATAAATACACACAAAAACGACCAATTTTAAAAAAATAAAGCTCATTCTGTCTCAATGAAAATATTTAAGGGTGTCTGGTATTTTTTCTCACCGCCTAAATGATCTGGCATTTTGGCATTATAATAAAAAAAATATACGTGACACGCTGTAAAAATTTCAACGTGGTCAAAAATATTTTTTTTGTTTTTTTTTTAAATAATATCATTAGGGTGGTCTGGTTCCAAGTTATCCCACTAAAGTGATCTGGGGTTGATATATTACGTTTATTATTGATATTAAATTACAATCTGTGTAATTTTATGCTGGGTCAATTATATTTTTTAACACAAATATTTTACATTACTTTTGCTCTGCGCAGTACCTGGCCCATCTGTATATACCCGTGAGACTAACCATTCCCTATACAACTACTATAAGCGATACTTTTCACCTACATAGCTAGTTGGGTCAAAACCATGGTCTGCCATGTGTTACCAGCTCTTGGACTATAACCTTTCTTTACGCTATTTGTTTTTGATTTTTAAACTTTCGGAACGTTTGGGTTCGTTTTCCTTTTTTCTGTATCAATTCGTGTTTCTATTTATAACCACTCTTTACGCGATTCTTTTCGCCTATAAAATTGTATGGTCTTTTGAGTTTGTCTTTTTTTTTATATCAATTTCTGTTTGTATTTCAGTATTTCGTTTGTAATGCTACTTAAAATATCAATTAAGTGGAAAAAACTGTTACACATATTTACTTCATAAAAGCCTTTGTAATACATTTTGTATAATAAATAATCGTGGCCGGAAATTATTTTTCTTAAATATACCATTTTTAATGTACATTCTTTCATTTGATTTTGCATAAACTGTGAATTCATATTACAAAAACAACATTTTTATTATTACTTGAAAGCTTGTAATAAAATATACAGGTGATAATTATTAATTCACTTATAAAAATACCATAAATTGAAGATTAAAAAATAGTAAAATATTTTTAAGTTGGTGTAGTTAATTTGTTTTGTTGATTGAATTAAAATATAATTTCTTACATTTTCAATACAATGTATTTTTTTATTTTTACCTTATTTAATTACCTTAATTCATTTTAATACTTTTGTGTATATTAAATATTTAATATATTATGATTAATTCATGGTGAAATTAGGGCAAATATTTAGGTATAAACAAATTTGAAAATATTTTTCATTTTAAATAATCGAACCGATTTTTTTTTCTTAATATGCTATTTTCAATGTATATTCTTTCATCTTGTTTAACAAAATGATAAAATATAATTCATTCTAAACCACATGTTTCCCAAATATCTGCTAACTTTAAAAATTTATTTTTAAATCTTAAGTTTACGACGTTATTTATCAATTATATATTAAAATATGTAGACAAACACATTTTAACATTTAATTTCACTGTTTACTAACCCAAAATATCTCAGTGTTGAAATAAATAAAAAGAATTAAAAATGTAAACTTTAACAAAAAAACATTAACTAAAAATTTGATAATCAAATTGGTTATATATAATAAGGTTTGCCAAAATTGAATGTTGTTGTGAGTATTGATTGTGAGTAAATTTTTTTCAAGTAAATGTTTTGTTAAAATAAAAATGTTATATTTTTAAAAATGTTATCTTTTTAAAAATATAACGTTTAAATTTTCTTTATGCCTTATCTTTCATATATATTACTTCATTTAAAAGATAAAAAATAGTGAAATTCGCAATTTCACTAAACCGAACTCATATTCACCAGTCAAATATTTTTCGAAGAATAAAGCGTACCTAATGAATATGGTGAAAAACTATTGGAGCATTTTTAACTAACATATATCTAACATTTAAAATAACAATCTATATTCAATATAATCCCTTATGTCAGTACCGTATTCCACTGTTCCTATTTTGATAATATAATTTTACATGGACGAAGCAACTAAATTAAATCAACCGTTATTGAAATTTATTCACACCGAGCATAATATGTAACAAGAGTTGATGTCAAATATCGATAGCGAATTGTAAATAATATTGCCGTCATTTTATTATGCAAAAGGTATATGGAACAAAGGCAATAGAATATAAAGTAGCGATCTGATTCGAAAGTATTTAATTCATACAATACAATAATACGTTAGATTCAAATATTGACATAGAGCAAGCAAGTCTACAATTGAATGCTTTAAAATGCAATTAAAATATAACCATCGTAAAAAAACTAACTAAATGTGACGCAACAATTTGAATGTATGCACAAATTGATATATATGCACTTGGTATTATCAATGACGACGCTATACAAAAAAATCATTGCACTTCAATACAATCATCCACCATTCTATGAGGACTATTTCTATTACACTATAAGGAATACTTCATTTTAGGGGGTTCTGTAGTTAAACAAAAAACCATTAAAATTTCGTCATGTCCGCCTATATAGGAACGTAGCTCTACAGTTTCTATAGCTTTATTCCTATGTGTCTTATATACACAATATAAAATGTTTCTTCTATTGCACTATAAAGACTACGTCTATTTATGGGTTCCGTAATAAAACAAGAGACCATTATAATTTCGTCATGTTCATATATTTATATATATATATATATATATATATATATATATATATATATATATATATATATGTATATATATATATATATATACATATATATATATATTTACTTAGCCTTGTAGTTTCTACAGCTTTATACCTACGTGCATAAAATTATAAAAATAGATGACTAACATATATGCATCATTTAATCTGAGCCAAAATAATTAAAAGAGAAACATTTTTAGCCATGTGGAAAACCATTAGTGTGGTTTTTTAAAATTAAATTGAGATTCATTTTCAACCCGTTATGTGAAATATTAAAACTTCAAAAGTGACTTCAAGTGAAGGTTTGAAAAATGTGAAGAAAAAGTGGATACTGGCATTCTAGTACAACTTTGAATTGAAATCTATTTGATTAGCTTGCATCAATAATTTCAGGAGACGTAGACTGTTACCTATTACTTTACATGTTCCGACACGCTCTTGTTCGATTTTATGTAAAAACAGACGCCCACAATGTATTTAAAACGCATTGAAGGTGCAAAGGTAGCTTTCAAAAGAAAATCTCAAGTATTTAGCGCTGTACCCAGTTATACATTAATATATAATAAACGAAACAGATATTTTAAACAGCTGAGCAACCAATTTACGATATTGAAACAACATATCACGTAATTAAGTTAATTTTTAGAATACTTTTGAGTTCTAGAAAATACTCTTCCTGTATCGCGACCTCGTCCATTCCATCTTCCTTTAACCTACCAAGTAGAGTGACAAAATCAAAACCAATAACACTGTGTAACACCTGGTTACATTAAAGTCGTATTTAATTTGCATTAGAAGCGTATTATTGACAAAATGACTTGCTATACCAAAAATCAATGACTCATAATAAATATTTTAAACACCTGACCGACTAGATCACGATATTGACAAAACAATCAACATAACATTAAATAACTTTACTCTACTACTGCCTTTTTCATTCCACCTCTATTTTCCATCTTTATTTTGTCACATACATCATAATTATTCCTGTCCTACTAAGTATAACACAATTAAACTAATGACTGCATGAAATACTGTGTGAACTTAAAATTGTATAAGATCCATTCCCGCAAATGTTCAATGGCAAATTATCCTCTTCAACTCTTTTATTATCTACTTCTTTTTTTCTTCAAAAGTAGCCTGTCTTGGCCGTGGTAAAATATATTATTTATAAATTACAAGGCATCAATTAATAAAAATGATATGCTTTTCAGAGAATGTCCACTAAAGAAATAATGCTGTTAAAATCACCATTAAGTCGGAAATTTTCAAAACTTTTCCTGTGACTCCACCGACTTCGGTATGCATATAACAAAGTCATACTAAAAATTGTTTATATATTGAATATTAATCACAACAGCAAACGAATCGTTTTCACACTTAGAAGAAAAATACTTGAAATGTCCAAAATGTAAGTATCAGAATGTACAAAGGTATCTGGATTAATGTATAAGGATCAGATTTGGTACTACAAACTTGCAAAGATTACAATTTTGCTCTTCTTTCTCATGTTTGCAAAATAATCCTTAAACTCAGGATCTTCGAATGCAGAATTTATTGCCGTCCATCTCAGCTCATAACGATGAATGGTTTCCAAGATATCGGCGCACGAACGGTGAGCTGATTACGAAACAACATATATAGATGGTCCAAAAGGGAGCATAAACGGTGTTACAACTTGCATAAAGGTCTCGGAACACTCAAGACATCCAACTATTCTTGAGTGTCCTAACTCTCCGCGTATATATCAATTTTTATAGTATCTCACATGTACAGGTAAGATAATGCCGCGGTTACTCGTACCACAGTTTCTCTTATTGCAAAAAGTATTTTAATATATTCAAATATAAACCGGAATAGGAACGCTCTGTTCAGCTAATACGTGCTGATTAAACATGAATCATGATGCGAACACTTGCATATTTACACTTATTTGTAATGCAGATTGTATTTCTTATTAGTTCTTTTCAACATACGTCAATGTCATTTTATTCCAAATCTTTGGCTGGTTTAAAAACATTTCGAGGAATTTTTCCGTCACTAAGTATATTGTAAGTCATTCAGTTGAAAATGAACAATATTAAAGATATTGAGAAATAATAACACGATCGTTGCCGACATATTTAATTCATTGTTGTCCGCAGAGATTAAAAGTCAACAAATTATTCCGGAAAGCTGATAAATTATTTGAGTAAATAAGTTACTCAAGTAGTGCTAGATTTGTTTATAAAAAAATAAGGAAAAAATTGAATAAAGAGCAAGTGAAAATGAATATTTATCAGCATATACCAAGGATTGTTAATTGGTAAACTAACTATTCTAGGGTGAGCGTAGGACTTATTACTAATTCTCTTGTTATATAAAGTTAAATTATTATTAAATTATGTAACTGCACAAGGTTTATTTTATGTCAAATGTTTCAAACCGCTGTTAATGCCGAAGGAATTTTTAATGATTGGAATTGCGAATATGTTGATATTTTTGTTAGATAATAGATTCTGGCCGATAATTGCGGACTCAGAATTTTATTAGTGTTTACTGATTAAATTGTTGCCAGAAGTGTTGCTGGAATAGTGTACAATATGAAATCAACAACGAGCATTTCGTCTTTGATTTGATACTATTGGATATGTTCAGAGAAAGAGCTAAGGATACTGATATTTTGGAGCACGTTTTCAATGTAAATCCATAACGGAGGCTACAAAAGTTTTTAAATAATTCCGATAGATGGTAGTATCATTTTTACGTAGATTCAAACCACGTATCTTTATTTCGTCGCAAAAGCGCATTTGTTTCTAATTTTTTCATTGTAATTTTTCTTTAATTTATAGAGAATGAGTCTTGAAATGTCTTTTAAGTGAGTGTTTATGAAAATGTTTAATGTTAGGATTAGGTCAAGTCTATTTTTATGTATGCCTTTATAAAGTTGCAATATTCAGTTTTAATATTACGTATATACCTACATATTTTATAATTAATATTGTAAATTAATTTGTAATATGATCTATTATTTCAGTTTCTGATTTTTTCACTGTAAACTTTTTTTAATTTTTCAATAATGAGTATTGAAATATCTATTAACTAAGTGGTTTTGGAAATTCTCTAGTATTAGGATTAGGTCAGGTCTATCTTTGTATGTGGCTTTATCAGTTGTAACATTAAGTTTTAACATTACTTATATGCCTATATGTCTACTAGTTGATAATGTACATTCTTTTGTTATATTGTCTGTTATTTCAGTTACTTGTTTACGCAATCCACGTCTGGTGTTTTGCACACTAATATTCGGTTTTAATTTTGTTATAATTTGCGGCTTTCGTTATTAGGTTTTGGACAGAGAGCATAAAGGCTTCCGTCTTTACGAAAATGTTGTTAGCCAGCATTTTGTTAGTCAGTAGGTAAAATAAGCTGCTATTTTGATTCGTTCATTTGTATTTAATTTTATATTTCGTGAGTACAAATAAACTTACAGAAATACAATTAACTTGAGAACAATACATACAGGCGCCAAGTAATAAAATCAATCAAATAATTTTAAAAGTATTGGTAGAATTTGAAGTGAAGAGTTGAAGTTTTGGTCTCGTTGATAACACTAAAGTTAGCAAATTTAATGTTACATATAATATCTAAATATCCATTTTCTCTGTGTTAGTGACTTACCACCTTTCAAAAGCAGAACCTTAGCCAATCCTCGTTCTTTATATCAGCGCAGTCCACCCTGAAACATACTACAATGGCGTCACTGGGCAAGCGCCAACTATTGTTGTATTTTCTAAAGTATGCGAGATGAAGGACGAATAGTCTGTGCTCAAAAACAAAACCAGTTTGACGTGGCAGACCTTATAAATAAAACTGACCTAATTCATGAACTCTAAAATGGCAACCTCGCCAATGACATAATAGACTAATAACCTGCTTACTGCAAAAAAATGTACTTAAAGAAACTCAAATAGTGATCCAAGTTTATAAAAAATCGATGAACTTTGGCTTAAAAACTGAGACTTTAGTCACTTTTTCAAAGGTTCAAACGATATACGATGATATTCAATTAGCCCAAGCAGAAGCAGAAACGCACAAATACAAAACATGCGATCTGAACAAAATATTGGGTAATTGATTTCGGAGATTGAGACTTGACTTTCTTATGCTCCGGGGAGAAAAATGTATAGGGTATCCATAAAAATAGTACGAGAGTTCTTTTTTTTGTACGCTGCAAAAATTGAATATTTTAATTAAAAGCGGATCCCAAAAGCAACATCACTGCCCGTTTTAGTTCCAGAGCCCGCATAATTCCCATATTTTTTACGTGAACAAAAAGGTCAATTTTATGACGCTGTAAGAGCATACATAAGCAGGATATAGTCATCGTTATAGAACACGCTGAAACTAAAATAAGGAGCATTAATTTAGGCTGAAAAAATCGCAAACGCAGACCCATTGCAGGAAATGAGTATGGAAGGTTGATCAGTTTTTGTCAGAATAACGCTGACTTTAATTTACTTCTCCTTTGCAGGCACTTTATTTGTAACGGAAACCAGCATAAGTGTAAATGAACTTCACCAGATGAAACGCCATGATGTTCGTTGTCGTTAGACGTTCGTTACCGCATGAGAACCGATGGAGATGACAACCACCATATGGTGATTGCGAAAATACGACTTAAGACAGTGACTCTGTAATCAGCGAGTGAATTCAACAAAGTAGAGTGAAAGTGCAATATTAATTAACTTGACCACAGTTCAAGTTAGAAATCCAAAATTGCTTCTCTGGTAACAAAATTGATATTTATATGATCGATGAATGGATCTAAATTTAAATGGGGTCAAAGATCAGCTGCAGCGTTCATGATCACAAATTTAAATTTTGCGAGAATTCGATATTATGTTAGAAAACTTAAATAGAGACGATGAAACCATTACTTGAAACTGATAAGAACAACTTACAACACAAGATAGGACAGTCTCGAAAAGCAATACAGCTGAATTTGCAAAAGTATTTACCACAGTACTTGAAGAGACGGAGGCATTCAAATTAATGGTAAGCGATAACTGTATACAGTGTACACTAAATGAAGCTAAATATAGGAATGAAGCTAAGAGGCAGAAAGATGCAAGAAAATACCCATTTTACACAAAATTGAACCCTACAACTGAAAAAGGATCGCCATTACGCTCGGAGGCGAACTTGTTTATGTTCCCAAACAAGTTCTGGATTAGAACACTTCTCTAATTTTACAATTGATTTAAAGTCTCACAAAATCTATTCAAATAGTGCATGGATTTAATGAACTTAGTTCACGTTCTCCAAAAAAACTTTAAAAACTGTGTTATACATAAATTATTATTAATCAGTTGAAATAATCTGTCATGTAAACCATTCCCAAAGTTAACTTAAAATTATTTAAGATTACGATTTAATTACAAAATCATATTTAGACCACAATTCAACTAATATTTTCTCACCCCGAATATCTTTTACAACTTTTTACGAAACTTCTAAAATTTTTGCGGGAATTTCACAGAAATATTACGAATATCTCGACTTTGACTTCGACTCAATATATTGTCTTAATAAAAGAGGGCCATTTTTCCTTGGAAAAATGCCCATGTTACGGAGTCGATTCTTTTCATCATTCTGAACGTAAACTGGTTTTATGAATGTTTAAAACTTAACCACTTTCAAGATAAAAGAAAGTCCAATTTTTATCACAATAATTACTTCAGTGCATTTATTACATCACATTTCTGCTACACCTCTGAGATTTCATTTGTTATAACAAGATTCCGCTATTCGTCTACACCCAGGAAAATAAAAGTGCCAAAACTATTAGAAACCCTATTTCAATATTAAACGTCACTAATCAAAAGAGCGGTATGAAGATCCACACTGTGATTCACAGAGTATTTAGAAAGAGGCCTAAAAGTACTGAAGGTCAATAACTTGCGAACCGCTGCTAAGAATAGATCAGCACCACACATGGTCAAGACTGTCAGTTAGATTTACTGACAGTTAAAAGCGTATTTTTATTTCTTATTAACAGTCAGTCTAGTTGGAAGAAGAATTTACTTTATCGACCTTGCCCTATTGCACGGTCCAACCAGTAAAGTATCCAGACAAAATAAGTTTTTAACTGTCAGTAAATCCTACTGAGGGTCCTGACCGTGTATAGTGCATACGGACGTTAATGGGCCAAATCATGTCGTAACATTATGTCATAAGAAATAATACTATCTGCATATCGATACCTGGAGTCTCAATAAGAGTTTCATGTACATTAACCGAGTTATTTATCCTCTAACGATCTGTATAATTAAAGTTTCGAAATTCCTAAAAAAATGATAAAAACAGATCATTACTACTGAACTGCTAAGCTATTCTTTTAAACTTACATGTCGTACTAGCAATTAATGTATTTCGCAGAATTTAATGTGGTAAAGAAAAAATATAAGAAAATAATAGAACTTTAGACCCTTGCTTTATAAAATTTAATGTTTGTACTGCCTAGATATTTTGGAAGTAAAATATATGTTGACTCATACGATCTATGATAATATGTCAAATAAAGCAAGTTTACACTTTACACTCTTGGTAATACTAACGTGGGTAATCTTAGGAGTCATACAGCTTAAACTTGAATAATTACATAATAAAATATAATACATTACAGTAGTAATTTCGATGTTATGTTTCATTACGATATAAAACACAGCATTTTACAGTACTTCATAAATTTTGTATAATTTCGCAACACCAATCGACAAAATTTCCTTTGGCTTTGCTTAAATTATTTAAATCGAGCTAGCAAGATTTTGTATTTGACTGACAATGTTCACACAGAAATTAAAATGATTTTTAAATTAATAAAACCAGTGCCCAAATTATCTGCTCTTAGGTAATTTTTCTGTTGCTTATATATGTATATATATATATATATATATATAACTGGCAAACGGAGCGAGCACTAACACTATCCCACAACCCATATAGTTTTGTGGTACACTTTACGAAAAAACTATCACACCTCTAAATTTGAAATTTAACAGAATAATTTAAAGTCATATCTAAATTTATTATGTATCATTATTTTTGTATTTAAACATTGCAATAAATTATAAAAAAACGATACAACGAAGCGTAGTACTAGCATATGATTACTATAGTTATTTGTTAGCAAATTACGGAATTAATAGAGGATGCATGCAGATGTATGACACATCTGCTTTGCATGCATGCATTTCTGGAATGTTTAATAAAAGAATCGAAACGTGATGTGTGAATGTTTTATCAACTATACTGTTAATAACGCCACCTGTTAGAAATTACAGAATTAATAGGACATGTAGATGTATCATATTTCTAGAAAGAGCGTTTACTAACAAAATCGAAACGTGATACTTAAAAAATTTAGTATTTACTTTATCGTCATAAGACATTGGCTCTTAACAGAGTGTTCCAGGTCATGACGAAAAGAAGGTGTGTGAACAATTGTTGGTTTCCTTGACGAATGTGGCTATATTCACTGTTCTTTTTCATTCGTTTTGGTTGATGATATTTCTGGTGTATTGCCTTATTCAATCCTGTACAAAATGTTCAGATAACTTCAATGTTTTAAAGTTTCCATACGCATCGATAATTTATTCCTAAACAACCAAACCTAAACTAAATTATGGGTATTAAAATGTTAACAGCCTATACGTAATACTTATACCCCTCAGTCTTACGTATTCCTAAAAAGAACGATGTTTCTACATATCAAAACATTAAATATTTTTAACACGTTCTGTAAATATACCGACGAACTGATCTTTGATGATATAATTCAATATTACAATTCAAAATCTACGGTATATGAAGGTAATAGTTTTAGAAATAATACATACATGTATTTATTTTAAACGTACGCAAATGTAAGTACAATACCGACATAAACAAACACACATAAACAAATATACTAGTAGATGTTATATTAAATCATCATTCGATGGAAATCGAAGAAATTGTTATTTTCTAATTTCTTTAGTTATGGGATATGTATAAATACATATACATACATATATATATATATATATATATACATATATATATACATATATATATATATATATATATATGTATATATATATATATATATATATATATTTCTTACATTATATCTATTTTTACCAAGATATTTCTCATGTTACAGGTGTGAAAATTATTGAAAATGAGTTAGTTTAAATAAAAATCACAATCACATCTTTGTTAAATAAAAATCACATATGTGGGTAAGTTAAACCTTAAAATAAAAATAATCCATTGTAAATATTGCATTAAATAAAAATGCTCCAATTGCAATTAATCATTATTCGGCCATTTGCTGAACTATTTGCTGTCAAGTAGACAATATTTTTTTCTTTTAACAACTGATCGTCCAATAAATTTATCGACAGTTTCAAAACTCTGAAAATTTTGAAAAAAACATTGCACATTCGAATATATAAAAAACGCGAATTTCGGCGTAATTTCAAATTCGATATGTAGCTTATAAATAACTCCATTACATTTGATTATTTATTTAAATCGAACGATTCTTTTTGTAACTACAACGTTAGAAAAGGCCCAAAAATTTTCAAATTATGTTGGGCCTTGAATGGTGTTGAGTAATGCTGAGCAAAATGTTTCTCTATGTTTATTACTAAAGATATAAAATTTGTCATGTTCAACTCGATAATCTAAAATCTTATCAAATATTATATTAATAAATAGGCATAATATACAAAAACTATTGTTTCCTAATATAGTATATACTATGATTTGAAAAAGTTTCAAGAAGTTATTTTATTCCCGATAATTGGTATTTTAGAATACTAGCAGCAAATACCTGTACGTGTTTAATCATTTGATTATATATAATTTAGTATTTGTATACCAATTTGTACATAAAATACCCAATCCTAGACCATGGTTTAAAATATTAACATAGCATAAAATGCCAGTTACAATATACTTAAATGGTATTAATATACTTAAATGGTATACTTAAATTAAATGGTATTAATATACTTAAATGGTATACTTAATATACTTAAATGGTATACTTAAATTAATTGTTGTAGATTCGCTTATATCATTGAAAGAAAATTAATTGAATAAAGTAATAAATAAAGAAACATGGCAAAAATAATACAAATTTTCTTATAACTTTACGGTATTAGCATTTTCCCTCTGGGTTTTTTCAATAAAATGTAATTCTGACAGGCTGCTCCGGATAATCATTTCTTTGGTCGCCTCTCCCTTTTATATCGAAAAGTAATAGCTCGTAACGTTCATATCCCTAAGTTCAAGTCGTTGGTTATAATAATAATTCGAGTTCAATGAAAGAATAAAAAAAATTAGAAATCAATATTTGTCGGAAGATAATATGAAAGACCGCACATATGGTTAATAAATTTTGAAAAACGTTGAGATACGCAGTTGTAAATTTTTGGAGAAACAAACATTCACTTTTGTTGGCTTCCTTAATAGTGTTTGATGTATCGGAAAATTAACTCCATCAAAGCAAGTAGATATTTAATTTGTACAACCGCCCCTTCGTAAATTAATTTTACTCGTTTATTATTTTTTTTACATCGTTTGTCAAAATTATAATATTTTAAGACATAGATAAAACTTCTCACCCACAAACAATTTCTCAATGCTAGTTACTTGTAGCACTATCAGCGCATGAAAAAAATACAAGAAAATTACTGTAATCTTTGTTTATACCTGCAACTAAAAATTATCATCTTAAATACGCTATATTTCAATTTTATATTTTTGTTTATTCATTTGCGCTTTGAGTGCAGGTAAATAAATAAAAATATAGAAATATTTACTTATATTTAAAAAAACGTGATATACATTGAAATTAATTTAACTTTTGAAAATGCTGCTTCGTTAAGTCTACTTCATGCCGACATTATCTTCAAAAACCATAATTTGCACTGTTTCTTATTTAAAATAATTGTCTCTATTAATACAAAAATGAATATCCTTTGAAATGTTAATTTTTTTTTATTTGTCTCTTTTATTGAATAAAAACCATATATTTTCAATGTATTTACAGGCCTAATTAAAAACGAGCGACAACATAAAAACGTAGATCCTAAAAAGCTCTACTTCCACTGGTACAAAAGACGTTCGAATAAAAAAAGCACTTTAAATCTCGAGCAGGCCGCAAAGGATTTTAAAAAGGAATACGATTTTAAAAACAACGATCCGATATACCTATATATTACTGGCTTTAATGCTAACAATGAGTCAAAGGATGTTGCTTTTCTCGCAAATGACTTAGCTCAAGTGAAAAATATAAATTTTATCTTACTTGATAGCTTATTTTACCTCAAACACGATAATGTACCTCTTGCAGAAGCTTTTTTAAAGGCCATTACGAATCTATATGGAATAGGTCAGATTTTGGGAGACGTACTGGCTTCGTTGATTAATGACGGTCTCCGTGAGGAACTACTTAATGTAATCGGCCACAGTGTCGGCGCCCATATAGCTGGATATGTTGGTCAAAGGGTTTATGACATCAGACATAAAAAAATCAAACGCATATTGGGCATCGATCCCTCTAGACCCTGCTTCGACAACATGGAGATAGCAGATCAACTCAGTTCTGACGACGCAGAATACGTCGACATCTACCACAGCAACAAAGGAGTTGGAGCCACAGACCATTCTCTTGGTACCGCCAACTTTTTCTTTAACAGCGGCGGTCCACGAAAACCCTCTTGTATAGGCATACCATTAATGCAAGAAACTTGCAATCACGTATGGACTAGCTTAAACTTCTGGGTCGACAGCAGTGCACACCCAGAAAAATTCATAGCACGAAAGTGTGATTCGTACGAGCATTGGGAAGAAGGCAAATGCAAAACTTGGCCTAAAGCCAAAGCTGGCATGTTCTCTGAACCTTCTAAAGGTGATTATTACATTGCTTACGATTTTGATTATATTTCTATACTTAAAGACAAAATATGGTCGGCCCTTAAGCAATTATGGCATACTATTACTTCTGTATTTGAATAAATTAAAATATCAATTTTTAAAATGTGTCTAAATTTTTTTCGGATTTCAAATATAATTTAAAATAACGAACGATAAACCTTTAGTATAAATAAAAAACTGTAAATTTATTTGATTTTGAAAAAAGAATAGTAAAGTTTTGCAGTCGTTTTATTTTGCCGTGTTTCTCAAAATGTTCCATCTGCACCTCTAATATCACATTAACAAAAATTTCAGGTAGAAGATAGAATGGCATGAGAATTAACTAGTTAATTATGCGTTCATTGCTTTTTTCTAATAATTTAACCAGTATTTCTTTTGGCGTAATAGTAATAGTAACAATAAACTGGTTAAATTTCTAGGTCTATAATGAATCTAGTCTTTCAGCGAAATGAATGTTGTGGCTTCGAAATTATAATTTACATAAATATTTCAAATCAATCAATGAGACTTCACGCATCTGTAAATATAGTTAAAGTGGTCTCGTCTGAAAAATTGTAAATTTATACTTACTAATCCCGCTATCAACTTGACCACTATGCTACTCCGTAAGATCTCTAAAGAGTCACAATATGAAAATATTGTCTTTTCACAAAATTTACTTAATTATGTAACAATATTTGTTAAATAATTGTTATATATCTTTTTTTTACCTATGGTATCAATTTGCTATAAAACATACCAAGCATGTTCAAATCAAAAAGAATCAATTACTGTAAATTAAGCTAACGTCTTTTGTAGGCTTCACGTGAAGTAGGTAAAATATTTTACTTTGTTATTAATTAAAATTACGTTTATTCCTTTATATCACTTGTATGTACAGGTGAAAAATCTAAGACGTCAAAACGTCACGTTTACAAATTAAATACTCAAATTTCTTGAGAAACGAAACAGTGGAACATTCAATTCTTATATATAACTTAACTTTTATACATTTTTTAATATCGCTTTTCACTGCAGTTCGTATACTTAGTTGCCACTTGGATTGTGAATATTCAAGACGATCCTGACCCTAATTTTAATTAATTCTTAGATTTAACATGCACATTCTTTGTGATAATTTTTAAAAATGAAACTTATTTTAGTCGATCTTAAATTAGTTATCCAAATAATTTTTATATATTTAATGCAACATTGTTTCAAAAGCTATGTATAAAATGGTGCGCTTCATGGATGAGCCTAATCGTCTTAGGCATTTTGTTAATGATTACAATATAAATAGAAAAAAAATAATCTTTACAAGATCAATGGTGACTTACCTCAACTGGAGATTCCCCAAATTCTCTTATAATAAATTAATTTTATTCACTTTAGGATCATAAATCAAATAAGACGAGCTCTATCATATCAAGTAACGTTATGGAGAAATTGAAATTGACAGCGAGGCCAGTAATAATTTTCTCTTGAATGCTATTTTAGAACATCAATATAGTTATTTAATAGGAAACAGAACTGAAGGCTATTTTTGTCACGTGATGTGATATTTTGGTTTAGCCAGACACAAAATAACATATCCCGACCAATATCATTTTTATATAATATTTGTTTATAGATGAATATTGTGTTACAAGTTACTGAATTACAGGAAAAAATGGTATTTATTACATCTTGATTGTTTCCTTGTTTAATTGTTATTAAAATGGAGCATCTGATGTTTCGAGCATCTATTCTTCGAATTTTAAATATTTACTTATTCACATTTTTATATATTTAGTTTTGGAGGTCTTTAACAGGGGTGGAAACTGATTAATAAAGTCTTGCTATCAGTTTTTAAGGGCGGTTTTTAACAAAATTCCTTAAAATGGTTAATAAACTGAGTATTTTTGAAATCCACACTCAATCTTGGTGTTAGATGGCCAATGATGATAATATTTTATATGACGAGATTCTTGTAGAATGAGCTGTTCTATTTTACACTTTATGTATTTAAATGACATTCTACTTTATTTGGCAATTTGGAAAATGTTTCATATTTACAACGATACAGGCCACTAAGTACAATTAGAGACATAATTGCATGTATTTTTTTAACATTAGTATCTTCAAAAATGATTCAAAATTGAATTAATTCTTATAACTTTGATTAAGCTAGAAAAACTTAGCTTAATTAACATAACAAATTTATGAATGGTTTAGTAAACTACATTTATTTAACATATGAATAGTTTTTCACACCAAAATTTCGAATGGCTATGAGAATTGTTGAGGCCAATCATCAAACAAATATTTTGATTTTATTTATATGTAGTATGTTCAAAAAAGAATCAACACAGAAGGTAGAAAAATCTGAGTGGAATAGCTGCTTAAATTTGTATTAATTATGTAATTGCATAGTTTTCACCATTCATCTATAATATATTAATTCCTATCCTTCATGTTCTTCAAACTATGGTGTACACTCAATAATAATTTAACTTGCATAGATTTGTAAACTTGTATTATTGCATTTGGTGAGTTTTATTTGTTATTCGACTATGTAAATAAAACGTTGACGAAAAATAAGTTATAATTTTTTTTTTATTCCTTGCAATATTTATACTTTTATACCTTTATCATTTCAAATTATGGTTACTACAAAACGAAATAAGTACTTTGGTTAGAACTGCCACTCTGATTACTGAGCTTCAAACAGTCGCCTCTGTATACAGTTTATGGTACATCCACACACTAATTGAGTGTCATAGTGCAAACAGCAAATTTTGTGTTATCTCATTCCACCTCGCACATATGTGTACAGTATGTTTCTACCATCCCGTTCCGTTCTTGATATATTTTTGGCTTCAGTCAAAAAAACTATGGTAATATACTGCAAGGAATACAGTAACGTAGTTTTTAAAAAAATTATATAATTATATTAGTCTTGTACAATAAGAACACAAAAAAATGGATGTATATGTCTATTTTTTCTTTTACAAAAGATTTATATAATTAAATAACTTCAACAATACAAAGTAGATACTCCACCGATTTCAGTGACTCATATTCGCCGAGAATGTGAATAGATGTTCGTAGCCGTATTCGTACCCGAGATAATCGTAAAATGTTCTACGAGACACTGGGGGGGGGTCAATATGTGAATTAGCATTAAAGTGCACGAGTTAATACACTGTGCACAGAATAATTTTCATATGTTCGAAACATAACTAGTTTTCACTCAAAGTATTGTATGTATTTCGATTGTCTCGTAAAGAATAAGTAAGTTTACGGTGCAATGTATTTTTAAAAAAATCCAAAAGCATTCTTGGGGACAGCAGAACGCGTAAAACTACTACTTATTTTCGTCACAACCGTTTTCTATTTGCCACAGATTGTCTAAGATTGAAGGCTACAATAACATTAAACATTTTATATACATAATTATTATCAATTATTACTTAGATCATCAACATATTAAAAAAAAATTCCCGACTTTAAAAGAGCTTTACATGAGATCACATCAAATGAGGTGTTATAAAAAGTTCTTTTAAAATAAAATCGAATATATTAATGCAATGTTTTCATACAGTATATCCTTGCGAGATCAGTCTCCAAAACGTTAATAGAGTTTGTCTCTTCTAACTCTTCAACAATGCATATGAAAAATAAAAAAAATCGTGATAGCGGCATTTAGTAAATATTATAAAGGAAAATTAAAATTGGTTTTATTTTATTATACTTGTATTGACAAATTAAAGGGGTATAGGCCATCAAAATATTTTTCTTGCGTCTTTGAAATATATACAAGACAATATATTAAAATAATATAACCACAGGTAGTAAACCCTTGTAGAGTGATTTACTCTCATAATTGAAAAAAATATTTTATGTCAAGTTTTCCCCTAAAAATTCTCAAAGAAATATTTATTTAAGTTCTAAAAAAGGCTTCTTATGACTGAGTATTTTTGAGAAAAGCAATTGTAACAGACTGACGGACCTAAAAAATATCTCAATTGTTTTTAATATGTTCCTATTGAATAGCCTTATCTCAATAATATTTTTCTATTTAACATTCCTTTATACGATGGGGATTATTATTAATTGGATTATATTTTTGAACCAAAAACAAAAACAACTACCAACGTTTCATAAACAGCGGGAACCCTAAAATTTTAGTAAATGTACATAAAGAGCTATTATTGTTGATACGAAAGTATACGCTCTACTCGAGTGGACAGCGTACCATAAAAGGACGTAAAAGGGCAGATACTCCGCCCACAGAAAAAACATTATTCATATCGTACACCTTTATACAAACACAAAATTATCGAACATTTCATCAATACTGTAACATTAAAGCTTACGTACTTATCAGTAAATGCCAACGTTATTTGCATTAAAATAATAAAATGTGTGCACATTCTGAAATTCAGTTTTCACATATTTCAATCGCTGATGCTATGCGTCAATAAGATTAAATTGTCTAAAATACTTCTAGTGCATCTCATATCCGTTGATAGGCATTAGATGTCGCCCGCAAAAAGTTTATTGTTTGTCGATACTTATTACTGTAGTATCATTGATACTTATTGTCATAATGTTGCTGACATCATTAATTAAATGTATAATATCACTGACCAATAAAAATTAGATGTGGGTCAAAATAAATTATATTGTTTTTATTTTTTCATTCCGAAGTAAAACAATTTTATTAAAATAGTTTCTATATAATACGCTTTTAAATATTTTCACCATAATATTTGAAATAAAAAGAAAATAATCTCAGTTAAAAATAATCATTTTCGCTTAAAATATTTTTATTTAACAGAGGTTTTACTAATTTTCCCATTTGATTAATTATATCTAAAACTTCTTTTGATGGAGAATACAAACATCCTGTCGATTTTAAATCGATTGAACTTTCGCTATAATATCTCTTGTCCCCGTGGATATATCAGTCACATTTCAACGACTGATAGTATATCCTTTTAATGAAACCATGAATACATTTGCCATGTATATTTGTACATTTCTGTATATATATGTATTGAAGTAATTCAATATGATTGTAGTAATTAAATTATTGTAACTGTATACCTTTTAACGCAGCATGTTAAAATATTAACTTGCGTCAATAGTATGCTATTACTAATTCCTTGCTCACAGATTTCCGCCCTAATCAAAAGTCTTTTTTAGACCGCTCTAAACTGTATGGCGTTTGGCTTATTACTGTAACCACCCTAAATCGCTGAAAAAACTAATTCTAGAAGGTTAATTTTTACTAGACTAATTTTATATAAGGGCAAATATTTTAAAAAACAAATTTTTATTCGTAGTTTCTTGTAGAGGTCTAATACACTACTCGTATTTATTACTATTAATGTAATAAATACGAGTAGTGTATTAGACCTTTACAAGAAACTACTAATAAAAATTTGTTTTTTAAAATATTTGCCCTTATATATTATATTACCAATAATATTATATTACTATTAATGTAATGAAGCCAATTTTTCGTCTGGAATTTATTAGTAAGTGTGCTGATGGAAATATGAGAGTACTCATGTAATCAACGACCACTTAAAATTTTGTTATGATTAATCCTTTATTCTCAAGAGTTTGCCCTTTTCTAACTCGTTGGTCACATTGAATATCTGTTGAAGACGTCGAACTCGTCATTTACTGTGCGAATGAAAATTGATATTATAAGGATGCAATCATACTTCAAGCGCATTTAATTTTAATTTTTCATTGCAAAATTTAAAGCATCAAATATGGAGTTACATAATAATTTTATATCAAGGCATACTTCCATTTTCTATTTTAAAAAATAGACTTGGGCCTTACTTAATTTTCAAGCTAAATTTGAAATTTCCTTTCCGTTAAAAAGTAGTAAGAGTTCAATAAACTGTAATCTATTTTTCGGCCAAATTAATAAATAAATATTCTGGTCTCACCAAGCATATTTCGTATTGATTTGATAACGTGCCAAGGATCAATATAACATTAACTGTTATCTGATTATATTGGAATGAAGTAAATTCAACAATAAATTTAAATTTTTCTTTAAGTTGCAACCCAGTGAATCAATTATATTAAAATTAGCCACAGTCGGTCGCATGTTAGGGAAACAATTTTGATGCCCAACCTCTTTTGTTTTTTTAGTACTGGTTTGGACGAGATTAAATTACTGTACTCTCCTTAAGGTGTCTATCCCCTTTAACTGCCCTTAGCTAATAGGGTAATAATATCTACCCATCTATATTATTTTTTTGTAATCGGATCTGAAAATAATTTCTTAATTAACATCTCATCGGGCACTAGCGAGTATAAAACAGATCCTTCACTCAGTTGGGACTTTAACCTTAAAGTATAAACAACTTCTTTTGTGAGGCTGAGCTCTGCATTGACTTTCTGTTTGCGTAAAATATGTGGATGTAGCTGACATGAATTTTATGTTCAAAATTAAATGCCTTTGGTGAAAAAAAAAATTACAACTTTCTTAAAAAAACGATATTTCAAAAGGCAAAATCTTGCATTTAAAAAATTGGCGTTTTATAAGATATGTTGGCCCTGCACTTTCTTCTAACAAAATAAATGGTTCAGCATTAATAAATTCCTCATTCATTAAAACCTGAATCATGAAATTGATAATGGCTATCTTCTTAGTTTTCTTCGATATTTTGCAATTGATTTAGTTTCTGAATTAGCCATAAAAAGTACTTAATTTTACAACAGACGAAATTAAATAATGTTAAGGTCAAAAAATGTACCATATTTTCAAAGGTTGTCATTGGTTGAATAGTTAATTAGTACTCAGTAATCAAATACAAAATACTTTCAACTTTCAATAGTTCTTGTTACATAATTATAACCACGAAAGTTATAATAAAATTATATTAACATACGGTTCAGTAACACTATTTTAGGCTAATATGGCTATAAACCAGTTTCATAAGTTTCTCCAGTTTCAAAAGCTGACATCTTTTCTTTGACGTTGACAATTTTAGGGATCGTTTCTATGTTACAAGTAAATGAAAGTTATTTATGAAAACGAAGTCCCAAACTGAAGTTCCATGGAGTCATATTTAGAGATCCATGCAGAATAATTCACATTTTATTAATTTATTTATATATTATTTATATATATATATATATATATATATATATGTATATATATATATATATATATATTTATATATATTTATATATATATATATATATATATATATATATATATATATATACATATATATAATCTCTAATACATGTGTCCTTTTTTAGTTACAACAAACCAATCATTATTAAGATTGAATGTACTGATTAAATTAATATTTTTTTTAATAATAAAATATTTAGTTCCATAAGTTTTAAAAAATATTATTAATTACAATTGTATTACCATTCTTTCATTTCTTTCTTTTAGTTACTGTCAAACGTTGTTAACCTATTTCTTTGTGCCTATTATTTAATACATTATATACACAACAACTGTTTCAAAATGAACAACTGTTTCAAAATGATTCAACCGGGTGTCCCACGACACGTCTTATTCTTTTTATGTATAAATATTTATTGAAATATTTAAATACTTTCTCCAACGTAGGTATATAAGTTCATACATTCACGTGGAGACCAAATGATTGCATTGGTTTGAAGGATACTATGAACTAAAGAGTTAAACAAACTCACAATAAACTCACTGTCATAAAACTCGTCGCATAACAACCCATAATAATGTCGCAAATGTCGCATAACAACCCCTATAACCCTCTAGGCCTTCCAACAGGGATATGATTATGAAATGTTAGATAATTGTCCATAATTGCACCAAGATCCCGCACGAATGATGCCCTTTCGAATGCCATTCTAATTAACTCGCAATCGTGCATCAAAAGCACACGTTGGCGACATAATTGCACATTTTTTCACATTAAATTGAAGCTTTTTGCCCAAATCTCATTGAAATACTGAGTCGATATAATTTCTGCTTGCGAACAGAAGAAGACTAGAGGTGCTGACAACTGAGATCATATCATTAATCATAATGAGGAATAAAACAGTGCCTAAATTACTACCTTGGCTAACTTTAAATTGAGTTATATGTACCCTTGATTTGAGATTTCGATACTAAACATTTCGAGCTCTGAAGTAAATGGCGAAAAATTTTACTGTAATGGGAAATATACCCAATAATTTTATTAGAAGAATACCATTGTTGACTCAAATACTTTGTTAAAATCAAGATAAGCTACATCCATCTGCCGTCCATCATCTAACTCCTTGGCAAGATGATCCACAAATTTATTAAAATTAGTGACGGTGAACTTCTCCGGAGGAAAACCATACTGACAGTCCGTCAGCTGGCACTGGACTTGAGCTCGTATACGGCGATATAAAATGTTTTCAAAAACTTTAACAAATGTAAATAACACTCCTACCTATCTATAATATTTTACATCAGACTTAAAACCGGATATGTGAGCAGGTATTATTCGGCAAATCTTACGAAGGAATGGATAAATTTCGGAACATAAGAATGGATTTATTATAAATGTAATCAGTTTAATAAAGATATCAGAGTACGCCTTTATTAAGAATGAGAGAAAACTAACAGGAACGAGGGTCCATTTTGGCTGAATCTGCTTTAATGTGAGCACAACTTGAGAATAGTCTAGAGATGCGCCGTTTTTATCAGGGACCCATATTGCTTCCACAATATCGAGTATCGGTTCAAAATTCAAAAACACTAATTCTAAATATTCCGCGAAAGCAGTTGCCGCCGCCTCACACGAGTACGTTATCCCATTGTGCATTATAGTCATAAGAAGATGTCTGTCTGATTTTATGTATTTAGAAAGGAAAAAAATAAGAATATCACGATGTCAGCTAATAACACAAGTCAGATATTTTTCTGCTTCAAAGTGTTTGATATTGTTTTTGATAATAACAATACTTGCGTGAGCCGTGCTAGCAAAATTAATTGACTGATATGTTGAGTAGTGTTTAAACCTTCTTAACGAACCTTCATTAAAATTTCTCTGATGTGAAACATGCAGCAATACTACAGTTGTACGGTTAAATCAACTAAATGCAAACTCAGAGTAAGTGCAATCTTTTGCAATATTTTGCCCACCTAGATACAATATTTATGCAAAGGAACGCATCATGTTTTTCCACAAATTAGATGTTGCTTCATCATTGGAGATCGGGACATCCACTGGAGCTCAAGGCTTATAACTCCTAAGGGACAAGAGTCATGGTATACTGGGCTACTGTCAGTTATGAATACTAATTCATATCAACTAGTAAGTCAACGTATTGGTCCGCAGATCCTAATAAAACTTCAGATCGAATAGACTTTTTTGCTTATTACCAGTAATACACTTAAGAATTTAAAAAACGTTTGGTTATACTAATACCTGTATTCAGCCAAACTATGTCCCTAATGAATACAAAATAGCTTAAGTGCAAAACAGCATAATACCGAAACCTTGCGAAAATCTCAGTGAAATGGTGTCCTACCAAACGATCTCACTCTTACTACTTATGGCAAAACTATTTGAGAAACTGACTTTAAAGTAACTCAAACCTATTCTTGATCAAATAAATCTGGTACCATATCATCAGTTTGGTTTCAGAACTAATCACTCCACAACTCATCGAGTGCATCGTATTAATGACGATATTGTAAAAGCGTCAGAGAACAAAAATGTGCGCTCTGCTGTCTTCTTAGATATAGTGCATGCATTTGATAGAGTTTCACATGAGGGGCTACTACGCATATCAAGATCGGTGCTCTCTGGTCACTTATATCAACTCTTAACATTTTACTTAACTAATAGATACTTCCGAATCAAATACGAAGTTTCGTACTCAGACTTGAAGCTGATTAAGGTTGGGGTACCTCAGAGTAGTGTCCTAGACCCATTTTTGTACTTGCTAAACATTAATGACGTTCCAACATTATGTAGTACAACAGCCACGTTTGCTGATGATATCATGGCAGTAGGAGTATCTGAGAAAGGATCAACTAGAAAATTGCAATGTAGTCTCAAGATTAGAAAACAGTGCATTAAATTGAAAAAAAACAAATCAACATTTATCGAAAAAACCAAATCACACTACTCTCGGGTACTTTACTCGGACATCAGTGGATTTAACTCTGGAACTAACAGTTACTTCCGATGCAACTAATTATCTAACAGTTATAAGCCATTTCAATAATTCAATCCCCACGGGGCAACATTGGGTCATGATACATGAACAAAAATTCTATATGTGGTCTTACAATATTTAGAAATAAGCTAAGCCAATGATAACGTTAAAGAATTAGATCTTATTAAAATAGATAAAAGAAAAAATTAAGGAAATGTACCAGATACTTTAAATAAAAATATAAATTGGAAATAATATTAGATTTTAATGATTTGTTTAACATTGCCACCGATCGAATTGCTTTTATTGGAAGAATTAGACGCACAAAAAAAAACCATTTTGTAAAAGCTTGCAATAATAATAGCAATAGATTTAAAGTCACAGTAAAGAGGAATGTTGTTAAGAATTTGGCACTGGAATTTAAAAAAAAAATAAAGAAATTTGACCGCAATAAAAGTGTTAATTAAAATAGAGCTTAATATTTTTGACCGATTACTGGTCACTTTGGAAAACAATATTTTTATGGAACATTGTTTTTAATGTCCCTCATCCCAGCAACACCTCCTTTGTACAAATGTACTGGTGACATGCATACCTACAATAAAAAAGTGTGCACTGACAAATATATTACGCCCTGCTAACAAGCAATTAACATCAACCTGTATAAACATTGATGTAATTAATGGATCTGACTTTTTATTTAATTCGAAATCATTAGTTTCTGAGACATTTTATAAAATTGCAGAATTTATACCGACAAATTTTAAATACAATCGCAATCAAATTAATTTTACTTGCACATTGTTTGGACCATTATGAAAAAGACACAATAATTATTTTAAGGCTGTAAAGAATATTAAATTCAAAGAAGCATTCACTTCTCTTAAAAAAGGTGATACTTGACTAATTGACCAATTGAAAACATTCGTAAATAATAAAAGGGTTGTGTATAAAGCCGACCGACATTTCTGTTATTATATTCAGATATTACATTTTTTTAAGTGGATATTGTAGAATTGACAAGTGGACAAATAGTGACTCTGTCATTGAACTCAGGGTTCAAACTCCCCATTCCTAAATTTCCATTCCCTATTTCCCATTCCCCATTCCAAAGCCTAATTAAAAAAGCCTACTTAAATTGAGAGACTTGAGAAGCTGCAGTTTTGAATTATTATTGTGAATCTCAACAGACTCCGACTAATGATGGTACCGACATTTGCATTCACAAAAGATATTCGTAACAATAAAGATAAAACAAAAGAAATATGTTGCCATTAAACTGAATTATTAAATGATTATGCAAAAACTTTCGTATATACGCACCCATGAATATATCGACAGAATTAAAATAACTACAAGAAACAACTAAATTATTTTTAGTTGTTGAAAAATGATTTGCATTTAAAAATGTCCATTAAAACACAGTTTAGGCGGAAATATAACATAATACAAGTAAACATTATAAAACAAAGCTTCAAATGGCAAATATAGAATATTTTTAATATTTCACATTCTACCTGCAAATTTGAATTGAAGTATTAAAAATAGTGATTCCTGGTAGTGTAGGATTTATTATTGAATATTAATAACGTATATAAATAAAATCTACAGGTTGTAATTACCTAATAACAACGCCATCTAGGATCGAGTAACATCAATGCCATGAAGGCTTTGGCCTTCGTTATAATATGTTATAATAATAATTAATAGTTCTGTCTGTCAAAATATACCCACTGTACCAAAATAATTATAGATCATATAGATGATTTAGTACGAGGAATTAAAAATTACGTACATAAAAATTTAGTGAAATGGAAAACTTTTTTCACTAGCATTCAAATTTAAATATTGAAGATTAAACATTTTTGCCTGGAACCTATTATATATATTCAAACAAGAATTGCCACCAAAGATTCTCAATATTAAAGACTAATTAAAAGCACAAAAAAACAAGAAATGAACAAAGAAAACAAACCATTCATATGCTATTTATAATAAATTCAAAAATAAAAAATAATAAACAACAAGAAAATCTAGTGGCAATAAAAGCCATCCATCGATATCTTCACCCGATACGAACTACACACGAATAACAAAATGTTTATAAATATAATAATTGTTATTCCTTCATGGAATAACCAGAATCAGAACACGATAGCATACAATTTATAACTCCATATCTCTTCATAAATATCAAGGATTCACACAATCACATCCCACATGGCTGGTCCACGCGAGAGAAGTAGACCAAAACCCTCCACAAAATACAGAAGAATCTAAGAGTATCTAAGTACATGTACAATTGACACTGTGTCTTTAGTAGCCAACGTAAGAGAGGCTGAATTATAACATGTTGGAAAAGCTATAAAATGATGTCTTGGGTTTCTCTGAATATATCTGAATATATAATACTACCGTATACAGGAATAATAGAAGAACGTGAAATTGTTTTTGTGTATTCTGATAATAAATGTGGATATAATGGGCAATTCCGCGGTGAACTGCCAAATAAAATTGTATTTTTTGAAGTTGTAACCAACTTCGATTAGAGTTACCAGGTTGAGCATGATAATACAATACAAAAATAATTAACCACTGTCAAATTTATTTGTCCGCAGATAGAAAAGTCTAAGAAAGACGAATTACAACATTTGTATAATCATCTTATACGATACAAGATTAAAAGCTGTTACGCGGGTATTTAATGTCAATGTATCATATATGTCCGTGAGATTATTAATGCAGAAGAAGCAAAAGGAAGCTATTACTTGTAGAATACTGTTTAGACAACAGACTATATATTATTACCTCTCGCTTCAAGAAATACCAGAAGCAAAATGTACATACTACTCACCAGACTATAAGCTTTTAAAGAATTAATATAAGGCTTAATACACATTATAAGGAAAATGAAAATATTTTTAATGAATGAGGCTTTCAATAGCTTTTTTATTTATTCCATTCAGAACAGGGTATTAATATAATAAATATTTCTAAACTGACAGATCATAAACTAATTTGTGCTAAATTCTCATTTAAATCAAAAGTTGAAACCAGAAAACACTTTAAAGTATATTACCCCTTTTGGTAAGAAAATCAAGAAGAAAACGAAGATAAATTGAAAAATAGGTGTCATCGCAATGGAATTAAAAATTACAAGTCAATAAAGAGAAAACGAAGACGTTTGAAATACCTGTAACATGGGCCCCTCACAAAAAAACACTATGGGCCCAACTTCTAGCCGGAAAGATATCTAAGCTTGTGGTATGCTACTTCAATTATACAGCAATACGGATAAGTACGGAGAAGTATCACAAGAGCTATATCTCATATCATGTCTCATGTAACAAAAGCTATGAAAGAAACGAATTGGTACTTTGTTCACTTTAGGCGAAATAAATAAGGTAGTAGACTCTCTCAAATTGTTTAAAAGTGAAAACGGAATTACAAATGATATCTTAAGGGATTCATAACATAATGACAATTATGGATCCATTACATGATGTCAAATAACACACAAAATATTTACATAGATAGTTTTAAAAAAGATAGCACCGACATTTGAATTTTAATCGACAAAAGGAACAAACTGGCTCTCGCTCAAGATACTCTAGGACCGGCCATGTCACTCAAATTTTGGAAAAATATTTAGACTGTGATAAATCATTATAAAAGGCATTGATCTATTACTCGAAGGATTCACTTACATTATACATTTAGCGCAATGGAAAACTCTCAATGGAAAACTCTGATCTAGGAATACCAAAAACTTATTATGATTCTATGAGAAATATGTAAAACATATAAGGCAAACTGAGAGACAAGAAAAGTCCTTCAAAATTTAACGTGTCGTAAGACTAAGCAACCTAATACCTTTTAATTTCTACACAGCCATACTAGAGAATATTTTCGATTTTCTTTTCTGATAACAAAGACTGTGCGTTACAATCATTTGATACGGAGAGCAGAAATTTGGTTTGGTATTTAAGACAAGCTAAACATACCTAATGAATAGAAGGAGAATACTGATAATATTAGCGTAAAATATAGTCATATGAAAAAAAACCTACTTAGGGCGGATAGTAATCTCATATACGAATCAAACACTTACCAAAATAGACAAAAGGATTAAAATGGCATGCACAAAATACTGATAATTAAAACACATATTTTAGTCCGGAAAGCTTGAGAGAGAGAATGAGACTTAAAAGACAGAGTAAAAGTTACTTCTCAATATCTAATTATGATAAAAGAAAATAGTTATTGTACCAGACTGTGACTTACTTAGTTGAATGATGAGATATCTTTTAAAAATATCTCATCATTCAACTAAGTAAGTCACAGTCGTTAAAAATACGTAAGAAAAAATCATTGGGAATGATTAAGAGATTATGTGTGCACTTAAGAAAAAAGAGGTAAAAACAACCTAAAACAGGGAAACGCTCAACCACTAACGATTTGTGGCTGAGCGTTACACTTGGCCGTGTTGCTATGGCCTTTTTATTCCCATGTATTTTCGTGCTGAAGCACGAGTTACGTATCGCGTTCCGCGGATACTCAAAAATATATATTTAACTATTACTGCTTACAAATATACTTTATTTAATTACAATTTACAGCAATAATTATTAAGATTAACAATTTTGAACAACGTTAACTCTAAGACATTGGCTGGTAGACTCTCCCCGTCAGTTACTTGGACTCTATTTTACAGGTCTCTTCTGCTGAACCTTGCGTTCTGAGAAGCTTGGTTTTATTTGATGTTTTGAAGCAAAGTCAGCAAACTTGCTTCTTAGTAATATAACGTCCATCGGATGTTATTGGCTTGTAGATTAATTTATTAGACATTTATGCTGAGTAGCTTCCTAGTATTTTATTGCTATCCATCGGATGTTGTGAGTTAGCTTAGCATTCTTTTGACTTAATTTATTTTACGTTTATGTTGAGTTGGTTCTTAGTAGTTCGCCGTTATCAATCGGTTGTTATTATTTTACTGATGTATTATGGTTACACGACTCACGCTGTAAGAAATTTCACTCCAAAAAGCCTGCATCGAAAATTTTTCCTAAACCTGCATTTTCCTAAACCTACATTAGCAAGAACATCTTTTTTATTACGATTACAATGTTTAATCAACGACAGTATGTTATAAAGCCATTGTATACATTTACCGCTATACAGATCCTACCAAGTACATAACATTATATAATATGAAAGTATAAGATCAAAGGAGAGATTTTAGCAAAACACATAACTAAACCTAACCAAAACGGTAAAAATGATTAATATTACAATTACTAGTTAAGAACCAATTAGTAATTTTTTAAGAAATTTTTTATTTATCAATTACTAATGACTAATCTTCTTAGTCATTGGTTTTCATTCAAAGCAAGCAAGCTGAATGAATGATCCGTGAACAATAGCATTACAACCACTTGTAACCATATAAATGCCTCAATAAAATCAATAAAAACGCACACTTGTATATTACTATGTAATAAAACTTTATAAAAAAATGTTAACGATTTTTTAAAAAATTGTACTATGTTTATTATCCTGGGAGTAAAACGCGTAAATGTTATGTAAAAAAAAAATACACTGTGTTTGTTATCGTTGTACTTTAAATAAGTTGTAAATAATACTTTTAAGCACAGGTTCATTTGTGAGGCACTCACCGTCGAAACTGACAAGTTTGATTATATTATTATTTTCAAGTGTATAAATGTAGCAATGTCCAATACAATGACACGTTCATTACACTTTTAAAACTAAGGATTTTATTAATCAAAATATGAGCGATTGACAAATTCTACCTACCATTAAAATGTGTCTGATGCGAATATAATTATTTAAAATGGCGCGTTTCTTTTCAATCGCTATTACGATATTTTTTATTATAATTTAGAAATTAGAAAGGGCGGTGCCAATATTGCAAAAGAATTTTTGGTCTGCATTGAAATACCACAAAGAAGGTGGTCAAACATATTTTATTGTAAAGAAGAGAAAACATTATTTTGGCTGTGAACTTTCCAAAAAAAATCATTAATTTATGAGACGCGTGATATTAAAAAGTGGCGAAGCGCGTCGATAAAATGGAAAACCGATAAAACGGGTGTTATTGATCAATGACTAAAGACTCAAATCTGTGCCCCATATTCTTATTGCGAGTTGTTAATTCCATTCATTTATTAATTTTATTAATATGTATTTGAAATGATAACTTTATTGGCTAGTTTAGTACACTTTAGTTATTATCAGATGTTTGTTTCTTTGAGTTTGTAATTATTTCTTTTTTCGTGTATGGTTATTTTAGTGACTGTGTTGCGATACGATTGCGAGTGTTTGCGATACTTATTCCAACATATTTTTTATGAATTAAATTTATATGATTAAATTCATATCGAGTTGTGTTTAGAAATATTTATGTTTAGATATATTTTCTTTATGAAAATTCTTTCCGTTATGTAAATTTCATTAAACTATCATGCAATTTTTATAAGGATTTAATTAATAATTCGAACAACGTGAGGTAAATTCTTACTGAAGATCATGACATTAAAACGAACCAGCCGGCTTACGAACACATTAATTTTTCCTTGTAGCTATTCATTATAGTGTCAAAATTTCCATTTCGCGCGGTTTTACAAAAGGAACTAGTTCATGGGATATTGTATCGTTAACCACAGAGTGTTGCCGTCAACATCCCCGACATATCATTACTGTAAACGTCTAGCTGCGGTTAACTTATACATTTCACTTCCCAGTTAAATCATGAAATCGTGCCATTCTATCCTTTTCTTTTGCATACCTTTCCTTCGCGTAATTATGTAAAAGAAAAGAATTGTCAGGAAAGTCAAGTTGCTGCATTTCTTACGTTTATCAACAATTACAGGTTAATGCATTTCTATTTGAATGAATTATAACAATTTGCAAATTTAAACAATTTTATTATTTTTTGAATAAAATACATTTATTGTAATCTACTCATAACGTACTATTACAGATTTAATTTGCACGGTTACATATTGATACATACAGTATATGATTATAATAGTAATATTTGGTTTTGCTCTAAATTATTATATATTATGTTTAAGTTTATAGCGTGTTCCTCTTTGAGTTGGAAAGTTCTGCTAATCAGACAGACGGTGTCATCAGAACAATAGGGTTCCATTCTGATTCTTTACACAGTATAGAACTCAAAGCTTTTTTTTATATACGTTGATTTACTCACCTACTAATATCCTAGTTGCATTATACCTTTGTATATGTCTGTGCATATTTACTTGTCAGCTCAGTTATCTACCAAAATTTAGCTATTTCATAGTTTTATGTATACCTGTACATACTTACGCACTTGAAATCTTATTTGCTTCATATATGTGTGTATATAATTACAAAGGAATAGTTAAGGCTTGTCAAACGAATCAAACTTATCGAGTTTGTACTCGTTTGGTAGGCCAAACTCAAACGAGTCCAAGTACAACTCGGCTAGTTTGACCCGTTTGACAGGCCTTGTCAGAAAGAAGGAACTTATACAAAAGAAAAGGGTAGAATAACACAATCTTTTGATTTAACTGGGAAGTAAAATATATGAGTTAATCTCAGCCGTGGACGTTGACTATGTCGTTAACTAGCTCCCTCTATAAATGTACGCAGTAATTTTGAAAGTATAGTGGGTAGTTATAAGGTAATGGATATGTTAATGAGATGCGCCTCCCTAAATCCGCCGTGTATGAAATAATTGATTTAACGTCACTAAAATAACCACAATCGAAAAATAAATAATTAAGTAATTAAAGAAACTAACATCTGAAAATAATTAAAATGTAAATAAATAATAAAATAGCTGATAAACTTATAATTTCCAATTCAATGAAACTGACAACTCGCATCAGGAATAATGGACATGAAACTGCTTTTTACCATTCAGGAGTTTCTGTCACCGCCTTCCGTCTGTATAATCACATCCTGACCACGAATCCAAACGAGATGATTATTTTCACAATTTTTTGTTGGAACAAAAAATATATAAATCATTTAACTCGGTTTCGAGTTGCAGCTGTATAAGCATAAAAATGTAGACTGGATGAAACGATTTTTTTTGAAGTTGGTTAAAATTGAGAGATATACCAAATTACTTACATCTGGATCATATCCAAGGCAAGTTTTTAATAAAATTAATTGCACAAATTAAACAAACGATATGTGGATTTTCTTCCTTCATGAAACTTTTTCCCAAACGTATTTAAATTCCCACCGCAAATTAACAGAAATAATTGAGATGAATTCTTTGTCTTATTTTCCTCATATACAAATTAATTTATGATATTATTAGAAAAAATTATAACTTGAGAGGATAACATTTTCATAAGTTGTAATTAATACAATATTTCCAAAGGACATTTAACTTTATGGTTGTGAAACCTTTTTGCGTAGATCTGGGCACTTTTTATTATGACGACATGAATTAGGTTTTTTTCATGTATTATTAACCTGTTTCTGAGATATTATGAATACAAACTATACAATGAACTAAAAATATAACTCGGACGAAATTAAACATGACTACAATAAATTTAATAGTTTTAAAATTTATTTAAAGGCAGACGATATCCTATTTTGAATAATATATAAATACATTAAATATTTTTTATAATTACATAAATATAGATCTTAATTTGTCAATTAATTACTTTAAATATCCACTAAAAAATTTTAGGCCCAGCACTACAATAAAAAAAACGAAATAATCGTAAAGAACAATACTGTAACCACCTTCTGATTCACATATCAAAAGCACCAATTGGATTGAAATGTAAGTAAATTTAAACCGTGCATCCTCATATCTCATTTTTCTACCAGCGATTAAAGAAGAAGTACGTTTGAGCTTTATTACAACTAGACTTGAAGATGCCCCACCAAACCTAATATATTTTCACATTATCCAATATCGATCAATTGTCTGGCCGTGGATATAGAAACTGATATAACGCCGCTTCTACAAGTGAAGTCAGTATTACAACAGCATAGCATTAATGATGACAGAAGATATATGCATATCATTGTATAGACGAGATAACAAGTATCAAATATGGTTGTTCGGTTGAAGCTCTGTGAACTATATGCTCTGACTCAAAATCAAATTGCAGCGTGTCTAATAAATTTTGAATGTTTAAAAAACTAACGAGTTGAGCTTAAACAGACTGCTCAGATTGTTTATAAAAGTTATAATATAAATATAAGTCCAAAATCTTTGAGCACATTCGGGAAATATGATTTGAATGAAGAAATATTATGCGTCTTCTTTAATTCACAGCAGAATGTACAGATTAATCTAGAAATGTTAAATATGGCAGTGATGATGGGTGTTACAATATTCAATAATGGAAGCAAGAACGTTAATACTTAAACTATACTGCTATTGGATTTTGATTTAATTTCGAGAAGATTCTTTCTTATTTCAGATTCTGAAATTTCTAAAATGACAAATTCATCTTCATTGAGTGAGAATCACTTTTATGTTAAGATTTGATCTTATCCCTTTTCTGCATAAAATACTTCAAGGTAAAATTGAGCCACCAAGCGGCCTTCTTTCTTAATTTAATTTGCTTTAGTTGTGCATGTTGAATAGGTTGGAAATCTCAGAGGTGAAATTAATACAATATCATCCACAGAAAGTTTCCAAGTAATCTGAACAATTTTTCATTCCTTGGAGTACTCGCCAAGGAAATTCAATAAAAAGAATTAGAGTAGCTAAGAGATTTGTTGCATATACAAAATTCTCCCCTAATGTAGAAAGTCACACAAAATTATCGAAAACTTAGAAGTTTATTAGAAAATTGATAAGACTAATGTTATTGTTAAACGAAAATGCATGGTTTATTTTTTTGCAATTTTCTATCCTTTGAATGACAAAAATATGAACAGCTTCGCATCTATCCTCTATTGCATCTCTAAATCAAAATAAAATGAAGACGAATACGGTGCAATTTTATTAAAATTGGCAAATAAATAAACAGGTCCATCATTGCAAATAAATAAACAGGTCCATCATTGCAAATAAATAAACAGGTCCATCATTGCAAATAAATAAACAGGTCCATATTGTATTTAGGCACGAGATTCACAGTCATTACAGTGCTCAAAACACAGTTTCGTTTTGCATCCCTGAAGATATCCGGTCCAATGAATATTCAAAACATATTCAAATCTGCTAATTTTCTTATTATTATACGTATTCAAAAACAGTATGTTATTATTTCATAAAGGCTCCACAATTATTAAATAACATCCTGAAACATCAAAATATTTGGACGGTAGTAGGCGGCCTGTTTCGCAAAAGTTTTGTTAGGGCACATCACTTTGAACAGATTTTGTAGTTCCTTAAAATGCATAAAAAGTATACAAGCCATAAATTTAATACTATTAATCCGGAAGGTAAACTATATGTCGCTGCAGACAGTAAAAGTACATGTCTTTCTTTTTTTGTAGATGTTTTTCTCCTTCACTGAGCACAAGCAAATTCCTACAAATGTACACCTTAAGATTAATATTAAAAATAAGGAATAGCCCTATTTTATTCAAAAAAATCCAAAGTATACAATCTAAAAAATTAAAGGAAAATGATAAAAATTCATAGTGCAATAACTAAGTGGTACATAAATAAAAATAGTGCACTTATGTAGAAAAAATAAAAAATTACCTTACTTGAAACTTTTATTTAAAACGGCAGTCAAACTAATGAGAAATCTTACATAGTTGTGAGAAAAGTTCGATTTTTACCATAATGTAAAATGTTAGTAAATGCTATTTGTACAAAAGCCCTAGAACCATTAAGATCAAACAAAATCCAGTTTGTATCCCATTGTACGCCTCATAGAGTCAATATATATACTCGTAATAAACTAATCTATGAAACTCTCTGATCCGATAAGTTCATCGTAAAAATACGTGAGCCTTTAAAAGAGCAATGACGTTCATTTTATCAACATAGATTGGGTGTTAATGTCAATTAACAATTTATTTTTAATTAATTTGGCGATAGCTGTACATTAAAAGAAAGCGACAGATATTGAATGTTTTTAACCGACTTCAAATAAGATACGGTTCTCAGTTCGATTCTGTTTCTTTGTATATATTATCTTTGAGAGTTATCAACCAATTTGGAGGTTCTGTTTTTTTTTGTTTGAAGGGGTATACCCCCACTATGATCGCATGAAAATTTGGTTCTGATTTAACCATGGAATTGAAATTCTGGTGTAAAACCATAGAATTTATCAACATTGAACAGTACAGGTGCCGTGATCGAGTTTAGGTGATATAGGTCTGATGATTATGTTAATGAGAAAGGCTCTAGAATTTTGACATGACTAAGGGCAACACAAATGTACGATGATGGAGCCGGAAGATAGTGACAGTCTACAGTGATGAGGAGTAATCTCAACGAATTTGAACTTGTTTGACCAGTCTTGGCGTGAGCTTCATTATATTTTAAAGTATCAATTTTCCTTCAGGATTTGGCAGCAGATTTTGATGTATTTTGCTGTGACAAAATTAAAATAAAAATTATATTTACAAGTTTTAATCACCTCATTGATTTTGTTCACATCGTCATGAAATATATGGAGTTAAATGTTAATTCCATTTATTTAAAATCAAATAATTCAACTGACAAAAACCTGGGGTATACTTTTATTTTAAAATAACACTTTTATATTGCAAGTTTCATGCATTCATTGGAGAAAAGAAAACAAGTAAATATGGGCCATTACGAATATATTTTTCACTAAATTTGGTAATTTTAGTACATAAATAACAAACAACTTATCTTTAAATAACAAACAACTTATCTTTAAAATCAACCAAGAGGAAAAAAAATACATAATTTTTACCCATAATATGAAACAAAAAACTTATCTTCATAAATATACATATATTATATTTATGATATGTAAAGAATTGGTAATGAGAAGTAAAAATAAGAAAAAAAATCATACGAAAGTATGAACGTATGAATAATTTTAGAGGTGATCACAAATAAATTTGTTTACAATAAAAATTAACCGAAATTAAATACCCACCAAATAATAAGCATTCTGAATCTTAAGATTTTAACGTTGTTATAAGTCGCCTTAATCAATCTATACTTAAAAAATCGTATCGTGACTGAAACGCAAATAAACTTTGCTAAATACATCTCCATTTAGAAAAAAAATTACTTAAATACACAATCGTATAACATTCAGGATTCAACTCGGCTGATATCATGAACAGTGAAACAATCACAAACTTGAAGAATGGCATTATATTTAATGAAATTTAATTCGTGGTGTCAAGAATTTTCTTCACCATTTCTTATTTGCATGTAGCTACACAATATTGAAGTTTAAATGCCTGTTTGTGAAATCAACAGATTTAATACATTGCTAATGTAAAACAAGTCAAGTTTTAAATCTATACCGCCATTCTTGCAGATCATATAAGGCATGCAATCATTAGGACATCAAGAATAAATCAATATTTAGGCAGATTCCAATTAAAGGCCTTCTCAGCTCTGAAGATTTTCTTGTTAAGATTTCCCCTATATTTCCTCTACTTTCAATGGAAAAAGGCTCGACTCGTTTATCGAGTCTGTACAAATAGAGTTGTTTAACCAGGCGAAATATTTTGCTATTTTTCTTATCATCGCATACTCACGATACACTAGCACTAAATGTATTCGGTATTACCATCGTTTTACTCATTTGCATCACTTGTGTTAACAGCTGGATTCTCTCGTACGTCAAAAATACAGCCGGCCAATATTGGTTTTTATGTTATTAATCACCTAATGAGGCTTATATTTGCAATATTTCCATATGATACACTCCAAGTGCTTCACTGGGGAGATGAACATTTTGTGTTTAAACTCTCAGAAATGAAGAACGTTTTAGCTTTTGTAGCCCTAGGGGCTTTCCTTTGTCAGTGCTCCGCCCGGATCGATATTGCTTCGCCTATTGAAAGTAGTGTTATTAAATTGCTTGTGGACTGCAGTAAGTCTTAATAAAATTACAAATGTTATTAATAATTAAGAAACAGATTTAAATAGATATACGTGAACAATGTGTGTAAATTCTATACGCAAATGCCGCAAGAAATTGAAAATAATTAATTAAAGAACATAGCTATTTTCTTAATCTAGCATTGCTCATTTCGTTACCATTTAAATTATCTACTATAAATTATCATCATTTTAACCAGTTTACCAATATTATTGATTTACATTACTTTTTTATTAGTGGACAATCGGGGGCCGTTGATTTCAAATTTGATTTAGTCAATTTTGAAAACAAATTGTGACATATTTTTCTTTGCCTTTATTTATCGTCTTTTGTTTTTTCTGTATACATTGTATAAAACTATTTTATTAAATAAATAAAATTTAAAAAAATATTGTCGGAATAGGTATCAGATACGGACAGATATTCTGGTGTGGTAAAAAAATTTCTCAACGTACAAACATTTCTTTTCGCAACAACCGTGATATAAAACTGATTCCAATGACGACCAAAAAATTACTAATATATTTAAGAATAAATAAATATAGAGTAAATAGTAGGTTAATCAACCCTTAATAATATTAAAATATCCAATTTTTTTTAACTAAATTGAATAGAAATATTCTTTAAACGTTTTTACAGATTCAATTAAACACGACCGACATCACAAGAAAATAGATCCCAAGAAACTTCAATTCTACTTATATGAAACGCGCGTGAACAAGACGACCTTTTTTAATCTCAAGGATGCTGCGAAGGTTTTTAAAAGTATATACAACACTCAAATCAAAGATCCAATTCACCTTTTCATACCAGGATTCAATGCTGGCCACCAATCTCCCAATGTTGCTATTGTTAAAGATGGTTTAACCAAATTGAAAAATATCAATTTTATTTTACTTGATCACTCATTTTATCTCCAACATGAGGACGGGACACAAGCAGAAAATTATTTGAAGGCTGTTACCAATGTATACGGAGTAGGTGAACTCTTGGGAGAGGTATTGGCACAATTTATCAAGGATGGTGTACCTCTAGAGAAGATTCACCTCATCGCCCACAGTCTGGGAGCCCATTTAGCCGGATATGCGACGCAACGTGTATATGACATTGTTCGTAAGAAAATGAAGCGCATTTCTGGTATCGACCCTTCTTTTCCTTGTTTCAATGGGATGGAAATCGCAGATCAACTCAGCTCTGATGACGCAGACTATGTCGACATCTACCACAGTAACATGGGAGTTTCGGGCACGACCCATTCTCTCGGTACCGCCAACTTCTTCATTAACGGCGGTGGCCCTCTTCAACCCTCGTGCCCAGGTATACCCTATTTAGCTCAAGAATGTAGCCATGTGTACAACAGTCTAAAGTTCTGGGTGGAAAGCGCTCTACATCCTGATAAATTCATAGCCCAAAAGTGTGACTCGTACGAGCATTTGAAAGAGGGTAAATGTAAGACCTGGCCCACGGCTAAAGCCGGATTTTTCTCCGAGCCCACTAAGGGCGATTATTATATTCAATTTGAATTCAGTTATTTTTCACACTTGATAGATTTATTAAGTACTAGCATTGCTAAATTTTGGGAGAACTTGACTTCTTTATTCGGATAAAAAATAAACAATTGTCAGTGTACTCTTAATTTAAAAATCATATGATCAGTGAATGAATTGTAATGCGGAAGTTAATTTTCCCACAATCCATAAAAAAACATTTAAAAAAGTACAGGAAACGATATATTATATGATATCATTATTAATGATTATATGAATAGTTTAATATTATATATTATTTTATTTCCGAAACCGTTTATTTTGCTATTTTATATAAAGTATAATATTTTTCTAATTATAATTTTTTGAATTTACGTTATTGACCTTCGATATGAGCACTCGATGTAAATTTAATGTTTTTAATTTTAAACATTTTCAAAGTGAAATTAGTCTTATATAGCATCAAAAGATAATGATATAAGATATAAATTATATACCACTGTTGACTAAGATAAAGTAAATGTTAACTCACACTTTTACTTTCAAAGAAATAAATGAGTAGGAGGTTAAATCACCTTCTTTAAGAAGAAAAATTAAGAGTTTGGATAGTGAAAATTGACAATAAATTAAATAACTAAGTAACAGAATAAGAAAATAAATTGTGATAGTCCAAGAAAGAAAAAATAGTCTAGATTCAGGGAACTTATAAATCTATATTTAAAAAAAAAAGCATAAAAGGACACCAATCCTCTTTATGTACTTTCCTAAAATTTTATTAAACAGATGAATTCACTGTCATATTATGAACTTTTTATTGATCTTGTAAAAGTAAACTTGTATCTAAAGAACTATAAATAAGCTATAAACAAGCTTCGAATAGAATATTACCTAACTCCTGAGGCTCTATCACGATAAGGTACTCTGAAAAGAGTTTCAAACGTAAGACTTGTGGTCATGTCCTATGATAAGCACATCATCTAATTAACATATTCCTCTTTAACGTTTAATAAATTAGTGATAATAACTATTTACCACGTTGCTGCCGCAAAAGACTCAAATAACCTTTAATGTAAATTAAGATATTAATCTTCAGCTCCTTGCTGATATTTTGAATGTAATGTGAAGGCACAAAAGAATTAGTTGGTATGGAGTCAGCAAAAAAGGGCTTATACATATTATTTGATCGAGAAATGAGCCGAACCGAATCCACAATCCAAATGACCAATCCCAATTTGCGAAAGCAGTTCTATTTAGATCTACATTAAACAATCTAGGAACAAAAATCAACAGTACCATTAAAATATTTAAGCATACAATCATTATTCACTAAGCTTCATATATTGTATCCCCACTGATCCCCAGATTGGTAACCATTAACTTGAAAATAAATATATATATATATATATATATATATATATATATATATATATGTATATATATATATATATATATATATATATATATATATATATATATATATATGAAAGAAAACTAATTTACTGACTAGCATATCAACTTCGCAATTTTATGGTAACCGCTAAATAAAAGTGTCATAAAATTCAACCCCTAAAGGAGTAAAATTTTGGAGGATGTAAAAATTTGTAAGGAAAATAAATATCAGATGTTCTTATTAACTCAAAAATTTGGAAAAAGTACTTTAAAGGTAGATAATTCAACGGATGTTTCACATTTTTTTTTCAAATTTAACCTAAGGGGTGAAATTGTATTTTAAAATTTGTAACGAAATAGAATTATAGCTTGAATCTATGTAAAATTATTATACAAGGTAAATAATTAATTTTAAGAAAGTAAAACCTAGCTAAGGGTAGGTTATTTGAGAGTACCTATCTTTCGAGATATTTGCAAGACTCTAGGGCCCATTAAAACTATCACCACCGATATACAGCAGTAGAAAAGACCGTGTTTGTTAACCGCCGTAACCTAAGGGGTGAAATTGTATTTTAAAATTTGTAACGAAATAGAATTATAGCTTGAATCTATGTAAAATTATTATACAAGGTAAATAATTAATTTTAAGAAAGTAAAACCTAGCTAAGGGTAGGTTATTTGAGAGTACCTATCTTTCGAGATATTTGCAAGACTCTAGGGCCCATTAAAACTATCACCACCGATATACAGCAGTAGAAAAGACCGTGTTTGTTAACCGCCGTTTTTTTTCGGTATTTTGTTAAGAACAGTGCATATTAGGTCTGTAGGATAGATTCAAAGAATACCTACTAGAAGATTTTAAACATCGTTGAACTAAACAGATAAAGTATTCGAAAAAACTTATCAGAAATTGAGAAAGTAGATTTAACATTAGGCAAAAATATCATAAAAGTGCACGACTTACTATATCCGAGTAGACGATCTTTAAAAAACTGAGAATAAATGCAGGAATTACGATGCATTGGCATTATACACATAAAAGAACAAAAATTAGTTTACGATGAAATAATTACAAGAGTACAGCCAAACATGGAACGAATTTTCTTCTTAAAGGGATAAATTTCCTCCCAGGTGCCACCGGTTAACCCTATCTCATCAACTGACTCATAGATAAAGAAATAATCACGGCATTACCTTAGCCATCGCGTTTTCTCCGATCGCAACTACGCTGCTGAAAGCGGTTCAATGCGCGAATTTCCTAAAGATGTCCCTTAATTTGAGGAATGTAGATTTCCATGTACAATATTTCGAAACAGTCAAATTTCAGTCGAAGTATTAAAAACTCTAAAATATAAATATGGAATGAAGGGACCAATGTGCATAAAGACGGCATCGAAACTAGAAATAAAACTGTGCGGGACCTAAGGAAGAACAAAAATGTAGTGGATGGTGTAACAATATTTTTGACAAGAGATTTTCGTGAAATTTCACAGTTAGTACAAGAGAAGTGTCCGCATGTGAAATCAATGCGTGCTTTTAAATATTTCTTTCCAATTAAAAAATTTGATGGTAAGTCTGAGAAGTATCTGCCGGTCAATTTTCAGACCTTCTAATCAAATTAGGTAAAGAAGATTATCCAGAAACTAAAAGCTTGCTAGCTCTACCAGACGAGCTCCGCACAAAAAATATTATAATTCAGAAACTGGTAGATTTATCCAAATATTAGCCACATACAATGAAAGCCTGCGGAATTGTTGTATGAATGATACATTCTGATCTCTGAAGAAGACCAAGCAATTTTCGTTAATTACGTTGCTGAAATCATTTGAAAGAGAATTAATTATGTATACCGTGGGTAATATAGATGAAAGAGATATCTTATTTACCCCTCTAAACCCACATACTCCCCATTGCCACAAACTTAAACTGCGTATGGATACATCTATAATGTTGTTTAGAAATGTGAAGTCGCTGAAATTCTCTAACGGCATTAGACTCCAAGTCATAAAGTGCTATATTGCCATGTAGTTAACCTCACTATTTTAACTGGATCTGATCATTGAGTGACAGTGAGTGTGCCGCATATTCCATTAATTTCCTTTTTTAATTCAAGAGACAACAGTTTTTCTTTAAAGTATGCTTCGCAATGATACGTAAGTCGCAAGAACGAACTCTCATTTTCTTGGAAATTGACTTGAGGTAGGACTATTTCTTCCATCGTCAGTAAAATGTGGTACGCTGGTGTAAAAGCTCATCAAGCAGACTGTTTATTTTGTCACCATCCTGTAAAATGATAAAGTATATTGTTTGTAAAGAAGTATCGTAAATACCTAATGCATTAGTCATATCAACCCACAACGATGCTTATCTATGCATAGTATCCATGTTTCTACCGTCGTCTACCAACAAACATAACTTAACATAACTAACTTAAGCTAACTTATATACCCTTAACACTAAAGCTATACTTATTTATACCTACACACCATTTTGTTGCGTAGTCGCTGATACAACTCAAAGTATCTATATAAGAATCATATAAAAATTGTCTAATAATTATGTGATGGATAGGTTTGTAGTTTTATTGTTATTCGGGTCAAGTCAATCTTTCACGGCATAGATAACTTGACTAATTTCACTTTGTAGGATATTTATATAATTTGTTAAAGAAAAATAATAATGTATAAACTTTACTACCTAATTATATATATTAAAATATTTTCTAACATAATAAATACGAAAGTGAATTGTTATATTGATAATTGTTTATTCGTTAATTTGTTTGTTCAACTTTAACGACTCAATCCTTTAATCGTTCTCCATAAAATTTAGCATTTTCCTTAAGGAAAATAAACTAATTATGCGTCGGTCGCCTGAACTAACAGTTGCCTACGGACCCTGAAAATTCCTATGAATTGATGTGAATTTGTATGCAGTAATAATTTTCAGTCAATTAATTGCTTTTTAATTCCATACCCCGTAATCAACAAGAGTTAACAAGTAGCAACAAGGGTTGACAAGTATCTAACATTCATAAATTCTATAATGGTAATTTTGAACAAACTAAACCTGTTTTTTGTAATGTATTTTTTTATTCCGTTCATAAACACTGAATCTTTCTTATAATTAATTTTCAGTAAGTGTAATTACTAATTCTGTCTATTATTTCAGACTGATTATTACATCTGTCAAGTACAAAATATATAGAAGTACAGAAGTACAGTACAATTTAAAATGGAATGAAAAATTATCATCGCTTTGCTTGTCTTTATTTTTAACTTGTAATATTATACCAGTTCAAGATGAAAACAATAAGTAAATAATACATTAATAACACTTATAAAAAACTTAAGCAGTGTCCTTGAGCCACATAATGTACTAATGTAGATTCCCCACAGTTTTTTTGCTGCGGACTGAAATATATAAAAGGATCCAAAAGAAACGTAGTGTTTATCCTTTAGATAATATTATTAATATAATTATATCTCACGTCATAATTTTATGTATTAATAACCAACTTCGTTGCATAAAAATTGTTACATCGAACATAATTGCAATTATTGAATATATTTGGCGTTAATTTTGTAGAAATTCATTATTCACAATTAAATGAAACTACGCGATGTAGTATTATTTCTACTTTCTTTAAGTTCTTTACCATGACCTAGGTTTCGTTGTATTACAACATCTTCGGGTGGGATGTTAGCAAAGATATTAGCATCTTTGCTAATAGCCCACCTGAAGATGTTATAATACAACGAAACCTAGGTCGTGGTAAAGAACTTAAAGAAAGTAGAAATAATACTACATCACGTAGTTTCATTTAATTGTGGATGATTGCAATTATTAGAAAAGATTTGTCGAAATGAAATGTGTGTATCTATTTATAAATGTTCATATAATATTTTGATATATTTCAAGGACGTAGAACATAATGTACCAGTTTTTTATTGACACTGATAAGTCAATAAGAAAATATGCATGATATGATTTGAAACCCTTGGAAATGATAAATAGGCTTACAGCAATCGCTTCCTTTAACATTGATTTCGTTTTACTTGACTTAAAAGACTTAATGTAAATACCAAAACAGACCAGCCAATATGAACTTTACAATCCCTAAAAACTCATCTTCATTTAAAGATATTTCGAACACTTTAAGTTTAACTTGGTAACGTTTCGCAGGATAATACCTTTTAAAATAGGACTCAGACGATTCTCCAATTCTAAGTTTACTAAAAAAATTAACCAAGAAATGATTTCCGTTTCTCATACCATCCGATATTCTACTTGTTAAAGCTTATCTTATCTCTGCGTATTCCATTTCTTCCTTTCGTGTGTGTATTCAAATCTGATTATTAGTTCTTAACATTGTCCATTTATAATAATGGTAATAAAAAAATTTTGAGCGCATGTAACTCAGTACACGTTAGAAATTAAATCCTTTGGTAGTATAAACCTCGATTTATAAGTATGTCGTAAGGGGTAAAACGACAGAAAGAAGAAAAAGGACATATTGAATGTAAGTACATGGATAATATACATGTACATATAGTACATGGATGAATTCTAATAAAAAGAGTTTAATGATATGCATTCAGAAAAGTTTGGCTGCTCAAGTAAGAACTTAGTGCCGTGGCGAAAGTCACTCAAATGCTGCAATCGATCAATACACGAAACTACAAAACCTAAACTTTAAAGTTACAAAAAAGCATTGAAAATGCACTTAAAAAAGGCTGAAACCTCCGAAATAATTGGATATAAGTAATGCTCCATTAGTTCGAAATATTCCAAGCTTAAAAAAATAATATGTACATAATTTTTTTAAAAATTCGGCCTTTGACTATTCTTTTTATACGGACAGTACTTAATAAGTAAAATATTTAATAATATCGCCATTTTTATCAAAAACATCTGAAGATCGAATAACAATGAAACTTAATATTATATAATAATCAGTGTAAACATAATCCACTAATAGAAGAATAAAGTAAAAAAAACCACGAGGAAAATAAAAACATAATTTTAAACTTAGGCATTGTCTAACGAGAACCGAAAAATTACATCTCGAAAAAAAGAGAATAGAGACGCATAAAAACTGCTATAACATAGATACCCTTACTTAAATTTACTACGGGCCTACCTGTAGGATGAGCTTGTGAATATTGTTTTACGAACAATTATACAGTACCTAATTCGAACAACTAAAGAGAAACTTATATCATCCAAAGCTATCAAAACAAAAAAGAGATGCCTTATTCATTGTAAGTGAAATAAATCATAAACTATCTTAACTTGATTAATAGTTCAAGTTAAGACAGGATTTCAAATGATATGTTAAATGCTTTATTAGAACCTATTACTCCTACACTTATACACATATGTAAAAAAAAATATTATACAAAAATAATCCGTCTGTCCATCATAATATAAGAAATGTAATCCAGGAAATATTGATAATTAGGTATATTAGTGTTCTTCAAACGACACAAAATATTTATACAAGAAAAATAACAACTACATTTAACATTTAAGCACCTAAGGAAATAAGCTGGTGAGGCAAGTACTAAAGGCAAATACTTGACTAGAGTTAGACAAATTAAACACTGTGTGAGATGTAAAAGTTCAGCTAATTGAATGATTTTGCCTTCATGACATGCCCTTTCATAAAAAAAATGTGGCGCTGAAATTATGAAAAATGTGGTGCCTAAATTATTCACTCAGAGCGTGTCTTCTTGTGTAGTGAGGAAAGTGAGCAGCAGGTAACCCGTACGTAGGTTTAAAAACGGCTCGAGTATGTTGATTGCCTTTCGTAATTTTTGCACGTAGTTATAAATCTAAGTCAGCGTATATGTTGGTATCTGCAGTAAGGAATTGATCCGCTAATCTTAGGTTATAGTCTTAAATTATTTTTGCGTCGTTCGTTGCATTGTTCATGCGTAATTAACCCTGTTGCTTTACAGGATACTCGCTACCGATTCGGTGGCAATATTATCCGTAGGGGCCACCTCAGACTATCTAGTAGCTCGATCAATTATAGTGAAAAGAAATTCATGGACGCTTAACGCACAGGATAGTGACCCGACGATGTACATATTGATATGTTGCCATCGATCAGTTAGCGGAAAATCATGCAATGTCGCTTGTAATATAGCAATGACCCATACTTTTTTGGCAGAGTATATATGCCTTGATCCAATATGCGATGTCCGCTTGTCCGTGATGTTACGTTACCCGCTGATTTTGCATATGTCGGTAGTGAATTCAAAGATGAAAAGCAGCTGTTTCGTTCTTCGTAGCGTTTTGTTGAGAACAGCTTGTGGTCGTTGAAAACGATAAATTTGCGCCCTTTGAACGACTTTTTAAAATGTTGAAACTCCGTTTATATTACCAACAGTTCCCGATCACAGGTACTTTACTTCTGCTGAGCCAACGAAGAGTTTTTGGAGAAGTAGCCGAGCGATTACCCCTTCTGACCAATTGCTATAGAATGGTGATGGATGATAGAAGTGTCGGTGAATAAAGTAATACATTTGTCAGGTCTGGATCCATTCTCGGGAATTCGAAGAGGCTAAACGGCATGATGATCGCAGTTTTCTTAATATCGGCTTCCTAGGCTATGCTGATATATGTGATTCAAGTCTATTATGCTGAACACAATTTTATTACACAATTGAAGTCCTTGATTCAGTTTGTAAGGTAACGGTAGGACCTGATGATTAAGTTGAGCCTTAGGTAGTCACCTCCTTGTACGTTGCTATTCTTATTGACTACGACAAAGTTATCAGGACCAGCGATATTTGCTCAAAGTGCCTAGGCCTTGTTGCATGTCATCCTCGAACTCCTTTTTAATCAGCTTGTAGCGATGTGATGGTAGTAATATTGTTCTGCAGTGTAAGGGTGGTTCGATCATATCGATGGCATATTCGACTCGATACTTTAGTGTCATTGTCATCAATATGAGACGTGTGACGCCGGGATATTTTGCTGGTATGTTGTGGTATGACTGCTACGCGTTGAGGCTTCTACTCGTTGGCCTGTTAGTTAAGCGTAACGATGTGTTTACGGTGAGCCTCGTACTACGTAACTAATAAGTTCCTCAGGTTGACCACAAGCTGGTGGTAATTGAGGAAATTGGTCCCTAGAATCGGCTTGTTAACTGCAACGACAATTAATCTCCATTTATGATCGAAGAAGATTTAAATCGAGCTCCAATGTTTTTTTTAATATAGGCGTGAATCACATTATTGTTAGCCTGTGCCTTAACGTTCTCCATCTTCATAGTAGAACAAAAATGACTAGATTTGGAGGGGTTCGTGGCTTTGAAAGTGATTGATGGCAGTAGCTAGATTTTAAAGAATTGCGAGAATTGTTTTGCGGCATAGGCTTGCGTTCTGCGCTGGCAAGGAGAGCTTATTAATCTCATTCAGCAGAGACTCGTTGTCTGTAGCGAATGTTTTAGAAGTAAATGGCGGCTGAGCAATTGAATACTTCTTACTTCTATCATAATATTATATATCATTATTCTATGAATACTTCTTACTTCTTTTATACTTCTATCATATATTGCTCGAGCGTCTTCTCGACAATTAGTGCAAGGTCATCCAATGCCATACTCTGCAATATTTTCGCTGACGATGATCACGCTGCAGTCATGCGCTGTTAATCAAATCAACCATAGGGATATCAATTCATCAATTCAAGCATAGTCTTGTCAGGAACTTTGTCTCTAGCGATTTCCCTCATTTTGCAAAGAAGTTGGCTGGACCTTTAGTCATTCAATCCCGTATCAAATATTATTTATTGAAATTACATTTCCTCGCTTTCTTCGTAAATTAAAATGAGAGAGTTCTTTATAAGAGCGTACGCTTCCGTATTGTTTTACGTTTTCTGAGGGTATTGATGATTTGACATCCTACTCTTCTAGTTGCGCGATTATCGCTTTAGCCATTCGAGAAACTCTTGCCAACTGGAGAAAAGGCTAAACTTTTAAATTGTAAACGTATAATATTTTGGCCTTTACACCAATTTTATTTTTGAACTGAATAGATTGTCTCATTAAATATTTCCATTGGATATTCTAAAGGTCCCTATGTAAAGAAAACATCTATTGAAGCCGCTGGATAGAAGGAATGATTTCCTACACATATAGGCACAGTTTACTTAGCACACTTTTTGAAAAATTATTTTAGTGTCAACAAGTCCGGTGGAAGATATTTGTGTTCATGAGCAGTTCCAATTCGTACTTAAAAGTATTACCAAATTTTAGCCAGCCAAATTAGCCATCAATAAAATGGCAATATGCCTTAACGTCGAGTAGAATGATAAACAGTTTTTGATTATTTGGGTGACTCTGGGTGAAATGAAAAAGGGTCGTTCATTTCATTTAACAAAACACCATAATACTAAATAGACATAATGTCAACTATTTAATGAATATATAAGATTATTCGAGAAATAAATTAAATATTTTCTGAAATATTTTGTCAATCTCATCGTAAGTAACGCAAACGAGAACAATTTTGACCAATACTAACCTTAAGTTGTTTGAAAATCTGGTCCACCTTAGAAACTAATAATTTCTTGTTTTGAAAAATCCTGTTTTATATAAACTTTTCTCCTTCGTATTCTATTATTTATTTCTATTTTAAGACTTATACCATAATATGCACATATTATCCGCATGAATGTATTAACTATACTATATCATATGTACATATTATCACTTTCTTGTGGTAAATATAGATAATAAATATTTTTGACTTCTGTCGCGGTGAATAGTCGTTAAATTTGTGAACAACGGTAAAGTTTTGGAAGATTTGTTGAGCGCGAAATAGGTATATGTGACGCAGACGTCCACAAATTACAACATACTGGACACTTTTACGAAATTTTTTAGCAGAGGTGGGACGTATGTTGCAACTTAACTGGCTCGTTTAAAATTCATATATTTTCAAATTGGCGACATGTATTTTCATCCAGTTCCGCGATTATGCCGCTTCTACCTTTTTTTTTACGTGTTGTGCAAGAAAATGTGGCGTAAAAGATAGAGATGGCCACACGCGAAAATTGGCATACAGGATAGTGGCAGCCGATAAGTGAGACAGAACATAACGTAATCGGCATGTACGTCTGCGAAATGATTCTATAAATTTACCCGCACCAGGCGCACCTTTTCTTTTCTGCCGCCGATCGCCAATGGAATTAAATGATATGGAGCTCAGTGCCTGCACGCTCTGCACTGACTGTGGTTTATAGTTCAAATCGCTGCTCGAAGTAGCCATTGTTCTGAAATTGCATTGTGTTGAAATTGTCTTGTGTTCTGTTGTGAACAAATTATTATTATTTGATTGTATCCATTTTGGTAAATGTATATAGCTCCATGTTCTGCACATACTTACTAGTTGTCGAAGTTTATGTAAATCTGTGTTGCTTCACTCAAAATGCTTTACTCTAGCTCAAATTTATGGCAAAGAATTTAGGATATGCCCAATAATTACATATAACGTTTGTCAAAAAAGTATGAAAACCCTGAGTGATCAAGGAGTAACAAAAAATATACCAAAATTTTAGAAAAATTACATAAGATAAATAAAATAATTGTAAAATTGATGAAATAAAGAAATTACTTAAAAATTGAAAGCAGCTTTAGATATGGCGATCAATTACCTCGTAATTTTCCATAGTTTTATTAGGAAATATTTTCGGTAATTTGTGTTGAAATTCTCTGAGAATAGAAATAAAGGCACCACTTATGCTTTGGTGATGACGTAGTACTACTGTATGAAAACCAGAAGCGTCTGGAATATGTGTTAAAATCACTTGACACGGACAGTGGAAAAGATGGTTTAGAAATGAACACGAGCAAACTATGTATAGTGACGAATACAGAAAGAGAGGTCCGACAGTAATTGGATCAAATATTTTTACTATGTTCAAAACTAGGTGTACTTAGGTCAATTAATCTGATTTATTAATCAAACACTTACCGGGGTAGACAGAAGAATTAAAATAGCGTGGGCAAGGTATTAGTAATTAAAACAATTTAAGTCTGAAGAAAAAAGTATTTAACATCATCTTCGTTTATGGGGTTGAGTACTTCGAAAGGAATAAATGGAAACTTTATAAAAACCCTCAGGTGTTGGTCTGTCCATTTTTCAAGCACTTTTCTTAGAAACCGTTTGAAGTAAACACTTGAAATTTATAATGATAATAAAGTATGTTAACCCACAGGGATCTTAATATTTAATACTCAAAAATATTGATATGGAAACCTTACACAGGCCAAACGAAGAACTCAAATCACGATTTCTTTTTATTTTTTGTATCGTATAGAATATCGACGGAACAAGCGACTTATAAGGATGCCAAATTTGGATTTTTATACAAGATATTCTAGAAATATTGTTGAGAATATCTATATAAGACCCATTTCCGTCTCCCAAACTACCAAACTCAAATTTATGAAAAATATACCATTGCTAGAAGTTTACCAAAAGTTCACCGAAAAATATATGGTGAATTCTCATTCATCCTATCGTAATTCAATCGATGTAGGAAATTTGTATGTTTCTTAAATATGTACCAGACAATATATTTACATGGTAAAAAATGACATTAGTATTTATTAACAGTTTAATAGAAATACTACATTCCTTTAAATGTTTGTAAATGCTTGAGTACAAGTACCCTCGTAATACGAGTACCTTCGTAGTATAAGTTCCACTCGTACATAGCAGGTTTAGTTTTTATTACACGATGTAGATTAGATAATTAAATGAAAATGCATGTATTTGTTATACGGTCCCACCTTAAAAATTTATTAATTTTGATCATCATTATTAATCTGGTCTGGAAAGGGAAAATGCTCACTAGTGGTATCAATGGTGCTTCAAGAAATATCAAAAATTCTATTGATTCTTAATTAATGTTGCTTTAATCTTCTACGCCAAAATATAAACGTTACTGTGAGAATCTAATTCTAGGGAAAAAGTATCATGTCTACTTCACGTTTTCGAAGTTTCCATTTTAAATAATAACGTCAAACGGTCCCTAAGTTTATAACTTTGGGTCCATGAAATAAATAGCCTATAATATCAATGAAATTTAATGGAGGAATTTTATTTCCCAAAAGAAATGCGCCAAAAATATTAGGTTGCACATGTTCACAACACTATGGCTGTCGTATGTCTTTTATTCTATGGAGATATTATGTTTTGACGGTTATTAAATTATTGTTTTAAAATTGTGCTTTTAAATCGATTAATATTTTTAAAGTTATTATTAAAAAGTGCAGTTGATTTTGTGTGAACTCGGTACGACCTGTAGTCTATAAAAATAATATCATCCGAAATAAATGCCCAAAAATATAACCGTGACAATGATACACTAATACAATGATACAACGTGATTTATTTTTTAATGTTTATTTAACTTTTAAATGAAATGTGATTATAGTACGTATTGCATGTGTTTGTTTTAATTTTGTAGGTTAGTATTCCTGATATCAGCCATAAATTTCCAAAAATGATTGCGAATAAAATCAATGGATCAAAGTCATGTGAGTTGTTCAATATTTTAAGAGCTTTACAGTAATTAGGAAAATTGTTGTAATCCATTATATTTATAGCCAAAAGTCCTTAAGTTACACTATATGATATATCAAATAGTAATGAAAAATAGTAGTCAAGTTTCAATTGCATTGTATGCTTCAATAGTCATACAAAGCAATTGAAATCTTTAATTTTTTCAAAAATTTGAATGAAGTATTTAGAATCACGTTAATTTTTTTTATCGAATTAATCAACTATAACAAAATAAAATAGTCTTAATTATGGTACAATTGCTTTTGAGACGATAATGAATTCCATAGTGGCATAGGTACTTTATTTTCGGATAATCAATAAGTCCAATTTTGTCATTTTACTTCATGTCTGATCTGCCATAAAATTACAAATTACTTAATCACTAAAGATATTGTCTGTTTTGGTTAAGCGCATTAAGTTATTTGTATTATAAGCGGCACTTTCACTTAAAACAAGGCAATCGTTATGAAACCATGAAGAATTGAATATTTTATTAAATTCTATTTATATAACATAATTTTTTTATATATGTATATATATATATACATATATATATATATATATACATATTTATACATATGTAATTTATACAAGTTATTCATCATAAATTCGTTAACAAATAAAGAGGTACGAAACTAAAATCCGCAAATGAAAGTGAAAGAACAGGATCGAAATATCTTGTTAAAATCGAAATAAGCTACATCTATCTGTCATCCATCATCTAATCCCAAGATGATCCATAAATTTATTAACATTAGAGACGGTGAACTTCTTAGGAGAAAGACCACCCTGACAGTCTGTCAACTAGCACTGGACTTGAACACATACGCGGCGATATAAAATGATTTCAAATACTTTAGCAAATGCAGATAACACTGCTACCGATCTATAAAATTTTACATCAGACTTAAAACCGGATTTGAAAACAGGTATTACCCGACAAATCTTCCAAAGGAATGGATTATTATAAATGTAATCGCTTTAATGAATATATCAGAGTACGCCTTGAATAAGAATGGGGGTAAACTATCTGGAACGGGACCCATTTTGGCTAGATCTGCTTTAATGTGAGCTCAACCTAAGAATAGGCTACGTCGTAATAGTCTCTCTTACGATATGCAAGTGAGATGCGTCTCTTTATTAGCGATCCATATTGCTTCCGCAATGTCCAGTATCAGTTTGAAGTTCAAAAACACTAAATTTAAGTATTCCGCGAAAGTGGTACCGCCGCCTCACCCGAATACGTTATCCCGTTGTGCATTATAGTCATAAGAAGATGTCTGTCTGATCGTTTGTATTTTATTCCCACGTAGACCAAATTATTACTTTAGAAAAAATCATAACAAAGTTAATACAATAACATAAATTATAACACAAATGACAAAACAGTATGTATTTAGAAAGGAAAAAAAATAAGAATATCACGATGTCAGCTGATAACACAAGTCAGATATTTTTATGTTTCAAGTGTGTTTGATATTGTTTTTAATAATAACAGTACTTGCGTGAGCCGTGCTAGCAGGGTGAATTGAATATGTTGAGTAGTGTTTAAACCTTATAAACGAATCTTTATTAAAATGTCTCTGATGTGAAACATGCATCAGAACTACAATGGTAACGGTTGAATCAACTAAATGTAAACTCAGAGTAAGTGCAATCTAGTACAATATATTGCCCACCTAGATACAATATTTGTGCAAATGAACACATAATGATTTTCCACAAATTAAATGATTGGTTCATCATTGGAGATGGGCAAATTCACTGGAGCTCAAGGCTAATAACTCCTAAGGGACGAGAGTTATGGTATACTAGGATACTATCAGTTATGAATACTAATTTATATCAACTAGTAAGTCAACGTATTGGTCCACAGATCCTAATAAAACCTCAGATCTAATAGACTTTTGCTTATTACCGGTAAGACACTTAAGGATTAAAAAAAGTTTTGGTTACGTTAACTATACTAATACCTGTATTCAGCCAAACTATATCCCAAAATAATACAAAATAATTTAAGTGCAAAACAGCATAATACCTAAAACTTGTATCTCTCGAATCTAATACAAAAATCTAAGTGAAATGGTGTCGTACCAAACGATCCCACTCTTACTAGTCACCGCAAAACTATTTGAGAAACTGACTTTAAAGTATCTCAAACCTGTTCTTGATCAAATAAACTTGATACCAAATCATCAGTTTGGTTTCGGAACTAATCACTCCACAATTCATCGAGTGCATCGTATTAATGATGATATTGAAAAAGCGTCAGAGAACAAAAATTTTGCGCTCTACTGTCTTCTAGAATATAGTGGACGCATTTGACAGAGTTTAACATGAGGGGCTACTACGCATATCAAGATTGCTTCTTCTGATCACTTCTATCAACTTTTAACATTTTACTTAACTAGTAGATACTTCCGGATCAAATAAGAAGATTCGTACTCAGACTTGAAGCGTCGGAGTAGTGTCCTAGACCCATTTTTCCGCAATCATGGCAGTAGGAGGATTTGTGAAAGGATAAACTAGAAAATTGCAATGTAGTCTCAAGATTAGAATACGGTGCATTAATTGAACAAAACAAATCAACATTTATCGAAAAAACCAAATCACACTATTCTCGCGTGCTTTACTCGGGTAACAGTTGATTAACTCTCGAACTAACAGTTAATTGCGATGCAACTAATTATCTAACAGTCATAAGCCATTTCAATAATTCAATCCCCACGAGGCAACTTTGGGTTACAGTACATGAACGAAAATTGTATACATGGTCTTACAATATTTAAAAACTAAGCCAATGATAACATTAAAGAATTAGATCTAAGTAGAATAGGGTAATGGTATAAAAGTTATTTTTTGGATTTTTGTTTTCTTTGGAAGGATGTATTCTCAGTATATTTCAAGGAAAAGTTGTTTACAATGTGACCATGGAAATTGAAGGTATCCCATAGAACTCCTCAGCAGAGAACAGCATAGGTATCGCAATCGAATTCACTTGATATAGGTCCAATGATAATCTAATAAGACACAAATAAGTGCGATGTAAATTTGCTCCTTAGTAAAATCAGAGTAAAATAATAGAACCATTCACGTGGTAGTAACAGGAATTCTTCAATAAACACTGAGTCTGAATTCATTCATTTTATCGTGACGTAGCAAAAAAATAACAAAGTCAATGGGTAGTCATATAATATAATTCTAACCTTTAATCCATAAATACTGATGCTGCAAGTGCACTGCCTGGTTAAACCGTGAGATGTGAAATTCTATTGTTTTTATATTGGTATTGTGAGTATCAAGCAGAAACTCTATCATTGAACTTCGACTTCCAACTTAATAGTCCTTATGTTGCAAGAGTAACGCCTGCCTAATCTATAAGACTCGAGGATCTGCTATTTTTAAATTAGTATCGTGGGTCTCAAGGAGAGTCTCTGTCGTAAACCAGGTTTCAAACCTTCAATTCTGATCTGCTACTTTTGAATTTGTATAGTGAATTATGGATCTCAAGAAAGGCTCTTGCATTAAACTTAAAGGATTTCCAACTCCTCAGTCTTGACATTTTGGGGGTACTGCCTGCTTAAATCATGAGACTTCGGATATGCTGTTTTAAGCGGATATTATAGAATTGACAAGTGGACAAGCAGTAACTATGTCATTGAACTCAGAGTTCAAACTCTCCATTTCTCATACTCTAGGGAGTACTTAAATTAAGAGACTTGAGAAAAGCCTACTTAAAAAAGCCTACTTAAACTCAGAGACTTGAGAAGCTGTTGTTGAAATTATTATCGTGAATCTCAAGTAGACTCTGTCACTCAACTCCGAATTTCCATTCCTCAGCCCGATACCACAGTGGAATGGTCTCTTTTGCTTACGTTAATTCGTATATCCGACTATATAAACCAATTTTGATAATAATTTTAATTGGAATAACACCTGTCATCATAAAAAAATAGTTCGAATTTGACAATAGAAATAGAAGATGCGTCATAAAATTCCTCATATATATATATAAGATACTAGTAGATGGGTAGATAAATTTAGTAGAAAGAGAGAATGAAAGGACTAAAATTAATATGTAAGTACTTAAATAAGTAATTGTAGGAATCCACGTTTTTTCTGTTGTTGTATTGTATTTTAATTATTTTAGATGTCGAATCCAGGCTCATTTTACTAGAGCTAAAATAACCAAAATAAATCTGGTTTTGAACAGAACGAATTTCACATTTTTTGTTCGATACGTAGACGGTACCTATTGTTTTTTATTAGAATCAGTAAATCGGCTTTAGAAATGTGGAAAACGATTTTTTTTGTTTTAGCGACAAAAGTCGACGCCAAAATACTATAAAGGCACGTGAAGCAATAAGTTGGCCGTCGCTTTGTATTCATTCGTATGGTTACGTTGTTACATAACAATATAAATAACAAATGATTTATTTGATCAAATTGTAAGACAATGTAATTTCGATAACAGTTAACAGTTCCGCGTGGTAGACTTTCTGTCCGAGAGGTTGGACACATTTTTATGTTCTATATTATATATATATATATATATATGTGTGTGTGTGTGTGTGTGTGTGTGCATATATATATATATATATATATATATATATATGTATAAAGATTCTCCAATATGTCTTATTGCATGATGCAGAATATTTTATAATATTCTGCATCATGCAATAAACTGATGTTGCTAAACTGAATATTTTTTAATTCAGATTATGCAAAAACTTCCGTATATACGCACCCACAAGTATATCGACAGACCTAAAATAGCTACTGGGAACAGTTAAAAATATCATTTGAAAAATGCCAATCAACGCGTAACGCCTAAGCGGAAATATAACATAATAAAAGTAAACATTATGAAACAAAACTTAAGAAGGATATTTTTGACATTTTGACCAAAAAGAAGAATATATTTCACACGCTACCTGCAAATTTAGATCGAAGTATTAAAAACAAAGATTCCTGGTAGTATAAGATTTATTGTTGAATATTCATAATCTATAAAAATTCAATCTACAGGTTGTAATTACCTAATAACAACGTCATCTGGGATTGAATAGCACCAATGCCACAAAGCCAAAAATGTTATAGTAATAATTAACAGTTCTGGCTGTCAAAAGACACCGCCTGTACCAAAATAATTATGAAACATGTAGAGGAACCAATACTAGGAATTAAAAATTACATACATAAAAATTCAGTGAAATGGAAAACTCTTTTACAAAACTTAAGAACAAGATCACTACCAACATAAATAGGAACATTCGAAAGAATTAGTAGCGAGTTATGTATATTGCACTCATGTACATATCAAGAAAAGGGATTATGTGAATTAGAGGAAAACGCAAAACAAAGAAACCGTGGCTTCGTTGGTGTAGAGCGAAAAAAGATATCATATTTTCCACTGAAAGTGAAATTCTTAAATATTGTGGTTAATATTTTAGAAATTAACTTTCATTAATTCGAGGTAAAATTTATAGAAAAATTGAGCAATTAAGCAAATAATACTAGATTCGTAGCCAATACAGTAACGGCACTAGGATTCAAATTTAAATATTAAAGAATAAATATTTTTGCCCAAAATGTATCATATATACTCAAGCAAGAATTGTCATCAAAAATTATGAATATTACAGAGAAATTTAAAAAAAAAACAAACAAAGAAAATAAACCATTCATATGCTACTTATAATAAATTCATAACAAACAACTAAAAAATCTAGAAGTAGTAAAAGACCGCCATCGACATCTTCACCGGATACGAACTACAAAACGAAAAACAAAATTTTTATAAATATAATAATTGTTATTCCTTCATGGAATATGCAGAATCATAAAACGACACCATACAATTTAGAGCTCCATATTTCTTCATTAACATCAAGGATTCACACAATCACATCTGACACGGCTAGTCCATACGAGAGAAGTAGACCAAAACCCTCCACAGAATACAGGAGAATCTAAGAGTATCTAAGTACATGTACAATTAACACTGTATCTTCAGTAGCCAACGTAAGAGAGGCTGAATTGTAACATGCTGGAAAAGATAAAAAAATAAGTCTTGGGTTTCTCTGAATATATCTGAATATATAACACTACCATATACAGGAACAATAGAAGAACGTGAAATTGTTTTTGTTTATTCTGATAATAAATGTGGATATAATGGGCAATTCCGCGGTGAAATGCCAAATAAAATTGTATCTTATGAAGTTGTAACAAACTTCGATTAGAGTTACCAGGTTGAGCATGATAATTTAATACAAAACGATTAACCACTGTCAAATGTATTGGCCTGCAAATAAAAAAAGTCTAAGAAAAACGAATTACGACATTTCTATAATCATCTTAGACGATACAAGATTAAAGGCTGTTACACGGACTATTTAATGTCAACGTATCATATATATCCGTGAAACTATTACTGCAGAAGAAGATAAAGAGGCCTATTGCTTGTAGAATACTGCTTAGACACCAGACTGTAACATTATTACCTCTCGCTTCAAAAAATACCAGAAGCAAAATGGACGTAGTGCTCACCAGACTATAAGCCTATTAAAGAACTAATATAAGGCTTTTATAAGACTTTAATACTGATTATAAGAAAAATGAAAATGTTTTCAATGAATAAGGTTTTTTAATAGCTTTTTTATTTATTCTATTCAGAACAGGATATTAATATAATAAATATTTCTTAGCTAACAGTAAATAAACTAATTTTTGCTAAATTCTCATTTAAAATACAAGTCGAAACCAGAAAACACTTTAAAGTATATTACCCGTTTTGATAAGAAAATCAAGAAGAAAAGGAAGAAAAATTGAAAAATAAGTATCATCGCAATAGAATTAAAAATTACAAGTCAATAAAGAGAAGACGAAGACGTTTGAAATACCCCTTTGGGCCTCTCACGAAAAAACACTATGGGACCAACTTCTGGCCGAAAAGATATCTAAGCTTGTGGGTGCTGCTTAAATTATACAGCAATATGGATAAGTACGGAGAAGTATCACAAGAGCTATATCTCATATCATGTTTCATATAACAAAAGCTATGAAGGAAACGAAGAGGTACCTCTGTTCACTTTAAGCGAAATAAATAAGGCAGTAGGCTCTCTCAAATTGATGAGAAGTGAAGACGGAATTACAAATGATATCTTAAGGGTTTCAGAACTTAATGACAATTATAGATCCATTAGCTGATGTCAAACAACAAACAAAATATTTACATAGACAGTTTTAAGTGGTATAGCATCGACATTTGAATTTAATCGGCAAAAGGAACAAGCTACTCTAGGACCGGCCATGTCATTCAAAATTTTGGAAAAATATTTAGACTATGATAAATCATTATATAGTGCATTGGTCTATTACTCGAAGAATTCACTTACATTATACATTTAGCGTAATGGAAAACCCTCAACAACAAAAACATATTATGATTCTATAAGAAATATATAAAACACATAAGGCAAACTATGAGACAAGAAAAGCCCATCAAAATTTGACGCATCGTAAGATTAAGCGATCTTTTGATTTCTTCACTGCCATACAAGAAAATATTTTCCACATTTTGATTTCGGCTTCTTTTTGGAATAAAAATAAATGGAGAGTGCTTAATCTGCTTACGAGTATTCTTTTCTGATAACAAATACTAGGAAAAAGATGTGCGAAAACCATGAACGTCTAGACTGTTACAATCATTTGAAACGGAGAGCAGAAAATTGGTTTGGTATTTAAGACAAGCTAAACATACCTAATGACGAAAAGAAGAAGAATACTGATAATATTAGCTTAAAATATTATGGAATATATGAAAAAAAAGCCTACTTAGGGCGGATAGGAATCTCATGTACGAATCACTTATCAAAGTAGGCAAAAGGATTATAATTGCATGCATAAAATGCTGATAATTAAAACACATACTAAGTCCGGAGAGCGACTGAGTGGAATGGGACGTAAAAGACAGAGTTAAAGTTACTTCTCATAATCTAAGCATGATAAAAGGAAATAGGTATTGTACCACAGTCTGATTTAGGTTGAATGATGAAATATCTTTTAAAAAACCGACTTCAAAAAAAGAGGTACTAAAAAGTAAAAAATACTTAATTCAAAATAGGTACTATTACTTAAAAATACTTAATTCAAATACCTACTTGTTCGCAATAAATAACTCAGTTGCTTATTTTAGAAGTCAGTATAAGTACTGTCGACCAACTTAAATAAATTTATAATTTGATTTAATTCATAATGCAAATTTAAAACTTCCCCTTCTAATGTACTCACAATACGAAATAGATTCATAAAGAGTGTATTATATTATATAAAGAGAGAGTATATTATATAAATATGTATAATATCAAATTTTATATTTGTTTAAGTTAGCCGATAGAGTAAAAATATTACGATCAAGTTGCACGAGCGATATATATTTTAAATAGCGTTAAAAATATCTAAGAATAAAACATTAGGAATGATTAAAAGATTATGTATGCACTTAAGAAAAAAGAGGCGAAAACAACCTAAAACAGGGAAACGCTCAACCACTAACGACATGTGACACTTGGCCGTGTTGCTACGGCCTTTATATTCTCGTGTATTTTCGTGCTGAGGCACGTTGTAAGAAATTTCACTCCAAAAAGCCTGAATAAATCGAATATTTTTCCTAAACCTGCATGATGCTTACATGTAAAATACCAATATTTAAATAAATTAATTTTCCATAATTCTAATTTTGCACCTTCCAAATTTTATAATCGTTAAAAATAATATTAATTCTTGTAAAATTCTTATTTTGAAACTTTTTGCACGTGTTAGTCGTAGATAGCTCCAAAATAATTACATGGATAACTTGTTGGCAAGAACATCTTTTTTTATTACGATTACAATGTTTAATAAACGACAGTAGGTTATAAAGTCATTGTATTCATTTACCGCTATATAGAAAATCCTACCAAGTAGATAAAATTATCACAGAAAAAAGATCAAAGTAGGGATTTTAGTCAAAACACGTAACTACACTTAACCAAAACAGTAAAGGTGATTAATATTACAATTATTAGGCAAGACCCAATTATTATTTTTTTTGTAATTATTCACTTATGAATTACTGATGACTAGTCTTTTTAGTCATTGCTTTTCATTTAAAGCAAACTAAATGAATGATACGTAACGGTACCGATCGTTACAACCACTTGTGTAATTAATCACATGTAATCCGGTGAACTGTTTTTCACGTAAGCCGCCAGAAAATAATTTAAGTTTAAATTTTGTATGATATCATGATTAAGTAAATAAAGTCATTTATCAGTTTGGCAACGTATTTAAATGTTGATAGAATAGATAACTGTTGAGAAAAATGTAACATAAAAATGTAGCTCGTCCCCTAAGCTTACGATGATCATCTGTTTTTTGAAATAATGAAGTAATCATTGTAATACTTTTATCGATATTCGCATTCCACGTTGAGAGGCACTTTTATTTTATTGAGCATCAAAAAACGCACACTTGCATATTACTAATTGAACGTTATAAAAAAATGTTAACGTTTTTTTTAAAATTTGTACTATGTATATTATTCTGGGAGTAAAACGCTTAAATGTTATATAAAAAAAATCATCCATTGTGTTTGTTATCGTTGTACTTTAAATAAGTTGTAAATAATACTTTTAAGCACAGGTTCATTTGTGAGGCATTCACGGTCGAGAGTGACAAGTTTGATTATGTTATTATTTGTAAGTGTATAAATGTAGCAATGTCCAATGCAATGACACGTTTATTACACTTTTAAAACTAAGGATTTTATTAATTAAGAGATAAACGATTGACAAATTCTACCTACCATTAATAGAAATAAAAACTAAAGAATCTAAACGTTGGTATTTATTTCCTCATAGATATTAATGGAGCACATTTTATTTTTAACGATTTATTTTCCCATACCAATAACGCAAGAGATTAATATTATATTGATTAATCTATGAACTATAAACGGTAATACGCTAATCCTTTAAATCTTAATTTCGTTAATAACTGCCGCAAGACAGAAGTTGATTTACTATTTAATCTATTATACACTTCTATAGGAGATATCAGCCAGTACGTTAGCTTTTTTAGAGACGTTAATTAAATTATAGTGAATCCAAATATTGGGTACTTAAAATTTACACCGACTCCGTTTTGTAATAGGATTTATGGTGCGTATCTATTTTTTTTTTGTAATTAAATAAATTAAAAAACTAATGTGTTTTCTTAAATTTTATAAATTGATTTAAATCAGCATTGTGTTTCAGTTCAAGTGATTATTATATTAAGCTGGAACGCAGACAAATTGTCATTTACAGTTTAGGTATTTAATTATTTACTTCTTCCTTATTTTGAATATTTCTTTTTCTTTTCACCTAGAGATATTGTTTAGTCACTACGCTTGTGTCATCTAACTGTACATAACTAAAACAAAATACAAATTTTATTATCTAATTTTTCTCACTTTCTCATAACCGACGGAATTAAAATTTTGTATATGTGTATGCTGCGAATATAATTATTACGATATTTTTTATAACTAGCGTGACCCGTGCGAAGTCTTCGCATTATTTATTCCATTATGAAGCTCAGATGACAGATCAAACAAATATTTTCAGGCGCAAGTATCAAAAGCATTGAGCTAAAGCGCCACTTTATTTATACGTGAGTGGATTTGAAATTAAACAAAAATTTTACCGACCGTCAACCATATTGACGTTGAGCCGTTAGGTGGCAGCATTGCTGTTTTGTGTATATAATTTTAATAATTAATTAATTTGCAAAAACAATAGCAATAATAAATTTTTTAGTTGTGGATGCCGGTAGAGCAAGCAATTATCTATAAAATGATATATAATTTATGTGGATTAGTTGTGAGGTTTTTTCTAAAAAGGGAGTGTAACATCTTAACCTTAGCGTATTAATATATATGATGATAATTTAGAAATTGGAAAAGGCGGTGCCAATATTTCAAAAGAATTTATAGCCTGCATTGAAATACCACAAAGAAGAAGGTCAAAAATATTTTATTTTAAAGAGGAGAAAACATTATTTTGGCTGTGAAAGTTCCAAAAAAATCATTAAATTTATGAGACGCGTAATATGAAGAAAAGTCGATAAAATAGAAAAGAGATAAAAACCGGTGCTATTAATGAATGTGCTAAAGACTCAAATCTGTGCCCAATTCTTATTACAAATTATTAATTCCATTCAATTATTAAATTCATTCAAATGTATTTAAAGTAATAAGTTAATTAGCTATTTCACTACACCTTAGTTATTATCAGATGTTTGTTTCTTTACGTTTGTAATTATTTCTTTTTTCTAGTGTAATTATTTTAATGACGTTAAATTCATTAATTTTGATTTTCAAATCTGCTTACTGGATGACAATATAGAGTGAAAAAGCTAATCATGTTTGCGATACTTATTCCAAGATATTTTTACGCATATTTTGTGTTTAGATATATTTATGTTTAGACATATTTTGTTTATGAAAATACTTTCCATTACGTAAGTTTTATTAAACTATTATGTATTTTTTTATAAGGATTAATTATTAATTCGAACAAAAGATCGATATCGGTAAGGTAAATTCTTACTGAAGATCGTGACATTAAAGCGAACCAACCGGCTTACTAACACATTAATTTTTCCTTGTAGCTATCCACTATATTCTTAAAATTTCTTTTCCGCGCGGTTTTACAAAAGGAAATAGTTAATTGGATGTTATATCGTTAACGACGGAGCATTGCCATCAACATCCCCGACATGTTGTTAATGTAGACGTCTACGGCCGCGGTTAACTTATACAATTCACTTCCCAGTTAAATCATGAAATCGTTCCAAATATGTCTTTGTATATGTCTGTGCATATTTACTTGTCAGCTCAGTTATCTACTAAAATTTAGCTGTTTCAAAGTTTTATGTATAACTGTACATACTTACGCACTTGAAATCTTAGTTACTTCATATATGTCTGTATATAATTACAAAGGAATCGTTAAGGCTTGTCAAACGAATCAAACTTATCGAGTTTGTACTCGTTTGGCAGGCCAAACTCAAACGAGTCCAAGTACAACTCGGCTAGTTTGACTCGTTTGACAGGCCTTGTCAGAAAAAAGAAAGTTATGCAAAAGAAAAGGGTAGAATAACACAATCTTTCGATTTAACTGGGAAGTAATATGTATGAGTTTGCAGTGGACGTTTACGGTAACGAAATGGCGTGAATGTTAAAGATATAACATGTCGTTAACTAGCTCGCTCTATAAAAGTACGCAGTAATTAACTAACATCTGAGAATATTTAAAATGTAAACACTAAAATAGCTGATAAACTTATAATTTCCAATTCATATGAATGAAATTAATAAATTAATGGAACTAACAACTAACATCAAGAATACTGGACATGAAACTTCTTTTCACACTTGAGGAGTTTCTATCACCGCCTTCCGCCTGTATAATCAGACCCTGGCCACTATATGTAATCAAAAAACTCGTTAAGACAAGTCAAAGAAGCCGGAACTGAATGAATTTATACCACATAAATAATGAGACGACTGATTTTCATAATTTCCTTTTGTTGAAACAGAAAATAAATAGAAATCGATTAATTTGGTTGGTTAAAATTGAGAGATAAACCAAATGACTTAAACGCGGATCATATCCAAGGCAAGTTTTTAATAAAATTAGTTGCACAAATGAAACAAACGATATGTGAATTTTCTTCCTTCATGAAACTTTTTCCCAGACGGATTTAAATTCCCACCGCAAATTAACAGAAATAATTGAAAAGAATACTTTCTCTTATTTTATTAACTCATACTAATAAATTTATGATATTAATTCAAAAAATTAGAACTTGAGGGGATAACATTTTATTAAGTTGCAATTAGTACAATATTTCCAAAGACCATTTAACTTTGTGGTTGGAAAATCTTCTTGCATAGTTGTAGGCACTTTTTATTACGACGAACCAGCATGAATTATGTTTGTTCATTAAAAATGTACCGTTGACCTGTTTCTGAGATATTATGAGTACAAATTATGCAATATACTAAAAAGGTAACTAGTACAAAATTAAACATGACTACAATAAATTTAAAAGTTTTAAGAATTATTTAAAGACAGACGATATACTATTTTGAATAATATATAAATACCTAATATTACATAAATAAAGATCTTAATTTGTCAATAATTTTTTTTAAATATCGACTAACAATTTTTAGGCTTCGCACCAAAATAAAAAAAAAACAAAATCTTTGGGCTCGTTTGGGGAAGAAGATTTGAATCAAGAAATAAATATGAAATGAAATAAAGAAAGATTAATCTAAAAGTGTTAAAAATGGCAGTAATAGTGAGTACTACAATATACAATAATAGAGGCAGGAACGTTAATACTTAAACTATCACCGCCAACGGGTTAAATTTAATTTCAAGAATATTCTTTTATACCTCAAATACTGAAATTTCCGAAATAACGAGATCCTATAAGAGGGTTATGAAGAGAATGTCAATATAATAATTGTCGTTTGGATACTGCATTATCTCATATTTTTTACCGACATCCAGAATATCTAGAACTTTTTAAATAATGGAAGATATACACTCATTTTTTTTTCATAGTGTATAATACTTCTTATTTCTGCACATACTTCGATGTTACCTTGTTTCTTACTACACTATAGATTTCCCAGCGGAGAGGAATAAAATCACTTTTATATTTAGATTTGGATCTTTCCCTTTTCTGCATAAAATACTTCATGGTAAAATTGAGCCACGAATCGGCCTTCTTTCTTAATTTCATTCGCTTTAGTAGTGCATATTTACGTTAGAAATCTCAGAAGTGAAATTAGGTAACATATCATCCACATTCATGAAACCCAGCCCAGTCAATAGATTGTGCATCCTCAAATAAAGACTGACTATCTAATCTGTGAAAATTGCGACAATATATTATTTATCACAGGGCTTTAGACCCTTAATAATGAGAGAGATATCAATGAGATCACGATGAAAAAAATCCTGTGAGAAATAAACAAACAGGTCCATCATTGCATTATATTATATTCAGGCACAAGATTCACAGTCCTTAGATTGCTCAAAACACAATTTCGTTTTGCACCCCTGAAGATATCTCGGTCAATGAATGTTCAAAACATTTTCAAAGCTGCTAATTTTCTTATTATTATACGTATCCAACAACAGTAGGTTATTATTTCATAAAGGCTCCACCATTATGAAATTACAACCTGAAACTTCAAAATATTTGGACGATAGTAGGCGCCTATTTCGCAACATTTTTGTTAAGCACATTTTGTAGTTACTTCAAATGCATAAAAATTATTATAAGTATGCAAGCCATAAATTTGATACTATTAATCCATAAGGTAAAGTATATGTCGCTGCAAACAGTAAAGCTATATGTCTTCGTTCTTTTTCTCCTTCACTGAGCACAAGCAAATTCCTACAAATGTGCACCTTAAGATTAATTTTAAAAATAAGCAATAGTCCTATTTTATTCAAAAATATCGAAGTATGCGATCCAAAAAATTAAATAAAAACTACAAAAATTCATAGCGCACTTATGTAGAGAAAATGAAAAATTACCCTACTTAAAACTTTTATTTAAATCTTCAGGCTAATGAGAAATCTTACATAATTGTAAGAAAAGTTCAATAATTTGCCATAATAATTAGTAAATGCTATTTTTACGGAAGTCCTAGAACCAGTAAGATCAAACAAAATGCAGTTTGTATCCCATTGTACGCCTCATAGAGTCAATATATACTCGTAACACAGCTACCGTCTAATTAATTAAACATAATTGTTAATTGATATTAACATCCATTCTATGTTGATAAAATAAACGTTCTCACATTAAAAGGAAGCGACAGATACTAAATGTTTTTAACCGACTTCAAAAATGGATACGGTTCTCAATTCGATTCTATGTTTTTTGTATATATTATCTTAGATAATTATCAACCAACTTAGAGGTTCATTTTTTTTTATTTGACGGGGTATACTCCAAGTATGATCTCGTAAAAATTTGGTTAGAGTTTGAATAATGGTGTAACACCATAAGATTAGAATTGAAATAATAGTGTAACACCATAGAATTTATCAACATTGAACATCACAGGTGTTGTGGTCGAGTTTAGGTGATATAGGTCTGATGATAATCTTAATAAGATAGGCTCTAAAGTTTTGACATGACTAAGAACGATACAAATTGAAACATACGATGATGGAGCTATAAGGTGGTAACAGGACTGCCATATAATTTGTCAATAATGAACAGCACGGGTGCAACGATCGAGTTTAGATTATATAAGTCTGATGATTATTTTTTATAGGAAAGTAGAAAGTTAGCATGACTAAGGGCACCACAAATCAAAATGCACGATGATGGAGCCGGAAGGTGGTGACAGGAACTCTTCAATGATGAGGAATAAACTCAACAAATTTGAACTTGTTTGACCAGTCTTGGCGTGAGCAAAAACGTACAAAGCAAATAGGTAAATAAGTATATAAAGGTAGATACAAAATTACTAAACACATGAAGTAACTAAAACATTAGTAGGTTGGAAGGAGAGTAAGTAATTATATACACGTATATACAAAGACGAACAGCAACTAAACTATTAGAAGGCAGGTAAGTAGTATGCACAGGTAAATATAAGCATGAAGCACTGGCTACGATAAAGTCAAAAGAAAGAATGTGCTTATATCTCCATATGTACGTATTTATGTGTGTGTGTGTGTGTGTATGTATGTATATATGTGTGTGTATGTGTGTGTATATATATGTGTGTGTGCGTGTATACAGGCATGTATTTATGCAGGTATTTATGAATATATCTAGATTCGTTAAATGTTGCAAATGTCTGTTTGAGTTTAATGAACGTATTTTGCATTTTTTTTATGTTTGTAAACCATGTCTTACCTCAAAATTTCAAACTATGTATTTATATTTTTACTATTTTGTACTTATCAATGCTTGTTATTTGGTGGGTATTAAATGTCGGTTAATTCTTATTGTAAACAAATTTATTTGTAATCACTTATAAAATTATTACATTCGTATGATTTTTTTCTTATTTTTACTTCACATGACCAATTCCTTACATATAAAAAATATAATATAAGCGTATTTATGAAGATAAGTTTTGTGTTTCATATTATGGGTACGAATTATGTAATATTTTATTTTCTTTGTTGATTTTAAATAAATAAGTTGTTTGTTATTTATTTACCAAAATTACCAACTTTTGTAAAAGCTTTATTCGTAACGACAGGCCCATATTTATCTGTCTTTTATTCTCTACTGAGTCCAAGAAACTTGCAATATAAAAGTGTTGTGAAATAAAAGTATACCCCATATTTTTGTCAATTGAATTATTTGATTTTAAATAAATGGGATTAACATTTAACTCCATGTATTTCATAGCAATGTGAACAAAACCGATGAGGTGATGAAAACTTGTAAATATAATTTTTTTTAATTGTCTCAAGGCAGAATACATCAAAATCTACTTAAGTACCATATGCTGAAGGAAAATTAAAACTTGAAAATATTATGAAGCTTTTAAACTTCTGAACCTTTAGATGTTAACGTTGTTATAAGTTGCTTTAATCAATCTATATTTCAAAAATCTAATCGTACTGAAAGGCAAATAAACTTTGCTAAATATATATCCATTTAGAATAAAAATTACCTACATATATGATCATATACTATTCAGGATTCGACTCGACCGGTATCCTGAACAGCTAAACTTGAAGAATCCCGTTATATTTAATGAGATTGAATTCGTCGTGGCAAAAATTTTCTTCGCCGTTTCTTATTTATATATAATTACACAATATTTAAGTTTAAACGCCAGTTTATAAAATCAGCAGATTTAATACTAATGATTTAATGCTAATGTAAAACAAGTCAGGTTTTAAATCGAAACCGCCATTCTTGCATATATATGAATATTGGTTTATTTTTAATGCATATATGAATATGCATTATAAATAAACCAATATTTAGGCAGATTCCAATTAAATGTCCCTCAACTCTGAAGGTAATGGGCGTTAGGACATCAAGAATAAAAAAATATTTAGGTAGATTCCAATTAAAGGTCTCCTCAGCTCTGAAGGTTTTCTTGTCAAATTTTCCCCTCTATTTCCTCCACTTCTAATGGAAAAAGACTCGACTCGTTTATCGAGTCTACAAATAAGCTTATTTATCCAGTCGAAACATTTTGCTATTTTTCTTATCATCGCATACTCACGATACACTAGCACTAAATGTATTCGGTATTACCATAGTTTTACTCAATTGGATTACTTGTGTTAACAGCTGGATTCTCTCATACGTCAAAAATACGGTAGGCCAATATTGGTTTTTATGTGATTAATCACCTAATCAGGTTTATATTTGCAATATTTCCATATGATATACTCCAAGTGCTTCACTAGGGAGAAGATTATTTTGTGTTTAAACACTCAGAAATGAAGAACGTTTTAGCTTTTCTAGTCCTGGGGGCTTTTCTTTGTCAGTGCTCCGCCAGGATCGATATTGCTTCGCCTATCGAAAGGGGTGTTGTTACGTTGCTTTCAGACTGCGGTAAGTCTTAATAAAATTACAAACGTTATAAATAATTAAGAAACAGATTTAAATAGTTATACGTGAACAATATGTGTCAATTCTCTGTACAAAAGAACATAGCTATTTTCTTAAACTAACATCGCTCATTTCGTTACCATTTAAATTATCATCATTTTAACCAGTTTACCAATCGGGGGCCGTTGATTTCAAATTCCATTTAGTCAATTTTGAAAACAAACTGTGATATATTTTTCTTTATCTTTATTTGTCTTCTTTTGACTGACTCTCCGTAAATTATGTTATTTAATTTTTAAGCTTATACATTGTATAAAACTTTTTATTAAATAAATAAAATAAAAAATACATTGTCGAAATGAGTATCAGATGCCGACAGATATTCTGATGTGATAAAACAATTTCCCGTCATACAAACTTTTTTTTTGCAATAACCGTGATTTAAAACTGATTCCAATGATTACCAAAAAATTACTAATGTATTAAGGAATAAATAAATATTGGTAGTAGGTTAATCAACCCTTAATAACATTTAAATATCCAATGATTTTTCAACTGAATTTAATAGCAATATTCTTTAAACGTTTTTACAGATTCAATTAAACACGACCGATATCACAAGAAAATAGATCCCAAGAAACTTCAATTCTACTTGTATGATACACGTGTGAACAAGACGACCACTTTCAATCTTGAGGATGTTGCGAAGGTTTTTAAAAATATATACAACACTCAAATCAAAGATCCAATTCACATTTACATACCAGGGTTTGGTGCTGTGCCTCAATCTCCTGACGTTGCTATTGTTAAAGATGGTTTAACCAAATTAAAAAATATCAATTTTATTTTACTTGACCACTCATTTTATCTCAAACATGAGGACGGAACAGAAGCAGAAAAACATTTGAAGGCTATTACCAATGTTTACGGAGTAGGCGAAGTTTTGGGAGAGGTATTGGCAAAATTTATCAAGAATGGTGTACCTCTAGAGAAGATTCACATCATCGCCCACAGTCTGGGAACCCATTTAGCCGGATATGCGGCGCAACGAGTGTATGACATTATTCGTAAGAAAATAAAGCGCATTTCTGGTATGGACCCTTCTTTTCCTTGCTTTAATGGGATGGAAATCGCAGATCAACTTAGCTCTGATGACGCAGACTATGTCGACATCTACCACAGCAACATGGGAGTTTCGGGCACGACGCATTCTCTTGGTACCGCCAACTTCTTCATTAACGGCGGTGGCCCTCTTCAACCCTCGTGCCCAGGTATACCCTATTTAGCTCAACAATGTAGCCATGTGTACGGCACTCTAAAGTTCTGGGTGGAAAGCGCTCTACATCCTGATAAATTCATAGCCCAAAATTGTGATTCATACGAGCATTTGAAAGAGGGCAAATGTAAGACCTGGCCCACGGCTAAAGCCGGATTTTTCTCCGAGCCCACTAAGGGCGATTATTATATTCAATTCGAATTCAGTTATTTTTCACACTTGATAGATTTATTAAGTACTGGCATTGCTAAATTTTGGGAGAACCTGACTTCTTCAATCGGGTAAAAAATAAAAAATTGTCATTTTACAATTAACATTACACTTTTTTAAAAAAATACAGGAAACGATACTTTATATGATATAATTATTAATGATTCATAATGCTTTAAAATAGTTTAATATTATATATTATTTTAATTCCGATACCGTTTATTTTGCTATTTTATATAAAGTATAATATTTTTCTAATTATTATTTTTTGAATTTACGTTATTGACCTTCGATATGAGCACTCGATGTAAATTTAATGTTTTGTTTTAAACATTTTCAAAGTGAAATTAATCTTATATAGCATCTAAAGATAATGATATGACCATATACGATAATAATATAAGACATAAATTATAAACCACTGTGGACTAAGGTAAAGTAAATGTTAACTCACACATTCACTTTCAAAGAAATAAATGAGTAGGAGGTTAAATCACTTTCTTTAAGAAGAAAAATTAAGAATTCGAATAGAGAAAGTTGACCATAAATATAATTAAGAGTTCGAATAGTGAATATTGACAATAATGCGATAGTCCTTGAAAGAAAAAATAGTCTAGATTCAGGGAATTCATAAATACATATTTAAAAAAAGCATACAAGGACACAAATCCTCTTTATGTACTTTCCTAAAATTATATTAAACAGATGAATTCATTGTCATATTATGAACTTTTTATTGATCTTCTAAAAGTAAACTTGTATCTAAAGAACTATAAATAAACAATAAACAAGCTTCAAATATTTACTTCGAATGAGCATTCGCTAAAAATGCACTTAAAAAAGGCTGAAACCTTCGGAATAGTCGGATATAAGTTATGCTAAATTAGTTCGAAATATTCCAAGCCTAAAAAATAATATGTACATAATTTAAAAAAAATATTTTAAAAAATTCGGCTGTTGACTATTCTTTTTATACGGACAGTAGTTAATAAGTAAAATATTTAATAATATCGCCATTGTTATCAAAAACATCTGAAGGTCGAATAACAATGAAACCTAATATTATATGATTAATATGTGTAAACATATACAACATTATTTTAAATCAAGTTGCAATTAATTTCAAAGCTGCAGTTGTTAGTTGTTAGTTACGTAAATACCTACACAAGTGTAAGATAGAGATCTTATTCAACCACATATGGTATAAAAATATAATAATTGCGTAGAAATATCTTGATTTTGTTTTAATATTTTTGCTATAAACTGTGTGCATCTTCAAAATACATTAGAATAACTTCAAGGAATACAAGATAAAATACAATTAATGTACACAATTTGAATACAGAAGTTAACGATTCTACTCCTAAAGATAGAAACATCATGGTCCCCTGGTGTTATTATTTCAATTGAAAAACAAACTTTCCATTTTAAACAGTTATTTCAGTAATACCGAAATTAAAAATGTACGTGATGGTAACCAGATCATAAGACTTTTAATGAAATCAATTATTTCAATATAACAATATAATACAGGATTTTAACGTAATAATAAATTAAACTTATTCCACAGATCACAGACTCGTTCGTACTAAATTTTCTATTAAAATAGAAGTAAAATAATAAAAAAGAAACACTTTAAACATAGAGTATTTAATATCACGATACAGGAATAAGAAACATTTAAAAAATCCTGTCATGAAGCAACTTCATCATTAAAGTAAAACTGAACAAGTTCAGGAAGCACCCCCGCAATTTAAATAATCTAGAACTATTCCCTCGCATGCATCTCTACCAAGAAAATATACAAAACCAGAACAAATATAAAGTATTACACTAGAACGCTACTAATAGAAGAATAAAATAAGAAAACCGCGAGAAAAATAAAAAGATAATTTTAAAAACGAAACTTAGGCATTGTCTAACGAGAATCGTAAAAATACATCTCGAAAAAGAGGGAGTAGAGACGCTTAAAAACCGCTATAACAACATCTTTACTTAAATTTACTATAGGCCTACCCGTAGGATGAGCTTGTGAATATTGTTTTACGAGCGATTATTCGAACAAGTAAAGAGAAACTTATATCATCCAAAGCTACGAAAACAACAAACAGATGCCTTATTCACTGTAAGTGAAATAAATCATAAATCATAAACTTGATGAATAGCTCAAGTTAAGACAGAATCTCAAATGATATGCTAAACGCTTTATCAGAACCTATTACTCCTACACTCATACAAATATGTAAAAAAAAATTTATTATACAAAAATAATCCGTCTGTTCTATCATAATATAAGAAATGTGATCCAAGAAATATTGGTAATTAGGTCTGTTAGTGTCCTTCAAACAACATACATTTACACAAGAAAAATAACATCTACATTAACATTTAAGCACCTAAGGGAATAAGCTGGTGAGGTGAGTACTAAAGGCAAAAACACTTTACTAGAGTTAGACAAACTTGAAACACCTTGTAAGATGTAAAAGTCCAGATAAGTCAATTGTTTGGCCTTCATGATTCCCTTTTATAAAAAAAATTTGGCGCCGCAGGTGGAGATAGCGATGCATGAAAATTGAGACAAAAATGAGGACAGAGACGCAGTATCCGATGAGTATAACTAAGTAACACAATCATCCCGTAGGCCCAAGTTGAGTGTCCATAAATATATCTCCGCCGAGCACGCCTGTTCCTCTCCGCCGCCGACCGCTGAGGGAATTGGACGATCTATAGACTCGTGCCTGCGTGATCAAGCTAGATTACTGTATGCAGTTTAATCGGCCGTTGGGGGTAACCATTGTTTATTGCGTGCCGACTTAGTTCTTTGTGGAAATTGCCTTCTATTATTTTGAAAATAATTTATTATTGTTTGATTGTCACCATTTGAGTAAGTCTGCAGCTATATGTTTTCTGAAGACAGTTTATCTTTATTTGTTTGTCGACGTTTAGATAAGTTTGTGCATATACGGTGTTCTGCCTCAAGCAAAGCGTGCCGCTCAAGCGAAGCGTGAAGACAGCGACATTATACACCCAAGCGCGTACTCTTGAGTGCTGGGGGAAGTCGGCAGCAGGTAACCTGTTTGTGGTTCGGTTTACTTTCTATACTGTAGATCTTGGTAAGTATTCGGTGATGACTGATAGTTGTCCTCCCTAAGTATGTAGGTTTCAGGCAGTCGATTACAATCATTACTTGTTTATCTGGTAATCTAATGGTAAATATCTTGATATCTGATCTTACCACTTTATAGGGGCCATCGTATGGTGATTTTAAGGGCCTCTATACCGCGTCATTGTACACAATATATTCACATATTATGAAGTCTTGGTTAACAAAAATAGGTCCATGTCCCAGATGCGGTTAAGTAGGTGTAAACGGCTTAAGTACATTGCTTGTTTTTCGTAATTTTTGCACGTAGTTGTAAATCTAAGTCAGCGTGTCTGTTGGTATCTGCAGTTAGAAATTGACCCGTTAATCTTAGATTATAGTCGTAAATCGTTTCGGCGTCTTCCGTTCGCAATGCAGCTCATAAATCGAAGAATACAGTGAGTAATTCAACTAAGAACTTAGTGCAGTTTTAAGGGAACGGTGCCAACGTTTGGTGAATCCATTGCACTACAGATAATACAGCATAGTTGCGTTTCTTCGATACTTAAGCAATTAATGAGGTAACGAAAAGTTGCTCTCGAATTGGCATCCTTGGTCACAGATTACAGTTGTGGAGTATCCAAATCTCAATATCCATTTGCTTTATAAAATACTCGCTACCTATTCGGTGATAATATTATCCGTATCACTTCAGGCCATCCAGTAGCTCGATCGATTATCGAGAAAAGAAATTCATTGACGCTCAGGGTACTGGGTAGTGACCCAACGATGTACATATCGATATGTTACCATTAGTCGGTTGGCGGAAAACCATGCAATGTCGCTTGTAGTATAGCGATGAACCTTACTTTTTACTCCTTGGGTATATATGGGCAAATGTATTGAATTGACTCGTCACAATATAACTTGCACTTGTTGTTGAGCAGGGTAATTTGTTTGAGTGATAAGATGCTTTGATGGGCTGGCAACTGTATCGATCTCTCTGGTTATCTGTACTTCTGTTACTTTCATAAAATCGAACGTTGACAGGCTCGAAGTAATTTCTACCCGGCTGAGGATATTGGCGACAATGTGATTTTGCATATGTCAATCATTCAGATTCAGAGATGAAAAGCAGCTGTTTCGTTCTTCGTGGCGTTTTACTGAGAACGGCTTATGGTGAAAATGATAAGTTTACGCCCATTGAATGACTTCTTATAATGTTTTTAACGCCGTTTATATTACCAACAGTTCCCGATCATAGGTACTGCTTTCCTGCTGGGCAAACGAAGAGTTTTTGGAGAAGTAGCCGGGTGATTACCGCTTCTCACCAATTGCTACAGAACGGAGCAGGCTGATAGAAGTGTCGGTGAATAAAGCAATATATTTGTCAGGTCTGGATCCATTCCCAGGAGTTCGAAGAGGCTAAATGGCATGATGATCACAGTTTTCTTAATTTCGGCTTCCTAGGCTATGCTAATATACGCGATTCAAGTCTATTATGCTGAACACAATTTTATTACCCAGTTGAAGTCCTTGATTCGCTGTGTAAGGTAACGATCGGACCTGATGATTAAGTTGAGCCCCTTAGGTAGTCACCTCCTTGTACGTTGCTATTCTTATTGAGTACAACAAAGTTATCATGATAAGCGATATTTGCTCAGAGTGCATGCAACTAGACCTTGTTGCATGTTATCCTCGAACTCTTTTTTGATCAGCTCGTAGCCATGTGATGGTAGTAATATTGTTCTGCAGTATAAGGGTGGTCCGATCATATCGATGGCATATTCGACTCGATACTTTAGTGTCATCATCAATATTCATCAATATGAGACGTGTGATGCAGGGATATTTTGCTGGTATGTTGTGGCTTCTACTTATTGGCCTGTTAGTTACTCGTAACGATGTGTTTACGGTGAGGCTCGTACTACTGGTAATTAGGCGTAAGTTCCTCAGATTAACCACAAGCTGGTGGTAATTGAGAAAATTGGACCCTAGAATCGGCTTGTTAACTGCAACGACTAATCTTCATTTATGATCGAAGAAGATTTAAGTCGAGCTCCAGTGGTTTTTTAATATAGGCGTGAATCACATTGTTGTTGGCAACGTGGAGCTAGAATCATAGTGCCTGCATTGACGTTCTCCATTTTCATAGTAGAACTAAAATGACGGTAGATTTGGTAGAGTTCGTGGCTTTGAAAGTGATTGATGGGAGTAGCTGGATTTTAAAGAATTGCGAGAATAGTTTTACGGCTTAGAGCTTGTGTTCTGCGCTGGCGAGGAGAGCTTATTAATCTCGTTTAGCGGGGACTCGTTGTCTGTAGCGACTGTTTTGGAAGTAAATGGCGGCTAAGCAACTGAATATACTTCTATCATATATTGCTCGAGCATCTTCTCAACAAATAGTGCAAGGTCATCCAAAGCCATACTCTTTGCGATATTGTCGCTGACGATGATCACACTGCGGTCATGCGCTGGTAATCGATTCAGCCATAGGGAGCAAAGTCTTGCCAAGAACTTCGTCTCTAGGGATGTCCTTCATTTTGCACAGAAGTTCGCTGGACCTTTAGACGTCCAATTCCGTATCAAATATTATTTATTGAAATTACTTTTCCTTGCTTTCTTCGTAAATTAAAATGAGGCAGTTCTTTATAATAGCGTACGCTTCCATATTTTTTTACATTTTCTGAGGGTATTCGTGATTTGTTTGACATCCTGCGTTTCTAGTTGCGCGATTATCACTTTAGCCATTCGAGAAACTCATGCCAATTGGTGAAAAGGCTAAACTTTTAAATTGTAAACGTCTAATATTTTGGCCTTTACATCAATTTTATTTTTGAACTGAATAGGTTGTCTCATTAAATATACGCCATTGGATACCTTAAAGGCCCCTATGTAAAGAAAACATACATTAAAGCCGCTGGATGAATGGAATGATTTCCTACACATAGCGTAGGCACAGTTTACTCAGAATACTTTTTGAAAATGATGTTGACGTCAACAAGTCCGGTGGAAGATATTTGTGTTCATAAGCAGTTCCAATTCGTACTTAAAAGTATTACCAAATTTTAGCCAGCCAAATTATGTCGTCAATGAAATGGCAATATGCCTTAACGTCGAGTAGAATGATAAACAGTTTTTGATTATCTGGGTCAAATTGAAGAATATCTTATATTTCTAGATACGTTCAATTACTCAAACTGGTATTCAAGCTTTAAGTTTTATAAGGATCAAAAATATAATCAAGGCCATAAGTAATTTTATATCCACAAATATATTTGATTGCATTGCTTTATATCAGTATAGAAACTTTTCTTCGGGCTGTCATATAACTGATTTAATGAAATCGGTCGTTCATTTCATTTAACAAAACACCATAATACTAAATAGACAAAACTATTTAATGAATATATAAGATTATTCGAGAAATAAATAAAACCGAAAACTAAAACAATTTTGATCAATACTAACTTTAACTTGTTTGAAAATCTGGTCCACCTTAGAAACTAATAATATCTTGTTCTGAAAAATTCTGTTTTATGTAAACTGTTCTCCTTCGTCTTCTACTATTTATTTCTATTTTAGGATTTATACCATAATATGCACATATTATCCGCATGAACGTATTAACTATACTATATCATATGTACATATTATCACTTTCTTGTGGTAAATATAGATAATAAATATTTTTGTATGGGTAAACGTTACAATTTACAATTTTTTTTCTTAATTTCAACTAAATTTTAAAATATCAACTAATATATCTTACCGATTTAACTTGCGCTTCAGTCGCGGAGGATAGTCGTTAAATTTGTGAACAACGGTAAAATTTTGGAAGATTTTTTGAGCCCGAAATAAGTATACGTGACGCAGGCGTGGACGAATGACAACATACTGGACACTTTTATGACAATTTTTGGCAGAGGTGGGGCGTGCGTCGCAATTTAACTGGCTCCTTTAAAATTCATATGTTTCAAATTAGGATATGTATTTGCATTCAGTTCCGCGAACATGCCGTTTCTACCTTTTTTTTTACGTTTTGTGCAAGAAAATGTGGCGTCAAAGATAGACATGGCCATACGCGAAAATTGGCATACAGTATAGTGGCAGCTGATAAGTAAGACAGAACATAGCATAATCGCCAGGCGCGCCTACGAAGTGATTCTATAAATATACCCGCACCAGGCGCACCTTTTCTTTTCTACCGCCGATCGCCGAGGAAATTAGATGATATGGAGCTCCATGCCTACGCGTTCTGCACTGACTGTAGTGTACAGTTCAAATCGCTGCAGCCATCGAAGTAGCCATTGTTCATTGCATGCTGACTTTATTCTTCATGGAAATTGTCTTGTGTTCTGTTGAGAACAAGTATATATAGCTACATGTTCTGCATATACTTACTAGTTGTCGAAGTTTATGTAGATATGTGTTGCTTCATTCAAAATGCTTTACTCTAGCTCAAATTTATGGCAAATAATTTAGGGTATGCCCAATCATTACATATAATGTTTATCAAAAAAGTGCGAAAACCTTAAATGATCAAGGAGTAACAAAAAAGTATACCAAAATTTTATAAAAATTACCTAAGATAAATAAAGTAAAATTGATGAGATAAGAAAACTACTTAAAAACTAAAAGCAGCTTTAGACATGGCAATCAATTACCTCGTAATTTTTCATAGTTTTATTAGGAAATATTTTCAGCACCACTTACGCTTTGGTGATGACGTAGTACTACTAAAAACCAGAAGCGTCTGGAATATGTTACAATCACTTGACACGGACAGTAGAAAAGATAGTTTAGAAATGAACACGAGCGAAACATATATATGACAATGACGAATATAGAAAGAGAGGTCCGACAATAATTGGATCAAATATTTTTTACTATGTTTAAAACTAGATGTACTTAGGTCAACGAATCTGATTTATTAATCAAAATTTAAATTAGTCTTATCTAACATCAAAAGTTAAATTAGTTTTATCTAACATCAAAAGATAATGATCATATATGATAATAATATAAGATATAAATTATGAACCATTGCGGACTAAGGTAAGGTTAATGTTAACTCACACATTCACTTTCAAAGCAATAAATGATTATGAGGTTGAATCACTCTCTTTAAGAAAAAAAATTAAGAGTTCGGATAGTGAAAAGTTGACAATAAATTAAATTACTAAGTAACTGAATAAGAAAATAAATTGCGATAGTCCAAGAAAGAAAAAATAGTCTAGATTCAGAGAATTTATAAAAGCATATTTAAAAAAAAGCATAAAAGAACACAAATCCTCTTTACGTACTTTCCTTATATTATATTAAACAGATGAATTCATTGTGATATTATGAACTTTTTATAGATCTTCTAAAAGTAAAGAACTACTAATAAGCTGTAAACGAGCTTCGACGAGAGTATTACTAAACTCTTGAGGCTCTACCACGATAAGCTACACCGAAAAAAGTTTCAACCGTAGGACTTGTGGTCATGTCCTCTGATAAGTACACGATCTAATTAACATCTCTCTAACGTTTAATTACTTAGTGATAACAACTATTTACCACATTGTTGCCGCAAAAGACTCAAATAACCTTTAATGTAAATTAAGATATTAATCATCATCTCCTTGTTGACCTTTTGAATGTACAAGCACAAAAGAATGTGTTGGTGTAGAGTCAGCAAAAAAGGGCTTATACATATTATTTGATGGAGAAATGAGCCGAACCGAATCCGCAATCCAAACGACCAATCCCAATTTGCGAAAACAGTTCTGTTTAGATCTACATTAAACAAGTTTCTAGTAACAAAAACACCAACATTTTTCACTAAGTTTCCAAAATTATATCCCCACTGATCTCCAGATTTATTATGATAAACTTGGAAATAAATAGAAGAAATCCACTAAAAATGTTAAATCGGCTATCCATTTCTCAAATATATATGAAAATTAAATATAAAGACGTTTTTACTAATTAAAAACACTAAAACTTACTCCCTACTTTCCGAATATATATATATATATATATATATATATATTTATATATGAAAGAGAAAACTACTAAAGAGGAGACTAGCATATCAACTTTTCAATTTTACGAAATTTTAAGGTAACCGCTAAGTAAGAGTATTATAAAATTCAACCCCTAAAGGAGTAATATCAGATGTTCTTATTAACTCAAAAATTCGGAAAAATTATTTTTAAGGTAAATACTAATAAACGTGCGTTTTACCTTTTTTTTTCAAATTTAACCCAAGGGGTGAAATTGTATTTTAAAATTCGCAAATAAATAGAATTTTAGCTTGAATCTATGTAAAATTATTGTTAAAGGTAAATAATTAAGTTTAAGAATGTAAAACCTAGCTAAGAGTAGGCTCTTTAGACCCTTCAATCTATTTGCAAGACTCTGAGGTTCATTAAAACTATCACCACCGACATCTAACATTGAAAAAGGCCGCATCTGTTAATAGCCGTTTATAATGCGAAAACTTTGTTTTTCAAGCATAGAGCCTATTAGGTCTGTAGGACAAATTCAAAGAATAAAATACTAGAAAACTTTAAACTTCATTCTGAAAAATAGGTAAAGAATGATGTGGACAACTAAACAGATAAAGTATTCGAAAAAACCTATCAGAAATTGAGAAAGTAGATTTAACATTAGGCGAACATACCCTAAAAGTGTCACGACTTGCTACAACCGAGTAGACGATCTTTAAAAAACCGAAAATAAATTTGGGAATTACGATGTACTGGCATCGTAGACGTTAAAAGTAACAATAAGGTTTCATTAGTAGAAGAGCAAAAATCAATTTACGATCAAATAATTACAAGAGTACAGCCAAACATGGAACGAAGTTCTTAAAGGAATGAATTTCTTCCCAGGTGCCACCGATTGAACCTATCTCATCAATTGACTATGAGTCAATAAAAGAAATAATCACGGCATTATCTTAGCTGTCGCGTTTTCTCCGATCGCAACTACGCTGCTGAAAGCGGTTCGATGCATGAATTTCCTAAAGATGTCCCTTAATTTGAGAAATGTAGATTGTGCGGGACCTAAGGAATAACAAAAATGTGTATGGTGTAACAATATTTTTGACAAGAGATTTTCGTGACATTTCACAGTTAATACGAGAGAAACCTGCGCATGTGAAATCAATGCGTGCTTTTAAATATTTCTTTCCGATCCAAAAATTTGTCGGTAAGTCAGAGAAGTGAAGTATCTGCCAGTCAATTTTCAGACCTTCTACCCAAATTAGGTAAAGAAGATTATTCAGAAACTAACAGCTTGCTAGCTCTCCCAGACGAGCTCCACCCTAAAATTATTATAATTCATAAACTGGTAGATTTATCTAAATATTAGCCACATACAAAGAAAGCCTGCGGAATTATTATATGAATGATACATTCTGATCTCTAAAAAAGACTAAGCAATCCTCGTTAATTATATTGTTTAAATAATTTTAAAAATAGAGAAGAAGTTATATATATATATATATATACCATGGGTAATAGAGACGAAAGGGTTATTTGCCCCCCTAAACTCACAGACTCTCTATTACCACCAACTTAAACTGCTGAAACTCTCTAATGGAATTGAACTCCATGTCAAAGTGCTGTATTGCCATATAGTTAACCTCACTATTTTAACTGGATCTTCTCAGAGAGTGACAGTGAATGTGCCGCATATTCCATTAGTTTCTTTTTTGAATTAAAGAGACAACAGTTTTTCAGAATGATACGTAAGTCACACGAATGAACTCTCGTTTTCTTAGAAGTTGACTTGAGGTAGGACTATTTCTTCCATCGTCAGTTAAATGTGATACGCTCGTGTAAAAACCCATCAAGCAGACTGGTTATTTTGCCACCATCCTGTAAAATGGTAAAGTATAACGTTTATAAAGAAGTATCGTAAAAATGAATTAGTCATATTATAGCCCACAACGATACTTATCTATGCATAGTATCCATGTTTCTTCCGTCGTCTCTACCAACAAACACAACTTAACGTAACTAACTTAAGCTAATTTATGTATCCTTAACACTAAAACTATACTTATTTACACTACCATATTGGCGCATGGTCGCTGATACAGCCCGAAGTATATATGTAAGAATCATATAAAAAAACGTTGTAGATTTAAACAAAATTCAGAATAAAATTTGTTCCAATTGTTGGCTACATTTATGAAAAACTCGTAGATTGTTTTATGATTTTCTGATTTGTAAAGTGTACTGTAACTGATATTTACAAATACAAATAAAATTGGGAGAATAACGAGGGTGGAAAAATATTGCCGATGAAAATGGCCTGGCAACAAAAACAGAACATAATTTTAAAAAATATGGTATTTAGTAGAATATAAAAAATAAATAATTCAATTATTGACAATCATGAAAGATCGAAAAATAAAACACAATTTGTAATCATAACACAAAATACAAAAATACCGGAAAGCGCAGTTCGCGTCCACGCCGCAGATTTTTCCTGAAAACATCAGAATAAAATCATAACAAGTATTTCGTATTAACATGAAATTTAATCACCAATCTCTGGAAATTGCGTTCCCACATTACATCACACTTGGGTTTGCCGCGCTCAATAGATATGTTTGCAGTGCGTCTTTTAATGGGAGTCCAGCACATTTGTAGCACATCGAGTCTCGATTGCACGTACGGTTTCGTGCTCAATAACATTACGATCTACCTTAGCATCTTCCATTGATGCCCAACGATGTTTGGTGATCGCAATACATACTCGTCTGGCGCTGTCACGTTGCAAAATCTCTATATATTATCACTGTTTTCTGTATTATTTTCTAACGATACCTCCTCATGATCCGTGGATGTTTAGACTGTCGCTAGACGCTGTGTGCTCGAGGGGCCAGCTATTTAATTTCTTTACCTCGTTTTTTCATTTTCTTTTCGATCCTAATGGAACTCTCTCATTTGCTCAGTCCTGGGCTTTTTAGTTTTCTTGCCTTTCTTTTCATGCGAGCTTTCCTTTGATTTACTTTTTTCTGTAATTCCGAGCATATTTACGATTCACATGAGACGACGTCTTTATTTTTTTTCTAATTTTCCATTTAATACCGACTCTTTCTTATATTTCAGCAAATATTATTATTGTCTTACTTTAGCTCCTAGCAGTGGTCCTTAGACTCTACACAATGACATACGAATCAAAATCTTAGCTGAATCTTAGCTGTGTTATCACGCTACGCTAATTGAATTTTACGTAACGCTAATTTGTAATAATTACACGCATGCACCTACACTAGTCCAATGATATCACAGACAAAACAACAAACACGTGCAAATATGGTATTTTATTGTAGGCTCAACCATCGTTAACGTATTATAATTAGTCTCGTAGTCATTAGCAGTTGAAATCTGACGGTATTTTATAACATAAGAAAGTTCGACCAGGTTACAAAAAACAATAAAAGGCGATTATTTCATTAATTTGTAGTTATTGACCAAAATACATAAATATACTGTTTACTGATACCGACATCCGTTCTGTTGCTGTCAAAATGGATTATTTTGGCTCTTTACGAGTTTTTCGTGGCTTAAAACAAGTTCAGATTAGCGGAAATGCGAACTTCACTTTTTCTTTAATAAATTAATGTACACAAAAACGACCAATTTAAAAAAATAATGCTTTGTCATGTTTATTTTTCTGTAAAAAATATTTGAAAAAATTTACCCTCAATAAATACCTCTTTTTGTTTTATTGCTAAAGGCTCTTTTCACTATTTTCACTTTAAATTCCTAAATAAGGTATACTTAGACACCCTTATCAAATATATACATAAAAATATTAAAAATTATATGGTATTAAAAAATTACTTAGTGTTAACAAAAACGGTGTATCTGCAGTTCAACACTAATAAAATATTGACTTTTTTTACATGACATGAAATAATATACATTAAAAATAATATATTTAATAAAACAATTCCCGATCACTTACTTTATTATAAAACATTAATTTTAACAATTTTATATCTGGCTCATTTTGTTTGCTTTTATCTCTAAGCCCTTATAAATTCTTATCTTTATTTGTTACCTCTCTCTACGAAATTCTTGTTGATTATTTTGGATGTTTTGGGTTCGTCTATTTCTGTGTCAATTTTTGTATCTATAACCTTTCTTTACGCAATCCTTTTTGCATATTAAACTTTCGAATCGTTTGGGTACGTTTTCCTCTTTTCTGTATCAATTCATGTTTGTATTTATAACCACTCTTTGCGCGGTTCTTTTCGTCTATAAAATTGTTTGGTCTTTTGAGTTTGTCTTTCTTTTTTAAATCAATTTCTGTTTGTATTTCAATATTTCGTTTTTAATGCTACTCAAAATATAAATTAAGTGAAAAAAATGATTACACATATTTCCTTCATAAAACCGTTTATACAGGAATTATTTTTGAAACACATTTTTTTATAATAAATCATCGAAGCCGGAAATTATTTTATTAAATACACCGTTTTTAATGTACATTCTTTTATTTAATTATACATAAACTGTGAATTCACATTATAAAAACAACATTTTTATTATTACTTGTAAGCTTGTAATAAAATTTACACGTGATAATTATTAATTCACTTATAAAAATACCATAAATTGAAGTTAGTGTAGTTAATTTTTTTTGTTGATTGAATTAAAATGTAATTTCTTACATTTTCAATACAATGTATTTTTTAATTTTTACCTTATTTAATTACCTTAATTCTCGTTAATACTTTTGTGTATATTAAATATTTAATATATTATGATTAATTCATAGTGAAGTTAGGGAAAATATTTAGGTATAAACAAATTTGAAAATATTTCTCGTAATTTTGTTTTCAAATCGATTTTTCATTTTAAGTAATCGAACCGATTTTTTTTCTTAATATTGTCTTCATTTCTAACAATATTAAAAATGTATTTTTAAATCTTAAGTTTTCGACATTGTTTTTCAATTATATATCAAAATTTGTAGAAAAACACATTTTAACGACATTGGTAATTTCACCATTTACTCACCCAAAATATCTCAGTGTTGAAATAAATAAAAATGATTGAAAATGTAAACTTAAAAAAAACCATTAACTAAAAAGTCGATATTGATTATATATGATAATGTTTGCAAAATTGAATGTTTTTGTAGAAGGTTTTATTCAGAATTGAACATTAGAGAGAAAGTCAAGAAATAATCATTATATATTATTTTTACATCATGATTATTTATGTTCTTTACTGCATTATAAATTCTCAATTTTCTCCTTTTAAACTTTTATTGTAAACATTTCTGTCTATATTTTTCTTGAATGTAAAAAATACTATATCAATAATATATTAATTGTGAGTATTAACTGTCTTTCTATTTTTATAATATAATTTTACATGGACGAAGCAACTAAATTAAATCAACCGTAATTGAAATTTATTCACATCGAGCATAATATGTAGCAAGTTGATGTCAAATATCGATAGCGAATTGTAAATAATATTGCCGTCATTTTATTATGAAAAAGGTATATGGAACGAAGGCAATAGAATATAAAGTACCGATCTGATTCGAAAGTATTTAATTCATGCAATACAATAATACGTTAGATTCAAATATTGACATAGAGCAAGCAAATCTACAATTGAATGCTTTAAAATACAATTAAAATATAAGCATCGCAAAAAAACTAACTAAATGTGACGCAACAAATTAAATGTATGCACAAATTGATATATATGCACTTGGTATTATCAATGACGACGCTATACAAAAAAATCGTCGCACTTCAATACGATCAACCAGCATTCTATGAGGACTATTTCTATTACACTATAAGGAATACTTCAATTTATGGGGTTCCGTAGTAAAACAAGAAACCATTAAAATTTCATCACTTTTGTCTATATACGGACGTAGCCCTACAGTTTCTACAGTTTTATGCCTATGGGTCTTATATACATACTATGAAAACTGCTGCGATTACACTACGAACACTACTTCTATTTATGGATTCCGTAATAAAACAAGAAACTCTTGTAATTTCGACCTGTTCATCTATATATATATATATATATATATATATATATATATATGTATATATATATATATATGTATATATATATATATATATATATATATATATATATATATACTTAGCCATACGTCTTTAGCTTTATGCCTACATGTATAAAATATTGTGTGAACTTATAACTCTATAAAATATAATCTCTCATGTTCAATGATAAAGGCAAATTATCCTCTTTAACTCTTTTGTTATCTACTTCTTTTTTTCTTCAAAAATAACCTGTCTTGCCCGTGATAAGGTACATTATTTATAAATATGTTGCTCATTAAAATTACAAGGCATCAATTAATAAAAATAATATGCTTTTCAGAGAATTTCCACTAAAGAAATAATGCTGTTGAAGTCACTATCAAGTCGGGAATTTCCAAAAAAAATTACTGTACCTCCACAGAACATGTATACCAAATTCATACAAAAATTTGTATCTATATTGGATATTAATGACAACAGCAAAATCGTTTTCACACTTAGACGAAAAATAGTCGTAAGTGACACTACTTGAAATCTACTGATCAATCTGATGACACTACTGATCAAATGTTGTACTACAAACTTGCAAAGATCACAATTTTACTCTTCTATTCCATGTTTGCAAAATAGTCCTTAAACTCAGGATCATTGAATGCAGAATTTATTGCCGTCAATCTCAGCTCATAACGATGAACGGTTTCGAAAATTCGGTGAGCCGATTACGAAACAATACAAAATATGTGAACCAAACAAAATGTTGAGTAATTGATTTCGGAGACTGAGAGTATCCAAAAACTTGACTTTCTTATGCTCCGGAGAGAAAAATTATATCCGTGAAAATAGACTGATATTTCTTTTAAAAAAAATATATTTCTTGCAAAAATAAAATATTTTAATTATAAGCGACTCCCAGAAGTAATATCACGCCTGTTTTAGCTCAAGAGCCCGCAAAATTTCCATATTTTTTTACTTACGAATATGGCCCGTGAACAAAAAGCTCAATTTTATGACGCTATAAGAGCATATTTAAGCAGGATATAGTCATCGTTGTAGAATACGTTGAAACTGAAATAAGGAGCATTAATTTAACCTGAAAAAATGGCAAACGCAGGCCCATTGCAGGAAATGAGTACGGAATATTTGTTGTGTCCGAATAATGCTGGCTTTAATTTACCTCTGCTTTGGAGACACTTTATTTATTACGGAGACCAGCATAAGTATAAATATAAACAATGAGTAGAACTAAATGGTATGTACAAAGAACAGCTGCAGCGTTCATGATCACAAATTTAAATTTTGCGAAGACTGGATATTATAATATACTTAAAAAACTCAAATAGAGACGACGAAACCTTGATGTGAAACTGATAAAAACAACTTACAACACAGGATGGGGCAGTCTCGAGAAGCAGTACAGCTAAGTTTGCAAAAGTATTCACCACAGTACTTGGAGAAACAGAGGCATGCAAATTAACGGTTAGCGATAACTGTATATAGAGTATACTAAATGAAGCTAAATATAGTAATGAAGCTAAGAGCCAGAATGATGCAAGAAAATACCGATTTTACATAAAATTAAACGCTGCAAATGAAAAAGGATCGCCATTACGCTCGGAGGCGAACTTATTTATGTTCCCAAACAAGTTCTGGCTTAGAACACATCTCTAATTTTAAAATTGTTTTAAAGTCTTACAAAATCTGTTCAAATAGTGCATTGATTTAATGGACTTAGTTCACGTTCTCCAAAAAAGCTTTTTAAAAACTGTGTGATACATAAATTATTATTGATCAGTTGAAATATCCTGTCATGTAAACCATTCCCAAAATCAACTTAAAATTATTTAAGATTACGATTTAATTACAAAATCATATTTAGACCATAATTCAACTATTTAAATCCATCTAACTTCAATTATTTAAATCCATCTAACAAGATTTTATATCTGACTAACAATGTTTACATAGAAATTAAAACGATTTTTAAATTAATAAAAACTGGTGTCCATATTGTCTGCTCCTAGGTAATTTTTCTGCTGCTTATTTACACAAGGCACCATTTTCAAATATAGTTAAAGAGATAGTTTAATCACTTTTGAATTTTAAAGGGTGACATTGGCCAGAGTTTTATTTTCAAATTCTTTATAAGCTACGTACTACTCGAAGTCCTTATAACTGTAACTGCCTTGCCAACAAAGATCACAGCGGAAATCATAAAAAATATGGCACGAAAATTGTCTAATGTCGGAGTTAATTTTTGCCGCTACAATATCAATTGCAAACTGTCTTGACAATTACGAAACGAATAACTAACTAATAAATTTATAAGACTATCTTAACGACAGTGTAACATTTTTGTAATTATAACATAGTTTTTAATGTTTAAAATTTAAAATTATATCACAACTTCTGAATTAAATGGTCGATTCTGATTGAGTTTAAATTAAACAAAGGACTGAGAAATTAATATGTTAGTATAGCAGTAATGTAGAAGTTATATTTGGATACGTTTCTTCTCTAATTAGGATAGGTAATTACGTTCATGGGTGATTCAGCAATTCGTTTCAAAAGAAGAATGATCAATTTAATTAATGACGCAGCACATACGAGTCTATAAATCGCGCCAAACAATTGTACGAATGAATGAACATACCTACAAATATATGTATTATAGTAAATTTTCGTATATAGTAAACTGTGTTTTTATCGTTCCATAATATATCATAAAGGTTCAAGGGTATATGTCACCTTGCACTTTTATATTATAAAAAATACATCTTTTGCATATAATTATGTTTGCAAACGACTTCCAGTATAATTTTAAAAAAATATGTATTTTCATTTGTTACATATCATTATGTTTGCCAATGGTTTTCAGTATAAAATTATACTGGCTCATTACTCTTTTATTGTCTCTTTATGTATTTAGTACATATTTCAATAAAGAAAAAATATTAATCAAATATAAACGTAAGATTACACAGGTGTAGTGAATCGGAAAATCAGCATGTGCTGGTCTGATACATAATGTTCACAATATATTTATGTTACATTGTTCACATCACTGTTAAGTACTAGTAGATCTCACGCTTCGGAGGTTCCGTACACATGTAAAATTTAAGGATACATGTAGGGTTTCTTTTAAATTATTTAAAACACCAACGTTATTTTTTTCGCGCCCCAAAATTTTAAAATTCCCCAAAAATCCGTAAACCTTCCCAATTTTTAGAATATGATACCTCCGTAAAAAATAATCAAATTTAATTGAATCAGGATGCTTTCTAGAAGTGATACTTTTTATTTTTAAAACCATCTATTCAGTTTTCTTTACCCCCACCACACCGTCAGAAACGGGTAAAGGTAAAAAAATGCTTACTTAATGTATTATGGGTTTTAATGAGTTTTCAATAGCTTCGAAGAAAGTATTTTTTGAAGTTAGTGCTTTCCTTGCAAAAAATACTCTTTTTTTATAATCCTATCATGCTTTTTCAAAAAGTTTTTTTTTATAGTTCAAAGCTATGAAAAAACAAGGTTTTTGTCATTTTTATTTCTTTATTAACCGCATGCCACTTCGATAAAAATGCTAAAATTAAAGGATTTCATATTTTTCCTTAGTTCAATATGTTCTTTAAAAATGTGCAAAAACATAAGTTGCTGCAATTATTTTTTCTTAGTGTTTTTATTGTGGAAAATTTAATGGAATTATAGGAACACTTCTTATTTTATCGACATACAGATTCACAGCATCCTAGCTAATATTACAAATGCGAAGGTGTGTTTACTTGTCCTTCTTTTTCGTCGGAGACAGAGTAACAGATCGACGGTCACAACAAGCAACAGATAGCAAGCTGGAATATATATATATATATATATATATATATATATATATATTTGTAAAAAAAATTGTCATAAAAAGTGGCCTATGTCATTTATATATAAATCCACATAATTTTTTGCAGAAAGATAGAAAGCGCTCCAGAAAACGACATAGGTTATTTAACAACGTCGCAATGGAGCAACTGATCGACGTGATTTTTAAAACGCCACGTACGCTATATAAAGGAGCCACAGAATAAGTCTCATTAATCCCTAATTCTGAATTACGGAAATGTTTTTATTTTCATCGTCATTTGTGTTATAATGTCACGAAAATAAATATTTTAATTTATTAAGTCACGAAAATAAAATATTTAATTTCCCTTAATTTAAACATCATTAATTAGGAGGCGCAGCGCGTTTATTAAATTATATCTATAAGTTTGGAACTATAACCTTGTCACCGAACCCGCGAGTAAAACCTCATTATTGATCATTTTGATTTTCTATATCTTCATGAAAAATAATGGACGAATGGAAACTCATTCGAAAGCGTTTCCTTTTTCCTTTCAAAACTTATTTTACTTTCACTTATTTTACTCTTCCACAATCACCACGTCATCGATTGTGTATTTTAACGAGTTTTATTATACAAAAATTTTCTGTAACTTCGAAATAACATTTTGAAGTTGGCACTTTTAATTTTTTTCAATAGCCCCTTCAATTTTTTTAAGAATTTATAAACTACCGAAAAAAACTGTCAAGCACGGAGTGAAACTCGCAGTACGAGGGCTCGCTCACTTCCGTGCACATTTAAGTATTTACCAACCTTTGAAAATATATAATATTCCTACTAAATTATTTAGAAAATTTTTATTTTTAAAACAGAAATATATTGCCTACTATATCTTTCACGAATGCATATTTAAAAATTATATATAATGCATTTTAAAAATGCATATTTAATAATTAATATTTAAAAAAATGCATATTTAAAAATAAATATTTTTCTTTATGTTTTATAACAATTTTCAGATTTTTTTCTTTACTTGGGGTATAAGACCTGGCTTCTTACCAAATTTCATAATTCTAGGCCAACGGAAAGTTTCTAGATCAAGGTTTTGATTTATTTGCGTATAAATGGCCATCTTTTTGAGGTTCTTATTGATTACGTCGATTTATAAGATTGATTTTTTTACAGCTCCGAGGGGTTGTAGACCTAAATATTTGATATTAAATTTAACTTGATACTTCCACGCATTCCCGAGAAAAAGAGTCTTGATAGACCAACTGACAGACAACGAAATGGGGTCACTTCGTTGGTTTAGAATTCCTTTTGTTTCCTTTTGAGGACCAGAAAACGGTCTCTTTATTATTAAAGAAAATAATCGACAGATTCTAAGAAAATTCTTTTTTATATGTCAAAACAACGTCCTCACAATAATACGACCTCAATCAAGTGCCAAAAAATTTTTTAAAAATTTCAACATTTTTCGAAATATGTGTAGGTGTCCCCTAACATTTGTATACAGTCGCACGTTCTTTACTTGTAACTTCGTGCGGACACTTCGGAGATTATCACCGGTTACTGTCCTTTTTATTTGAGCCTAGCTGATTTTTATGGTAATTTTTTTTAATTCTACGGCATGTTTTAGGTCATCGTTACAGACATCAGAAAAAATGAAACAACGCACTTATTAGGGACGAGTGTTCTATAATTTTGAGTGAGTTCTCGTTCATCGAAATACAATTATTTTTAGCGAAGTGTTTCAAAAATCAGAGAAAACAAGTTATTTTTATTATGTTATATTATAATTATTTTTATTATGTTATAGCTCTTTTCAATATTTTTTTGTATTTATTGCCTACGTAATGGCGTTTTTGAGATAGACCTGGTAAGAATATCATCTACTGATCTACTAAATCGTTAAAAAAAGTTAAAAAAACATTTTTGTTCTCTACCCAAATAGGAATAAATACCCTGCAGGAAAAAAATACTCAACTCCCCTTTACATGTACGGTACCAATTATGAAACATAATTTTAAGTACCGTTTCTAGTTTTTGGCCAAGGAATTACATACTATATGTAAATTTCAAGTTCCTATATTATTTTGGTGTGACTTTAAATCCATCTCGTTTTCGAATCGGGAAGAACGTCCTTTTAAATAATTTAAGACATGAAATATTTGTAACTAATATTCATTACCATAAGCCAGATCAATTCCGAAAATGTAGAGCTTATGTTAAAAACCATTTAAATATTTATTTGATTCTTATTTTTATTTCATGTATGGTTTGAAGAAAAGAATAAATTGTGTCAATAAAACTCGCCAAGCAATTTTCAAAGCAAAGTGTAAATTTAAGTATGAAAATGCTCTTTTTAAAATGAGCTGAAATGGAAATCCCTCTTATTTCACACCTTGTCGGAAATCCTTCTTATTTCACACCTTGTCAAGCAGAATTCATCAAATAACTCCAACGTCTTGCCTACATTTCAAATATCTAAGTAAATTGTAATAAAAAAAATAACTACTGAAATCAAAAATGGTTTTAGGTAAGTCAATGAACGATGTAAGGTCCGTCAATATAATGAAGATAAGTTGCCGGTATTGATAAAAAGGCTTTTAAATTCAATCATAAGATTCAAGTAAATGTCATATTTATCACTCTCTACACATACTTATGATTCAAGTAAATATCATATTTATCACTCTCTACACATACTTATGATTCAAGTAAATATCATATTTATCACTCTCTACACATACTTATGATTCAAGTAAATATCATATTTATCACTCTCTACACATACTTATGATTCAAGTAAATATCATATTTATCACTCTCTACACATACTTATGATTCAAGTAAATATCATATTTATCACTCTCTACACATACTTATGATTCAAGTAAATATCATATTTATCACTCTCTATACATACTTATGATTCAAGTAAATATCATATTTATCACTCTCTACACATACTTATGATTCAAGTAAATATCATATTTAATACCCTCTACACATACTTATGATATTCTAAATGAACTTACATTTTAGTGTTTATATTCTATATTGCATTGTTAATAATATTTTATTTTATGTTATCGAGTTTTGTTCTTCAAATGATTTTAACGAGCAATCTAAAGAATCAAGTGGAAATAATAATATAATAAATATAATGTATACAAGAATAGAAATAGTTCTGCACTTTTGTCATCATTATTTTTTAAAATGTTATTATTCAATAATAAAAACTGAATAAATATAATATTCAATTACATTGCCTTAAATTTACCGTAATTATTGCAAAAATTTAATAATAAACTAAGTAAGCAAGAACCAAAACAATAAAGTTAAATAAACAAGTTTTTCAATAATTTTATATTAAAAGCTAAATTAATTTTTATTTAATGTTTCAATTTAAGTAATTACTAATGAATTTAGATAAAATATACTGAAAACATACGCACCCATATTCTATCGCAACGGAGTGAGCTCGGTTCTTTTCAATGTCCAGCGATTGTCGACTATTACTTATTTTTAAATTACGTTAAACAAACTAGCACTCAGCCAAATTTCATCTTTAATAAAACTCTTACACACCCGGATTGCGAAATCACCTTGATGCGAATTAAATAAAATGCAAACTGCAAGAAATCACAGCAAGCACGCACCGAGGACACACACTCTTGCAAGTATTGATGTACATAATGCAGATGTGCGCGTATATATGTATATATATATATATATATATATATATATATATATCGAGTTTATATTTTCCCTCCCTATGCATGGTATTCCACACTATTCACATTGAAAGGTTGAGGTTTCGACTTACTGCTCTGACGTTCGTAGTAGGATTCGCAACAAATTTTTCTATGATTTCTCCCTCAATATTCGGTTAATGTTTTCCTGGATTGATTCCAGGTTCCAGGTCATGAATTCCAATTTCAATCAGCTTCGTCAAAGACAAATATGGCTCAAAATGTTTTAAATGTCTTAAATGTGAATAGCGTGAAGTACTACGCATAGAGAGGGAAAATATCTCTTTCACGGCACAATGGTGCAAGGATTAAAAAATGGTTATCCCAAATGAAGGATTCGGTTCTATCGATGTTTACTGAATGTGGATTTAAAATCTATTCTGTGGACCGACGAGTCCACAGGATAGATTTTAAATAGAAAAAGCAGGGGTCATTTCAGAGACAATTTTCTGCAAACGTGTGTGCTGGAATGATAGGCAATATTAAAAACGGAAAGACTAATAATTTTTCAACAAGCAGACAAGACAATAAGAGAACACGTCAGTAACTGTTTCTCAGAAAGCTAAATCGGCAGAGGCGAACCCATCCCTTGACCCGCACAATCAATTTTTTAACCCCCGTGAGTTTTTTCGTTTGGGGACGGGTTAAGGAGCTCGTTTACACTGGCAAAGAAATATCAAGAAGAGAGGTATTAAAAGGCAAAATTTAATCAGCTTGTGAAGGAGAAAATCCAATTAAAAATAACCACGACAGAAGTAAAAGAAAGGACACGCGCATGTATTAGAAAGCTGTTCTCATTTCGAAGACGAAAAATAAAAAAAATTAGCAAAAATATTGTTTCATTTGTTCATTTAAAAATTAAAATATATATACCCTTAATGTGGCTTGTACGCCCTAATTCCAAGAATTGACGAGATATCTGCGTGGTTGCGGAGAGGTGGCCTTTATTCGAAGTTTGGTTTAAGCACCCTAATTCTAAGAGTTAACAAGAGTTCTTCATGGTTGGTACTTAAAAGAAAGAGCAATAAGCAAGCATATTTTTAAAAAGTTTAAATCATTGAGATTATTTTATTTATTTTTGTTAAATGCCGCAACGAAAATAGTTTTCTTCAATTTTACAATTTTTTAAATTTCAATTGCCTGTATCACTCAGATGATTAGAATCTATCATATAATTAAATATATATAACAAAAATAAAAATATATAAAAATATTAACATCCCATACTTTACTCGAACTCTTTTAGGACTATCATATCATATCATATCATATATTGGATTTTTCAAAAGAAAACTTTAAAATGGCAACGAAATTTATTTCACACTTGTTTAGACATATGTGTGGCTCATAATGTTTTAAATGAATTAATCGTATATATATATAAGTATATATATATATATATATATATCTGTGCAAAATCCTCTTTATTTTACCCTTTCCCACCAGAGAAAAATAAATGAAACTTGGAATACATACAGCACAGAAATGAAATGGACAAATATTGGTGGAAACCAATTGTACCACAAAGGATACTTTAGGAGAGAATTAAATTCAAAAGAAATACTTTTATTCACTAGTGTAAGAAGTTTCTAATTTTTTTCAATAATAGGGTTAAAAATAAATAATACTTAAGAAAATATAAAATGTGTTGCCAGATTTACTATAAAGTTGATTTATTGTTCTACTCGTTTTTTTCCTATAAAAACCCTACGGAGCTGAAATTTTACCCAGTAACTCTTTTAACTAAAATCCATCAATTAGTAACAGTCATAACTTACTAGCTTAGGGAACACTTTTCAAAAGGTCATCCTGCTAGGTCCTTTTAGGGGTTCGTAACCGAAGGAAAAAATTAAAATCCTTGCAAATGCGTCTATCTCTCGGGTCATCTCTGTCTCACAATTTCAGGGCACTAAGTGAAGATCTCAAATTTTGCTGCAGTCGGTTAATATCCATAATTCTTTGGCTGCTTCCAACTTCAATGGTCATAACAATTCTCACATTTCTTAATAATTTCTTAGAAATAAGTCCGTATTCGAATTCGACAATTTCCATTCCTGATTCATAGTGCTTATACAACAATTTTCAATCAGACAATTACAAATAATTACAAGTAATTAATACAACAATTACCATCAACACTTGGAATAGAGAGTAATGGTCAAAATTTAGCCACAATTTTTTTTCCAAAATAAATATTTTGAAACTCGGAATGCTTGTAGCGATTGCTTACTTAGTCAGTTCTACGTAAACAAGATACAATTATTAGTTTATTCCTCAACTAGTTATATTGCATAAATTGTCACTCAGCCAAATTTTAGTTTTTATAATAACAAAGAGACATTGACAAGAGACAGTGATGAAACGCTTTTCATCACTGCGCCATATAATGATTATTTTGCCTTCTGTATTACATAAACTATGCTCAAATACAAATAAAAATGATTATGATAAAATAAATGTAAAAAAATATAATCAATATGAATAAGAGGGGTAATGTTTAGGGGTTGTGATCAGACTAAAATAAAGTTATAAATGTTTAGTTCAATGACCGGAGTTCTTGTGGCCTATTTTATCAATCTGACACCAGCAGACCATTAAGTTTCCTATTTAATGCAGACCATATTTATTTAAAGCAGGACGTACCACTACTGTATTAGAACTCTTCCGAGTTGGAACAAAAGTTCAGTGAAAAAATCCCCTGCTTGGAATGTGCAATAGTAATTTAAAACCAGCAGATCCTCAAGTCTAACGGTTTAGGCAGACAATGACAGCTAGCATCAGAACTTAGAAGTTGACGCCCAAAATTCAATTAAAAAGTCTCTGCTTGGGACCCACGATACTAATTTAAAACAGCAGATTCTTAAGTCTCATAATTCAGACAGGCAATAAACCCGCAGTATAAGGACTGATGAGTTGGAACTCGAAATTAAATGACATAGTCTCTGCTTGGGACCCACAATTCTAACTTAAAACCGTAAAATCCGCTAGTCTCGCGGTTTAGACGGCCAATATCCCTGCGGTGTTAAGATTTAAGAATCAAATCTTGAAATAAAATCATAGTGTTATATCGTCAAGGGGACTTAATACGTGTGCGAAGTTAAAAATTAAGAATTAGAAGTTAAGAAGAAGCAGTTAAAAATGACTCGCAAGATTTAAATCTACGACAACATACGAAATATGAATCTAAATAAAACCGTTTAAATTAACGCTGACGATATTAATATTATTTTAAAATGTTATATAAAAACGAGTAATATTTCAGTACGACGAAATTAAAAATATTGCGTACGTTTTCTTCTAAAAATATTGTCTTCGTTTCGATCAGTAACTGCCAACTTATCACCGTCCGTTCCTTGTAATCCATCTTACCAGGGACAAGAATTTCCCCGTTGTAACATTACTCATCCCAGTCGACAATCGACGATCATTTATCGACGTTATCGATCTTCTTCTTTCTTCTTTCCCCTGGCTTTGGTCCCATATCTCATTTGGGGCCAGTCCTCCGCGTACATTTTCGCCACAACAGTCTATTTTGTGTTATCACCGAGTTCAAATTCATAATTTTGAGATATTTATCTATAGTGCTCTTCAAGGTGGCAACGGGTCAACCTTGGCCTTTCTTTCCTTCTTCTATTTTTAACATTGTCTTGATCATATGGTCTTTATTGCACCTCATAACGTACCCGTACCAACGCAAGTGGTTCTTTCAGATTTTCCACAATTTTTGCCACTTTAAACGTTCCCCTAATGTATTCATTTCTTATTCTGTCCAGTCTTGTAACTCCCCCCGGCTCAAAACAGCATTTTCGTTTCTATGACGTGCATCTTTTGTTCATCCACCTTGCTCATCGGCCAGCATTCCGACCCATACATCAACGCTGGTCGTATTGGTTGCTTGTAAACTTGACCTTTGAGTTTGATGGGCATTCTAGCGTCACATAACACTTCGTTTAGTGATGTCCATTTTAGTCAGGCAATTGTTATTCCATGCTGGATGTCTTTTTCAGTGCTTTCTTTCGGAGCTACGACTGAACCGAGATACTTAAATTGCTTTGCCTTCTTCAGATATGTTACTTCGTTCATCAGTGATGAGTTGTCGTTGGCGTTATTCATATAGACATATCTCACCGCATGTATTCAGTCTCGACTCTATTCACTTTAAGACCTCGCATCTATAGTATCTGTTGCCATGCATTTAGTTGTTCCTTTACTTCTATTTGAGTTTAGTCAATAAGAACTACATCACCAGCGTGCAACCGTGTCCAAGGTGAAAATTTTTGCAAATGTTCCGTAATATAGTTCATAACTAAGTTAAACTAAGTTAAACGTTTGCAATGTTCTGGGGCTAATTGTGTTCTCAAAGCTTGCCAAAGCAAATCTCTGGGTACATGATCTAAAACTTTCTCTAGGTCAATAAATACAAGATGTAGGGTCTTTCTTCCACGATATATATTTTTCTATCAGAATCATCACGCTATGTATTTACTTTTAATAATATTTATTTCATGCCACATCAACAAAAGTAATTCTTCGCTATAGCAGTAATTAACTTCCCAATCTTGGGTCTTCTTATGTAATTTAATCGTTTTAGATATAATTTCGATGAACACTATATTTGGAATTGGACTAGCTCTCTTAATAAGTCACAGAATGCCCACATGTTTATCGGTTGTAGATCAAATTGATATCGCTTATAGAAAAGAAAGATCTCGCGATCGATACTCCAGCCGCATATCTAATCAGGTTAAAACCATCATGGTACTCCCTATCGCTATAATTGAGATAAACTAAATCCAAAACAAAATGGAAGCCCTATTCATCTCCTCCAGCAAAGCACTTCAAGATGGACATGACCTTCAATAATGAAAATCCTCCTTCTGACCTTCCATCGTTTCATCCATATAAATTATTATCAAAGGCTCCACCAGTCGGCCCGCTGGGCGACTGCAAGATAAACGCACCCATATTTTTAAAACTATCTGCTTATGAAGTAAGCAAGAGGATGCCGACGAATATTATCTTTATGTGTATGAAAGGCTACTGATTCACTTTTCCTGCAGCAATACGAATAGTATTAATACTATTCTGAAAAAAGTGAGTAATAAATCAGATATTTAGCAATACACTCCGCATGATGTAATACGAGTCATGTCGGATAGCAAATTCTAAAAGTAAGTTTTGCATCTCTTCTCGCCGCTTACTTGGCAAAAACTAACAAAACATTGAAAAACTTTAAAAAGATAAGCTTTACTAATTTATGTAAAAGTTCGTCAAGGTAAATGCAATTAAATCCATCCTCAGTCTTTGATATAAAATTGAAGTAACGGCCTTTTTTGACTAGGGTGTAACTAATTAAGCTAAGAAAAAAGCTTTATTTTCAACGATAAGTTACAGTGAATCAATCCGATTAATATAACCATTACCAAGGACATAAAAAAGCATAATTACGAACAAAAAAGTTCTTATATGTGCCGTTTTATTTTTATGAGGGTTGACAATATAGTTTTAAAGATTCCCCAAGAAAATTTGTTTTCGCCCTTTATTATTATTTTTTTTCATTTGCTTCTTTCATTTTTTTGTTCACTTCATCATTCATGCACTTCAAATTACCAAAATGGCATTGGGTCTCATTTTAACTTATTTTCAATCACTTTCTTTCCCCAATCTTCTCCCCCCCCCCCCCCCCCCCCGACACATTAAATGGTCACCTGCAACATTCTTTGTTTGAAAGTTTACCATTTATATTATTGATTCGATGATTCACTTTTAATATTAATTAATTGGATTTTCACTTTGAAAATGGCCGCAATAAAATAATGCTTATATTAGTTGTGGATAATCATGGTATCGTAATAAACTTACTTATAACATACTTACTTATATAACAAGCTTTCTGTTAGAGCCGACGAAAAAAAAACGTAAATAAATAGAATAATAATAAGGGCAAAATAATAGATTTTATATAAACTGTCAACATAATCAGGGTTAAAAATACAATTGAATTCTCTGATCTAAAGTACTTTTCACAAAGAATTTTTATGAAACATGCTTTTTGTGCTGTTATAAATGATGACATTAGTTGAAATTAATTTTTTCCGTCATAAGTATAAATTCTAAACAAGACAATTTTTACATTATGGTAAATTCATGTTGGATATTATCCATCCTATTCCATTATCCAAATTTCTTCTGATTTCACCAAACTTTTGCGGTAAATAACTCTACAGCTTGTGATCAATAATCGAATTTAAATTGAATGTAATAATCGCCCTTGGTCGGTTTGGAGAAAAATCCGGCTTGAGCTTTAGGCCAGGTCTTACATTTGCCCTCTTTCAAATGCGCGTACGTATCACACTTTTGGGCTATAAATTTTTCAGGATGTAAAGCGCTTTCGACCCAGAAGTTGACACAGTTGTGCACGTGGCTGCAATCTTGAGCTAAAAAGGGTAGACCTGGACACGAGGGTTGAAGAGGGCCTCCGCCGTTAATGAAGAAGTTGGCGGTACCGAGAGAATGCGTCGTGCCCGAAACTCCCATGTTGCTGTGGTAGATGTCGACATAGTCTGCGTCATCGGAGCTGAGTTGATCTGCGATTTCCACCCCATTGAAGCAAGGCCCAGCAGGGTCGATACCGGAAACCCGCCTCATTTTCTTACGACCTATATCGTACACTCGCTGTGAAGCATATCCGGCTAAATGGGCTCCCATACTGTGACCGCTGATGTGAATGTTCTGCAACGGTACACCGTCCTTGATAATCTTTGCTAATACATCTCCTAAGGCTCTACCGACTCCGTAAACGTTCGATACAGCCTTCAAATAATTTTCCACTTGAGTCTTATCTTCATATTCGAGATAAAATGAGGCATCGAACAAAATAAAATTTATATTTTTCAATTTAATTAAACCATTTTTAACAGACACGACTTCAGGAGCATGAGGATTGGTATTGAAGCCGGGAATAAAAATGTAGATTGGGTCATTGTTCTTCAAATCGTACAACTTATTAAAATTTTTCGCAGCTTCTTCGAGATTCAAAACGGTCGTCTTATTTGTCCGCGTATTGTACCAATGGAAATGAAGTTGCTTGAGGTCTATATTCTTGTGGTGTCGGTCATTTTTAATTGTATCTGCAAAAATGTTGCAAAATAGTGTTATTATACTGGATTACTAAATATAATATATTTATTTTGTTTAAATAGCATATGTGTAATATCTGGATTTAAATATACCCAAACATATTATTAAACCACAAAAATAATACAAAAAGCTTTGTAGAAATTCCGGAGATTAACAAGAAACCGTTATATTTTCGTCATGTTCATCCATGTTTTTAGTCTCACAACTTCTTCAGTTTTATTTCGATTTGCATGAAATTTTAGAACTAGAGACTTTGTATGGATATATAAATTAATGTATAATTGAGATCTCTCTACTATTAAAAAATGTATTTAGCATATAATGTGAAAAATATTTATCAGTGCACGCGATCGAGTAAAATATTATTAGATAAATATTTTAAAAAGCACTTAAGATTTTTTAATTTTAGCTTTCCACACTTCAAGAGAGAAAAAATATACACTTATAAAATCATTCACATGTCCGTCCGTCAGTCCGCCTGTCATAGCCGTTTTCTAAAAAACCGTTAGATGTAGAAATTTGGAATTCGACTTAGTAACAAAACATGTTAACTAGCACACGTCTCAAGTGAATACTCAAAAATATTCACAACAAAATTTTTTAAAGTACACGAGATTTTTTTCCATAAAATTATTAGGACAAATTAAATTAGTATAATTAAAAGGGCAAGTTACAAAAACACAAAACTATATTTTAAATGTTAATATGGCTCATTCCGGAAAAGCTCAATTCATACAATTCATAAAAAAACATGTTATTAGAAGTTTACATAAAACTATGGCGATAATTGATAAATTTTATATTTTTTTTTAATTTTATCAAATTCTCGCCTTTCAAATTTATTTTGATACGTACATGTTAAACGTAATAATATTTGTAAATACAATAGTTTAATTGTAACACTACGTGTATATATATATATGCTTAAGTGTGTACGGAGCCCTTATAACGCGGGTTCCACTAGTACTTAAAAAGGTTTATTATATTTAAATTGCAAAATATACAATTTCGATATTACTTGTGATATGAACAGACTAGGATCTCTGTAATATTTAAACCGTGAAATTGAAAATTTAAAAATATTCCAGTTACTTGCTCTAGATTGCAATTTTTATATAAAATTCTTTTGAATAATTTGGGTCAACAATTTCAAGGAAATCAGACCATTACGGAAATCTACTTCGTACATATTTGGCTACCTTTTTTATTTTATATATTCTGCTCGCATCGTTACCTATTTCGACAACATATAGATTTGTTTTAATTTTTATTCATTTAATAAAACGTTATTTACCATGTATGACGTCACGTAATTAAGTAAGTATATTTTTCGGCAAATATTTGATTATTGAATCCTAAACCAACATACGGATTACCCGTGGATGAAATAGTAAAGGAAAATGACCCATAAAACAACTCCATAATTAAATTATTGTTCTTTTCTAAAATAATTAAAAATATTACTTTTTATGCGCTTCCCAAAAACTTAAAACGCGGGGCCGTGATTTGCTTCCTACATCTTATATAACGGAGCATCGCTGTAATTTAAAATATATTGAGGTTCCATTTACCGCTTTTTATTTTTAAACGATGTTTACGAAAAATCAAGTTTGAAAATGAACCGCAATATTTTCCCCGAGTTTCCAAGCAAGATTTTCTCATCACTTTATCAGATCTTTAAATCAGTTTGAGAAATCTGAAAAAAATTAGATACTAGCTTTTGTTTAAAACTTTAAAATTAAAACTTATAATATTTACATTAAATGTCGTCAAAATTTTGAAGAAATTCAGACAACCACGGAATCTCACTTTCTACGATGATAATTATAGCGACGTCTATTAATTAATTACAATGACTTTCATATGAAAACACAGACTTTTACGTACATCTACTTCTAAATTGTTTAACATAGTAATCATTTTACTAAGACTTACCGCAGTTTAAAAGTAATTTGATAATACCACTTTCAATAGGCGATGCAATATCGATCCGTGCGAAGCACTGACAAAGGATAGCCGCTAGGGCTAGAAAAGCCAAAACGGTCTTCATCCTTCAAAGTTGAAACACGAAATGTTCCCCGTGTGATGGGAGTATCACACTAGTACTTGTATTGAAATTTTGCAAACGTATCTAATTAGACCATAAGGTGATTAATAACATGTAAACCAATAATGGCCTATTGTAATTTTGACATGTTAGCCGACTCGGTTGTAAATACAAGTGTTAAGAACGAGGTAAAACTATAACAAACCAAACAAAGCTAATGCGTGTTATGCGTATGATGTTAAGAAGAATATCAAAGGTTACATATAATATTTATCTATACCAATTTTATTGGAAGTGAACCAAACAGAGGTGACTTCTTTGAAATGTAATGTGTCGAATACGTTGACTTATTCTTATCGATCAACTGTTTCTGAATCGTATCTAGGCATGTATCATATAATTTATAAGACTTGTGATAAGTAACTACAAATATATCCACCTTAAGTTAAAAGTCCAGTTTATCTATCGATGTTCAAAAAAAGGAGAAATCATTTATGCAGAATAACGGTATACAAATTTCTGTTAACGACAAATCAAACCCTATTTAATTTAGCAAATTTCTAATTTTCTTATTCGTAAGTTCTTGATTTATTTAAAATACCAGTCGAGTCGAATCAACAATTGTTTTAGATTTAAGTTATGCTCAGAAGTTTCAAAATTGACGCTGTACTGGATACATTGGATACTAGACGTTTTAAATGTCATTGTCACAAGAGATAAACTTGTCGCTGCGTTATAAGCACTCTTGACTAATAAATAATTGGATAATGCGTGACATCTCGTCAACAGCCTTCAACTTCATTATGGACTGCGAGATATCTGACGATCATGTATTGCCGTATATTTTGCGTTAAAATACCTAACAATTTTAGTTTCACATATTTTATTTAAATTATTGCATTACTAGCTTTTGTCCACGGCTTCGCCCACGTGGACGTCGCAAAACGAAATTGTTTCCTATGATTACCCCATAGGAATGTGCCCTGGGGATAAAATGTAGGTATTCTTTATACTGATCCAGGTCACGTCTAGATGTCGTCGGTCTAATTATCTAAAGTTTTCACTATAATTAGCATCTTATTTTCATCTGTAGGACGTCTGCCCTCACGCGTCTGCCCGCATTCGGGTCGAGCACTCGGAGATGGCGCGTGACGGGCCTCGCCTGCTCCTCCACCCCCGCTCCACGCGCCACCCGCGCCCCAGCTCACAGAGCGTATTTGAGCGTATCACCGGCGTGTTTCAATAGCGCTCCGCTCAAGTCATTCATATCGTGATAAGTTTTAAACTATTTGCTTATATTATTTAGAGTTAAAGACATACTTTATCTACTTTAAATGCCAAAAGCGATAAAGGCAGTTATTTTGATAAGAATTAATTTAACACTGTAAAATGTGCATTGTAAAAAAATAATATATATATAAAACATATTTTGGTTATAACGGTATCCACATAAAGAGTACATTTATGCAGTCGTGAACTTTTTGTTAGAACTGTTTAATAGAAACAATCTCACAATACATTATCTTCATGTAACTTTACCGGTTCAAGCAGTGGACGCTAAGATAACTCTCAGAAGAGAGGTATTTTTTTCGACTTATTTGATTCTTATCATTATATAATAGCCATATCTCACAACATCTTTTTAATTTGTAGCCTATGTATTATTCTGATGTATAATCTATATTACTGTAAAGTTTCATTAAAATACGTTCAATAGTTTTTGCATGAAAGAGCAACAAAGATCCATCCATACATCCTCACAAACTTTCGCGTTTATAATTGTAGTAGAATTTAAAAAACTACTAAGTATATCAATGTTAATAGATTTTTAACCGAAGCCTTTTGCAGCTATTTTAGCACTCCATAACTCCTCTCTAGCAGAAATTGGAAATTCTGAATATTGTAATATAATATTCCTCCTCGACATATTAAAAAAATGATACCACAATGTAGTTTGAAAGCACTAATTCAAATTTTAAAAATCAATACCATGAATTTCTGTTTCATTTCAAGGAATCGTCTAAGATTTTAAATATAAATATTTGCAATGTTTCATAAATTCATCTTTAGAGAAACTATATGGTGTAGAATTAAAAATGTTAAGTACATCGTCCAATATTCGTAACCTATCCGAATCTATTTTTTTAAGGACTTAATATCCGATCTAGATTTTTAAAAATAATTGTACACAATTAAATGAAACTACGTGATGTAGTATTATTTCTATTTTCTTTCAATTCTTTACCACAACCTAGGTTTCGTTGTATTACAATATCTTCAGGTGGGCTTTTTCTCTTTGCTAGTATCTAATATGATATGTTGAATCTTTGCTAAAGAACTTAAAGAAAGTAGAAATATTACTACATCACCTAGTTTCATTTAATTGTGAATAATGAATTTCTACAAAATTAACGCCAAATATATTTAAAATAATTGTACTTTGTAATCAATTCTAGGGTTTAATAAACTGCATGCACTGCACTAAGATGCAATTAAGAAATATTTAATATGAAAAAGTAATTTGAATATGAACAAAATAAGTAGATTCAGTATTCATATTTAAACTACTTCTATTTTCTTCTTAAACGAATTATAGTTATAGGTGGAAAATATATTGGAGCATTGATTTAATGAGCTATATTAGTTGCTTCTTGGAAAACCATTTCAAAATTTTCACCCGCGGGATATTCTGCGAACTTGTTAATTAAATTTTTCAATAAGTTTTTGAATACTTGGTTAGTATTCATTGTGGGGCTTTGCATTTTTTTATTTGAAGGATTTATTTTGTTTAGAATGTGGAATAAGATTACAACAGTGCAAATAACTTTGTAATTTTAAACGTTGAAAGCAAGAGCGCTTTGTGAGTTGTGACACTATTTGATTTACCCAGAAAAACTTTCAGATATTTCAAGCAGGTCATCAAATATCTTGTCGACGTGATACAGTAATAGTTTGATTGCAACCATTCTGTTGGACCACGTTACAGTAGCACAAGACTTTAGTTTTAAATTTGATTGGTGTTTATAAGTAATTTACCACTTTTATTAGGCGATGAAAAGAAAACATAAATCTGTTGAATTACTCCTATATTGAAGAAATTAATGGTCTCTTGTGAAATATTTGCTGATCGTTGCCGACTAAATTAAGGTTATGAGCTCAGCATAGAATTCGCTATTGTTAATTTCCAAACGTTTATTTCTTCAATCCGTTGTGTTTTCCACGCATATCAGAATCATTATTGAAACCTTGCTAGCGTAAATTTTGAATGTGGAAGTCTAATTGTGAAAATAAATTCTAAATATAACTTGATAGACCCAAGCCGCTGAAACTGAAAATCGGAAAGAAACCAATCTTCCGATTTTCAGTTTCAGTGGCTTGGGTCACGAAAAATGAAATATTCACGTACGTCTACTTTTTTTATTTTTATTGTTAAAAAAAATAAGTTTACGTATTATTCTTATTTACTCTATATGACATAACCGGAGTGGTAATAATTCACTAACCCCACCAATTGGCAATAATTCTTTCGATTATGTCACATCTATTCTTTTCTGATTATAATATATACGATTATATCACATTATTTTTCTGATTCTAATAATGCTTATCTCTATTCTAATAATGCATTTGATTTACAGTAGTTTTAGTTTGTAACATGTTATTCAAATACACCGATAATTTCACATTTTTTTATGGACAACGCTTGCTTCATGCATAAATACTGCCAATCGAAAAAATTACTTTAATCAGCTGGACTTCTTACGCAATCACCAAAAATTTGGCAGCAAAAATAATAAATTGAATTTCCTAAAATAAAGTAAATGAGGCAATTTAAATTTATTTTCTTCACCGTTAGAAAATTTTCAATAAATTTTCTGGTACAGGACCATACCTAACTAAAATATTTACAAGGTCATTATTAAGACTAACAGCCCACAAGCCTGAATCATCACCACATATCAAATTGCTGCAAACTGGCAATGATGACGTACCGCTTATAGGTTTTTCAGTAATGCCTCTTTCTTATGTCGTCAGATGATGAAGGACTATAATATTTTACTTTTTTTAAGATACATCCATAAACTATGTTTGTCGACTCTGTGACAGAGTCAAAAATTCTTTGATTCCTCATTTTCAGGTTTATTTAAAAACTTAATAATAAAATCTGTCAGTTCTTTTTTATATTCCATTTTCTCGTTTTTGATATCAAAAATGAGCCCAGAAAGTTGTTTCCCTTCTGTGTTTCCTGAAGAAATCTTTGAGTTCAGTAGATTACAATTATGACATTTATTACACAACTATTGCCAGTGATTGTGAAATAGTAATTTGAATTCCGTGCGCTGGCAAGTACGTACGTCTATCATATTTTTATTTTAATGTACATTAAGGTTTAAATTGTATAAATTTTCCTAAGATTCATTAAATTATTATATAGTTATATATTAGAAATGCGTAAATTCTAAATAATTAATCGTTTTGGAATAGAAGTATAAATTTTTATATTGAAATCATCTCGCACTAGCAACCTTGTATATACAGACTGTACGAATATATAAAATGCCGTTTTAGAAAACATTAACTTCTTTCTTACTAATTTTTTTTTTAATTTTAATTCTGCTATAAGACAAATACTTTGCAGCACCAAATATTAGTATCTATTTTTTACTTTTTCTATAAATAAAACCAAATAATTACCGATGAAGAATTAAAAAATAAAAATAAACTTTCTTTGACGATGTCTGTCTTTATATCCTCATATAGAGCCTGCAAGCTTCCGAACTACCGACTTGTGTATTTTGGCCTGAACCTTGAAATTTGAACATCTTTTAATCAATTAATTAGATTGAGAAAATAAGATCGAAATTTCAAGATCTTTTTGTGAAGACTCATATACACACTATACAAAAAAATTAGAAGAAAATGTTTTTCCAAAATATGGAACAATATTTGGAAGACTGTAACTCTGTGAAAAACAGTTGATTCGGAATGTAAAAAAAATTATATAGAAGCTTAAACTTTCTAATTCCTTGAAAATTTTTTTGGAACTTAAATTTCTGAGAATCCATAGACTCAGGAAAGTTTTCTCGGCCTTAACTAATGCAGATGTCATTTAGCTTGATTAATTAGCTTAAATATGGTTTCTAAAATTCTCTATTCGACCGTTTCTTGCCGAGAAACTTTTTGTTTAATCATCAATATCTCAACAACTAATTTTAGTACCGCAAAATCAGTAAAAACTTAAATAAGTCCTCTTTTAGTGCCGATTGTTGGCTATAATGAAAAAAAATATTGTCTTCTAACAATTTAAAAATGTACCAAAAAATAACATTTTTTGATTATTTATAAAATTTACCGTCACTCCGCAAATATTTTTGGAAACCATTTTTTACCTCAGTGAACTTCCCATAGCTCTGTAAATTTAAAAACTGATTCATTTATGCGTCTTTTCGACCGGAATAGTCAACATTTTTTTAAAACATTAAGGCTGCAAGATTATTGCATTCAAATACTATTTTTGTCTTTATTACACTTATTTTACTCAACGAATGACAAAAAAAAATTACGAAAACAAAAATTTCTTCTTCGGATTATTTTTCCCATAAATTAAAAACAAATTATTCTGTAATTTGTTCTTTTCTTTCAACATAAGATGAGTAATGGCAGTGTAAATAATGACCGAAATAACAAGATGACACTTGAGAATCATGGATACTCGTTGGATGCAATAATTTATTTATTTATTTATCATATTTTATATAAAGTACATATGGCGGACTTATTGCTACATGTCAACCATAAAAATTGGTATTGAAATTTAGTTGGTAGACTGTAAGAGATTTTACAATGAAAATTCTTTATAGCACGTTAGACGAAAAAAAGTACAAAAGTATAATTAAAAAAAAACTATTGACATGATTTGGGATGGGTAAGACAGGGACACAAAGGAAAAGTTTCAGTAGGGCAGGACTTTTTCACTAGATTTTGAAACTATTTAGGGACGTGATTTTCCTGATGTCTCCAATTTTTTGCTACTTGACGTGAAAGATTTTTCGTAAGAGGTACGTTTAAGAATAAGTAGGGTGATAATTTAGGCTATGAGGATTTTTTAATATATTAAAAAGCAGTATAAATATGTGAAGTTGGCGTCGATCACGGATCTTCAGCCATTTGAGAAGTGACCTGTATTCAGAAATATGATCATATTTTCTGAGGTCAAAGATATACCAGATGCATATATTTTGAAGACGTTCCAACTTGCACAAATATTCTTTATTAAGATCAGGATAGCAGTCGTCTCCATAATCAATTAATGGCAATAAATGTGTTTGACAAAGGTAGATTTTCGTTTTAGTCGGTAGACAATTTTGAAGAGTGTATCCTGTTGAAAACACGACAACTAACATCATTCACTTGAGGCCGTCAACTAAGATTTTGATCGATCAGTAGGTCCAGGTTTTTTAATTATTGTACTATTTATCACTAATTTCGGTAAACTAGGTAGGTTTACTTTAGAAGTCAGTCTTTGACTACCAATAATAATAGCTTGTGACTTACTTGGGTTAACCAAATGACCCATTTCATGAGCCCACTGACCAATTGAACCGGGATCTCGATTAAGGATGTCGATGGTTTTTTATAAGGAATGGAAGTTCGAGTGCGCATATATTTGTAGGTCATCAACATAGAGATGATAATTGCTGATGAAATAGAAATATTTTTAACAACATCATCAATAAATACTGAGAAAAGTTAAGGAGATAGAACACCACCTTTAGGTACACCAGCTGTAAGGTCAGTCCACTCAAAATACGTATCTGACGACTTAACATATTGCGTGCGTCCATGAAGATATGAACTAAACCGCTCAAGTGAATGTTGGGATATATTAAGATATTTCAAACGGGCAAGAAGAATCTTGAAGTCAACGGAGTTGAACGCACTACTGGAATCAAGAAGCACAAGGACAGTGACTTGTGTATTATCTATAACCAAGCGTATATCATCAGTAACCTTAACAAGGGCAGTTAAGGTTCTGTGACCAGCTTTAAAGCCAGATTGCAGTGGATTTAAAGACTTATGAGCATTGAACAAAAGTAACGAGTTGACCATGAACAATACGTTGAAAGACTTTAAATAGAAGCGGCAGGATAGATATAGGCCGAAAATCCTTATATAAATAATCTTGTTACTTTAATTCTTTTCAAAAATTGTACTATTCAGGACAGAAATATGGATAAACCGATCAATTTACAGAACTATTAGGATTACTTTGAGCTAAAAAATATCCTGGCAAAGTTAGATTTTCCAACAATATTTGCAGGTTAACAATAAATTTTCTAAAAACAAAAAATGTCAAATAGACAACGAAACAAAATTCGTAATAGATTTCAAAACTAGAAACTTTAAGCTTCAAAATTATTTTTTTATATCCTGATCCAACTATTTTTCACAAAGTTTCAGCCTTCCAAAAATCACTGAAAAATTTACGTAATTTTAGTTCCTTTACTTTTTTAGGTAGCGTAGATAACATTTTTTCAAACCCCTCACAATTTATATATATATATATATATATATATATATATATATATATATATATATATATATATATATACGCGTAATGACATTAATAATATTGTACTGATTTATCAAAGTAAGTTTTAAAAATATTTGGAAATTTGCCGCCCGCGTGCGGCGCAAACCTTGCACACCGGCTTACGGCGTGTCTGAGTCAGACCTAAATAGAGTAATAAAATAAATCAAACTCATACAGAACTTTGCTAGAAAAGTGTAGACTTTACGTCTACACTTTTTTAGTTAGAACTTTACGTCCAGATTTATTGAATACTATCTGCCTATTTCGTCATCGCCCTTTGCCAAAAAAAGGTCATGACTGCATTTTTTATCTGCTTTTTTGCGTGATAATTATTTAGGGTTAGGGATTTTTTAAAAACACTGAAATAAATATTTCCTTATTTTATATCTGTGAGACTGAATACAAAATTTCACGTCTTTAACTTTCTTCTTATTCTTCAATGGCTTGACACCCCTTCTGCCCTGACTGCCTTCCGCAAAATTAAATCTCAAGCTCTCCTGTTCTTGGCCAGAGACATCCAGTTTGTTACACTAGAATTTTAAAGTCTTTTTACAATTTTTAACTTTACTTATTTTTAAATTCCCATACAATCTTATATATCTCTTTCACACAAAATCTTGAACCCCATTATTCAAAAAATCCTTTCTTAGCGCCAAGAAAGAAGCATACGTGTCAAAGGGGATACCCGTAAATGATATCGGTTATACATAAATGTGCCCTCATCAAGTAAA